>JAHTMV010000055.1:1200000-1800000 GCA_022315185.1 Agaricus sinodeliciosus | reverse complement strand
AGGCGTGCGTGAATATCTTCGAGAAGGGAATGGCGACACGGTCCTTACCCGGTCGCCCCTGGTACCAAACCTGGTCTCGGAAGGTAGGAAATGTCTCGACGACCATTTTCACGAGATCGAGAGCGGAGCCTTGTGCGTGGTGTCGGCGGTGGAAATCATCAAGGAAGCCCTTGAAAGAACCGCCGAAACTCTGGTCCAGTTAATCTTTACCAAGAAAGGGCCCAGGTAATCGAAGACTTACACTACACAGGATGGAACCCACTTCGCGCATTATACGTATTCGCTCATGAATCAGCGGTAGAACCTCAGTCGAATGGTGTACCGGTCGGAATACATGTTCAATCAAAGAATCGGGGCACATGGTTTCTGATGAGTAAAAATTGGGATCCACAAAAGGTATATCCTCTTCCCATAAAACTGCAAATGTGATCAGGAGAAGACTAAAGAGAACCGTCGCGGGCACGTACCTCTGTCAAGTGACGCCACAAGACTCCAGTACCCCGTGTGCACCTGGCGCTTTCCTTTTGTATTCTTCTTAGCCTCTTCCCATCCTGTGTACCATTCAACGCCATATCGTTCCTTCTTTCCTTCATGTGGCGACCAGAAACTGAAATTGAGAGAAGATATAAGGAATATCCAATCCAAGGCCGTTCTTGTCAACGGATGTGCAGGGTCGTAGGGCTCAGGAGGGCATATATGCAATGGATGTGTGCGCCAAGTTCTTGGAGTGTATGAGCCTTGTTTGAACTTTCTTTTAATCTGTTCATGGAGGGATTTCGAAGAAGTGAGGAGATTGGCCGCTTAGAACTCTGAAGATGGCCAGATGAAAGAACAGCGAAGCAGACGAACATGATTTGCAGCAACCTTGACGCCATTTGGATTGACTTGCACAAGATTGGTCGCCTGTCAGTAACGTAGGGGAGGTTGAGCGGACCGGTGAAGAGCATTGAATTAGTGGCGTATTTTCGCACCTTGTATGCGTATTCTGAGCTGGCGACTACAGGATTTTGTTCGGAGGGCAACTCTACTGCCTCGAGCTTCTCTCTGTCTAATCCCGGAAAAGAGGGCTGCACGGAAGAAACAGCAAACGCCATGTTGAACTCGACAAAGGAAAAAGTTAAAGAGTGACTTCGGGCTAATTTCCGAATAAGTTAAGTAAATCAACGTAAGCCTTCTACCTCCGAGATCTCACCTGCCGATCCCACTCGAAACATATCACAATACATCATAAGGTAAGGTTTATTGACAACGAAAATCTTCCGACAGAGAACAATAAATAAAACTCTGTCCGTGAAATGCCCCTCCTCGTGATATCTTTCCGTCATGCTCAAGCTCTTTGAGTTCAGGCTGGAGAGTTGGTATAAATATGAGCCGTTCAACTAATGGAGTAACATGACGCGTGACGAATGACCTTATTCCTGATGCACTTTGTAGAGAAGCCACAGTAATTTTAGCGAACTTTCATCGATCAATCACAACCTGTAAAGCAACTCACAGTTCCGCGATTCTGCAGTAGATAAAAGCCCATCAGAGTTCAGCAACGCCTTCAGACAATTCATTTCGACTCACCTGGGCGACGTAGACCGTATATGAACTGACATCAGGCTGGAAACCTTCGTTCCCCTAGCATTGGAGGATCACATGAAGCGGGGACGGGTGGGGAAAAACTTGCCTGCCGAGTGTTGGCCGAAGCTTGAACGGCGGCAGTGGTTCGTGCGTCAGATCTCTGTAGATCGAAGCCGTTGGATGTGGTCGAATGATAAATAACCCCTGACTAGAGCACAGAAACTCCACTACCCCATTCATGGGGCGATCTAGTTGCAATATAAATACAATACATTAGGAGAATTTGGCATCAAGATTTCTCTTTGCCACAGCTGGGCTCCTCCTGACTTCGCCGAGCATCCCTCGCGCCTATACCCGTCCCATCCGCGGCCCAGGGACTTGATACGAGGCGAATTGGAACAGCAAGCCTGAAGTCCATGAAGGGACATTTACCGGGATTCATAGGAGACATCGATAGGACGATACAATCCTGCAGGAATCACGATCAATACCTATGTTATATTCTTATGAAACACTTTTAAATTCACCTTGACAGATAAACCAGCAGCCCTAAAGCCTCCAACCTGGACAGCGTCAGAAACAGCTAGTTCTCCGGAGAAGACGGACACCGTTTTCTCGTTCGCCTTTACGGAAGTCGTGAACTTTGCTTTAGATCTGGACTAAACCTCTACGCACCATACGACTGAATGTACCCTGCCCAATTGAATCTATTCGCCATATATCCTTTCTGGCGTCGGTCACTGCTTCGTTGCTGCGGGTGTGATGAGAAGGTTATCAAGCTAGATCTATCTGTATACCCACCTAGTGTCAACGGTAGCTTGTCTTACGACTTCGATCTTCGTAGTTTTATTGGTCGAAGAACCATTGCTCGGTGCGAACGGCAGAAAAGCGGAGAGACTGACGTCAGATGATTCGAAAGTTACATAGAATGGAATGATTTGCATGAGAGCGAAAACTCTCGACTTGGGTATAAAGAGTTTAATCACGACGTCCTGTAAATGCGACTTCTTCGCTTTAGAAATCGTTTCAAAGATTCGCCATTCAGGCGTCAAACCAAAATCTTGTAAAGGAGTCCAGATTAAAGGCGGTGGGAGGGGACCCGATGGGCGAGTCCGAGGGTAATACAAGAATGGGGTGCTGACAACACTGCGGGGACATGAATTAGATAAACGCAGGATCATAGAGTGTCAACGTACGTCGTTCCAACGTGTATTCCAAGAGCCTTCGACTTGACCAGAGGTACCATAGGCGGCACAGTGCTCGGCCTATTAACTAGAGCAGTAACCGAGTACTATGGTGCGATTAAAAAACTTGCGACTTCTTTCGGCAATGGTAATGAGCTTACCTCGATGCTCGCGGTAAAACCGGGGAGGCCTTTCAATTTGACGCTGTACGTCGGAGGTAAAGGCTAGAAACATTTGGTATGAGAGGAACGAAGGTGCATAGAAAGAGATTGCTTGCATAAGTAGCGCCTTCGTAGGTGAACGTTGTTGGTAACATTAGAACAAAATCAAGCTTTTGAGAACATAGTTGACCGCTAGGGCTTTTTTCCCAGAGCAGTTTGGTATCCAGAGCCAAGTTAGCAGATGAATTTCCTCCTTCCGCTATCTCGTTCAACTTTAAGCGGCCTGCGATCTAAAATTCGGACGGCTAAATAGCCACATACGAATAATTGGTTGGCGTCGTACCTTGACCTCTACTCTATCAACTCCTTCCACTTTTTCAGCATCCAATTCTATGGTCCCCTCCACAGACTCTCCAGTGCTATATACAGGCACAGCAACACCATTCTCCTGCGCTGTCAATCTCAATCTCGTATGTCCATGTTTGCTATACTTGACAAAAGTTCCGGCAGGTCTGGCTCTCAAACGGTTGTTGAGAGCGATCCTTTGTTCATTTTCGAGAGGTTCTTCGGTATAGGAGGGCGCTCGGTGCAGAGAGCTGGGCGGATCCGTATATGACAATGAAGGTGAGCTAAGAGATGTCATCAAGACGTCCAACGGCAAGGAGCAAAACCGAAGATAGACGTTTTAGATGAGCGAGAGGGTGACTTGTGGCTCCGAAGAACTGGACATGGGAAGCACAGGCACTTGCTCCACATGGGTGCTGCCAGAACCAAGGTTCACGACAATAATGGTAATTGGATCACTTGTCATGTTCAATTTCCAACAGGCGCAAGATAATAATATGCAATGGGTAGGATGCTGGATTTAAATAATGGTTATGAGAACATGGCGAAATCTAGGTGTGATGCATCTCTGGTCCATGATTTCGATAGTTGTACAATACACTACACTACAATACAGAACAGCACAAATTAAAACGGTATAAACCATAGAAGCTGATTATCACTAGGAAGCCGGTGGAGGAGGGCGGCGAATTTGTACAGGTCCTTTTCCCGCCCCTTCTGCAGGTTTTAGGCGTTTCGCAAGCGAGTCGCCACCCGCACTCGCGCCTTCCTCGCGTGGGCGTTTAGTGGCAGCACCCATGATGGACATTCCAGCAGGTGCAGAAGGTGTGGAAGGTGCAACTGTACTGCTCGATGATGCAGCAGCAGTAGCGGCAGTGGCCTGTTGTGCGGGTGCACTTCTGACGGGTGGTACTCTAGCTGGGGCGCCGCGCGTCAGAGAGCCTCTGCCACGTAAGGGTACGGTTCCACGGAGAGCAGCGGTAGCCACATTTGAGGGCCTACGAGGAATTGCGGCTGTTGCTGCAGTGCCTGCAGTTGGCGCTCCCGTGACTGGCGAGGTTGGTGTTGCGGTTTGGAGGGTCGACGGGGTTGTGACCATATTGATGGAGGCGTTATTGGTCGAGGTAGTAGCAGCAGAGGCATTGGAAGGAGAGGCGATCATTGTGTTTTGAGGAATAACTCCAGTATTCTTCCACTCAAGAATTTGTGCTTCTAAATCCTTGACTCGTTTTTGTGCCTTGGCAAGCTGAGCATCCTTGAGCTTGCCCTTTGTCATCTGTTCCATCCTTCCACGATCCACAGCAGAGGCAATTTCTGTTTCATGCTGGGCCCTGACTTTCGCATCGTATTCGGCAATAGCAGCATCTATGATCGTCTGCTTGTTTACCTCGGAAATGCCAGCAGGGGCTTGCCTCTTCGCAGCTTCGACGGCGGCTTTGAGGTCACTCTTGTGTTGCTCGTCTAATTTCTTCTGAAGAGCTTCAAGTTCGGCTGCATGCTCCTTCACCAGAGCTTCTTTCTCCGCAACCGAAGGGGAGAAACTCAACTCGGATTTCAACTTCTCCACTGCCTCTGTCACGGCGGCGGCTTGAAGTGTGGCAGCTCGTTCCGCGTCTTTTTGTTTGGATCTGAGTGTCTCCGTAAGTCGCAGTTGGAGGTTTTCCTAATTTAAAGCATTAGTTAACGCCAAGTCGATGATGCCACAACTCACGCTTTGGAGACGAAGACTCTTAGCGTCTTCAATTGCTTTTCGTGAATCCTCTACCGCTAGCTGGGATGAATTGTCAGAGACATTGGAAATATTTTATCAAATCAACACTTACTTTCAGTTTCTCGGTAGCTTCATCCCTGGCCCTGATGATTTCCGCCTTTTCTTTTTCCCATGCAACGTTATCCAAAGGTGCAGCAACAGCCGCGCCCTCAGCAGAAGTCTCATTCCATTTTTTTTTCTCCGCCAACAACTCATCGCGTTCCTTTCGAAGAGCATCCTAGATGCGAATTGAGTCATCAAATGAACAGAGAAACGAGATATACAGACAATTGTAGCCGCCTGTTCTGCAACTTGCTTCGCAGCATCTGCATTCTCCGCAGGAACCTCTTCTTTTGCGGCTCGCAAAGAGGCAATCTCGCTTTCGAGTTCTTTCACACGTTCTTCCAATTTCTCCTTCTCACTCGTAAGGTCGGCATTTTCGACCCGAGCCTTCTCCATTCTAGTTTTGAAGATGTTATTATTCTTTTGGGCAGTTGACTTGAAGTGTCCGAGCTTTGACCATCATCAGTCGAAGAACCATACAGACCAATTCAAGATTCTTACTCGTGCACTGGCTTCAGCAAGGCTTTGTTTCTGTTGAGCCTCAGCTTCCTCAAGAGCCGCTTTTTTGGCCTCCAAGTCATTGTTCGCGGTCTTGAGTCTATCAATCTCGTCCTTGAGGGCTTGTACCTCAGCAGGATCAATGCGGTCGTACTAGTATTCCATTAGTATTCAGCGTTCGAGTGCATAATCAATGCACTAACTTTGGTCAATAGCTGAGTATTGCGTTCCTGCCATTTACGAGACTCTTCCTCCAAACGAACTACTTGCGCTTTGGTAACCTCCAACTCAGCTTGCACAACTCTAATCTGCTCCTGCGTAGGTTCCAATTCTGCTGTAACTTTCCGAAGTTGAGCTTCGAGCTCACGAGACTTCTTGGAGTAGTTTTCGCATTCAGCACGTAATGTCGCATTGCTTTCCCGAAGTATATTTAGTTGGTTGATTCTCTCGACAAGCTCGGCATGCTGGGCAGCTGAAGCGGCATTCTCGACAGCTTTCTCACGTTCCTGTTTAGAATCGGTAAGGGCTTGCAATGTTCACTAACTGACAAGCTCACCTCGGACAACGTGGTTTGAGTGTCTTGTAATGATTTGGTGAGATGTTCAATTTGGCGCTTAAGCCGTGCGTTTTCGTCTGACGCAAGCTGATTCTGGAGATCGACTATACTCTTCTCCCTTCGGAGATACGAGACGACGGAGCGTAATTCGGCAACTTTAGTATCGGTAGTCTCAGCACCTTCTGCCTCTGTAGTCTGTGCCTCAGAGGTCGAACTTGCTGCCTCCCTGATACGAGCAGCCTGGGAACTGACGGATTCGAGATGTTGATGCAGGACAGTATTTTGAGATGAAAGATTCTTGTACCTAATATTCAAGATGAGAAATATGGAGATGGGATATTTGAATTTCAAGATATGCTGACACCCACCTCTCATTGAGGTCCGAGATTTCCTTATCCAGAGCCTCCTTCTGCTGTTTCCAGCTGCTTTCTGAAGCTGTGAGTTTAGCCTGGGCTGTCTCTGCCGCAGTAAAATGTTCCTTTGCTGCAGCTTGGGAAGTCGAAAGGTCTTTTCGTAGGGATTCGATGGCCTTGATAGCTTCAGCGTGGGAAATTAGCTCATTTGCATACCGATCCTCAGCAGCCTAGTAACAGTGAACAATTACTTCTTATAGGATAAGAAAGTGATGTGCAGACCTTAGCTCGTTCCTCCTGAGTACGCAAGTCACGTTCCCACTTGTTCTTGTCCTCTTCGGAATGCTTTTCAGATGTACTCATATCGATAATGGTGTCCTCGAGCGTCTTCTTGTCGGTGGCCCAGGCAGCGCGCTCAGTATCAAACACTTTTTGAAGTTCTTGGTGTTTGGTCCTGATTTGACCAAGTTCTTCCTGGACGGCCTGAATTTTTTCCTCAAGGGACTTTTTCTCAGTCTATAGGTCATTGGAATCTTAACTGAAGATCATGACACAAATCAAAGAATGACTTACCTCATGTTGAGCATATTGTACTTCAGTCGAAGACTTGTAGTCGTCGAAGGTGTTGCTCAGATTCGACAGAGCCTCCTCACTAGCCTTCGCAATCTCCTGATATTGTTGGACATGTTCTTTGGCATTAGCAAGATCAACTTCAGTAATCTTGAGAGTAGATCTAGAGGATGGCGTCCTGTAAGCTGGTACAATGCACCGCAAATTGTATTGCCACTGACCTAAGCTCAGC
Organism: Agaricus sinodeliciosus; assembly: GCA_022315185.1. Taxonomy (NCBI): domain Eukaryota; kingdom Fungi; phylum Basidiomycota; class Agaricomycetes; order Agaricales; family Agaricaceae; genus Agaricus; species Agaricus sinodeliciosus. Next base: position 1,792,722 of record JAHTMV010000055.1, on the reverse strand, counting down.
GACCTCAGACTCCAGCCGCTGTTCTTGTGACATATTTTCATCCATGCCTTGCGAGGTCACTGCAGATGGGCCTGTTCGCCTTCCATACACAGCCAGCTTCTCTTCATTACCGTGGAAACGCTTCGATAAATCATCAAACTTCTCCTCAAGATGTTTCTTTGTCATCTCCGCTGCCAAAAGGCTTTCGCGGTTACGAGAATACTCCTCGGACTATTATCAAAATAAGCACAACTTCGGAAGAGAGATGGGGAATAGCGGTAACTTACCACTTTGTCAAGGCGGGTTTGCAAATCTTTGAGGTCAAGTTCCTTCTGGAGTTGTAGCTTCCGAACAGTATCGCGCTCTTGAGTAAGCTGCAACCGAAGGTCTTGTGTCTGGCCTTCGAGAAGTTGTAACTGGCTTTCAAGGCGGCGCCTGTCGTTTTCACCCGACCTTTCAAGATCATTGTGCATCTTCTGAACGTTCGCAATAAGATCAGAGAGGTGGGAGCGATCCAAAGACAATGTTCGATTCTCTTCAAGAAGGCGGTTTTGCGTGCCCTGGGCACAGAAGGTAAATTCAAATTCAGCATGAAACATGCAACTTCTAGCGACTGTGAACTAACCTGCCAGATGTCCTTCTCCGCACGAAGGTTGGCATTCTCATTCCTGAGCTGCTCGACGCGGCCATTAGCAACTTGAAGGTCGTCTGTGAGACGATTGCATTCGATATCAAGCCGAGTCCATTGGTCTTGAAGTTGGCTATTACGTTTGGTAAGATTCTCCACGTCACGATACCGAAGATCCAGTTGTTCCTGGTGCATAAGACTTCGCTCTGATCAAAGAGTATGAACATATGGACTGCGTAACGACACTTCAAAGCTCACCAGTCATATATTGAATCTTTGCCTCTGCCTTCGCGAAAGCAGCAGTGGCAGTTGTTGCCTCCCTTTGCGCTTGAACCAAATCCTCCCTGAGGTTCAGCGTGTCTAATCCAATCTCCGTTCTGTAAGCCTCGAACTGATTTTGAACTTCCGCCAACTCCTTAACAAGCTCATCTTCACCACCAAAAACTCCGTTCTCTGTAGGACGTGGTACAGCCTCAAGAGGCGTCACGATACCACCTGTCTTCTCGGCCCTTGCTACCATGGCTTTCAATGCCTCTCGTTCTTTCATGTATGCATGTTCCACCTTCTCATGATGTTTTTTCTCCCTCTCCAATGATGAGGCAAGCTCTTGTATAGCTTCGTGAGCCTCCTTGATAGCCTCAACTTGTTCATGTTCCATATTAGCCTTGTACTCCAGTTCTTCATTTTCAAGCTGAGAACTGAGATTCCGCACTACGGCCATTAATCTCTGGTTCTGTGCCTGGAGTTCACCGACGTTCTTGAACAGCAGGAGACTGTTGGTGATAACTTCCCCGACATTGCCTGTTTCACCAACAGCCTGATCAAGATCTTCATCAGCTGGAATAGTGGGATCATCACGACGAGCAATATCTCGGAGAAGGTGTTGCACCTGACGGCCGAGATCATCTAGTTGCTGTTGGAGAAGCTTGTTCTCAGTCGTGACTTTGGTAAATTTCTGCGTAGTCTCTCGAACAACACTGGCTTGCGCATCTCGTTCAGTAATGACTGTGGACAACTGTTTGGCAAGCTCCATGGACTCGTTCTGTAAACGTTGATATTCGGCCCGTTGCTGTGAGAGAACTGGCGCCTGGAATCCAAGTTAGACGAATAATGGTTCGAGATATGCGCCAAACGTACGCGTTCTTGGATTTGTGCTAGAACGGATTGTAATGTACGATCCATGTTGTCGTATTCGATGACCTTCTTCGTATAGTCCTCTTTGAGCTTGACGTAGTCGGTATAAATGTCCGTGAAAGATTTCCCGCCTTTCTGTGCCCGACTCGCCATAGCGATAGTGGGGCTTAGCCCCACCATACTGTCATTGAAAGGACCACCGCTGTCACCAGGAGTCCGTAGAGGCGTTCCAGGCAAGCTACCGCGACCAGGAAGTGGGAGGTCTCCGCGACCCATACCCTCAACGACCGCCTCCAAGTTTCTGATCCTTTTCTCGGCCACTTCTCTACCTCTCCTTTCCTTCTCGATCTCATCCTTGAGCACGCTCTCCCGTTGCTCCGCCTTTTGACCAACACCTGCCCATTCGTTTTCCAGATTCTCAACAATATCCTTGGCCTGTTTCTCTCGCTCTTCCATCATGGCGACCAGTCGCTTGAGGCCATTGGCTTCATTGGCAAACTTAGTTTCCTGTTCAGCAAGTTGTCCAGTAAGGTCCTGGACTTTTGTTAGAGCTTGGGTAAGCTGGTGAGTTTGGTTAGAGTGAGCGTTTTGGAGCGCCTTGAGGGAGGCCTGAGCAGCATCATTACTCTGGGAGAGTGAATCATGAGCGGCTTGTAGAGTGATGAGCTCAGCATGTTTTGTTCGACGATATTTCGTGAATTCTTCAATTTTGACGTTGAGTTCATCATTACTGCGCTTGGCTTCGGCTTGAGCAAGTTCTAGTTGCTGAGTGAGGGTATCAACCTTGAACTAAAAGGGAATAAGTCATTATCATAAAGGTGCGAAGCTGAAGACGATCCACCTTATTAGACGTCTCAGCGGATCGAAGGTCACGAATCTGGGTCTCAAGTTTCGAATGTTCCTGTCTTGCTTCCTTAAGATTGGCTCGCAAGGTGGAGACCTCCTCTATTATACCCATGAGAGTCAAGGCGGGAGAGAATTCAAAAAGGACCGTACCGCCTCGTTGAACACCCTCTTCCTTCAGCCGACTTATGACACCGACTAAGTCGCGTTTTTCCCGTTCAATGTCCTCGAACCTGTGCTTCAACGAATCCGTCTCTGCTGAAGTCTGAGCGCGCGAACTTTGAAGTTCATGAAAGTCATTCTGGAGTTGGGCTTTACTGTGAACTATAGAGTATACTTGTGAGGCATGGCACACGACTGGATAAACAAGAAAGTGTACCTAATTCATCACGTTCCGACTTGACCTTCTTCAGCTCCTCTTGCGCAGCTTCAACTTGAGCTTCTGTCTCCTTCACGCCAGTTTCCCTATCCTGTAGGGCCTGGTCCAGTTCAATATCCTTTCTCTGAACTTCCGCTTGTGCATTTTCCAACTCCTGTTGAGAAGCCTCCAACTCTAATCTCTGTCCGATTAGAAGGCGGTAAATCAAGATGATACACTCCGAAGACGGGGAAGTTATATTCGTGCCGGGAAGAAGATTAGAGAGTGTAGCCGTGTCCACATCGGAGGGCACAGGTATTGAGAGGTGCTCGTCCTGTTGAGACGCGCCCTCCTCTGCCTTGCGTTTCTGACGTGTTTTCATCATAATGGGGTGGCCCTTGGTCAAAGCCCGAGCTCGCTGTGGCAGACGGCGAGGCAAAGAGTTTCGTTAGTTTCGGCGCTTTAAGAATGCGGCTAAACCGAGGCATATCACACGTGCTAATTATGTCAGCACATCCTTTCATCGTCTTCGTCGAGAATCGAGATTGTGTCGAGAGGCACGATGGGCAAAAGCGCTAAGCTGCACAAGCGCGTGGTACGACTGTCAAGTTCTCTGTGCTTGTTTCTACTAATAAATACTTGTTACCAGCCAAAAAAATTGAAATCGTCCTCCCAGTCATCCTCCCAATCCACATCGGCTCAGAACCATGCTCAAAATGCGCAGAAAAAGGCTTCTCGTAAAAATCTAGCTGCGAAAGCAAAGAGCGGAAGGAGTGAAGGGCCCATACTCGGAGGCGCAGACTATGTCACACTCATGATGAGTGGTCGACGAAAGGCCCAGGAAGAGGCTATCAAGCTTCCGCCCGAAGACGATTCATGAAAGGCAGATCCTCGTTCCGGCTAAAGCCAGCGCTGCACACTTTCTTGTGATTGGATTCAGGTACAACACCCTTTATCTATCTGAGGAAGTTGATAGTCGCCAGATACACTTCGTGGGTTACTGCATGATAATTTGCAAACCCTTTCCTAATGTGCTGTCAGAACTCCAAAACATCATTCGAAAAAGTATAATACAGTTAGTCGATCAACAAACAAATCCATCGATTCATAATACATTTACAACGAACAGCCTTGGAAAGTCCCCGTTTCGTTACCGTCCCCAAATTACAGTCCTCAAATTCGCTTGCGCGATTCGATGGCAGCTTTCTACGCCTCATCGTCCTTGTCTTTGACGAAGTGCTTCTCCGTTAGCTCCCTCTTCCAGCCTAACCGATTTCGGTCGGACAACATCAGAGGCGGTTCAAGCCGGTTCATCCTTTCGCATAACGGAATAAGAAACTCAACATCCTGGCCTTCACTAAGCCGATTGGGGCCGATAAGTGAGTAGGCCAACAATGTACCTGCGGACTTCACACTGGCGTTTCGCTGGCTCGAAGGGGCAAGAAGGTGATTTCAATCACAGCTGATTTCAAAGCGATTCTTACTTGGAATATGGATGACCACCGGCGTTTCAAAACTTCGAAATATAGTGAGGCGTGATTTCACCTTCTATTGCAAGCGAATATTATCGACACCGGTTTTCGTTGAACCACTTGCCTTATTGTAAAGTTCGGCCGCTGCGGAGCGAAAACTATCATGCTAGCGAGAAAAAGAATGAAGAAAAGGGATGAAAACCTGAGGAACTGAAGAGCAAAAAACTATATAGATCAAGCTGCACATCTATCTAGCCTTCTGGGTTAATCCAGAACCTGTGAGTCAGTGCAATATGAGAGGGAGAAGGAGGAGTGGAAATGAGGTTTTGTTCCATTTAGTGATAGTATATGAGAAGTCAAATTGTCGCTCGAACTTGTGCACCTGATATTTTACGCATCGCTCAACGGTAATAGGCCGTGTTCACTCGAAAAAATATGGATATACGGCATAATATGAGCTCTGATAACTCCGTTTTTAAGATGAAGTATTATAGTACGAGTCACCATATTCCCCTTACCTCATTTAGTGGAGGAAAAACAAAATTGTTCAAACATTAACTACGTTTTTTTTTTCGTGCAAGATTATCGCCTCGAACAAACACAGACCTATGTTAGATAAGATACACCTTTTCTGTGGTCCCCCTAATGATTGGGCCGCTAGGGCGTGGGCCGAAATTTTGGAAGAAGTGAAATAAGACTGTCAAGTACATACTATAGAATTCGCCGTACTTTCGTAGTTGCTTTCTTGAACAAATCCCGAAACTCAGAGGATGTACATACATAACGACTCGTAATCAACTGTACTTACTGTCTTGTATGATCGCATTAGTAGACTCCACGTGACTGGATATCTTGTTCCTTCACCATGATCCGGACAATTATTGCGGCTCGAAGGACAGCTGGAAATGTCCTCCACAGGCACGGTTTCTCCACGACGAGGTCAAAGAGAGACAATTTGCCAATGACAAACTCGCCCATCGTCAATAGACTCAACTTTTTTAACTCAGTGACCGGGTCTTCGTCCCAGATACCAACCTACCGTGTGCTCGATGGCGTTGGCAAACCTATCGAGGGCGCAGAGCTGCCGGAGGTGCGTTTTATGACTCGCATCAGCCATTGAAACTCAGTGTATAGTTTGCAGGTTGACAAAGCGTTCGCCATACGTCTATACGAGAAAATGATGTTGCTCCCCGCAATGGACACTGTTCTGTATAATATTCAACGGCAAGGGAAAATCTCGTTTTATGTCAGTTAATTCTGCGTTCCCAAATTACTTGCTTAACATATGCACTATAGATGACTTCTGTACGTGTTTCTTTCCTCAAAAAGATGTTCCGGATGCCATCAATCTTTACAGCATGGAGAGGAGGCTACGATAATTGGTTCAGCTGCTTCGTTAGCTCCGGACGATGAGTGAGTATTCCAAGTTCCATTTCGTGAATTTCCAATCTTAAGCTTTGTTAGGATTCTAGGTGAGACTATATCTTGGTCCTGAATGTAGTACTCAATGGCATAGGTCAATACCGCGAAATGGGTGCCCTCCTCTGGCGTGGATTCACCATTGATGAGGCCATGGCTCAATGCTTCGGAAATGAGAATGATACGTCTGGAAAAGGTCGTCAAATGCCTGTTGTAAGTCTTTTCTCCCCCAGTGCTGTTGATTCCCGAGCAACTAAAAACTACATTCCGGATCGGAACTAGCATTTCGGATCACCCAAATATCACTTTCACACCATCTCTTCACCACTCTCCACACAGATACCTCAAGCTGCTGGCGTTGGGTATGCGCTTAAGCGTGATCCGCAACGTCGGTCAAAAAATGTTGCAGCTTGTTTCTTCGGCGAGGGTGCTGCTTCTGAAGGAGGTACGTTAGGTATTATGAGATCCTTCGTCGTTAGCTGAAAATTTTCGTTTTAGACTTCCATGCCGGGCTTATGTTGGCATCCACAATACCCTCTCCCACATTGTATATCTGTCGCAACAACGGATTCGCGATAAGCACACCCTCTACAGAGCAATATTACGGTGATGGCATCGCTGCCCGTGGACCCGGATACGGTATAGATTCGATACGCGTGGATGGAAATGACATTTTTGCTGTTATGAACGCCGTGACTGAAGCTAGGCAACGATGCCTTGAACAAGGTAGGGCAGTACTGGTCGAAGCAATGACCTATCGGTGAGTTTCCGACCCTTTCTCGCACTAACAACGAGACATTGAAGCACATCCCCCTTGACCAGTGTCGGTCATCACTCAACTTCGGACGATTCCTTTGCATACCGTGCTCGTGCTGAGGTTGAAGATCGTAAACGTATTGACAATCCCATCACCCGGTTCCGACTGTTCATGGAATCTCAGGGATGGTGGAATGAAGAAGCGGAGGCGGAGCTCAAAGCACGCATTCGTGCAGATGTAATGGCCGCTTTCAAACGTGCTGAAGCTATGAAGCGCTGTGAACTCGGTGAACTCTTCACCGATGTCTACGGTGGAGAAGAGCCTTGGAATATTGTAAGTATTCAAGTCGTTGCTCAAATGTTCGAGATGACTGATGCATGCGTTCTCTATAGAAAGAGCAACGAGAGGAACTCACAGCCTTGCTCAAGAAATATGGACAGGCCTGGGAACCGTGGCGAACTGAACTGTCCAAATACAAGAATAACGGTCGGGATTTGCTTGGTAGTTAATGGTACCATTCACATCCTAGGAACTGATGAATCATTTAACAAATCAAACATACCGTATCAGTCCGCTGGGACCTATTCATCAGGTAACGCTCTACAATATAAATTGCTTGATTCTTTCGTAATACTTGAGAACGGAACCTTCGATATAGTCCTGAACTTACTATCGACGGATCCCTACCATGACATCTTATGCATCTTGGTCGCTTAGATGCATCTCCAGGGGATGATAATTGAGCGAGGAACAATTATGAATTCTTCTTAAGTCGGTTCTTTGAACAGAGTTCTGGGTGGTTCTTCTTGAGCTCCGCGGGCAAGAGTCATAACATAAACACCCATAACCTATAAACAATCACAAGGATAATTACAAAGACGAGCGAGAAATAAGGTGAATGATCCAAAAGCCATCCTCGCCCCCAGACCACTTCAGACAACTTTCCTTGGCGAATCCGCCTCGGAACGGTCAGAAATAATCTATATCAGTGCCCATGTCCGATGAGCAAGCCCAATATGAAAGGAGTTAAGGTTCCTGTCACCACAAGGCCCAGTCTCAAATTTGGGTTTATATCCTCGGTATCGGGTTGATGTGACATGGGTTGCAAGACCGTGGCGACGTATAAAAAAGTGCCACCCTACGAAGATTACAAATGTTTATTAGTGCCATGGGTCTGTTAAAAGATGTGGGAGAAAGAAAGGCTAGGGCAGCGGGTGGATGGCAAGAGAGGATGCCCGTTACTATTTGGATACTCACGGAAACCAAAAGACCAGATCCTGCTAACTGAGCATTGTCGGCAAAACCAAAGAAGGAGAGAAGAAAGTATGTTGCTATTGCACCCAAAGGAGTTGAAACGGCGAATATTGCGAGATATTTTCTGCATTCATGGCGGGGGAGAGAAGTGGTTAGAAGGGCTACAGAAAATGCCACGGATGTCGGGGCTGATCAACGCATGTTAGTTAAGCAGATAGGGAAGATATATAGATTCAATCTTGCCTTTGTGGAATAATAATGCCAAAAACACGATCAGTGACAGGCTGCTGATACTTTCGGATTCCGATGAAGTTGTCTCGATTGCGGATACACCCAATGCACAGCCGTCTGCTATTCCATGGAGTATAAGCCCAAAGGTAAATGGAATAGCTCTCTGTTTTGCTGATATAAGGGTATTTGGCCCTTTGGAGATATCCGACTCTCTTCTACCACGGTCATGATGTCCATTAAGACTGTTTTCCAGCTCTCCCAGCTCAGCTTCGAATTCGAGCTGAGTTCCAGAACCATGGTGCGAGTGCTGGTGATCTCCTCCAGAAACAATATGTTCGATGATCATCATTAACAAAAATCCAAGAATGAGGTCAATTGCAATATGAAATGCGAGTGCTTCGGACTCCTCGAAGTATTCCACAAGGACCTCAATACCCCTGAGTTTCGTGCGAAGACTTCAGTTAATGGCTTAATTCGAGATACAGTGACATACTCTGGAATAATAACACCAAGAGCAGTTCCTAAAAGTAGACCAGTAGCTAGGGCATTGAATACTTCCAAAAGTCCCTCTATTGCATCCGAGTCGTGAATGAAGCGCGGCAGACGATCATCGGTTATGACGTACTGGAGAATGTGGCAGCGAGCGGAATCATTCCGGAGACAAATGACGAGACGCCGAGAGCGCCTGCCATAAACAAGAAGACCAGCTGCATTCTGACCGGTTCACCGACACTGTAAGGGCATAACAAAAAATGCGCTACTTAGCGCGGGACTGGATTGTGCTGCACGTGACTTCTGGCGCATCAGTGTGCCAGTGATTCTCGCCAGTCGTTCCTTTCACCATGTCTCTCTGTCCTCCATATGCTCCCTTCTTTGGCTTTGCTGGTGTCTCTGCTGCGGTATGTTCTTGCCCAAGTCAGGCTTAGACTCTGTCTTGACTAGACACATTGTAATTAGATGATATTCAGCAGTATGTATCCTTGACGCTGCGCAAACTGACTCAAGCTGAAATATTTTGAACTACATAGCCGTCGGCGCGGCTATCGGTACTGCCAAGGCAGGTATCGGTATCGCAGGACTGGGTACATTCAAGCCCGAGTTAATCATGAAAGTGCGTTCTGCAGCACGTTGTTGACGGCATTCCTCCATTATTCATGCTATCATCCAGTCCCTCATTCCCGTCATCATGTCGGGTATCATCGCCGTATACGGACTTGTAGTATCTGTCCTCATTGCTGGATCCCGTTAGTCGTCATTCTCAACTGTGACTGCGAATTGACTCCGGATGCATAGTAACACCCGATGAATATCCACTTGCTGCTGGTTTCGTTCATCTTGGTGCGGGTCTTGCCTGTGGACTGACCGGTCTATCTGCTGGGTATGCCATTGGCTATGTGGGTGACTCCGTACGTGGCCTTCCCCGTTACCCGTGTTGGATTGCTCTTTCTAAATTTTTGTAGTGCGTCCGGGCTTTACTTTACGAATCAAGGGTCTTCGTCTCTATGGTCCTCATCCTTATTTTCGCCGAAGTTTTGGGACTCTATGGGTACGTCATAAACGCTACTGCCTTATGTTTCGTCGGCTTATTCTCGCACAGACTAATTGTTGCGCTGATCATGAATACGAACGTTGGACAGATGTCATGTTGACTGCTGTATTTCTTTCGTCGCATACCTCGCTAATATCATTACCCTACTTTACTTTGGTTACTTGCTGTATATGTTATCAAAATTCCATCAAAATACAGCTGAACATAGAGAATAAGAAAGTCAGAGATAGCTGGAGAATACACGATCAAAATGATTAACGACGTCTGCGAGGACCCTCGGAGCCATTGGAGGGACTGCGTGACCGCTTCCGTTTCCTGTCCGGAGAACGTGAGCGGGATTTCGACCGTCGAGGGGGAGAACGCGATTTTGAGTCGGAATCTGACTCGTCAGAATCTGTTTCTTGGTCCGAAGCTGTTTCCAAATCAGAAGTATTGACGGAAGGTGACCTTTTCATATCATATTCATCAGGAATTCGTATGTATCGAAGGACTCGTTTGACATACCTTGAACGTTTACGACCTTCCTCGTCATCTGAATCCGACTGGCTATCTTCCGCGTCGGAAGAGGCTTCTTTCAATCGTTCTTTCTCCTTGCCCTCTAAAATCTTGTCTGCCAATCCGCTCCTGTGATGCGTCAGTCAGAAGTCGAAACAACATAAAAATCGGCAACACATACTTGTTCTTGAATTCTTCAGGAACCTCAGCGCTCGGTTTTGCATCAGCTTTTAGCTTCGCAAGTAACTTGGGATTCTCTAGTTGCTGAGTGCGAGAAGGCCGGGAGATATATGGACGCTCGTATTTGCATTCATAGATAAAATGACCTGAGGAAGAACCCATTAGAGGAGGGATGAGTTCATTGATATGAGCTACTTTACACACCTCTCTGCAGACATTTCTGGCAGACTGTCGAGGTACTAGCACGAGGTTGGTTGGTAGATCGTTTGTGGGGAGCGAATTTCGACATTGGGCTGAGGCTGACTGGGCGAACTGGATGGAGTTTTATAACAAAAGTAATCGTGGGAAAATGGTTAGGGTCAAAGTCACATTTAGTTCCCGGCGCCTTGCAAAAACCATAACACTTCCGCTCGTGTCCAGCAATGCGACAAGGATCATGCACATACCACATCACAGGTCCAACCCACTGCGGTCTAGCCACTCAAAAAATTCCCTGAAGAAAGATTTTTCCGAAGAACGGCGCTATTGTATCCAGCACGATGTCCAGACTTTACTTATGCCACACTTTCATGTTCGCATCGGGACCACTTCTGATTCTCCTTAAGGGCCTTCGTTTTGCCAATTTGGATTTACTCTGGGCTTCTGGACTCCTTTAGTGCTAGCGGCTTACTGCCGTATGACCTCCTATGACGTAGATCGGTGTAGATTATATTGCCACCGCTATGACCCCTGGAGTCCTTGTACCTTCTCGCGTAGTTATGCGCCGTTATCAGAAGACAAGAATATGGCCGAAGTAATCCTGCCGCTTTTCCCAGACCAAATTTCTCTCAAGTGGTTCCTTCGAGCAGTTTGTCTTCTGGGATGGCTGAGTAATGTTTTCCGCAACACGTTGGATTCCGCAAGTCTCCTGAAGCTTACCTAACTGACATAGTAGTCCGCCTCCACATCGAAGAGGCTAGGAAGATATTCTTCAAAAAAGTCACGCTACAGATGTTGTGCCGATGGTGCCAGAAAGGTTGATTCGAGTTGTGTTGATGGTGCTACAATAATACAAATCCCACGAGTTGCCGATCCGACATATGGTGGTATATGTGCATGATCACGCCACTGAGGTATGTGTGCTGCGTGCCCTTGTCTATATCAAATTCAGAGTGTTTCAAAAAAAAAAAACTCCGCGCTAATGGACGCAAGGGGTTTATTTTGTCAACCGCCGGATAATCCGATATTGCTGTGCGTGCTTATTGAAAAATGTTATCGTATACCAGAGGTACGCAGCATTTCTTCATGCCCCAGCGCATCTACCAATATAAAATCTTACCAATCGTTTCTTCCTAATTCAATGACATATTTGAAGTTTTGAACTGCGCTTCTCCTGATTTTGAGAATCTTCGCGATGAGTCCCGTCAGTGGTATAAAGATAGAGTTGAAGTTTCTAAAATTATCTCGTGTGAGTATAGTACATTTCTGCCCTCAAACCCTAGTTTTCACTGATTATGTACATAAAGAAACTCATAGAAGACGGTCAATCTCATGCGAAATGACTAGAATCATCCAATTGACATGACACCGACTTAGTATGAGGCTTGACTCTCCTACCATAAAGCGTGAATCATTCTTCTAGTGACTTGGTTCCTCTGCCTGTTACTGTATAAAGGCCTCTTTCCTTCAATCCACGGGATTCACCTTGACAACTTGACAATTATGGGAGGGAACGCATTTGGTTCTGTCTTCAGTCCAGCTTCGTTTCCTCGACTTCCCCCAGCAGTATACAACATGCTCAAAGTACGTCTACTGCCTGTTCTAGAAGAGTTATATGTGCACGTAGGAGTCCCTTCCGAAGCACCAGAGAAAGAGAGTTATGGTGACTTAGATACCGTAGTGTGTCTACCGAGACAGCAAGCTACACCTACGCAAAACCCCAGCAATTCTCAGGAAACGAGGGAGAATGAAGGTTAGTAAAGCAGAAGATAAATTTCTCCTCAGGATAAGGCTAATTTGTTAAAGATATTCCGGTGGTCAATGTTCCACACGAAATTGTCATTTCGAGACTCGGGGCGCAGTATTCCAACCCTGTGGATGGAAATCGAACGTCCAATTTTGCAATCCCCATCCCTTCCGGAGAATGGGCAAAATGTGGGCCATCGGAAGGGGAAGAAGAGATGAAGGCCCGGAAAGAAGCCGGTAGTTCAGGTATATTCTATCAGGTGCATTTATTACTCAACCAGGTTGATGGTAGAGTTGATACAGACACTGGTTCCTATAGGTCGATGTGAATGTTTGTGGATCCGAAGACGAATGGGCGAGAACAATCTTCTTCAATTCATTCGGAGACCTGGGCATGATTATCGGTTTGCTCGTAAACAATACCGGATTACATTACAGTAACAAGGGACTCAAGGTATGAATCCGATTTTCTTTTGTCTTTTCTTCAAAACTAGTGGATTGCTGATTTCGTATATTGGCCAAAAAAACAGTACCCAGATATTCCGAATCCCCCGATCGTACTCAGTGAATCTTTTGAAGAGATCTTTGATTTTTTCGGGTGGTCAATGGAGAAATGGAAGCAAGGCTTCGACACCCAGTTAGCTTGCTACGAATGGGCTATCAAAAATAAATTTTTCGACCCTTCATATTTCAGGTCCGGAACCAAGAAACGAAAATCTGGTAGAACAATGTACTTTGGTTTCATTGAATGGGCTGGCAACCTTTCGCAATCTCCGAATAGCACGCGAGCTGCCGGTGATATTCTTGACGCGAGGGAGGCTAGTCTTGATTTCTTCAACAAACGAACAGTATACGAAGAACGTAGGGAAGAACAGCGGCATAGAGAGTTTCTTAAAAACGTATTTTCTGGACACCGAATTCGAGACTGGGCAAGTTTGGGAGATAATTGGTTCAGTGTGAAGAAAATTATGGATGCTGTGAGGCAGAGATTTGGCGGTGAGCATAATGTAAGGAAGTTTGCGCTTGAAGAAGGGGAGGAAAGCTTGAGAAAGGTAGTGTTGGAGGTTCAGGCTGAATTGGGGATTCAGCCTATATCAGAAACGATAAAGATCGGAGAGGAGGAATGCAATAACATAGTATAGTGCTGCTGTTGGAATACAGTGCGCCATAATAACTATATTGTCAAATGGGAAGTTTGGCACAAATTGCACCCTGTCTTGCCGTCCATGATAATTTGTCCAGTGTAATGGGCTAGACAAGCGAACGTCCTTCCAGAGGGCTGAGCCATGAGCCAGTGATGTCCGGTTCGGTCATTGCACAGCCATTGAGTATTTTCGAAACGGGGAACGATGAAGACTGTCCGAAGAACACGGCGCTCCGTTGTTTGGGGTATGATTTCCATTTCTCAAAGTCAAAGGTAAAGTTAAGGAGCAGCATCTCAAAATAAGGTTCAGAATCGGTTGTGATCAAGATGTATTTGTTCTCAAGGCTAACTACAAACAATACAAATAATTACTATTGTTCCTTCCAGGTCTTGGTTGCAGCAGCGACGTCTGCTGCTCTAGTTGTATTGGTTAGTCATCAGGAAAATGGGAGAATGTAAAAGTATGCTAGATTACGAAAGCAGTGACTAAATTATCAATCATGTCCATAAATTAACGACATTAGCAGATCTAGTCAAATTTAGAACAACTTAGACATCATTTTTCAGGGCGTGTTAAGCCATGCTTGTCCAGTTGTGTTAAATTATCCGTAAATTAACCGACCTGAGGAATAAATTATACAAGCCCATAAAATGCCCTCGATAATTTGACACATGTGATGCCCAAATTGAGTTCCTCATGAGATATACTCTTTGCCGTTGAACTTGAAGAACTTCAGAGAGTCTCTCTCCGCTGCAGGCTGACTGCCTGATACCTAGACATGTGCATGATCTACTACTCTTCTATTCTACATAAGAGGCCAATGGTAGCGGGCCATGCCACTCGTCGGCTCTACATTGGTTATTCGGTTCGGTTTACACAACTTGAGAACTTGTACGAAATCCCGAGTCCAAATTGCAGTTGTTGACCTTTATTTGCACCTGATTATAATAAGCTGCATTCAACGGTACTCGGGCCAGGGACTTGGCAGCATATAAAAAGATGACACCATTCACACATCTCTTAATTCATTACCACCATCCGGTCCATCCCCATCCCCATCCCCGTATTTCAGAGTCAAAAGCTCAAGGTCCGTGAAACTTTACATTTCATTTTGTTGATTAGACTGTCCGACTGACTTGCTCCATACTCAGGTTGTGGTATTGCTAGGACTGCCTGTTGTACCAGGAATGTTGTTGCATGGTAAGCAACTCCCAAAGCGAGGCACTGTTAAAACACTACTCATTATTTTTTATTCAGACAAGTCATCACTTTTCGGTTAGCATAGTTTGATTTTGGTTTAGTTGGTTACAAGTAATCACCAATGATTTGTTTTAATTAATACACAATGTATCATAAATGTCACTATAAATCACGCTTTTACTCGCATAATTTGTGTCCCAGAAATGCATGATAAAGAGTCGAATTTATGTATCCTATGTGGATGTCTTTTGAATATTTTGCGCTCAGTTATTGCAAACTGTGTATAATTTAACATAATCTAGCTTAAGATCACAGGGCTACCGAGCTGTCTAGTTTAAAATTAGACGTGTTTGGCCAATTTAGCTAAACACGTCCAAACACGTCTAAGGTAATTTATTTTATCATAATTTACATTACATTGGGCTAAATCTCATACCTCCCGATTTCCTGATGCTATGTTTACTCTCTTTCCTTCCTCTGTTCTCATTCCTCCTCGAAATCACGCCTAGTCTGGGTCTGGTCTTCCCTACGCTTTGTTGTGCTTTGCATTCCTTCTGAATAGTCGCTCGTTATGCCATATACGACATTGACTGTCCTTTTTGTTATCCTTCTCAGTGCTGTGCACGCTTTGGTTATTCCCACCAGACGGACCACGATTTATCATCGCGCGAATCACAGGCATACTCGCGGGAAGGTTGAGCTTCCTGAAGATCTCAGTTTCATTTCTCCAAACCTGTTGAGCAATGTCAGTGGGATTGGGGACTTTCTCGTCACGCCCAGGGAGCAAATAATTACAACATCCATTATTCCGACATCCAGCATTCCCGCCCCTAATACCTTGACTTCTATAAATGCTACGCCTACGTTTGATAATTCAAATAATTCTGCCGTCTCGTTCATTTCAAGTGCACCTCCTTTTACCGCCACACCCAAAGCTTCGATACCATTGATGTCGACTTCCCCAGTCGATAATGGCTTGCAAAAATACGTGGTTGCCCACCACATGGTCGGCAATACCTATCCGTATACAATGAATGACTGGGCAGATGATATCAGATTGGCACATGCATCTGGAATTGATGGTTTTGCGCTCAATTGTGGCATTGATGATTGGAGTACCGCCCGTGTCGCCGACGCGTAAGTTGCATCCTTCTTCCTTCATGTACATTATGCTAATGCTCTCTCGTAGCTATGAAGCTGCTAAGCAATCTAAACTCGACTTTAAATTATTTATCTCTCTCGACATGACGTAGGTCTTTTTTCTTATCGGCTTAGTCGCATCACCCTGATTCCAAATTTCGAGTTCACTTCCTTGCCGATCTCCGAACGACGCATGTCGGCTGTGTGAATTAATCAAACCCTATATAGAACACCCAAACCAGCTTCGATACGACTCTCGTGCGTTCGTCTCGACGTTTGCCGGTGAAACATGTATCTTCGGTCAGGCCTCCGTACAAGAGGGCTGGAAATCGCAGTTTGTCCAACAAAACGACTTGCAAGGCAAAATTTACTTTGTGCCCGCATTTTTTATCAATCCTGCTGAGTTTGGTGAATTTTCGGAAGTGATGAATGGTGATTTCAATGTGATTCTAACTTATAACCAAATGGAGCTGCGACTAATACTTGCGATAGTGGAATTCCGGCTGGCCGATAGAATTGACAACCTCTTTTGCGCATAACCTCGTTACTTCCCTGTCTGATGGTACGGGAGCTGCCACGGTCAACAAAGTTCCTGCTATATTTCGCATGTCAAACGCCATTATCGGATCAATATTTCGTTCCCTCACATTCGTTATCTCTACACTTGCACCTGTGCTGGATGAATTTATTAAATCCACTGAAACCGATGGTGAACATGTAAAGGCCCTTGAAGCTCTTCACGCCAATATCCAGGCTAGAGAGGATAGGGCTATGAAACCAATGTACATGGGTGTAGTATCGCCTTGATTCTTTACGCACTATGGCAAAGATTCTTTTAACAAGAATGTAAGAGCAAATTTTTACCAGTAATCCGCCGATACATATATACTAATCGAATTGAGGCATTTTAGTGGATCTATTTCTCGGACCAACATCTCTATGTCAAACGTTGGGAATCCATTATTTCCAATCGAGACCAGTTCGATATCATACAGATTCTTACTTGGAATGATTATGGAGAATCGCACTATATCGGGCCCGTCAAAGGTTCACAGCCAAATAGCGAGGCTTGGGTGAACGGTTGCGATCACACTGGTAAGTGTTAAATACTTGGATTTCATCATAATAATCGAAAGCGTATGCCAGGTTGGCTTGAACTCACACGATACTATGCTACAGGCTATAAGACCGGTATATTCCCTGCTATAGAAGAAAGACAAGATTTTCATGTGGTCACGGCCTCACCCATCTCAAGCAAAGGCGGATGACCCGGTCGGTCAGCCTGAAATTTTCGAGCTAGTACGTTCACTCCCTACAAATGTCTAGGCCGATGCGAAGCACTTATGCGTGTGATCAGTCACAAGATGCTGTTTGGGTTGTGATAATGACTACTAGCCCGTCCACTGTCATCCTTTCAACTTCGCCCGATCCAGCCGCTAGCCAACAAGTTCAAGTTCCCTTGGGCGTATCGAAGCTCTCAGTGCCGATCACACCTGGGGGTACGATGAAGGGTATTATTCAGCGAGATGGGAAGAGCATTGTTGAACTGGCACCCTCTCCTGACGCATTTACGTTTCAAGGTTCCCCGGCTTCGTATAATTTCAATGCTTTTGTAGTCAGTGCCATAGCTAATTAGAAAGGTACGTTTCTATCCGCTTACTCGTCAACTAAGTTAATGTGATATATTTAGTTGCTGTATTTCTAGTGTATGAAATGAACAATGAGTGTATATATGACAGCGTTCCAAAGCGAGTCAATTGGAACCTTCACTTATCAATTAACGTCTTATCGGGGCGCCAAGGGGTCATGTTGTGAAAGGAGTGACTAATCTCCATTGGTAGTGCTATTGCCGGTACGTGTATTATTACCCGCTTGCTTGACAAAGTCGGGTTCATTATCCCAGGTAGGACAAAGTTGGTCCCATTCATCTGAAGGCCTGCTATGAGCGATATATCAGATAAAGCAGACAATACCACAAACCAGAAATGTCGGAGTTCGCGGTAGCGACGTCATCGGGTGCTTCGGCGAATATAATTGCAAGGCCCCTGGGTAAAGATATGTGTCAATAAATCCTTGATAATGACGTGTCAAAACCTACTCCATGAGGTGGAATTCAATGTGGCTGATGGTAAATTTCATAAGTTGAATGATAAAGAGATTGTAAAAGGGACTCAACTCACCAGTGAAAGATCCATGGACCAGGATTGTCAGTTGTGAAACGGAGAGAAACAAAGTCTCCTGGGGTATTACCAATTTCCACTGTATCCCTCACGACGGGGTTGTCGAAGTCGTACTTCCCAGTGTTAGCACTCCGAATGACATTGAAATTGTGCTGTATTTAAAAGGGCGTTATGTCAGTTTCACCATGTCCTCTTTTGTAAGTGTGCACAACCCAGACCACTTACACCGTGGAGGTGAAACGGATGGGGTCCTCCAAGAAGACCGCTTGGAATATTGATCTGGATGGTCTTGTTCCTTTCTACGGTGTATACCGACCCTTTGGGAAGCAGATCATGAGCGTTCCTTGCTCCACTAAGGATCTGAAGCAGGACGGGGACAGTGGGAGTTTTGTAGACAACACCATTTATGCTGAAGCGGGAGGTCTTTGTATCAAAAGCGAGGTCGAAATTGAAAGTTTGATCAGCGCCGTCAGGACGGGGTTCTCCCGGAACGGCAATTGGCTCTAACGGGTGCAAGTTGGCCTCGACGAGCTGGTTTTTGAAACTCTGTTGCATAGACGTCGGCTCCTGAGGTTTCGCTCCGCGGTACCTGAGGATAGCAGAGTTGACTCCATTCTCGAAAGTAGAATTCAGGTTTCTATTGCCCGAATTCGGAAGAGCACGAATCCAGTAGTTATCCACGGGTTGATTGGCATGCAACACGACAGAATAACGTTGAGCTGTTCATCGATATAAGAAGGATTCAATGCTGTATTTCCGGGCATTGACTCACCGGCAAAGATCTGAATACTATTGACAGTCTCCGGAGTGAGCGCTATACCGTCGGCTTCGATAACGGTGAGATTGTGACCATCGATTGAGAAAGTGAAGTTGGGGTCACACGAAACGGAAATGAGACGGAGACGGTAGCGTTTGCCTTCCTGCACATCAACGACGGCTAGCTCGGTATTGGTTCCGCCAGGGTATCGTCCTTTACCGTTAAACAAGGTGCTATCCGCCATTGGGATAGTACCCAGTAAGTCCACAGCAAGGGTGTGGTACCTGAAAAACATCAGCCTCTGTACGCAGAAAAAAATACTTTAAGGAGATCACCATTCAGATAGCGTGACGATAGTGGATACTTGATGCAAGCTTGCATCAGCAAATCAAACGACAATGACGATAAAGCTCACCGTCATCAACTGTGGAGAATTTTTCAGCGGCGGCGAACGCATTGTAATGAAACACTTACCATCATAGAACGACTTTAGAGGATCATCCGGGTCGTAGATAACCAAGGGCCCCCGGACGCCGTCACAGTACTGTACGCCTTAAAATGTGTTAAACGCATTTCATGGTCATCTAAAATAGCAGACATACCAAAATGCGAATGATACCAGAAGGTACCGACCTGATTTACTTGAAAATCATACTGGAAAGAGTTACCAGGCGCAATAGGGCATTGAGTGACGCCCTGAGTTCCGTCCATAGAGTCAGTCCCCCTCTGAAATATGCCGTGCCAATGCTGAATTTCAAAGCGTCAGCCGTGTTCTTCGCGTGGAGTATCAACGACACTAACGATAGTTGTGCCGAGGTTCTGAGTCGGATCGGAAAGCTCGTTGACCACATTTATCTTCACTCGGTCACCCTAAAGCAGTGCTAAGCACTTCAAAGGCATAGATATACACAGTACACGCCTTTTGCACTGTGATAGCAGGCGCTGGGTGTACACCATTGACGAGCGACGACCTACCGTCGTAGATTAGCGTGTAGCAGAAACGGAAATACATGAAAGCGGTACGCACGAACGGTCAAAGCCGTCCGGTGCGATGACCTTGTTTGCAATGGTGATAGTACCCACTGGGCCAACAGTCTTCGCCAAAATAGTTGTCGCCGACATGAACAGGAAACCGAACAGTAGACTGAGTGACATCCTGTATGGACCAGCCAAATGAGCGCTTGCTGTTGGTTTAAAAGGGCCGGGGCAACTAGAATGGAGAAGAAGGACAAGGATCCAGCCACAGTGGAAACAAGATAATTGAGGCTGATTTTATATTGGCCTGAGGAGGAATCTGGTTCAAACCGTGACCGAACGACCATAGATCAGTCGAAATAAGCCTCGCTGACTTGGGTTCATAAAATTGCAATTATGATTGGGTCGTGATCCACTTTTCGTCTAGTCAGTATGACGAGCGGTGCTACTGAGAATAAAACATCATAGTATTGTTTCGCGCCCCGGGAGCACGTCTGTGAAAATGTTTTCGTTGCACGGCGACGTGCTTAAAAATGGTTCCTGCGGGGCACTTTGGTCCATGACAAAATTAAAATGTGATGCATACGAGCGGAAGTCTTATGGCACCTTCGCCATATGGCCGATTGGTATTTTAGTTCCTATCTGTTGAAGAGGGTATTTGTGTTTTTATCGGGAATCTGTGCATGTTGTGTTGCCCTGGGCGAGGAAGAGTAATCACAAGCAGGAGCGTGACCCTGACTGTCGGGGTACCCCAGGTCTCGGTGGCGAGCGAATACTCGCCAAATGAGGCTGGAAAGAAACATCTTTGAAGGTTTGCCATCGAATGAACGGATTGTTCATGTCACATGGAGAATTCGCGGTCCAAATAATAAAAACAGGCCAAGCATATGTTTGAAAGCTTGATTGCGTTTCATCATGCTAGGCTGGCCGATTGCATCCACGAGCGAAAGTTGATGGTCTATGCGAAATATAATAGGTAGTAAGGCGTCCAATCACCAGGAACCCTGCTGCCTAAGAGCCGAATGCACCTAGAGATGGAATCAAACCATAGGTCTAGAACGGATTTTATCCTTACAGATGAGAAGCGCTTCAACAAAAAATCCCTAAGCAAAGAACTCAGCACATGCTGACTCGGATAACGTGCTTGTATTTTAGAAAAAGCTATATATAATTTACCTGAAGGTTTGGTGGGTTGTTCCAAGGGGTGGAAAGCACTGGATTCTTTCTCTGAGGCTCTGTTGTAAGAGAATACGACATCTAGCCGACCCGAGAAGCTGACACCCTATTACGCGGGCACAACAGAGGCCAGGCATCAGCACGTCAGATGTCAAACGTCTCAAGGAAAGTTCTTGAACAAAAAGGAAAGCTAAACGCGCAGTAGTATGTGTGACGGTCAGGTAAGCAAGCAGTGGTCGTGAACCCATTGCCCTACTCATGGGCGTTAATTATGTTGTCACAATCCTCTACCGTCAAGTTCAAGCTCTATTCCAACTTACCTGTTAAATGCCATGAATTCATTCTCCCCACAGATGCTACCTCCAGAGGCTTCAACGCCGACATAACTAACTGCGAATACATTGGTTCTTATAACTGGGTATCCAGTCACAGCGATCTATCTATCATCGTTCCAGGTTCTCCTCGAGAATGGCAAGAACGGCCTTTACCATATTCCCTTCGACTTGATAGGGAGGGACACTACAGAGATCAATACGATCCACGCATGCGTCCTACATATCTTCTTCCCCTTTTGCTCTCTGTCAACCATTGGCAAGAGCGAACCCAACCTTCGGAGAAGTACCCTTGGTATGATGTTGATTTTATCACGAATCGTAATTCCATTCGACACCTCCTCCGTATCCTCCGCTATAAATCTAGCGGAAGTTATGATAATAGAGGTATTATAAAGGATTACAATCGTGGTAATTTCAATGGCCCCTATTCACAGCCCATTCGGATCGATGTCGAACTTGCCGGGACTAAAACTATCTTGTTTAATCGCTGGGATTCAACTACATTCGAACCACTCACTAGAAATTCCTGTGGATTCAATTTCGAGAGTGCATTCACCAGAGAAGCTGATGCTATATCTACTTTGGACTCCGCATCCAAAGATACTGGAAGACATCATAGGATTGTTTCTTATGTCTGTATCCCCCTTCATTCGATTTCTTACAACACTTATGGCTGATCAACCTTCTCCTTCTCTTCCTATTAGGATTTTGGCGGTCTACATATGGTAGTACGATCCGAGATTGATGCTTGTCTTCCATCGACACCACAGTCGTCGTACGATCCCACCAACGAATTACTACCTTCCAAATCAGAGCTAGAAACTTTGTCCTCCCAATCAATCGCAACTGCCTTCGGTCTCACCATTATCCCCTCCCTCAATCCACCAACCCCGCAATCCCACTTGATCGAACTCTCAACCGTCTCAACACCCAAAACCGCAACCTTTGAAACCTGGAACGCCAAAGAACGTTACCCCCAACTCTTTTTCTCCCAAGTCCCAAACCATTATCTCGCATGTCACACTAAAGGTCTCATAACTCAAGTACGCAAACGCGACATCCATACGTCCCCCGAAATCATATTCTATCAACCGACAATTGAACCTCAGTTGAAAACACTTCGTCATTTGTTGCACATGATTCAAATGGAGGTCATAGGACAATCGCGTAAGTTTCCTGGCATGAACAGTTTTAGTTTGGTTTATGAGAATGGGGAGTTGAGTTTGTT
The DNA here is from genome assembly GCA_022315185.1 of Agaricus sinodeliciosus. Classification (NCBI taxonomy): domain Eukaryota; kingdom Fungi; phylum Basidiomycota; class Agaricomycetes; order Agaricales; family Agaricaceae; genus Agaricus; species Agaricus sinodeliciosus. The sequence goes on along the minus strand of JAHTMV010000055.1, from coordinate 1,770,343 downwards.
TGAGAGAGTTGGCGAACGATGTCTTCCTGATGAAGCGTTTGCTATGTTTAATGTATGATGAAATGCTTTCTATTTGTCTTCTGACGCCATGACAATCTTTGTATAAAGTAGCTGAATACTAGTTCGCTGACCTGTATCTTGGTTTTCTTGTATCCTCACTATCCAATAGTACATTCACCCTGATAGAGGGTTAAATTTCAAAGGACGTCGATACCAGCTTTCACAAAATCAATCACACCGCTCACAACACCGTTCACAAGATCTCAACAAAAAGCAACGATTTCCATTTAAACACACCTAACCTAGATCCGCAAATGTAATCCAACCGAAAAAAGCAAAAACAAAAAAGCAAAATGGTGGTATCAAAATGTAAGTGACATGAACCGAACAAAAAAGTGGTGTGGGTGCTTGTTATGCATGAAAAAACTAGAATCTCAAATGGGTATTCAACTTGCACGTCAGCGAAAGAATAAAGATAAGAGAAAACGCCGGAAAGCACGTTAATAACTATACAGGGGCTGGAAAAGATGAAAGGGTTTTCAAAGAACGGATATATGTGGAGACGATTTCCACGTTTAGGGCTAGCGCCGACTTCGAGCATGCTCGGATGTTATAGGAAGCGTAGACAGGGGGCACATTGAAAAAATCATGAGGGATGATGACGTGGGTGATGTTGAATTACGTCAAAGGACTATGATTCGGGGGATGGGAAGACAGACAGATCATGTCAACCGCGCCGCCGGTATAAGAAGCGGGCCATAACGCTAAAGCATAACTATAAAGACCAGATTTAATGAGCAACGACTGAATCAAAAAGCCGTTTTCTTCGTTCTACAGCTCGGGTATGGGCATAAGGGAGCCCTGTGATCGAAGCGACACGGCGGGCAACTGTGTGCGTCGGTGTAACGTGTTTAATCGAAGATCCCGTTGCGGACGCAGCGATAGTTTCAGACTCTGGGCGTTCGTTTGCCGAACCACCAATTGCCTCGGGAGCTTGATGGCTTGGATGAGACTGAGAAACTTTCCAGCCAATGATGCTGGCAGCCACGATGCAGAGGACCAAGGCTATAGCAATAACCCAGACCCAACGGGATAGGCGAGTGGTACCACTTCGTGTTTTCTTCAGCCACCAACTATGTACCAACTGACGTCAATACAAGTAATGACCCCATTTGATCAGAAACTTGACATTACCTTTCTTTTGAACCGTTTCCATTTTCAATCTTGGCAACCATGCTGAAGCGACGCCAAAAATCGTCGCCTTTTTCACCCCTTCGGGGCAATAGCGTGCCTTCACTACCTCCCCGCATGATAGGTTTGGCGCGAGGGATGGGTTCAGAGAAAGTCAAATTGCCAGCCTTGACGGGGCGTGCAAAAACAGGTGTGATTGGAGTAATAGAGGGTTGGAGGGGGTGAGGTGACGAAGGTGGCAATGAAGGTGATGGCAATGGGGCACCATTGGGAGGGTACACCTGAGCCATAGGTGGTTCAAAAGGATTTTCCAAAGTAGGGACAGCTATGGGTGCGGGGGGAGGTGGAGCACGAGTTGTTGCGACAGGTTCGGAGTTAGCTAAATTAAGGGCCGCAATTGGAGCAGCATAACCAGGGCGAGGAGCAGCAATAGTAGGGGGTTGTACTACTGGCTGGGGATCCTTCAAGAATGGATTGGTGGGAGAGCGTGAGGCAGCACCCGTGGCAACTGCAAGAGCTGCATTCTTAGATGTAGGTGCGGGTCGCTTCTTGTTAGAACTCTCGTCATCGGAATCGTCGTCTGAATCCGCCATGTTTAAAAGACCCATGCCGAGGGCGCCGACACCAGACTGGCGATTTCCTTCGCCATGTCCCTCGTCGCCGGGAGTGAGATAATTGTCATATCTGAAGAGACAATAAGCGATAGAGTCTAAGGCGTGGTCGAAGAGGTTAAACATACACATTATAAGCGGAGGTTCGAGCGTTCGGGTTGGGAGGGGGAGGAGGGCGAGCTCGGCGTTGTGCTTGGGGCTGAGACTCATAAAAAGTGTCCGGCTCATCGGTCGCAAAGGGTGGTTTTCCAGCTAGAGGAGCCATCTGCGACGGGATAAAAGGAGGGTGGGTGAAAAAAGAGGGAAAAGAAAAGAATGTGAAAGGAGAGTGGTGAGAGGGGAGGACAAGACAAGATGTGTGCTCCAACTCAAACAGGCAACCCGTCCTCACACCGTTGCCATCCATCAATCCATCAGTCCCCGTGTATGTAATTATGGTCTATGGACTGTAAGCATTGTTTGTAGCCTTCTCGCGTAAAAAGGTGGCTGAGACGAAAAAACAATATGTGCCTCCGTATCACACCAAAAATGTGTTCGTTGCACTCCTAAAGCAGCAGCTCGCAACTCATACCGCGACCCTGCCAAGACCGGTCTGGCTTTGGACCGTCCACCATGGTTTCAACACCGTGTATCCACTACATCAGGGTAAACGAGGCTGATGCCTGCTACTATGTTTCCGCTGGCAGCTTTGAACCCCGTTACTTCGTATATTTCGCTGTCAGGCAAAGCATTTTCGCACAACAAATCAAGTCATCAGACAGAGTTCTACTACTAGTGTCATAACAGCTCGGTTGCCAAAGTTCTCAACCGCAACATCGCTGACAAGCTCAATGTGTAGTGACTGCGCCGAGGTCCGCTGCTTTGACCCCAGATCGCTTGTCTACCACTTACTTTACGGTATACCATTGGCATTCAAATGGTTGTTGACCCTCCGTTGCCCCTGATGCAAACTGTGCAAGTTCAAAGTCTTTTCGAAACAATCGTCCTTGACCTTCCGCTTTATATGTGTTAATAGCGCGACGAAAATTTCCGATAGTCTTGATAGGTTCAATCCCATCAGCGAGCTTTGCTCAAAGCTTGCCATTGATCTAATCTCAGCAACCTCAGACTATCGCTGTTTTTGGTGACATGTTTTCATTGTGCCTAGCGATTGTCCGCTATTCATATGCCGCCAAAAACTCTTCATTGCTGCGGAGATACTCAGTCGGACCCTCAGTTCCCGAAGTTGTTGTCCCACAGGTCTTATCACGGTTTTATCACTTAGTACTGCGTAATCCTCCAGGTCGGCAAATTAACCACCGAAATTTAACCAACATCAGTTGCGGCATGGCGTGGCGCACGTTGACTGGTAATGCTAGTTGATTTCCTAGTGATGGCCACCTCTCCCCCACAAGAAGCTATCTTCGAAGTCCAATGATATCAAACGGAAAGGAACGTAATGCCCGAAAAGAATGACTCCGGTATAAAGGCTCGGGCTCTTCAGCCAGCACGCTTAATTTTATTCATCAAGCTTCGGCCGGCGCTTAAGCCTAGGACTCTCCCTCCCTCCAAATCGCCCTCAAATATCAGCTGCTTCAATCGGTCGTTTCCGCGAATCTTTCCTCCTATTCAGGTCTAGTCCATGAAAGGAAGTGCAGGACTTCTTCTCCTGATTTGCACGCAAGGAAACTTACTTCACTTTTTGCACAAACGTTATCTTGCAAAGGTAGTCATTTACCTTCTTACGAACCAGGAGACGTATACTCACAATATATCCACAAGGCACCGGCTAGCTCATCGTGCCTGGTATAAAGACCGCAATTATGCGATACGTGGTCGTTAGGCAATGCTGTTCACCCCCTTCGCTGCTGCCTTGCTCTTTGGCACGCTCTCTGGTGCAATCGAAAGCCAGGCTCTTGCGAAAGATGTCAGGAGGTAGGTGTCCTCCTTTAACGACTTTCCTCTCTGCGAAGCCTTTGATGTTTTTTTCTTTTCCTCCTAAGATGTGGTACATTCATCAGCCAGTCCAAGCTCAACGACGTAGAACGGAAATTCAACAATCTTCGCCTTGGCAACACATTCGAAGCTGATCTTGCGGGAAGTGTCTACATAGACGTCCACTTTCACGTCGTCTATGAGAACGCCACCTTAGAAGGTGGCTATATTCCGTGCATAAATATTATTCTATTATACTGCTTTCCCTCAACTGACGCACGTTGCCCCAGGGACCAACAAATCAAAGATCAGATAGACGTCTTGAATGCTGATTACGGTCTCACTGGCCTGAGATGGAGACACACCAACACGACTCGCACAAAGAATATCGAATGGTTTGATAGAGTCGCGCAACACAAGTCAGCAATTACCTTGATTTCCAAACAATGCAACGTTTTTGATTTTCACCGTTGGTGCATCATGCAGTGAACACGAGAATAATATGAAATTGGCTCTCAAAACTGGTGATGCCACTACCCTAAACGTTTACTCTGTCGGGTATGATTCTCTCATCGCTATCAGCTTTCACCTACTCATCTCTTTTCCTTCTCTATCCAGTTTTCGAGCCGGAGAAGGCATGGGACTCCTTGGATTTTCTACATTTCCCTGGGATTACAACAATAATTCATCCTTGGACGGTGTCGTCGTTCTCTATTCCAGTCTACCAGGAGGAACACTCGCGCCCTACAACAAAGGTCGAACATTGACGCACGAGATCGGACATTGGCTCGGGTTGTATCACACATTCCAGGTAAGAGAAACCTACTTTGTGTTCATCAAAGATGATTTTTCAAAAGAGGCTTGAAAAAACCAGGGCGGATGCGGAGGAACAGGAGATTTCGTAAACGATACACCAGCAGAAAATTCACCTGCATATGGATGTCCAACTAAACGCGACAGTTGTCCTAACAATCCTGGACTGGATCCTATCCGTACGTTCTCTTACTGACAAGACCTATTTTTATATATATTTTTCCGAGTTAAAAAAATCTTTCTGATATTGTTTATTTTAGATAATTTTATGGATTATTCGGATGATGCATGTATGAGGGAATTTACTAAAGGACAAATTTCGAGATTCAAAGCGCAGATCAGTGTATATCGTGGACTTAAGAAGTACTGACGGCCTCCAAGTTTCATTATTGTATCAATTATTCTCAATTATTTCGATTAATAATTCTCTTCTTGTGAAGTTGGCCGAACTATTTCTCAGACTTTGTCGTGTTGATATATATGTATCGAGGACTAATGGACATGATTTAGAGAAGACAGGTCCAGTAGGATCTTAAATCAGGTGGCGTATTCTCTGACGCGATTTACAACGATAATTGCTAAGATCATACGACTGGCAAAGGTGGTCGCATCTAACCATGTTACTGTAGCAGATAAACGTTGAACCCTATGAGCGATCATCCTTAAGGTCCAGGCCTTAAGGTGCGTTTGATAATCTGACTCTACTCGGCTCCATCAGGGTTGTCAAGCGCCAATTTGGACCCAAAGTGGAAGTACCGCCCCCGGGTATTATGCTTCAAACATTTACAGGAAATACAACATTAAGAGGTTCGAACGAGGTCGGTGAAAAGCGCGGGTTTGAAAATGATTGGAGAAAAAGGTTGAGGTGGAAAAATTCGGATTCTAACATTGAGCTCAAGACGACTATTCGAAGGGTAGGTGTCGAAAAGATAAGTGATCAACGGGTTCCCTGCTTGGCCTTGGCCAGAACAGCTGCAAAAATCATGAAAAAAAAGGATCAAATACATAATATCGATGATTTGCTTACTCTCATACACAACTTCGTCATGATCAGTAGCCTGAACTTCAACAGCAATTCCATCTAAAGACTTTCGCAATTCATCATTCGACCCTGCGTACAGCATCTTCGGTCGGATGCTCGCATCATCGGGGACCCTGTGCGAGATAAGACAAGACGAATTTTATGCTCATCTTCAAGGAATACGCATAGACCGTATTAAGAGAGACATACCACTTTATAAGAACAAGTTTGTTACGTTGTCCACCACCATCAGCTTCGTATTGAAAATCATAAACAGCCCATCGAGGTTCTTTCTTAGGCAAAAGTTCGACAAAATCATCGTATTTCTCGATTTGTTTTCCAGAAAGCGCTTTGTCAACGATAATCTCCGTCTTGCTATCGTTGATACAAAAGATGATGTACTTCTGCTTCTTCCCCAATTTGATACTTTGGTAGCCTTCGATGCATTCAGAGCTGACGTGCACTCCGGTGGACTAAAGAATGGATGGTATGAGGGAAAAGAGGTGCGTGATTAGAAAGTAGACTTGCCATGGTGTTGAAGCACTTTGGGGGTTGAGATGGGATGAAAGATAGGAAGGGATTGTAGAGCCGTGATGGCTGTGAACTGATATCTTGATCAACAAATATACCATAAAAGGTAACGCAGCATCACTCTTTCCACAGCATTGTGTTCTCCTCACAAATGACTGGTTACAAGCGGGGTGAGTCATTATGAATCGCGCCGTAGAATTTTATAGAGTCCCCGCAGCTTGTTTTTTTCTAGGAAAGATTGACTTGGCGACGAAAATAAAACATATCACCCTTCTTCTACCAAACCAAGTTTCCTTGTATCAGAGGGAATCCGCTTTGGAATGTTCGCCTTTCTATTAAGTACATAATCTACAACGTCGGTCCTTCAAGAAAAAACAATGCAAGCTTCTGCATATACGTGTATGACTCCAAACTTCATTCAACAGCAAAAACTTCATCCAACCACCTCTCATATTCATACGCCTGCTCGCCAACTTCACTCGGCACACTTGGCATGGCACTACGCAGATATTCGATAGCTGGTGCGGGGAGTTGTGCAAGTTGTAGATCCAATTCCGTGACAACGGGCTAGAAAAAAAGTTGGATAAGAATGGGAGAGGAAGAACTGACGAGAAGAATAAGAAGTTGGTCGCACCTTATCAGAAGCGATACCTCGAAACGCTTCAAGTAATTGATCGCGTGATGTTTGATCTTCCATGATATCCACCTTATATTCGCAACATAAGCATTAGAAGATAATTCAGATGCAGGGCATACCAAGAGGTTGATGAATGCTTCAAACGTAACTGCGCCGTAGTCACGGATGAGTTCATCGTAAATATAGTTCATGTCATCTTCGGAGTATACAATGCCAAGACTTGCAAGAGCTGCAATCATTTCCGCAAGTTCTAGGGTATTCGATTCATCTTTGTCGAAGTATCGGAAAGTGCTTTCAAATTGTTCAAGTTGTGCAGGCGTAAGATTCGTCAAGTTCCGTGAAACAATCTTTGGTCGTGTCGTCAGTAGTAGCCGATTGCAAAAGCGTTCTCCAAATGGCTTACCTGATTTTCGATGAAAGTGAATTTTTTAGCGATGCTATGAATAACGAGTTCCAGTTCGAAAGCTAGATCTGGGTATGTGAAAATGGTATAATCGTTCTCCTCCACGTTGGCTGCTTCGCACTCAGCTTCCACAGCAGCCACATCAGCCAAAGCATCAGAAAGTGCGGGTATTCGTGTTTGGATCTCCTTGTATTGTTCCTGTTGAGACTGGACAGAGTTATGCGTTAGCAGTTTGCTGCGAGTGAGGTGATCACAATCTAACCTCTAACGGTCCTTCCACATTGGACAGCTCGTGGGATATGGTTTGGAGGCGTCGTTCAAAATCATTGGCAACATCTGCGAATTTCTTTCTCAGAGCCTCTTTGATTCTACGAGATGATTAATGTGTGGAGGGTCGAAGAACGGCATTACCTACTCTCTGATCTGAGCATTGATGCTTCTGGATCGCCTTGCTTCACTATCCAACAGTTGCTTCCACTCATTATCGACGTCGGCAAGGTCTAGACCTTTGGGAGGAACATATTCACGCAAACCATACGTTCGTAGTTTGGTTTGAATATTCCCGAATAATGTGGCAATATCTTGTCTTTCAGTTACCCAATCCCGCTTCGTGGTCTTCTTGTACGTCGCAAAGTCTGCAGAGTGTTGCTTGGCGTCGTTGTAGGTGCCGTCAAAGACGATTGCGTCCCATTGCGCTTGTATATCATGCAGGGCGGAAAGAAGCTGTAGAGTTGTGAATGTCAATAAATTTTGCCAGTAACGTCATCAACGCACCTGTCGAACGCGTCGCTCGTAGTCGTTCCGTGATACCCACACGGATTGCATTAGTTCAGCGAATTTCACAACTCGACGGGCAACAGTTTCTGCCTGATCTGTTGATCAAGTTTGAGACTTTGCTCGAATGTCCGAAGAAAGAGGAGTCCTTACTCATCGTGGAGAAGGCATGAAAAAAACTGGCAATATATGTCATGACGCTCCGTTCGTCAGGACGAGCGGCGTCGCACAAGTCTTCCACCTCGAGAAGTTGCTAGGAAATATTACAGTTAAAAATATTTCCAAATCCAATAAGAAGTACTAACCGGAATATCAAGATATTCGGCAGCTATTTGAAAGGCAAGCCTTGTATTCCCATGGCGGTCCGTCTACAAAAGTAAACGTTAAATTAACTGAGCTGATGAGAAACGCGATCCTTCCACCTTGTCCAGTTTGTCATAATCGAGGAGGTCCGGGCGGTGGCAGTGGATAAGTGCACACCTAGGAGGAATAAGCGGCTGGGCGACGTTGGGGCATGATGTACGAACAGAGCAAGCCCGTCTGACCAACTGAGTGAGAAATCTTGAACTTTCACTTCCTCGTAGGGTTCTGTCTTTCTTTGACACCATAGCAACAAGCCTTCTTTAGCAGATAAGCCTTCTTCACTAGCGAGTTGTTAGCAAGTCATATTGAGGACGGATGAAACGGAGAAACCTGATGTCGGCAATCGTAAAACGCAAGATCAGGGTCCAAATCATGCCCAAGATAAGCTTTAGATTTCCGTCGATGATGTCTGTCATGGAAAACACTGGTTAGGATATTCGAAAAGCAAAGTATGCTACGTGCTTGCATTCCTTCAGGTCCAATATTGGTCAATTTGACGCCCCTCGACGTGATAAATTCCAGTGCTTTGTTGACATTTTCTGCTTTTTGCACCCGCATCCGGGGGTTTTTATTGTAGCGGCCCAGCGAAGTGTCACCTAAGTAGGACAAGTGAGGGTCGCTTTCACGCTGCATTAGTCCGAGCATACCCATGATTTCCTGGGATGACGGCGTCAGCAATGCATGGATCGGGGCTCGACAGCGGCATACCATTAATTGAATCAATCTAACGCCATCGGAAAGGTCTTTAACGAGGGATGTCATGGGTGGGTAGGCATTTGCCTCGAGCTTGGTGTTGAGCCTGTGATCGCGGTCAGCAGAGGGACGTGCATGGCGGCGAGAACATAGAGACCATTTGCAAAAGGTGCGCTCCTGAACAGTCCTCGAGTGGGCTTCGAGGCCGGTGTTGATGGGGGCCATGGTGGAAGGAGCACAGGGCCATAAAGAGACGGGCCCGCCAAAGTCCGGCTCGCGTCTTCTCTCTCCCCACCACCCCCATGGCCACAACTCAATTCGACCACATCTTCCACAGCCTCGCCCCAGATGTCGGCAGTGAGTACACACAGTCCTCCCACCATTTCCGCATCTCAACATTGCCTAGAATTCCGTGTCGCACCCAGCGGCATGGCCTGGAAAGGCTCAGACTCAGAGGCCGTCGTAGCAATGGCTTCTACAGATATCAAGTGGGCTCAATGGCTTCGGGTCGCCAGAAACTTCCAGCTGCGCGTCGGCATGCGTGATCACCGCAAGGAAAAGTTTGACGGCTTCATGCGAGAGGTGAGCCAGCTTTGAACCTTCGCAATGTAGGCCCGCGCTCATGAAATATCAAAGGATCACGATAAACTCGCCTCCTTGCTCAAAAACCACTTTGGAATCACACTAGAAACGCGAGAGGTCTCGTTCAAAGGGTGGAATTGGGGCGTAACAGATTTTCAAGGTATGTGGGCGCTGCAATTCTGCCATGATGATGACTCAACTTGCGCGTAATTTAGGCTCAGATCTAGCTTTCATGGTTCAGGACAAAGTAGCATTCGAGTTACCTCTACGACACGCCGCGAACTCTAATATTGCCGGTCGAACAGAAGTCTCGCTCGAATTCACCCCTCTATGCAAAGGCAGTAAAGGTCTTGGCGATGAGATGATGGAAATTCGCTTCCACGTGCCTGGAACACAGAAATCCAAGGCCACAGGTTCGGAAGCAGCATCCCAAAAGTCTGATGATGAAGAGGACGACATTAGTGCCGCTCAAGTCTTCCACGATACTATCAAGGAAAAGGCTGAGCTTGGCCAAGTCTCTGGAGATCTCATCCTCAGCTTTGAAGAAATTTTGGTCCTGACACCTCGTGGTCGTTATGATATGGATATGTCGCATGAATATTTGCGTCTGCGCGGCAAAACCTACGACTACAAGATCATGTACAACTCTATCTCAAAGCTCTTCTTGCTTCCCAAGGATGACCAACGCGTGCTCTTTATCGTAAGGTTCACCACCTCTTCAGAAGGATGAAATTTGATGAATTATCTGTCAGCTTGGTCTTAGCATACCCATCAGGCAAGGTCAAACCCGCTATCAATACCTTGTGATGCAATTCAGCCGCGAGGAAGAGATCACTGCCGAACTCAACATGACTGAGTGTGTAATGTATATGCCTTTTTCATCCGATCACTGACCATTCTACGCAGGGAGGAAGTTGCCAAGTACGATCGCCTGAAGAAAAATTACGAAGACCCTACCTTTGAAGTTGTATCCAGCGTCTTCCGTGCACTGGCCAAGAAAAAGATCGTCGGGGCTGGTAGTTTCCAAAGGTATGTAAAAAAGTTTCCAGTTTCCAGTCATGCACTGATTAATTACTCGTCTCTTGTCGCCGCAGTCGAGATGGTCACCCTGGTATCAAAGCCAATCTAAAAGCCATCCAAGGCGATTTATTCCTACTGGAAAAATACATCTTTTTCGTCTCTAAATCACCCCTCCTAGTCGAAATCGCCGACATTCATCAAGTCGTGTTTTCTCGAGTCGGTGCAGGCATGGGGGCTGCCGCAGCGCGTACTTTCGATCTAAAAATCGTAACCAAATCTGGAGCAGAACATACGTTTACGTCTATCAATAAAGAAGAACATGAGAGTGTTGATGCGTATTTGAAGGATAAGAAGATCAAAATCAAGATGGAGACTGTGCCTGATGTGGATATGATACTAGCTGCGGGTGTTGGGGATGATGATGAAGAAGATGATGAAGATATGAGGAGTATCGATTCGGACGATGATGGCGGGCGTACTAGAAAGAAACCTTCGAAGAAAATTGCTGGTAGTGGTGATGGTGATGAAGATAGCGAGGATGATGGTACGTCCAAGACTTCTAAAGCAATCATGCGCTCACCACACCTGCCATTTAACAGAGGACTTTGAAGCATCTGATTCTGACGAGGGTTCACCAAGTGATAGTGATTCAGATGATTCCGGAGCAGCAACAGCATCAGATGCTAGTGGTGACCTAGCCATCACAGCAGAAAACAGTAACAAAAAAGCTAAAGGTGCCAAGGGTAAAGGCAAAGCCACCGATGGTACCAAAAAAACCATCAAGAAGAAGTCGGCGGCAGGCGCAGGAGAGGAAAGTGATGAGGAGGATGATGAAGGAGGCAAGAAGAAAGCAGTAGCGCCTAAACCAAAACCAAAACCAAAATTAAAACCCAAGGTAAAATCGGGGGAGGAGGAGAATGGAATGGAGGTGGATGAAGGTGACAAGCCCAAACCAAAACCAAAGCCAAAACCAAAACCAAAGGTCAAGGATGTGGCTGCTATGGATGTTGACGGCGATGACGGTGGCGACAAGCCCAAGCCGAAACCGAGACCGAGACCGAAGGCAAAGGGGAGTCCCAAAGGTGGTGGTGGCGATGAAGTCGAGCCGCCTAAAAAGAAACTCAAAACATCATCGTCTTCAAGAGACTGAGGTCGGAAACTAATTCGGGTCGATTTTTCAAATTTCGTTAATTTAACATGAGCTACATACTGTATTTTCTTTGAAGCTTCGAAACTCTATTGTATATTAGATTTTAATATACAATCGTCTACCGCGAAGGGACTCGTGCAGAAGTTCTTTTCTCCGAGTAAAGACCGTATAGTCACCGACGCCGCATCATATAGCGCTCGCCTTACACGATCTCTACTTGTTCGCAACACACTCTCACTGTTCTCGACAGCACCTATCTCGCAGCACCTTTCCGCACTCTCACTCATTTGTCAGGTCACTCACTCTGAATTCGTCCAGTCAGCAGCCTCGCTAAGGCGCCTTTTGGAACAGATTATGAACATCCCAGAAAATCTAGGATTTCTACACGTTCTCAAAAGAGAACGAGTGGATGAAATTCAATAGCGCAATGAGAGAATTATACCAGACAAGGTTAAAATCTATAGGGTGGTTACCCGCCCCCTCCGAGCGATAACCTCGTGCTTGCAGGATTTTGGGGTTGTGGAGCGATCTGGATATAAAGATATTCCTTATGCGGCGCGACTTCAGCTTCATTACTCAAGCGATTCGATATTCAAATATTCATATTCCGCCCTCTCTCTGCCTCTCTCTCACGTGAACAAGACCGTCGTCGGCATTTAAGGATAACTTCCCACGGGGACATATAGTCAATCGGGCCATCTGATCATGAGGGAATCAACCAGTCCACTTCTGCCCATTCCTGGGTTTTTTTAAATAGATCCTGTATAAGTAGCCTCAATACTTGGATGCCTGCCAGAGTTGAGTCAGATGTTATTGTTGAGTTTGATAGATATGACTTTAAATGGCAGTGGGAAGAACGTCCGGGGGGGTTTTGGTTTGATGAGGTTAATGGTTGTAGTTACCAAGTATAAGTATAGTTGTAAGTAACTGAAATTTCTTATTCATCGCCACAGGCTGGTGGTACCTGATCATGATCATGAACCGATGGTAAACAAGTATTCAATGTCGATTCCTGGGACGCCATTGGCGAGGACAATCATCTGACAATCATGGCAGCCTGAGAGTGAACGACCAACAGGGACGAATAAGATAGAGAGCACCCTTGAGTATGTCATCCTGAGAAGTTATCAGCAAGATATCACAGGCTCAGCGACATTCGAGTACGATCCCATGGTCTGGCATGTTCAACAGGGCTGTCGTTAGATTGATTAACAATCTATATCGGTATAAGTTGAGTCGTAACAATCAGAATATATGGGTCCGGGAGAGAAAATCGAAGAACGAAAGAACGTTTCTTTAGTTCTAAAACGACCCTCAATCTCATGTCAATGCAGTAGAAGGGGAGCTAAAGTGCACTTAGGGACTGCTTGGGATCGCCCTCTTCCCGAATACAATAATACCAAGGCTTAATTCTGCGTGACTTCTCGTGTGGCTGACTGGGAAAATTGAAGAATCTGGCAGATATGCCTGAATGGAATTAAACAAGAGCGCAAAAAAACTTCTCCTCAACGACTAGCATTGGCAAATTTTAAATGAGAAAAACTCGAATTGCCATCGTCAAGGACAGCAGCGACATCCTGAAAAAGATTCATTAATCCCCCCCCCTTTTGGCCTCCAAATTCATCCTACCCTCTCTCTCTCTATTACATATTGTGGAGAACAGATTTTACTATAATGAATGTAAAAAAAACAACTTCATCGGATTAAGACGACTTAATGGTAGAAGGATCACATAGAACATCAGAAATATTCTCTGGAAGTGGCACAACCTCTGCTTCCCATTCATCTTTATCCCAATCCTCCACAAGTTTAACATCATTCTAAAAATAAAATAAAAATTCCGCGAACGACACCCCGCTGTCAGCGATTCTCCGAAAAAATCCAATAAAAAAAAAGGAAGTGAAAGGGTTCTAATGCTACTGTACCTTGTATTTTTCTTGAAAACCGACGAATCCGTCGCGGAGAATTGTTATTTGTTGGGTTTGTTCTTGGTTTGGGTATAGATTGTTTCTGGTTTCCTCGAATATCTATACAGGGCCAAGGGGAAATGAAAAGACAATTTCCAGATGTATGATCAAAACATACACGAGCGGCTTTAGGTCCCCTTAAAAAAAAAAAAAGAAAAAAAGAAACGAAATTAACAACAACATAACTCCAAGTGGGGGGAAAACTTTTTGAATGAAAAAGAAACACTCACCGCATCTGCGAAAGTGCACAATGAAAAACAACCAACGGTACATCTTTAACATCCCTCACCAACCGATCCACATTCAGCATAAATTCCGCCGAAGGCTCATGAACACTATGAATAATGTGTCCCCCTACACGATCTTCATCCCGTACATCAATCACAACATAATCTCTCTTCGCAAGTAATCTCTCATCCTTCAACATCTCAGCTAATTCCTACAAATAGCAAAAAAAAAAAAGCATTAAAAAAAAATAAAAAAATAAAAAAATAAAAAGAATATCGAAACATCGTAATGCGAATCGTTTTGAAATCGCTTTTTTTTGGGTACAAGTTGGGTTTTTGAGTTTGACTCTCACTTTAGCATTGATGTACTTCATGACAACAGATTGATTTGATATCCGACCTAAGAACAGGAATTTGAACTCTCTGCAGTTTTGGGCGCGCGTGTGGCGATAGGTCGTTAAGGGGTTGTTGCCAGTTGGTAGTAGCGTTGATAGAGAGGTAGATCGTAACCTTAAAACGGACGAGTTGGTGATGTGTAACAATGTAACGACGAGAAATGATCAGAGGTGACATCATCCGGGTAAAATGGTCGAGTCAGGCACTTCCTCAGCGTATTGTTTTTAGGGGGATTTGCAGCATAATACTTGGTATATAGCTATGTAATATCGATGCACACATCGATTGATGTCGAGCGGAACAGGATCCATAAATGATCCAGACTCGACTAATCGTCAACAAGTTCGGACCCTACTGTATGCCGACGACCGTAGATTCACAGCATCAGGTTCATGAAGCATACGGTATTAGGTTTCTTGCAGCAATTTCCTTTCCTGGTTATCAATTCTCTTGCAAAAATTCCACTTCACGCCAGCATCCTTACAATGAACCGAAATAAGTTCCGTTCACGGCGGCTTATTACGGCTTATGTGAACTTTTAGTCCAGTGGCGTACAATATCAATCCCACGAGATTAAATCAATACATGCGAGTCGGAATGACACACCAATATATGTAGATAGAATATCCACGTCCTATTATCGGAAATCCCCAGTTGCCAAAGGACTAGTAGAACTTACTCTAAAATCCCCCCAAAGCTGCCAAGAGTCATCTTCATCTCCAGCTCGTCTCCCTAATCCAAACTGACACAACTTGTCACCATATCCAACCCACAAGCACATACCCATCCTTCCTTCCGTAATTTGCATTGTTTGTACAGGTTCATTGAACACCTCTAGCAATGGATTTTTGTTGTTCATAAGGGATGCATCAGTGGTAAAATTCGAAGATGTCGACAGATTTGTTTTTGTGGGCAGGACAGGTTCAGCGTTCCGTAACGACCAAGCCCGGATTCGACAGTCTTGTCCGCCGGCAAAGAGAAAATCGTTATATGGATCGGTTGTGATACCCTATAGGACAAGCATGAACTATTTGTCATAGACGTAAATCGTGAATTGACTCACTAAATGAGGGGTGTAGGCATTGACTTGTCCCGTGAATCGTAACAAGGGAGTGTTTGAAAACGGGAACCGAATGTCGTGCATGAGTATCTGATACGGTATTCATCCAAACGAAATCGAAAAACCGAAGAAAAAGAAAGCATACCTGACCATCCATATAGCAGGATAAAAAATGCATGTCGTTAATCAGCTGCATATGTAAGACTGAGCTCTGGAGTTTATTTGAGAATAGACCCCGGGAAGCCTTTGATTTGGGGGTCCGAAGGTCGAAGCGATGAATGCTTCCGTTACGTGTTCCCAGATAAACAAGGTTCTTTACAAGGCGTTGAGAAAACCAGGCAAATTACTTTGCTTGTAACTAACTTGTTGGCGGGCAACAGAGAAAACATCGCTGTTCGTTTGGAGAATCTGAGTGTGGGGTGCATCAAAGATGTTGGTAATATATATTCCATGTCGTTTGGCTCCTAGTCTGACGAGTGTAGCGCACTGGTGACAGATGTGATGAGGGAGAGCGTACCAAGAACGATTTCATCTGTGTTG
The DNA here is from genome assembly GCA_022315185.1 of Agaricus sinodeliciosus. Taxonomy (NCBI): domain Eukaryota; kingdom Fungi; phylum Basidiomycota; class Agaricomycetes; order Agaricales; family Agaricaceae; genus Agaricus; species Agaricus sinodeliciosus. The sequence continues at coordinate 1,754,450 of JAHTMV010000055.1, read as the reverse complement.
GCAAAATCTGCACAACGAATATCTTTACCATGGCGTATATTCAGGAAGAACGAGGACGGACTGTGATTGAAGGACGATGATGAGCGACGAGTGCCAATAAGGAGACCAATCGGACTACTTTAGTTGGTCTAATTTCTGAACTTGTATGCTCGAGATCGGGCCAAAGGACGTGGCGCTATTTAGGATAGTTGAAACTTCCGCCCAATGTCAATAAAAATAAATGCGTACAGGACATAGGAGCCGCATACGTTGAGCGAGGAAATCTGTCAAAAAAGGGTCAAAGATAAACGCGTCGGCGCAAGTATATCCAAAGTACCTCGGAATCTAGACCAAGATTGGTTTCGATAGCCCAATGGCGACGGATACGGTCGTCTTGAGCACATTGAAGTGAATAGATCCAGCCTTGATTGTCACCAAGTAGGCAATAATTTTGGCCAAACACTGTAGTAGTAGACTGCGCAATGTATCAAGGTTAATTGGCATGAGATGACACGATGTCGTCATACGAACGATGAAATTTCTGATGGCACCATAGATGGGCACGCGTTGTTCCTTGACGCTCGTGGTTTCCGCGTAGTGTTGGCTGAGAAGGTTGCTGATCCATATCAGGATATGTATGAATAATCTAAAAAAAAAAGGTGGGAGTCGTACTGTCGATTTGGGTCCCTGAAATGCTCGACATGTTGGGTGTTTCTCTGGTGTATACTCTGCCAAAAATTGCGCGGTTTTCGAACACGCGGCGGGGTGATGATTCGCGGAGGAGGTGGCAATGGGGATGGAGGCGGGGGATTTGAGGATGCAGGAAAATAACGATTTCGTTCTGGATCCCAGACAAAGCCGGGAAGATTTCTGGGAAGAGGCATCCAGGGAAGGGAATAAGGAGGATCCAGGGCAGAGGACCCAATCCGAAACACGGCTTGTGATAAAAGGAGCCTCTTCACGCCCGCGAGACCGGCGTAAGTAGTGCTGAGTCAGCCGCCACTAGACCAATTGGGACTAAATATTTTCTCCGGCAGTACAGCGGCTACAGTGCAGCATAATACATCAGGATGCAGAATAATCGCAGCCCCTTCCAGCACTTTCCCTCGAAAACCCACCCATTGCCCTCCCAGTTTCCCCACGTCCTCCCAGGCGCTTTGTATTTCGCACCGGACTCGCCCAGGGACGGCCTCTTGCATCCATCTCTCCTCGAGCGCCGGGTAATCCTCGTAAGTGTTCTTTTTCGACGCATGCTGTAATGGCATCGATGGTCCTTACCAAAAAGAAAATAAAAAGTGATTGTCGAATTTTTGCGGTGCCCACGCTCATAAGCCGCTCTCTATTGTAGACTCGCGTGCCTGGCAAGTCGCTGCACCATTGCCGCACTCGCAACACTCGCCGGATGTCCAACGATCGTCGTTCGCTGCAAGCTTTGCGCATCACTCCGCCCTTTGTTGCATCGACTCCTCCCCCTTCCCCGAGGTCACTCATGCACTCCTCCATTGGCGATGCCAACTACTTCATCCCCCCCGTCGAGACACAGTCTACCCCGTCATGTCCTCCTACATCATTCTTGCTAGACGATGACCCGTTTGCCAACCTCAGCGGCGCACCAGCAGCAAATTCTCAAACACCCTCCACCCCAAAGCCAATCACGCAAAAGTCGACCCAACCTCGTTCTCCACTCTCGCCAGTCCTTTCTGACCGCATGCCGCTATCCACTCCTTCTTCCCCTCCAGCTGCTGTTCAACGCCATTCGCGAGCATGGAGCAAGTCCATCTCCAGTCGTACCCCCGTGCCCGCCTATCAGAAGCCGGCCTTTGCTCCCAAGCCTTCCCTGCCCTCTCTAGACGCGCTGTCGAGGATGAACGTCGTTCTCCCCAAGAAGGCGCGTAACACTATATCTTCTCGTATCACACATGTACTCAAAGTTGCGACAGGTTCGTAAAGGTCGCGTCGGAGCCGGACTGCCTTTTGAGCCTTGGGACAACTTGGACGATATCTCCCCGTTGCGTTCACCCGAACTGCCCAGGCAGCCAACCATTCCCACTGGCTTTGTTTCAGATCCAAATGTCGACGACGCTTCCTCATCATTGCCGGTCACTCTACTCGATCCTCCAGATCAATTTGGTCGATCAGAAAATGTTGGCGCGGCAGTTCAATCAATCCTATTCGCTGCCGAAGAGGACCCCCAGCCGGCATCTCTTTTCCGTGCGATGGTTGAGTCAGACCCTCGCCATCCTGATTACTCTGCACATTCATTCACAACTGATCATTATCATCAAAATGCTCATACTAGTGTGTCGTTATGCCCAGAGAACACTCGAATCTCATCAGGGGCATCATCTCCGCCCGACTCCACTCTTTTGCTTTCTCATGATGAGGAGCTCGAGGGCTCCGCATTTCCTTATGCTACAGACACCGAATCTTCTCTGCCGTCTCTCTCGCCTTCAGGCTGTTCTCCTGACGAGTCCGTTGGGTCATCGCTTTCACGCTCTACGTCAAACTCGTCCAAGTCATCTGATGAACTTGGATCTGTGACGTCTAGTCGTTACGGCAACAGCTTGTGTGATCCAGAAGCCCAAACCTCGGCAGACGGCGAAACCCACCTTCTTAATTCGGCTGTGGCGGAAGCAAATGATTATTTTTCCTTCCCCACCGTCTACACTTCCGAGACTGCCGTCGCTATTTCAAATTGGAGGCACGAGACTCACGCGCGCGCCGAACACCTTGACCACGACTACACCACTGACGACAATCAGCAGGCCCTTGACAAAACCACCAGCCCCTTTACGTCGCTTCATTCCGATTCCGCTGTTGAGCCTGATATTAGCATGTATCAACAATTCTCGTCCAGCTCCATTAGGGGTACTCGAACCGCGAGGCCCCAATATGCCAACGAAAATTATGATACCGAGTATGACCCATATCGTGGTGACAGCGGTACTGGCGGTCGTATGAACGGTAGTCATCCCAGCAGCCAAGCTAGATCAAACGGTCTCGGAAAGAGTTGGACCCCTGCTTCTCGTCGTGGTGGTTCTGCGAGTGGACATGATGACGAGGATGACCGCAATGGCCGCAAGCCATCTCGACCGTTGCCCTCAATGTTTTCAAATAGCTCTTCATCTGAAGAGACTTCAGAGGAGGAGGAGGAATCTGCCGATGCCGACGACAATGTTCCTCTTGCACAGAGTATACCAACAGCTCTAACTGCCCAAAAGAGTATAAGAAAACAAGTCAGAGATGAGAGAGATCAGAGGAGAAGGGAGCGTGCCGATCGAGCTGCTGGAAAGCTTGAAGTAAGGAGTAGACAAGTCACGTTGCGTCCTGCCGGAGTTGGTCGGCCTGTTGTATCTCAGGCCGCATTGAGTAGCTCGCAGGAGGCTATGCTTCATGCTCATTCCTCCTCTTCAGCCAAGCCAACTACGCGACAGAGGACACTGACACTACCCGGACGTAGCGCTTCGCCATTTTCCCCCGATGACCTGACGAGGAAGTTGCAAGACGTGCAGGCATCATCACCTGTTCATCGGCGGCAAACCTCTGGTGAGGCTGCTTTGACTGACGTTGACAAGAACATCGCTGGCACCTCTACGTGGGACCTTGTCTCTTCCCAACCATTGAAACAACTTCGTCCGTCGCGTTCTTTTCATCGTCCCCATGCTCGCATTCCTGTGGAGGACCATTCCGTACCTGTACCCTCTGTCCCAGTTACCGTTGCGACTCCACCAGTCCGTCGCGCACGTTCACAAAGCCGCCCTCGAGAGGAAAAGCCTACATTTGAAGATGCTCAGCGTGTTCCTGTACCCCAGATTAGCAGCGAACACAGACGGTTTCGTTCAGTGTCTTCGCGACCTTCTATGGAAGCTGATCGTGAACGTGGACGTTCGAAAAGGCCGAGCACGGGCGAACGGAGACCGAGTACGGCTGATCGTGAACCTCGTCCGCCGATGCCTCCTCCGCCATCTACCATGCCTGAGATCAAACATGTTACGCAGCAGCAGAGAGTGTTTATTGGGGATTTGCAGAGGTATAATATCGTTGAGATTGATGATACCACTCCGGCTGGGGATGTTGTTCAGATGATTGAGGCTCAGGGCAGTCTGAAAGGATTGATTGGGAGTGGGGAGTGGATGGTTTGGGAGGTTGCACATGACTTTGGCGTGGGTAAGTGGTTTTAGTTGCTGTTGGTGTTTAGGGTGGACGCTGATTTTCGAGTTTCTTTTTTCTTTTAGAACGTCCGATTAGACATTTTGAGCGATTGTCGGATGTGCAGGCATCCTGGAACAAGGATAAACTGGTCAATATGTTCGTGTTGCGTCTTACTTCCCTTGCGCCCTTATTGAGTCGATCGGTATGTTCACACTCCATATGAGGATGAGTTTTTAGCATTAAAATGATCTTTTTTAATCTGTGCAGGCCATTCCGTCCAGCTCGCCGACACATGCTGGTTATGTCGAATGGGAGAGTAAGCGGGGTAAATGGAGTAAACGCTGGTTGCAACTACGTGAACATTCGCTTTGGTTATCCAAGCGCGACAACGTGGGTTTTCCTACTACAATTCTATCTCTCTCTTCTAGCTTTGAATAACTCATTGTTTTTGTTGTTTAGTGCAAAGACCAAACTCTTTTGTGTTCGCTATCCAACTTTGACGCCTATCATTTTTCGAGACCGTATAAAGCACCTAAATCATTTGCGTTCGCTATCAAGTCGACGGATAAACTATCGTTTTTTGAAGATACTTCGGATTATAGACATGTGATTTCGTGTTCGGAAAAGGATGGGAAAGTGTGGATGGAGAAGATTTTACTGGCTCGTGTAAGTTTCGTTTCTTTATCTCTTATATAAAAAATTAAAAATTAAAACTGACGTGTGATACCATTTTTGAAAAAGTCGTATGTTTTACATCAGGAACGTAACGTGCTTTTCAATCCTAGATCTTATGGTGGTCAACCTGCTACGTCTGGAGGTGGTGGTGGTGGTGTTGCTAGAGTGCCGACGTTGCGACGTCCTTCGCAGCCTTTTGTATCTGTGGCGAACGCTGATCTTTTTGAACATGGGTCTTTGTTACATCGCAAGTCGTAAAACAAAAACATTTCTTTTTTTTTCTTCTTTTTTTTCCTCTTTTTTTTTTTTTCCTTTTTTGCCTTTTTTTTTTTTTCCTTTCGTTTTTTTTTTTCGTTCTTTTCGCTTTTTTTGAATTTTCGTGTTGCCGGTACGATACCTCTTTTTTTTTTTTTTTTTTTTCTCTTCTTTTGGTTTAGATTTTACGTTACTACATATGTGTTATAGAAAACTATTCTAGAGTTTTGTATTTTTATTTTGATGTTCTACAATCAATAACTTTTTTCTGGTTTTTGCTGTTCTGGTTTGGGGCTGAGGTGATGATGAGGGAGCTTTGGCTTGACGTAAGGAGATTAAGGTTGCATTGCCCCACTGGTTGATAAGTGTTAGCTGTAATGGAAAGAACAGCAAGACATGAGGGGACCTCTATAGAAACTGGTCTTGGTACATACTGAGAAGCGATAGACGTACTTGGTAGATAAAAGAGCAGAGGGAGGCTTTTATCATGGATGTAGGAATGGCATAATCTTGTCACGAGTATCGCGTACTTTCAAGTTTCAAGTGAGAAAAATGTAGCGGATCAGCAGATCTAGCTTGATCTGGTAAATGTTCAATTTTCCGACAATGATACAATATGTTCCTAATCAATATATAGAATCGCTTCTTTGGTAGAGTTTCTTCACCCATACGCCCATGTGGAAACACAGCAGATAGAAGCAAATTCAATAAATTCGCAGTTAAATCGAGGCAACGCTTCACGGTGACAATTCAATATTGGCGAACGATGATAGAAGAGGTTTTCTTCGACTAATAGGCCGGAACCCTAACGGTACCCCATGATGAACTTGGCCAACATCTCCTCATCGAGTGTCTAGACTTTCTAAAAACCTTCCAATGACATGATCCTTCTGGATCTGTTCTCCCCATTTTCCTTCAATCCAGAATAAAACCACCTAGCTGCTCTTGGAGGTAGGGGTTACAATTTCCTTGGATTAGAGTGTTGTACTCGTAAACACCAAAGTAGCCTTAGCGGGTCAATGATGCCGTAGATGACGCGGTGTAAGGGAGTGGACTTGAGAGAGCTCGCGGGCGAGGATGAAATTGCGCACAAACTCGTCAGCTGCGTCGCCTTCGTGATCTTTGGGGACTGAGAAGTACCACCAATAAAGTACAATCGAAGGACTTGACTTTCGCTTGTTTAATAGCAAGAGTTGAAGAGACATGGAAAGAAGACTGTGGAAAAGGAAGCCTCAGATAGACTATACGTTCGAAGGATTCATCAGGGATATGATTGTAAGCTGCACAGATAGTTTGAGGCCAGACCATTATAGTTGTTCGGTAAAACCAGAATGTTATTCCCGTAAATACCCTTCCCGTGTCGTTATACGGAAACTTGTGTGTGTCGGAAATCTAAGAAGGTAGTCTTCTCAAGAATTCGTAGTGGTGGATGATGATGAATCTTTTTCATTTCCACTCGCAACTGCTCGTCGTCGAGGGGCTTGTTCTAATACAGTAGCAACTTGTTCACGCTCTCTCTTGATTCTATTCTGACATATCTGCCTGTTTTGAGTTGATTAGTTTCGAAGTAGATAAACTGAATACAAGGCAGATGTTTTTACCATGATATCAGTGAAGTGAGTGCAAAAGTCGCTACAGCCCAATTTCCAGCCTTTATAGGCGCTGATATACGTTTGTGAGGACGAGAATTTTTTCGAAACTTTTGGAGGGACATACGAAGGGTTAGACCACGAACGACACCTATACCCACTCCAGCAGCAATTCCAGCAAGTAGACTTTCACGTGAACATGGGATAGAAGTAACATTTAACGCGCTCTGAAAGAGTGAACGAACAAAAAGATAAGTATGTATAGTCAAGTGTATAGAATTACGAATTTGAAACTCACTTGAACAGAGTCGTAAGTGAGATTTCCGGTTGGTGGGGGTAGACGAGATGGAAGATTGATTGCATTTTGCTCTTCTTCAGTCGTTTGGTTTCGTTGTGGATCGGACGATGCCATGTGTTTATTCCAGAGTCAAGGCAGCGACTAAGCCTGGAGTGACAACTCATTTTAAAACTCCGAACGGGTGGTCTGTTTTTGGACGACGCGTCGAAGCATACTGGACTTACTTATGGTATCGAGAAATTGAAATCTATTCCAAAATTATGGTCCTATAATAATGTCCTCTAAGTGGTATCTAGTCTAGTTCGCGAAGGACAGGTTTCTTCTGCTTTGCAAAAACATGAATATGACCCAGTCCAGGCACACTCTGCAATCTCTAATTTTCAAACTGTCAAAACCAATCATCCAAAAATAATAATAATCAAAACTCACAGGAGGATTAACAAACCAAGCCGTCTCCCACTCACTCTCATCCCATCTCCTCCTTACAAACTCACGTACCTCTCCCCCAGCTCTTCTAATCAAAACCTCTTCCTCCTCGCTCGGTTTCTCCGAAACTACCATATTTTCTAAAGTGATATTCCAATCTGATAAAGCTGGTAAACAGGATGGTAAGGTTGATGAGGGTGAAGGCGGTGGTGATGTGTTTCCGGTGAACCCCCATAGTCCGTCTTGGTCTAAACGGGATTTTACGAGAGGTGATATGAGGGATGGATGAAAGATGGGAATACGTGTCCAGATTAGAGTATGTTCGACTTCTGCTGGGACTATAGAATTATTTTTTTTCAGTGCATTTCTTGTGGTAGGAGGATGAGTAGTACGTACCGGAATAAGGCCAGTCATTTTGGATAATACTGATATATTCGGCCGGTGTGTCGACAGTGAAATACTCAGGAGCGTCGTTTGGAAGGGGAGGGGGCTCTTTCACAATAACTTCAGAACCAGTAGAACCATTCCGAGGTTCGATAGCCTTGACATTACGAGGTTCATCATCCAAAGCTGATGTCAACACCGAAAAGGTATCCGCTTTTCCCCATTGCAATCGGTAATTCAACAAATAATTGACTATGATTGGGAAAATTCAAACATGAAGGGAGGAAAATCGACAATGATAGAAAAACATGCCTATAGAACCGTATTTGGCAATGATACCAACTGCCCATTCGTCATATCGTTTCTGAAGTTTTTTATCACGCTTGAGTAGTCCCAGATCTCTATACACAAAAGAGCAAAGAAGCGATCTCAGCAAACAACGAATCGGAAAAGTGATAAGCCGCGCGCACCCAGAATTAACAAACGTTTTGAGTTGTTTCCATGTGAATTTGGCTGGATAGTGGATGAGGAGTTCTTCTCGAGTTGGAGGACCAGTTCTAAGAGGTACGTCATTAGTCTGAGGCTGTTCTGCGACCTCCCTCGCCATCGTTCTTGAGGCTCGTTGCCAGGGTTGGGATAAGTTCTGGAGTCACTCAAAGAACGGCGGTTGGACAGCCGATCACTAGCACTTGTGATCGGTAATCCAAAAATATCTTGCATTCTTTCCACAACTCATCTCATGCCCAGAGGAAGAGGGCGAGGTTCATGGAGTGCTAGAGCTCGAGGAAGAGGAGGAAGAGGAGGAGGAGAAAATCAATCGAATCGAGGTCATGACTCAAGCAACGGCAGAAGACCAACAACAATCTCAACTCCTTCAACGACAAAAACGAATGCTCCCCGTTCTGAAGCAATGTCAACGGAAACTAGAAGACAAATGGAATTTATGCCTTGGATAAGCCGAAGCAGCGGGCTCGAAAAAGCGGGAGATTCGTAAGTCTCTTTCCATTGTCGATATATTACAAAAGTTTTATACTGTAATGTGGTTTCTAGACTGAAAAATCATAAAATTCAAGAAGAATCTCGTGTTTTCCTCGAAGACAAGGTATGATTTTTGAATTAATTTTCTTTGCTTCCCATTTCACTCGTTGTGATAGGTGAAAAAGGTTATGAACCTTCGCGTAAACATCCACCATGAAATACCCAACCAAAAGAAACATAGAATAGAAGAACAAGAGAACCTTCTCATCCTATTTCGTATGTCTCCACCTCTCCTTTGATTTTATTTTATTTGCTAAGGTGTGTGAATAGGAAAGTTGAGAGAAGGTATCTCGTCCAGCGCTAGAGTTGATTCTTTCAGCATAGAAGGTCCGTTCGTCGCCTTTTACCCTTCCACCCTTCGCTCACCAATTCCCAGTCTACGAATCATCGCTATACCTCTCCGTAATCTTCGCATCTCCCCACCACACCACCATTATCATCCCAACCCTCCTAAACGATCTCTATCCAAAAGTCCTCAACGACAAATCATCATCATCGCAACCAGCAACCGAACCCAATACCCAAACTCCTCAACACCGACACAGCAATGTATCTCACATCGTATCACTCCTCCATCTCCTCATCTCAAAATACCCTTCCCAAAATTTCTATCACCAACAGTCATCCAGCAACACCCATGTCCCGCAATCCACACGCATATGGTTGCAAAAACTGACTTTGAACCTCCGTCGAGGAAATTATCACCAAATTGGTCTTTTGACTCGACGTGAACGTATCTCTCGGCTGCTTGACGACGAAGGAGAAAAGACCGACAGTTTGGGTGGACAAGCTATAATGATGTCTATTGATATTTTACGAGAAAAAGCGCGAGAGTCGATGTGGAACGTTATACGTTCTGCATATAAGGAATTGAGGTGTGCTGATCGACAATGGTTTTGTCGTTGCCTCTGTCTTGATGATAGCGACTCATCCTTTGATGAATGGTTACTTGGGCTCGAGGCGTCAAAACAAATCATACCGAAAGAGGGTTCAGACAACAGGTGGATCGTGATGAAAAGATAATTCTCTTAATACACAAAAACTTTATGTTCTTTGTACACTTGAGGGTATTTGGTAGTTACAATTAGAAGGATATACATTAAGAAACGCTGACTTTTGCGAGCAGGTCTGCAAGGTCATCTGTAGCTTTATCGACCGCTTTCAGATCCGCTTCGACCTGTTCCGGTTCCTCTTCAGCCTCCTTTGCTTCCTCTTCCGCCTCCTCCTCTTCTTCATCAGTGACAAACAATTTCCCGCCTCGAGCTTTAAGAGCGATGGAAAGATTCTCGAGATGTTCGTCATCGTCCTCCACCTCATTCCACTGCAACTCTAATCGCACGAGGTTCACCATCTTGTCACCGACGTTCTTGGCAAGCAGTTTAAAGGTAGTGGTGCCGAGATTGTTGTTTTGTAATTGGAGTGTATGCAGTTTTTGGTTGGATCCAGCTGCGATCGTTTGGAGGAGTGCAGGGATTTTATGTTCATCAGCAGAAAGCACACAATCGGAGAGGTTGAGTTCGCCGAGTTCAGGCCAAGAGGCCATAGCTTTAGCCCAGGCCTGGACACCCAGGTCCTTTCTATCGTCGGTAAAGGTGTTATCTTGGAGATCTAAATGTCGCAGACCAGGATTCTTCTTCAGACCGCCGGCAAGCGCGATAATACCGTCCATCCTGATGCCATTCTGCGGCATCCTGACATCTTCCAGGGTGCCATGTTCGGCAAAGGCATCAGCCCAAGCCTGAGCGGATCCATCCTCTAATCTGTTTCTGCCGCAGATGACGACTCGCAGATTTGATTTACGTCCGGCTTTTCTTGAGATCAGAGCGTTTTCGTGCAGAGCATTGGCGATAACGCGACCTCCTGCGGGGCCGAGGCCATTGTTGGTGAGCTTAAGAATCTGGAAGGAGTGGTTGTGGGTGAGGAACGGGACCATGGGTTCTACGGAGCGGCCGCCGAATGCGTTATCGGAGAGGTCTATTTCGACGAGAGAGGTCTTGTCTTTGAGGGCATTGCAGATTGCGGTGAGGGCTGGGGGGATCTCGGATATCAGACGGCCGGTGAAGATGTCGGCAAAGTCGGCGACCTGGGGGAAGTGAGTGAGAGCTAGGAGGGGGGGAGCGCGGTACGTGCCTTGAGGACCTGCGTGCGCTCGAGGAACTTTGCGAGGGCATCGGCTGCGTCGACGCCGAGGGTGTTGCCGCCGAGATGGATTTCGCGGAGGGTGGCGGGGTCGAGGTCGGCGAGGAGGGGCTCGATGTCTGCGGCGGAGTCGAGCTTGAGGCCTCTGCCGTGGAGAGAGAAGGACGACATGACTACTTCCTTATCGGGCCATAGTCTGCTACCGCCAACATGTCCTTTCTCGGCTCAATCAGGTATGTTTTTTTTATTTTGTTTTGTATGTTCTGCCGTGCCCAGCTCACCCCGCCCAGCCGTTCCATGGGCCGCAGCGGCCAGCGCGCCCCGAAGCGGCCCCCGCCCGATCCGCACAGCGCACCCCCGACAACCCCGCTCTACCTCGCCAGCCCCTTTGTCGACGCCGCCCTCGTCAAGGGCAACTTCAAGACCATCGTCATGCTCCCCAAGTACGTCGACATCATGGAATGGGTCGCCGTCAACAGTCCGTCCCCTTTCCCCGTCTCTCCCCGCCCCCCCCCCGCTCATGGCCCCCAGTCTTTGACTTTTATACCAACCTCAACGAGTTCTACGGGACCATCGCCGAATGCTGTACCTCGCAGGCATGCCTCACCATGTCCGCCGGTCCAACGTACGTCCCGCGTCCGAGTCGCTAACGAGGCTTGATCCCGGTCTATCCAGCTTGAGCTATACCTGGATCAATCAAGAGCGCAAAAGCGTACATCTTCCAGCACCAACCTACATCGACTATGTCATGACATGGATTCAAAATCTTCTCGACGACGAGAATGTATTCCCCACTAAATCCGGTACGCTCCCAAGTTTGAAGTCACATCCGCATCTAATCTGCCTCCAGGCAATGATTTCCCTCAAGCATTCCCTTCAACAATCAAACACGTATATCGCCAACTTCTCCGCGTTTTCGCACATATATACCACGCACATTACCCACAAATCCTCCATCTCCGCTCCGAACCTCATTTCAACTCTCTTTTCGCGCATTTCCTTGCTTTTGGTCGCGAGTACGACCTACTTGATGTCAAAGATCTCAAGGGTGCCAGTTCCTCCCCTGTCGGTGTTGGCGCTCTATGGGAAAAATGGAGAGAGATGGGTTTGCTCGAGGCATAAAATATACATATGTAACTTTTTGTACTACAGTCTGTAATAAAAATGAGGAAGTTCGGTGTTATGACTACAATCATCCATCAGATCACGTAGCTGCTCTCCTGTCCTTTTAAATCCCAACCCGCCTCCTTCCCTCCTCCTCCCGCAAAAATGTCCTTCTTCGGGTAACGTATTGCCCCTCCACATTCCATCCAAATCCGACGCTGATCCTCGCTACAATCAGCCGCAATCGAGCCCCGCGTGGGACGAGGCGTTCACCAACTCCAGGAAACGGTCGATCACAACCCCCATCGCCAGGCTCCTCCTTGTCTCCTTCCTCACCTTTTTCCAACAACGATGCAGGCGGAGAACAAAAACCGCTGTATTTGTGCAGTCCATTCGTAAACAGCGCGCTTGTTAAAGGAAATTTCAAAACGATCGTCGTTTTGCCGAAATATGTTGATGTTATGGAGTGGGTCGCTGTGAATGGTCAGTTGACATGCCTTGAATAAAACTGACTCTGATTTCGATTGGGTTTAGTGTATGACTTTTTTACGAATTTGAATGAATTTTACGGTGTGTTAGCGGAATGTTGTACACAACATAGTTGTCCTACTATGTCCGTCGGACCAAAGTGCGTTTCCCTCCCTTTTAAAATTCCCCCCCCCCCCCCCATTAATCTCGACCCTCTTGTAGCTTGAATTACCCATGGCAACAAACTTCAGGCAGATTCATTCATATGACAGCACCGCAATACATCGATACCGTCATGTCCTCCATCCAAATCATGCTCGACGACGAAAACGTATTTCCTACAAACAACAGTACGTCCCCCTACATAATACACATGACTCTTACTCAAAGAAAAAAACCTCCGAACGTTACTATTTTTACCTCTTAGACCACGAATTTCAACGTACATTCCCTGGAATCTCTCGTCACATCTACCGTCAACTTTTACGTATCTTTGCGCACATCTACCACGCCCATTTCCATCAAATCCTTCATCTCAGAGCGGAACCCCATTTCAACTCCTTATTCGCTCATTTTCTGGCGTTTGGTCAGGAATTTGATTTGTTGGAGTTGAAGGAGATTAAAGGTGAACCTAGTCAGGTTGTGGGTGTGGGTTTGTTGTGGGAGAAATGGAGGGAATTGGGGACGTTGGAAAAGTGATACGTAGCCTACTTTGATTTTGTGCGAGATTTTTTCTGGATATAGCTATATACCCCCCCTCGGATGGATATTTTGGCAATCTATAAAGGTTTCTGTTGAATTGTTTGATCTAGTGATGCGGAAAGAAATGATATTGTTTCTACGATATTATTGATGATCCGAAAACAATAACAACAACAGCTACACCTCTATTTAGAAACTTGAGAAATCGAGAGGGAGATCAGGTGAAAAATCATTTAGGAAAGCATTTTGTTTGTAAGCCAAGTAAGTAAAAGGGGGAGAAGAGAAAGTGTAAGAGTGACAAAAAAACCAAGCGGAATGAAGAGGGAGAGAATGGGAGTCTAGATCGAGCTTACGTATTCAATAATGAACAAAGAGCGATCAATGCTCATCAGAGGACAAAGTACAAGAGGTAAATTAAAAGTCAAGTGGTGGCAGTGATCTTATGCCGGCAGATAAGATAAACATCCGGAAGCGGGCATCGCGATGGATGACGACATCACCTTCGACTCACCCACAACAACTCGGGATCTTATTATTCATTCCTTCTCTATTTTCTTAAGAAATGGCCTCATCATCCAAACAAGTCTTCATCGCCAACAATGAACGTACACCCAACCATACACACGTCGTTCTCATAACCACCGGCAGTGTCGCTTCCATCAAAGCTCCTTTAATCGTTCGTGAATTACTAACAGTACGCTCAACATCCTCCTCTCCTCAATCCTCTATATCTTATATTCATGAACAGTACGAGAACGTGAAAGTAGAAGTAATAGCTACGAAACCCTCACTCACATTCTTCAAACGTGAAGATATCGAAAATCGTGGTGTGCATGTATGGACAGACGAAGACGAATGGTCGGTACGTCCCCCCCTCACACCGTATCTCCCCCTTCACACATATCTAAAATCATTCTCATAAAACAGGATTCATATAAAATCGGTGATCCAATACTTCACATCGAATTACGTAGATGGGCAGATATAGTCCTCATCGCCCCATGCTCCGCCAACACTTTATCTAAACTCTCCCATGGAATCTGTGATAACCTTGCAGTACGCAAAAAGTCATTGATTCCCTCTCCCACACTCTCTAAACAAAAGCCTCAGACTTCACTTCTCCGAGCTCTTGCACCTACAACACCTACATTTGTATTCCCAGCAATGAACACACTCATGTATGAACACCCTCTCACCGCGGAACATCTGCGAATCGTCCGCGACGTTGTAGGGTACACTATCGTTGGGCCTATTGGCAAAAATCTAGCCTGTGGCGATTCCGGTATGTGTAGAATATGACTATAACACATCAGATTTCCTTTTGATGTTATCATATCTAGGTATTGGTGCCATGACAGAGTGGCGAGATATCGTCCAAATCGTCGTCGATCACTTCAATCTGGTCCGAAGGCCGCTTCGGGACTAAAACGCATATTGTCGTCGTATGTAGTTTGCTTATGTTTACGAATAAAAATAAAGCCCACCGCGGGACTCGAACCCGCAACTTTCAGATGATCACATTTGCCAGCGACTCGCCTAGCCGTAAAAGTCTGACGCTCTGACCAATTGAGCTAGGCAGGCTTATTGGAACAATATTTTTTGGTCTGTGAGTCCGTCCTTTCGAGTCAACTAGGCTACTAAACCATTACGGATGCATCCAAAGGTAAACACTAGGTAAACGCATATCATCAAATAAAAAACATGACCTAGTTCCAAATGTCTACTCCCCACTTTGGATTATTGCCTCTTTCAGGCTCATGGGATGTAGCCGCCTTCTCCAGCATGTCAAATGCGTCCTGGGGTAACGGTACAACTGGGTTTGCAAAGGTTAGAACGCTTGTAATTCACGAGCGAATGAATCTAATTACTCCGCCAGTTCTCCGCAACCCGAGAAGGAGTGACGCTCTTGGGTAAAACGACGGTCTGGAATGGCATAAATAAGAAAGCATGACTCGGTAAATCGTCCACGTACTCCACGTTGAACGTGCCAAGAAATTATGACTTGGGCGGGAGTGATACCAAGTTCCTTAGCGATACTTTTGACCTAAGTGAGTGTGAGATGAAAATAGCGAAAATTTGTATCAATGCATACTTCTGGAACTTCCAAGGTCTTCTTCACCTTCTCTTGGCTGCCGAGGGGAGAATATGCTTCGAGAATAATACCGTTTTCGTTCGACCACTGAAACATTTGTGAGTATGATACTTCAAAGTAAGTGTATGCTAGAGATGACCTTGAGCAATTCAGGTTGAGGGAACCAATAGTTGATCTCAACTTGATTGATGGCAGGCTTAATTTTGAGGGGATTGGCAGTCAAGTTCTGAAGCCTGTAGATGTCCGTGTCAGTACGTAGCAGGTACCTATGATTAAGAGTCAATGGAACCTTCGAACGTTGAAACTAGAGCATAAGATTAGTTTTTGAGAATCAGCCATTTGGGATAGCGTACTTGCTAACACCGATGTTCCTGACTTTTCCTTTCGTGACCATTTCTTCGAGCTTCTGCCAAGTAGGGTAAGGATTTTCCGTGCGGTCAAAATCAACTTCTCGGTTAGTCCCCTTCTTGAACGCGATGGGCCAATGTATGAGGTAGAGGTCGAGGTAATCGACCCCAAGTCGTGAAAGCGACTCGTCTAGAGCGGGCTCAACATCTTCGGGGGCATGGAAATCGTTCCACAGCTATTCCCACGTTGAGAACTATAATTGGCAATCTTAAAAAGGTATGCACTACCTTTGAAGTAATCCAGATATCCTCGCGGGGGACGCCACTCTCCCGTATGGCTTTACCGACTTCGACTTCGTTCTATGACGTGCATGGATGGTTTGGCCAGTCCGAATGAGGAGAAAGCGTGACCTTACATTATATACCCAAGCGCCATCGATATGCCTATATCCTGTTTCCAATGCCGTCTGGGATTAAGCATGTTTTATAAGTTTGTAGACATCATAGGTAGCCAACTGCAGACCTTGACAGCAGCTCCAACGCGATCTCGATCAGCGCGCCATACACCTTGATAAGGATATGAGTGGAGCTTCAAGGATGAGTCCGGGAAACATTACCGAGAGCGACTGAAGGAATCTTGTCACCCGAGGGCAGGGTATAATGGCTCGACAGCCCCGTCGACATAGTGCGATTAGCATCTTGGGCAATTGGGCCCTTCATGGCCATCGCCTTGGAGCTCCACATCCGACAGGCGGAGGGTACTGTTTTGATACCAAGCATCGCTGCGTACATGACGGCGAGTGCGGCAAGACTGTACAAAGCTACTTTCTTGAAGGTGATACGAGGACCAGGGTCATGAGAAGCTTCGAGGTCGGCGTTCATCGCCTTGGCGTCTTTGGGCTCTGTGGGAAGGAGAGTATAGAGTGGTGGCATGCTTGAGAAAGAGGCTTCTCGCGTGTAGGGTACATTTGTTGTGAGTGTGAGATACCATCATGGAAAGAAGAAAGATTGGCATCCGGCGCGGTGAACCCGGTGACCTCTCTTGCACATGAACACCATCAAGCCAAAAGCGGCCGCTATCCGTGCGACTCAACCGCAGACTGACCTCCTCAAGGCTGCCTACGCCGTTTCCTCTACCCCTCTGCCCCAAACAATCCGAGAGCTCAGCGAACAGACCGGATTGTATGCGCATCTCACTCCCTCCAACGAAAGTGAATATATGCGCACTAAATTTGATCTATAGGCCAGAAAAATGGATTGCCAACTGGTTCGGGAGACAACGTAGTAAATTCAAGAAAACGTTGGACAAAGCAGATACCGTGGCTGCGCTCAAAACCGAACACCCGGAGGTTCAGTTAGAGAGTGATCCCCCCTCGTCTCCCCCTCGGACAGCTGCTCAAGATCTTCTTGAACCTGCTCGTAAGCTTATTCGTCGCAAAGCGCCTCGTATCAGGAAGCCAAAGGCCCAAAATCAGAAACCCGCCGTCAAAGCCGAACCCAAGGAATCGCCTGTGCCTTCCGTGTCTTCTGGTACTGTACCTCTTGGTCAACCGCCTGCATTGCTGCCCTCGGTCACTTCCTCTCTTACTCGTGACCAGAATCAAAATGTTTCCCTGCAGACCTGTCTTTCCGTTAATGGCCCTGCTGTCCCGGCGATAATTCCACAGTCTATGCCAAATTCTGTGCAATCAAAAAATACCAGCGGCCGCGAACCTCTTGTGAAGTCTGCCGCGGTATATGCGTCTACTGGCTACTACTCAGTGACGGAACCCGATTGCCGCCAAATGAATTCTGCGAATAAACCACGGGGCCACATAATGCGTACTGATTTCAGGCATTCTTTTGTAGACGATTACTCTCTTGATTCCGATGCTGTCTCTCCTCCGCAACAAAGCTTGGACTCGGAATTTGAGCGGCCATCGTCTCCAACTTCAAATGAGGCCGGAAATCCTATAACTATTGCTCACTCTGGGGCGATTACTGCTTCTACTTCTTTGAATGAACCTGTTACACCTGCTGGTATGGTCAGGCTCTGGGCAAATAGCCGTTCTGATACTAGCTTCCTGGTATAGTTGAACAAGTCCAGCGGAACCATCCGACTCAACAGGCCTTAACAACATTATTCAATGAGGACCCTGCCGCTTATCGTGCTATGCTGCTCCCTTACGCTATACTTTTTCCGGTCACTAACCTATTATTTCGCATGAATAAAATGCTGATTTCTTCGGAGTATAGACTCTTTTTCCAGCGCTTACTGGAGCTATGGCTGCAGCTCCATCTCAGGATCCTGATAATCAAACCCCTGCACATTTTTCTGCGCACTCACCCTCTGAGGAATACACTTCAATTGGCTTCACCTCCACCGACAGTCCCAGGCTACCTGCATATACCCCATACAATGAAGTGCTACCGCCGAGTAGTCCTCCAGCAACAGATAATGAGTCCCCGATAACTTCTTGGGATTTCGACTCCGACCACTTGGATTTCTCTGGCTTGTCCTACCAGGACGCTCCACTTTATCACTTACAAGAACGTTTAGAACCATTCCGTTTACCGGAGAGCGAATATTTGTTCGGAAGGGAAGGCGTGGTTAACTACTTGCTAGATGAAAGACTTGCTGAAGAGGAACCGTTCCATGCAGCAATGGGGCTGGTTTTGTTATCAAAATTGGGTCTGCAATGGTGAACCATAACTTACCCCGAATGTAGGATGTTGAGTATCAATATCGGGAAGTAACGAGATGCACTGTGACTATTACTTGCTGTATGCACATGGCGAGTATTTTCTGTCAAACCTCTGCTCAATGTTAGGTTGCTTTTTTGACCACCTTGTTGTGATGCGGGATTAAACTCCTGTTCTGTTTTATGACAATGTTCACGGATCGGAGTTCTGGTACTTCCAGCTTACTCCGGTATGCGTGCAGTTGGAGCGAGTGTATTCTAGGAATACTGAGGGTTAAGATGAATATCCGATCAAGGAATGAGATCAGAAGGATCATGGAGCAAGTCATATTAGGTCGCCAAACATAGTGGCCTGGAGTGTTAATTCGGTCTCACGAGGCCATGTTATAATTATGTTTTATCTCTTCACATATCGAAGGTGTACCTACGGTCCGGAGGCTCCCAATTAGGTGGTGTACTTGAAAAAGGTTTTCTATTCGAATAGATCCCAAGGCCAAAATTCAAGTCTATCTAAATCAGACGGTATTCATACACGGCAATTGTCAAGATTGAATACCAAGATATCCTCCGCTCCAACTCTCGCAAGCTCGTCCATCACGTTCGCAATCTTCTTCTTCTCAACCATAACACTGACTCCAAACCAATGTTCGGTCTCCAAACGGCTGATAGTGGGTGCACGTCTACCTGGGCAAACTTGTTCCGCCGTAGGCAAGTTGCTCTCGTGGACGTTGTATTGACACACGACATATCTATTGGCTGCGATGACACCAGCTAGACGTTTTGAGATTGTGTTGATCAAATTGGCGTGCTCCGGACTGAGATCTTTCTTCGACTTGATGAGAACAGCTTCTGTATCAAGGACTGTATCTATGGCATGCAAACCGGCTGCACGCATAGTCTCTCCAGATTCTAGAAGCTCAGATGAGGTTCTGGGTAATTTATCAACGTAGACGCTGGTCTATTACTCACCCACAAGGTCGACTTGTTACAACATGAATTCGTGAACCTCTCGTTTTTTTTTTTGCGGCAACGAAGCTTCACTTACCGATGCCATCCGCAAGGCCGAGGGTGCAAGCAGCTTCAACACTTCCTCCTACAAACGAGACCTTTGTCCGTTGACCTTCAACTAACTGTAAACGGTCATCCAACTTCTCAAAGTATTGTCCCGCAAGAAGCTTAAAGCTAGTAACAATGCGCTTTCCCGCCAGATCTTCTACCGTCTTGATAGGCCCCGACTCGGGCACCTGGACCTGCAAAGCACATTTCCCGAAACCGAGTTGCAATTCCTGAGTGACAAAGTTCTCTAATCCAGCCTCGATGATGACATCGCGGCCGGTTATTCCGAGATGGACGTTACCCTTGCCTACGAAGGAGGGGATATCGGCGGCAGGTAGGAAGACGCTGGGGTAGATGGTTAACGTTTTTTTTTTTGCGCAGATATTCAGGCCTTTTATGCCTACAGGGCAAGATTATGGTTTTGTGCGACGCAAATATCTAAGCGACTGGGTCTTCGGAATTGAATATCGGCGCCTGAGAGGCAAAGTAAGCGCCCCGCGCTCCTTCGAGGTGATAATCACCGTACCGGCGAGCAGTGCAAGACATTTTTCGTGAAGACGACCTTCGCAGTTAAATAGATTATTTTTCGGCTGTCTTGTTGCCAAATGGAGAGAAAAAACGCACCCTTCTTGGGGATGGCGAACAGGAGTCGACCGTCTAAAGAATCCACGTCTAAGAAGATAAGTTCAGAAGTGTATTTTTTCATTTATTTTGGCACGAATGCTGCGCACTCATTGCTGTGGACACGGGGAGGGGGGTATAGATATAGCTAGAGAAGAGGTGAAGATGCTGAGTGAGTCACAGCGAAGATAAGATTGACAACTGTGGCTGTGCAGACGCAGTCGTTTACTTTCCTTCCTCGCACATTCCACAACGTTTCTGATGAAGAAAGCTAATCAGCGGCAAGAATCGTGCATGCTCGTCTAGAAGCTACCCGCACAACGCTCGCAGTGCATAAAAGACTTCTCCGCGAAGAATGGCCCCATCATTCCCCCATGCCCACCTCGGAGTACCCGCCCATTCCGCGCAGGCAGTCATTGCCCTCATGGCGTAACCGTAACGCGCCCCTCTCTCCTCCAAGCAGCAAGCCCTTCGTCTCTTATATCGCACCGAATACCCTTCCTCAACTAGAGTCATCTCTGCCACCTGACCGTCAGCTGCACGAAGGTCTTGATGATGAACGTTTGGAAATTCTGCCAATTCCGCTTCCCGATGATCTCGATGCCGAAGACCCAAAAATCGACAATTGTCAGCCCATCGGTTCATATAACTGGACCAAGCACCATAATCCTACTATCATAGTGCCCGGTATGTGACCCTCCCTGTGCCTTCACTTGACTCAAGTTTACCGTTGCCATACAGGCTCCGCTCCTGAATGGAATAACAGGGCCATGCCTTACAATGTCAAGCCTGACACGGGTATCTTTATCGTCGATCAAAACACCCACAGAATGCCCTCTGCATCTTTATTGCCATTGCTCGTAGCCGTCAACCAGAAACGCAAAAATGAAGGCGCTGATCCGTTCCCTTGGGGTACAATGGACCTCGTAACCGACCGCAATGGCCTTCGAAAACTTTTGCGGTGGATTGGCGGAGGCGAAGTTAAGGAGTTCCGTATTGACGCGCAGTTGGCTGGAGAAAAGACGGTTCTCCTCAATAGATGGGAAAAGCGCACACGTGAAGAGCTTAATGGGCGTACCTATGGCTTTAACTTTGAAAAGGCGTCAACTGTTTCTGCCGCTGGATGCGAGCAGAGTTCTGGACATCACCGAATCATATCTTATGCAAGTTTTAAATCACCACATCACTTCAGGGCTTCGAACTGACTTGCATCTCGACAGGATTTTAATGGACTCAAGATGGTAGTCA
Organism: Agaricus sinodeliciosus; assembly: GCA_022315185.1. NCBI lineage: Eukaryota > Fungi > Basidiomycota > Agaricomycetes > Agaricales > Agaricaceae > Agaricus > Agaricus sinodeliciosus. The sequence goes on along the minus strand of JAHTMV010000055.1, from coordinate 1,733,196 downwards.
GATATGAACTCGATGCTTGCATGCCGGCCCCCCGGCACCGTTTTGCGAGGAAGAGTGAATCTTCGCTAGATGCACTTACCAAGTCGCTTCAAAGCATGAATCTCACATCCACGGCTGCCCCATTCAGTTCCAGTAATATGCCTGCATTGACCATCATCAAGGGCGGCAATCATGTCTCTCAAGCTTCAACGATAGAGTTGGTTACCGTTGGAGAAGGTCGAAAGCCACACGTCGACTGGAAGGAGTACTACCCGCAGCTGTATTTATCCCAGACCGTTCATCACTTTATGGCCATCCATCGCCGTGGTTACTTTACTGCTCTGGAAAAGCGAAAGCTGTCGTCACCCGATCTTCAGGCCGTCCACCAGGAGATGATTCCCGAGTTCAAGAAACTGCGAAAGGTGCTGGGGATGATACAGGGCCTCGTCATCAAGCATGGCAAGTCCGGGAACATCAGTTTCGTTTGCTCTGGCGGCCAAATGTCCGTCTACCAACGCAAGAGTAACGCCAGCTGCCTTCCGGAAGAGGCCATGTCCTGCTTCAAATTGAAGGATATATGAGTTTCAGGGCTCGATTGATAGGCCATCATGGCCTCGAGAACCCTAGCTGGTTCCTATATTTGTGATACAGTAATCTTAGTCAATGTCTACTCTTACGTTTGGCCCGGTGTGTAACATACTGCCACATGCTCTCCGAGTCGGAATCTTGTCCCGTTGTGTGTGTAATGCCATGATATTTTTTCTATACATCAGATTCCATTGAATACTTCTTATCTTGGTGGATATGCACTTGACTTGCAATCCTTTCTCGATAATTAGTTGCGACACCTTCTCCGGAACTAAGCACCTAACACGGCACCCCATCATCAGGGAGGAGTGACGAAGTTGAGATGGCAGACTCGTTCACCCCGGGACTTGCCGTGCAGAGAAGGACATTCACAAGACCTTCAAGCTTCTATCAAACATTACATCACCGTCATTCGTCATGATTTTCCAGCTTTTACCCTGTCCTAATTTCCGCATTTCTTCCTGATGAATAAAAGTATATTGCTCATCCGGACGGCATAAACGCCGTAAAAGCACCCAGTTTCACCGTCTATATTCGCTCTGGTCGTGGTCTTCACCGGAGTCCGCGTCATCTGCTGGAGTTGCACCCTGTCAAAAAGGAACATCAGTATTGAAAAGAACACCTCGAGGTTCATCACTGAAAAACTGTGCTAACCCCGAAATGAATGTCTAGCGTGGCGGCGTTATCCTTCAAAAGTATCAACCACCGTTCAAGATTTTTACTGATCCCCTCTCGTCTGTCCCTTCTACAACTCTACTATCACACTGCTTTCCACGTTGCATAGACACAAGTGCATAATACCCCCTTCAACTCCAATGTCTTTCGAAGAACCTCGCAATGCCTTACCTTGGGAACTCGTTGAGCTCATTATTGGTTTCCTGCGCTCAGACCCTAAAACTCTCAGACAAGCCTGTCTTGTTTCGAGAACTTGGGTTCCTATATGTCGCGCACATCTCTTCCGTCGCCTTGTCCTCCACTGGTGCGACGACGGTACTCGACGAAGTAATTCCCTATTAAATCTCCTCTCCCACACCCCTTCCATCGCCAACTACATCCGCGAACTCTCCGTACATGAAGGCCTCACATCAAACGACTCCCTCATCACCTACTGCTTCGCCCGCAGTTCATCCCTCCCCAAACTCCTCTATCTGCTACCGCATCTGCGTCTTTTTGAGCTCCGCGCGTCGACTCTGACTTATTGGTGCGAACTCAGCGGGGAGCTTATGCGTGCCGTGTTGCACGCCGCAACCTGCCCGGGACTTGTTGAGTTGGTATTAGGGTCCTGGAACTTCTCCTTTCAGCCACAGGCACTCGATGCCGTCTTGGCAGCTGCCGTTAAAAACGTGAGGACTCTCACATTAACAGATATCGTCACTCCAATGGTTCCTGAGGCTTACCCCAGAGTGGGTATCGTTGATGCCGGAAGTAATCAGCTCCCTGAGGAAGAGCTCGCCCTCAAGTCATTGAGTATTAGCGATGGAGCGACTAGTATGGTGCCGTTTTGTGCCCAGTGGTTTTATATGAGGCCAGGTGCTCGAATTAGCTGTTTGCATTTGTCATGTGCGACGCATCAAGAGAGCATTTCTGATCTTGTCCGAGTGTTGGGAACATCTCTTGAGGAACTTGAACTCATTATTCAGTCTGGTAGGTTCTTCAAGTTCAACTTGAATCAGCAAATCATTAATCAGCCTTATCAAGTGCATGGAGACCAACCTCTTGATCTTCGATGTAACACGAGACTCCAAAACTTACGTCTACGAACGTCTGACTACCCATCAATGCTATATCGAGCCAATATCACTGCGTCATGGATTGTTGACGTATTGTCGACGCTGCGCAGTTTTGAGTCCCTAGAGCTTCTGGATATTCGTTTTGCGATTGATGCGGAACACCTCCGCCGATTATCGCAGTCAGATGCTGCGCGCTGGCGTCACTTGGATCAGATGCTTGGCCAAAATAACTTTACTCGTTTGCGCAATGTTCGGGTCGGGTTCAAATTTTATTGTCATGCTGGCTCTCAATATACTGAGGAAACGCGTCGGTGCATGCCTGGCTTGCGTCATGCTGGGATTTTGGATGTTTTTACAGAGCCAAGGCATTGACTATCGTTAAAATACATCCGGGACTTATTTGTTAGAATTTGTCTTCATGTCATTGGTGGATTGGTAAATTACATTGATAAGGACTCTTTTAAGTATCAGTGACGCCTTTTACCCCGTATGCGGAACACGCCTTCAATTTGCTTCTAATTTGGTTCTATCGGTCAGCGACACCGATCTTGTGGACCAGCTTATAGGGTCCGAAAACAGTAACTTGATTAAAAAAAATAATCTATCCCATTATAGATGCAGGATAGGGGGGACTTATTGCAACATGCGAAAATTTACCCTTTTACTTTACAGGTATATTGATACCGAGGTTCTCGATATCGCAATCTTAAAATGGTAATTAGATGACCTTATGCGAGAATCTACGTTTAACACCTTGTGTATTGTTGCTTGACGTAGAACAAAAAGTAACATATGTACATCATGGGGTATTTTGCTCCATTGGCAAGTTGTTCAAGGCACTGCAATGTAATGTAAAGATCCTGAAAAAGTTTCAGGGTCAGGTTTCTGGCCGTGTTGAGGATTGCTTTCAGGGAACCTGATCGAGACAGGAGTTTCCCCATAGAACTGGGTCATTTGGTTGAGGCTTTCGAATAAAGCTCAAATTCCGAACCGGCAAGATTGATTTCAGGACTAGCGTGCCTTGGTGCTGAAACAAAAGCATGACTCTTGGAGCAGTACACATGTTGCCATATTACTGCCAACTTATACATCATATTTCTGCTGAAAAGCACGCATGATACGGAGAATCTATATTGATGAACGTGAAATTTGGGTGTTAACTTGTCCTATTTGTGGCCTACTTACACTCTATTGATAACGTCCGTCGATTAGATATGATAGTGACGAACTTTCAAACACCGACTATACATTTATTCCGATATTCAATTTTTGGCTGACGGCTGCTTCTGTTCTAATGCTACCGTGAAGTCGCGCGACCATCGGTGACTGCTACTGCAAATCTCTGATTTTGGCAGGCTGCGGACAAAATGATCAAGAAGACATGAAAAACGGTTCGGTTCCATCTTCAGTCAGATCGTCTATGAATCACAAACCGTTATCGGGCAAACGGAATTTCGTCGGTAGCAAGATAGAGGTTCTCTTTGCATAAACAATCATGCTATTGTACCCAGAAAGTTTCGAGTACTTATCTTTGGAGATAAACCAAGTTTGATATGAGAAAGATCGTAAAAATAACTCCTCAGCGACACTTTATCGAGGTCCGTTCTACACCGCTGCTTCAAGAAGAGCCGTCATATATGTCAAGGGCATCCTTGACCTCGAGGACAGTCACGGCCTCGCGGCTGACAACGTGGCACCCAACCACACTACATGGTCTGCCACTGCCATAATTCGGACCGAAGAACCCTTCAATAACATCTTCAGTGTTGAAAATGACCTGTCCTCGTGCTCCTTGAATGTCAAGGATTACTGTTTTGAGCCGTAACAAATCGAGCATGGTTCAATTGGGGGTCAAAAGGAACAGAGTAGACCGGAAACATCGGGTTTCAATGTGATTGACGATCCTTTGGTTTCTAGAGAGAACGTAGCTGCCCTAGGATTCAATTTGCCATATGGACTTGAACCACCGATAGATAAACTCCGTTGTGTTTGTGAACTAGTTGCAAGCGATAAGTCGGACCGCCAGAAGAGCAAACTGTTTCGATGAAATCTTGGTTTATTTTTCCCTGAGAGCCGTCGGAAACGCACGAATTTATCGAATTTAATGCACTGCCTACATTCTCACCCAGAATACCCCGCAATAAGTTTCAACCCAGTCGATTTGTACGCGAAATGAAGTGGCCTTAGAGCCGTCGGAGAAACCACGGGGACAATCAAAGACCAGATAAAGTAATAGTCCGTCAACCCTTTAGAAAACAGCTTCTAATGCCATCAAGTTTCACAAGATTTTAACCAAAGCAAAAAATCCTAGGGTTTTTCTCTAGAAAAAAATTTCGAAAAAACTCGCAAAAACCTCGCTGATTCGAGATTTCTTCGAACCGCCGGGTAGGCGAGATCCACCGCTGACGAAAGACTCTGGGTGTGTGCCACACTGGTATAAGGGGGTGCGCATTTCCTATTGCGTAGCGTTGTTGACCAAACGAATATTCTGCGTGTACGGATGCTATTCATGAGCCTTATTGTGATAAGGATGAACAGATTCTATCGCCGAGTCAGTCGGATGATAGCGATACTCGATACTCGCAGGGTGGGCCGGTGGGAGGAAGAGGAAGGAGCTTCCTTAACCATGCGTTAAATCAAGAGAGAAGTGTCAGCTATGAGAACTCGAGATCTCGCCATCAGAACGTACCGTCTTATTCCAACCTCCTTACGTCCACGAACAATGTATCATGCATGTGAACAAAACCCGACAAGTCAATCATGAGCTAGTTCAAGACGTTGGCAAAGGGTTGGACTCCGTAGAGGTCTCATGCATTCGAGACTCTGAGCACTGAAGAGAGTCATCGGCCCAATAACTGACACAATCGCCTATACAAGATGATATTCATTCGATTCAAAAGAACCAAGTAGGCAGCCATTCTTCCAGAATTCGAAAAGCAAAAAATAATAATAGAACTAGAAGAGAACACAGGCATTTGGAAGGATGAAAGCGAGCTTCGTTTACATTCTTCATCGAGTAAAAGACAGCGAAAGTTCTGGGAATTCACCTGTTATTAAAAGACACATGTCGCAAGCGAGGACTCGAAAGCAGGCACACTTCTAAAGAAAAACGTGTGAATCTCATACACACACTTTCCGGTCAGCTGTGTGACAACATTGTACCAGCTCAATTGTCAGGATCAGGATATATACTCTCTCGAAGGTGCATTATAAAGAGTGAAATCTATCCATCCTTTGCCGCCCGTCTAGGTCCAACTGTCAAATACATACAAGTTTTAGGGGTATCATTAAAACTCGGGGGAAGAGAGAGTAAATGCAAGAAAATAGTCGACGACAACAATGAGGCAAAGCAGAGGGATTGGGTCGGCAGGAAGAAAAAAGAACGATCCATAAGAAAAGAAAAGAAAATGGTCCAGAATGGCCACACGAATGTGAATGCAGACCGTATGCAAGCTGGTTATTAAGAAAGGAAAACGTGCAATGCGGAAGTAAGTTTGTATGGTTTAGCAACACATGACACCAGATAATTCATCACTTGAGATCCACATTGAATCCCTGTCGCTTCATAGTGCTAGCGAAGCAAATGCGGCGACAATCAATCCCAAAATTCCCGTCGTCACCACGTTATCTATCCGCCGACTGCTGAGCGCACCTGATTTTGACAATCCTCTTCGTTGTACATTCGAGTTAGAATCTGCGTTCGGATCCGAAACATTCCTAAGTGGTTGGGTAGGAAGCATATTTGGTTGCGGTGAAACTTGGAACATCGGAGCCAACGGAGAACCATCAAACTGGTTCAGATGGAGTTTGGGGCCAAAGGTTGGGTCCACGAAAATTGCCCACTGCACATACAGCTCTTCTGTGACCCTATAGTCTTCGATGAAGTTGGAGACGGCGGCACATGGGTCTTGAATTTGCTGATAGCCGTCGGGAAACGGGAATAAGGTCATGGAACCATTGGCATTAAGCTGGTATTTGCCATGAGACCAGCCAATGACACCAGTAATGCACGTGGGATTGGAACCTGGGTACCGTCCAATATGAGTAATATTCACGGGTTGAGGGAGAGATAAGGCAGTGCCACGCACCATTGCTGTTGAAACGATAGCGTGAAAGTTCATAGTATGTATCGGTGCTGCATAACCAAAGATTCAGCGACTTGGTGTTTGATATTCCAACAAGGTTTTTGCTACGCACAAAGAGTAAGAAATCCCAGTAGTTGAGGGATAGTTGAAAGACATGTTGGCAGGGTTGGCGAAGCCCTGCAAGTAAAGGGGTAAACTCAGACCGTTGCTGAAGGATCCAAGAACTTACAGGACCAGTCAAGACATCTTTATTGCCAGAGCTCCATGTGCCAATGAGGATCTGCTGTGCCTGTTCGAGAGGCAGCTGCGAGTAAACGACGGGGGTGAATGAGGCGAGGACAAGGCCAAGAACAGGGGTGAAAAGCATGGCGATGGGACTGTATTACTCTCGAGTCAACGAGGGACTGTGTGGTGAAAATGGGCTAAAGGGCTGTGGAGGGCGGCGGCAAGAAGGAGAGCACTGCGGTGGAGCGGCGACGGCGACCGCTGAGAAAACAGTGTCTGTTTGCCCGTGTTTGGTTATGCCTTGTGGTTACGATCATCCCTGGCCTTTGTTCTCCCCCGCATGATCAAGTCTTATTCACTATCTTTGTTATTCGAATCGCTCTATCATATAAAGTAATATCGTCGTCAGCCGACGGTAGCCTATTGAAGTTTGTGTTGTTACTCATTCACGCCCACCGCGGTTCGGTTGCTCATGAAATGATAAATAGTACAAGGGAGAATTGCATGACAATGGAAAATCTTGAGTTAATCCTTCTTGAGATCGCGTCTTACGACAAATACTCGTTCACCATCCTCCGTCGCAGTGAGTTCTGACACGGCCCGAATGTCTCGAAGGCTTTGGATTGACGGACTGTTCTTGGCCAGCACGATATACATCTCCAGTCCGTCACCAACCTGTAGAGATCGAAATGAGCAAGGAGGCATATAACAGTAATTCGGCAAGAGGAACCTCGATATGTCGCTCTGTCGCACTGGTGAACGAATCGATCACGAGGGAGAGAACCGTGGACAGAGTGAGATGTCCAGGGAACGATGTGCCAGGCGCGGGAGTTTGATTCTTGAAGTAGATCTGAATAAAAACGAACGGCCGTTAGTGTCGCCGGCAGCCGATGATGGAGAGAAGATGGAGAAAGGCGCGGGAAAAGGTCGGTGAAGGATCGGATGACGACTGGGATATGCAGTTGCAGGTGATTTCGCGGCAACAATATAAGGGCCAACGACCCGACAGATCGCACAATGAACAACTGACCTGGTTGTCTAAGAACGGTTGTACGAGGGATTGTGCGGCCCCAGCGGCACGGCATGCTTCGCGCTCGTATGACCCAACAGGGTCAAATGAGTAAACTGCACCAGTTCCTATGATTGTTCATTATTATGTTACCAACGGCCGGTGGATGTGTCAAGGCACTCACCATCTTCCTCAATGCCGCCAAGAATGTTGTAGACATAGTATGGGAAGAAACGTCTGGAATACAACATGGTCTGGATCAGGCGGGCAATGGCGCGGATTGGCATGTCTTTGGCGTGTGCATGGCGGTACCACTATAGTTTAGATAGAATAAGGACGGTTGAAGGAGAGCCAGGAAAGAACATACCTCGAGACGTTGTCTCACTTTCTTCACGAACATGTTTCCGTCCGCTGCAAAACCGTTGACGGCCAGTACAGCCTTATCGGTCCTGGATATAGACATGATCAGGAAAAAAATTCGTTTAGAAAGGCGGAAGCACGCACAATCTGAAGACCTTTGGAGCATAGCGCGTCTGGATGCTGTAGCCTTCGCTCTGTCTGGTATCGCCTGCTATGACACTAAAATCTGCGCCTGCGATGGCGAGGATTGTGCCGCCGTTTTCCGTGTATGGGTTAAATTGGTGCTGCTGAGGCTGAGGATGCGCGACGGAGACCATGTCGGGCATAGTGATGAGGGGGAGATGCGAAAGGAGGCAAGGCAGGGGCGGGGGAGGAATTTATATAAAATGTGCAAGACCAGCGAGGGGCCGCGTAATCGCGTAATGGTCCCTTGCGAAAGATGGGTGCGCGTTCTCCCGTGGGAACTTTCACAGTTGCCATCAATCGAGATCTGATCTCCCATCCTCCACTTGTCCCGAGCTTTCTCCACCAGTGCTCCTGCTATCTTGCCTTTTATCTCCCCGCACACGCCTTGAACGGCGCACAATCTCGCCGCGTCGTGTTCCTCTCGTCTTGCCGAATCGGCGATCCAGGCCTCGTCTCTTCTCCCTCTTTTTGGCGTTCTCGATTCGCTCTCTATCCATTCCGCCGACGTCTCTCCGAGCTCCCGTAATCCCAATCCCTGGCCGCATGAACTCCAGTGCACTTGTTGGATTCCCGCCTTGTATATTCTTGGTATCTGCTGAGCCCTGACCCTTTCTGCAATTATTTCAAACCGGCGCTCTTCTTTTCCACGAGTCTCAGCCAAGCATCGACCTCAATGTCAGGGCTGGATGCCGCCTAGCTACCAACGCAGGATTCACTAGGCCAAGCGATCCTCTCACCTGGCATCTTTTTTACCGGGTCAAAATACTTCGAACTCCACCTCCTTCCTCCAAAGTTTGTTTCCCTACTTCCATCCTCCACCCAATCCCGTTTCATCCATTTCACTCCCATGTCTGCGTCATTTTTATCCAGGCGGTTGCGGCTCTCTCACGCCCCCTACTCATATACAGTATGCATGGCGCCTTTATACTGGTCTCTTGGGAGTTTGACACCTTGAGATACATAGTAGAAATTGATCCGAGCCTCCCTCCTGACCAATGATGCCTCATGCAACCGGCGGAATCCCTTATTTCCAATTTACTAGTTATTCGGAGGCGTCGTGGTTTATTTCGCATTCATTCAATTCAAGCTCAACAAAATAAACAAGCTTCTCGACGACACAATCTGAACGATTAATCCGACATCCTCGCGCTTCCCCAGGCTCATATCCAGTATCCCTTTGTTGCTCTTCTCTGTGACAATGCGTTCGTGTTCTACCGAGCGGTGGGGCATTAGACAGCCATGTGCGGCGTACGTGATTAGACACTCTCACGTCGTCTATTTCACAGCCAGGTAATTACGCCCACCAATTTCACTGGGTCCGGTGGACTCCCACCAATACATTTGAATGGCCTGGCAATCGGAGAAGCGTGTTTTCTCATTGCTGATTCTCTTCGTACGAAGGTCGCAACTCCGTAAGGCCTTCTGGTATATCAGGCCTGCCGCAAATATCTTCTTCTCCCATAGCCGCTGTCACTATTGATCGCCAGAACGGTAATCCCAGGGCCCAAATTCCTCTCTAACTGTCTTTCATTGCTTCTCCAATTCGACACCGCGAAGTTTACGTCCGAATTTTCGATTGTGCCTTCCGAACCACTGGCCTAATTTTATGATATAATGGCGCCACTCACCACCATCACCTTCTAGAATTTTATCAGCTCCACCTCTTTTCTCTGATATGTCTAAATCACTTGATCCCTCTTCCAATGAGGATGCCGGACGATCCTTCTCGAATATGTATACTTTCGTTACCATATGCGGCCAACATTTCCCAATTTTGACTTTTTTTCCTTGTCCGGCTGGCCTGTAGTTCGACAGTGGACTACATCATTCTCGTCATGATGACCTCGTGTGTCCTCTTTTTCCTAATCCTGCGATGAAACTGACTTTTATATCACGAGTTCATGACCAAAAATTCTTTTTGTGTGAAAATAGGTAAGCTCCACCCCATGATCATTGGTCTAATCCACAGGAATCCACCTTGAATCCATTTTTGTATACGCTCAAGGTGGTTTCGCAGTGCCAATCTACCGACAATTTTTCTATAGGTGCAACGTTCTCCTTATACCGATGAACCCTGTAAATGCGTCAAAGTATCCGAGGAATCTCCTTGAAACTCCCAACCACGAGGCTTTTTTATTAGTATCTTTCGCTTGGAATGTCCCCTCTTACCTCCTGTCCGTGGTAGCCGCAGACAAAGTTACTCATCCTCTCACACGTCGCTCGTAGTAAAATAGATGTCGACAGGCGATGTTGCATCACGCCTCCCCCGATCCCCGACGGCGACGACGTCGATTTACGATCAGCTGAGTGAGCTTAGCTGAGTCGTTTCATTTTTGTTTTCCGCCGGCCGTGGTCAAGAATAAGTAAGTTCGAGTACTTTTTATGTTCGCCGGGCGCTTTGGTCGATTGCTTACTCCAATTTGGGAATGTCAAAATTTCAATTGAAAAAGAGACAACGACATGTACAGAAATTTATATGTCAGTCCTTCGTCAACGATGACGTCGGAGTATCTCTGGATTACTCAACACCAAGGACTTCATCTATCACGCTGTCAACATGCTACACCTATAGTCTTATCACAAATCAAGTTCAAGTATGGGTCGAAGCTCAAAAACGCCTCAAGGTCGACGTTGACTGCGCGAGCCATAACACATGGGTTCTCGCTTTCGTTTTTCGCTGTTCCTTTTCCACACTGTCAATCTACCCCTGTCGCTTCGTGTCGTTTTCTTGGTGTGAGACGAACATTCGGACAAAGGGTCCTGAATAGGGAAAAAGATGACAGGTAAGTTATATGGAGGTTTTACGAAGGACAAGGTATATCAGTGATAGTAGTTCAGAAGTCGTAAGAGTTCGATTGTGCTAGCCGGGTTGGTGACTCGTGATACATAAGAACTGGAAGACATATTATATGCACGTAAATGTCATGTAACCTCATGTAACCGGTAACCCCCGCATATCGCTCTTCAGAGCATCTTCGGTACCTTGTGGGGTTTGCGTGCTCGAGTGCCTGAATAATGCTTTTCCCATACTTACCAGTCTAGGCCGGTATTTCAAAGAAATGATATATGTACTTCTTAATCACAAGAATGCGGCCTGATCAATGATCACAAACACTTGCCGTTTACATGACAAACAATTGAGTTAGTAATGTCAACATCTTGAACAAAGAACTCATAGAAGGCGAGGCACACATTTTAAAAGCGGGCAATCAATATATTCTTCAGCACTAGCTAAAAGCAGTATCACAAAAAGCAGCTGGAGATCATGTATCGTGCCCTTGAATTGGCCTGGGGTAATTGATTTTTTCAAAGAGGTGTCCGGGGAAAATTAATTCACCGAATCCCTCTTCACAGCCCTTCGGGTATACCATTCATCAAAAGACAAACTCCGTGTCCTAGGGGCACCTGCACGGACCATCTCAGGCAGGGTGGATCACTACAGGAAAACGGGCAGGGTAAGCCTCTGGGAATTTATGTCATGCAGCTTGATGATTGCTTACCTGACCAACATGCATACGGACGACAACTACTATCATGGATAGTGAACACTCCAGATTGTAAATCGTAGCGGGCATCTCGAGGCATATTGTGGGTGTTGCCAACCTTGAGTGACGAGATTAGCGGCCGATAAAAAGATGAAGGGAACCCAAGTTGGGACTTGCCTGGTTATGGATGGGTTAACAAGTTCGAGGAGTGTTCATTGTGGTGAGGAGAAGGAGAGGGCAGAAGAAACGGCTTAAGTACGCTTAGTTTAGGGCTGGTCATAACCCATGCACCGCAAAACGTCAACGAACACCACGCACTAAAATAATGCTCGAATGTTCCAAATCCGATGGTCTACGTAAATTCTGCTGCATCTTGGTGGCAAAGCTATTGTTCTAGAATATTGAACTAAGCTCAGTGAAAATTGATACGGGACTGGGTAGCTATCTTTATTCCGCCCGATTTTTCTAGACTAATCTTTATTGTAATAGAAGCTGCGCAGGGTGTACACATCTTGATACGACGCAGACTCTTAAAATCCCTTTGATCTGCAGCAGGAATGCGGGTTATTATGTCAACATCTGCGAGTTCCTTAAACGAAGGATTGCAATCTCAGTCACCTCTCACAGTAGAAATACCCGGCGAGGCAGATACGTCTGAGGGCTGAGGATCCAGGATATATTGGATTCTAGAGTTCGACGGACGATCCATCGAATCCTACCATCATCATTCTAGCTATTTCGATGGAAATCGTATCAAAATAGCGGTTGATCGATGGTGAACCTAGTAGGCTTACCTCTACGATGGATCGAGAAATCCTTGCCAATCGCAGCCTCTCCAGGTAAGTTGCTGGACCTCATTCCCGGGATCTTAACGTACATCTCTTTTTTAAGATAACCACTATTTCCACTAATCGCCGCCACTGTGGAGCATTGAGAGAACTTGGATTTCGTGGCGGACCGGAATAGTTTACAACGCTTTTGCCCTAAGATGCTGGGTGGTACTGCCCTATCGATACGGAGCTAGTCGACAACAACGCTATCTTTCCAAATCGCTGGGAAAACAAGACCCTCGATCAGCACCATAGACCGACGTATAGGCTCGGATTTGAGCAGGCATCGCAGGGCCTTTTGATCATGCAAGGACTGCGTCTTATGTATCAACCATCCGTCGCATGCTTGCTGATCAGACGTATCACCGAGAAAAGATATTGGATGCCTGAAATTATTGTGCACTTCGATGTGAATGCGTACCTCATCAATCCGCAAGGTAGTGCTGCGGACACGGATGTAACTTTTGAAAATTTCGTCGGGAACACTTTCACTTCCGATCAAACATCTTTTGTGGACAATACCAAGAAGTTCTTCAGAGTAAACTTTATCCACGAAGAGAATCCCGATATCCCAAACGATAGTCTTATCGGGTTGGCTACACCACCTGCAAACTCGACTACAATGAACGCTATCCACAGCTTTTGTTTTCTCGGACGCCACACCAGTTCCTTACCAGGCGTGGCCAACTCCAGATGGGTACATCCACCAAAATTGACGGGAGGGCCATCGATTGCCATCTGCAAGCAGCCAACACACAATCACGACCTGCATTTGATTTTGATCGAACAAGGAGCTGAAGGTCTATGAGCGACTGGAACAGGCGAGTTACTTGCCAGAGGAAGCTTTAGCTTTATTCCGCGCTCAGCGCTGGTCGGACCCTATACTCCGTTTTGTGCCAATGTTGGGCCAGCTGTACTTCGCTTCAACTTCGGGACGTGATATAGTGTAAGAAATTAAGACGCCTGCCGTCTGGGGACCAATTTTTGGGACGCCTCGCTAACACAAAACCCAATTTGATGATCCATTAGAAGGTAGATTATATAAGTTGCTCTTCGCTCTGAATGCTACTTCTAGAAGGTCTTTTTTAAATCCCAATGTTCCTTCATTCAATGTCCATATGTCGCATGCAGAACGAAGAGTACATAGATATGTGAATATCAATCTAAGTGCTCGATGATGGTTCGGATTTTGCAGAAGTGGTTGTGTCAGCGCTAGGAGTTTCGGCTGCCTACAAGTAAACGAAATTGTATCAGTTCCGTGATTCGTTGTTTCATAGGCAAACATGAAAATAGAGGTTACATCGACATCTAAACTCACGAGTTCTGCGTGTGTAGTCTCAGAAGCATGCTCTGTAGTTTTCGGAGTCTGTTCTGTCGTTTTGGGGGCTGAAGCTGCCTCGTTTGCGTTTACTCTGGCCGTTGTCCTCGCCTCCGCAGTGGCTTTATCCTACAATGCCCCAATCAGCTGGATCATAGTGCAGCGCAATAGACGTCGACATACTCCGACTGGTGCTCGCTGAGCAGCTGCGGACATAGTGTCAAAGATGCCAGGCTAAAAGGGAGGTGTAAGCGTTCTTTGACCTGCGTTCGAAGAATCATCTTTGCTTACCGCCTGAGAATCCTTAGGAACGTCGCTTGCCTAAACCAGTCGCCTACATCAGCTTTTCACCATTTTAAACCAAATGGAACGTTTCTTTTCAGCTCACCTCTGCAAGTGCAATTGTGGAGGTGACCTCAGCTGGTGTACCCTCATCGTCTGTCATAATTTCAGGTTTCTGGGCCTCCGGCTGATGATTTTCCTCAGTCGAGGAGGGCGTTTCCTGGTGAGAATGGTGATCCGCATGGGACTCCTTTGGTTTGCGAGCAGAAGGCGAAAGAAGGTACAAAAACTGCGCAGAAGTTGAGTAGATTCCTTGAAAATTAGGAATGCCAGATGATTAAAAGACGCACGAGAGGACCAAAGACAATCGCGGAACCAACCTATAGAATAGATGATATATAAGCGATTGGTATGCCAACGGTATAGAATATAACTAGTGACGCACGATCCAGGGCATGTCGGACTTTTTGGAGTGACCTGCATGTGACTGGGTACTCGTGTTCCTCCTCGCAGCAGGAAGTGCATAGTTGGCGCGGGGTCCAGCGGATGCACGAAGAGATGCAAACGCGCTGCGAGCGAGGCGAGCAGTCATGGCTTCAAGAATAAATGTCCGGAAGACGAATGTACCGACGTGGAATTATTGACGGTCCAACGTTGACATTTCGAAATTCGTGGGACTCGGTGCGGGACAGACCGGCTGATGACGTACGGTAGAAGCTTGAGTCGGACCCAAATAAAGTATTTACTCGACTCTGATGAAGCATCCCATTCAAAAATGTGTCTGGTGCGATACACAAGCTGAGTGCTGAGAGCCTATGAGGATTTGGGATAACACAAATAAGTACTCTTGGCTACAAAGCACACGAGGTATACTATATCGGGCCTGGCGTTACTGAAATAGAGTAATCTGAATCGCTTATATTATAACATCGCCCACACAGAGGCCCATCCCTCAGACAATAGAAGCCTTGGACGAACTTATGAAAGTTGGTGATGTCGGGTTTTCTTGGACTCGAGTCCTGGTCATAGTATCTTTTCAAGTAGAAAATCTAGTATTCACGGCCTATTTGCGAGCCTATAGGCCGTGAGGAGTAGATAGGTGTAGTACTCCATCAATACGTTGCAATTTTAGAATGACTTGCCCCCATGGTTCTTCTGATTGCATTCTCCTCCAGAAGCTTATAAGGCAATATCTTTTTGCAAGTGTCCTACGTACTGCGCCGTGGGAACTCTGTCATGATCTATTTTAGTGACAAGTTCTATTTCGGTGAATGATTTGGCTTGTCATTGAAGCAGTTGCGATAATGACTTCGCAATTCGTCCACAACTTCACCCGCAATCTCACTGCTCCTTCGCCATCTCTGCCCTTTGCCACGCTCGACGCTGCTCAAGACCCGCGACAATCTACTCTCAAGCATGACCTCCATGCCCTCCTTGCTTCATTTCCTCAATCCCAGCTGCTTGACTCACAGCAGGCCAAGAACGCGATTTCTGTTCTGCTAGAATGCGAGAGAAAGGGAAAAGATTCCTTGACAGCTGCTGACGCTGAAGAGGAGGCGCTGAAAGAGGTTCTCATTGGGAGAATAACAGTCAGTCTGTATGCAGAAGCGATGGATATTTACTTGACTCAGGCCGCCGAGGCTGAGGCTGAAGCTGAATGGTGGAGAGATATTGAACGTTCAAAGTGGAAGCTTGCCTGGTATCTTCTGCAGAGTGCGTAGAATCTAAACGATTTTCAACAATTGTATCATGCAAGCCTTACCTGTCCAAATTCCAGCCACACCAGTCCGGCTATACAATGCAACTCGTGTAGTCGCCTCAGCCGTCCGTGCCCAGGGATCACCCATGACCTTGACCTCATTCACACCTTCCTCCTTGGCAAAACTCTTCCCGACGTCGCCGACATCACCGTTCAGGCCTACTGCCTTGACCACAGCTTGTTTCCCTCATTTGTCCCGAAGCTCGTACCCAATGACTGGTTTTTTATACCCCCCACCCCCAGCTTTATCGAAAAATGCCCCAATCGGCAATAAAATAACGTATCAGGCATCTTATTATTCTACTCTAATCGCTAGTGGTGTCACATATCCGCTCTCCCTCACACGTCAAGAATGTCGTTCGAATCGCCGCGACCTTGAAGGTATTCGCAACGAGCGTGCTGAAATCCTCGGTCGACTTTCCCGAATGCGTAATTCCCTTGTTTCAATACTCAGCGACCCTTCCTATGAATACTCTGGTACAACACACTTCCTTTTCAAAATTCAGCGCTTCGTTGAAATTTTAGATCAGAAGGCTGCTGTGAACGTAGACACCGTCTATCCTTCACCCACTCAAGCGCTGGCACACTTATCTCATGAGACTATACCTCAGTTGAGGGAGTCACATAGACAGATGTTGGCAAATAACGCGTTATTGAGGCCAAGGACTCTGGTTCTCATTTGGCCGAAAATCGTGTTGATTCCACTGCTTGCGCTGTATGTGTGCAAGTCATTGTATGCTTCTAGGGTGAATTTAGAGGAAGTTGCGAAGGATGCAGTCGAGACCGTCAAAGGTTTCGTCAGAGGTTGGTTATTGGAGCCATTGCGGGATGTTTTGAAGACTGTCCGCAGTAGCTATGCAGACGATGGTGTGGGTGTCCTGGTGAGAAAGGAGGGTGTTCTTGCAGACCTGGATGTAAGTAGCCCCCTTCTATCATCTTGTTTGGGAAGTTGATATGCACATATTTCAGAGTCTGGAGCGTATGACGCTATCTCTAGCCAGAGACAAGCTTCAATATAACGAAAGCCAGCTCGACGCTTTGTCAAGACAGATACGTCTAGGCGATATGACACCCGTGATGGAAGTCTATGAAGAAGACATTCGCAGACCTCTCAGAAGCGCAATTGGAGGAACACTCTTGCGAAACGTCTTTATTCAAGTACAAAAAACCAAGGTAAGCATATTCCTTGATTGATATACTTGTCGTTCACATCATTCCAGGTCGACATTGATCAAGCTCTGACTGGTATCGATCATCTATTGAAATCACAAGAACTCACCTTCGCATTTGTCGGTGTTGCTCCTGCATTGGCAATCGTATACCTGGGAGGGGGTGTCATTATCAATATCTGGACTGGAAATAGAGGGAGAGGCCGATATGGCGGGATCAACAAAAGGAGAAGCGTCTGGGATGCCATGCGGTACGCTGTTACAAAAGATCAATAAACACTTCTTTGACATGACCTTACTAGCCGCGTCGAGCGTCTACTTGTGGCTCAGCCAATGGATAATCAACAAGTCGCGGCTCTCCCCTCTGGCTTATTACTTCTATCCCTGGCCAACTTACGGGCATATGCCACCAGTAATCTTCCGACGAATTCTAGGCTTCGTGAAGGGTTTCTCGAAGACCTTGATGATCTGGAAAGTCCAGAGCTTGGCCGTGATGCCAAACTAGAGGTGGTTCATAGAATGTGGAGATGCTGGGATACGAAGCTAGGTTGGAAGAACTGTGGCGAATATCGCTAAGGGACGGCGAAAAATCTGCTGCAACTATGGGCCTGTCTGTATTTTCTTGCTCGTGAAAGCGTGATACGGGTTGCTTTTATTTCCTTATCCTACTCAACTCGGGGTTACTGACGATGCTTTTCTGCTTTTGTCCTTTACACAGCAACTATTTTCGCTCCTCCGAGGGCATGTTATCTATATGAATTTTATGGATTATGTACGGATTCTCTCTCTCCAGCTGCCTCTATAATGTCTCCTTCTAAACCTGGATACCGGTGTTTCGAGACTGGATCTTCGCGGCGCCGAAAATCAAATTTTAGAGCGCCCTACCTCATTACCGACCTTTGCTCTGCCATGTCATCTTTATGTCCCGTTTCTTAATTATCGTTCTGACCATGAAGGTCCGTTAAAGGACCTCCTGAGAACGGACTTGATCACTGAACGTTTGAAATCCGCTTCATGCATGTCCCCACAATTCTTAGGTATCCTCCAAACTGCATGCATTATTCAACATCTGTAAGTAGCTTCAATACGAAAATTGCCCAGATCTGGTAATATTGCGAAAGTCTACAAAACACTGTATTTACTAGAAACCGCCGACTGTGTGTTTCTATGCCTCTAGTCTAACTCTTTTCCTAGAATTTCCGCCAACTTATCCTTCGTGCTTTTTCCATCCTTTTCATCCAACTGCCAAGCGAGAAACCTCCGGCAGATATCTTCAGCAGCCCTCAACTCGTCACGTTCTTTCTCATCCATTTCTTCATCCAACAGCTGATTCAGCTCGTGTCTAGAAAGCAGGTCACTAAAAAGAAACCATTTAGCAATATTGCGTAAATGTCCCAACACAAACTCGAGTACGCTAACCTCACGTGTTTTGCTCGTTGAACGACTCGAGTCGGAACACCACATAGTAAAGCACATTTTCCGGCATGAGAATCCAATGACAAACCCTCTGTCACTTTGTAAAGGTAAGTTATATTTTCCCCCGTGCTTGCCTTTATGCCATTTAATTGCGGAAAAGAAGCAGCAGACTCGTCGCCCTCGCTGATGTTCTCATCCGCAACGCAAAATATAACTTGCATATGACAAAATGTGATCGGGAAGTCGTGAGGGTTCAGTAATTGCTCATTGAAAACGTCATGAAAATGTGTCGCAACTAGAACCTTTGGACATTCAGCACCTCTGTTTAAGAGGTGTTTCAGGACACCACAGAAAATTCCGGCACCATCTGCTTATCCAGGTTCAGAACACCGCCATTACATATGATTGATTTTCACGCACCTGTGGATAGAGTACCCTTTCCAAACTCGTCCAATAAAATAAGTGATCGCTTCGTGCAGTTTCGAAGCGATAGCGAAACCTGATTGAGGTCGATCATGAAAGCGGACTGAACCTATCATACCAGAATTCAG
The DNA here is from genome assembly GCA_022315185.1 of Agaricus sinodeliciosus. NCBI lineage: Eukaryota > Fungi > Basidiomycota > Agaricomycetes > Agaricales > Agaricaceae > Agaricus > Agaricus sinodeliciosus. The sequence goes on along the minus strand of JAHTMV010000055.1, from coordinate 1,714,224 downwards.
CTTCCGCAAATTTGAAACGAGATTTGATCTTTGAGCACTTTGGACACCGATTCACGCGTGGATACACGGGTGAAAACTTGATTTGTATCGGTGGTCAATAAATTATTAACATGAACAGTAGATGGGAGCTGACTCTTGTCTACTAGTCCCAGACGCGCGTAATCTGCAGGTACGAAGCTATTCCAGTGAGATCAATGGATCAATATAATAAATCCTTAATCTACCATCCAATCTGACCCATAAAGTCAACAGATTTCCACTTCAAATTGAAAGTTTGCTCACCTGAGCCATGATCTGAATGAGAGCGACCTAGTATATTTCAACAAATAGAATATTCACCGCACTAACGTTGACAAACTTGTTTCAAAAATACACTCTGTGAAAAAAGACGTGAACTAGACCTCGCAAATTACATAGATTCACAATCACCTTTCCGCAGGCATTCGCTCCCGTACATAACATCACACTATTCAATATTTTCCCATCTTCGTTTCGTAAAGGAGACCCGACTCCGGCCCCTCCCGCAATTTTTATATCATTGGGCACAAACACATCAACCACTTGCTCCTGTAATGGATGTCTGAAGGCGAACGATGAAAATATCAGTTTTCCGAATGACATCATCAAGTTCCGAACAAACAAACCTTCCTCCAACAATCTCAATCACGTTGTCTTCTACCATTTCCGGTTGCTTGTAATTGTAGTTTCTTGATGCTTCTGCAAAAGACAACAAGCAGTCTAATTCGGCACAAATGTCACAAACATCGCCTATCATCTTGTCATGAACGAGGACCTCTTCAAGAAGTTCTTGAACGATCTCAATTTCTCTATCAACAATAGCCGAATGAAGATCCCCGATATGATTGTCCATATCTATCCACGGCATCGTTCAACCAGACGAGAATGAAAGGCACTAAATGGACGCACCATGCATCTCTGACGATTTGAAGTAAACATGGTCGCTGCAACCCGTTCAGTATCATTTTCGCATAAACCATTCAATCACTCACTCAGACGAAAACTAATCAACAAGTTCACAGCATCAACAATTCATGTGCAAAAATAGAAGGCGCCACATACCTGCAACGTCCAACTATCAGGGACCGGCGCCAGACCTTCTTCCCATCCTTGCGAAATAGGAATACAAATCAGATATCCTTTTGCTGCGTTAGTGCAAACCACGAGTTCAACAAGTCAAAGAAAATGCTAACCCAACTGTGGGAAGTAAACCACATTGAGTGACACTGCCAAGTTCCTTGGAACATTCCGCGAAATTTGATGTGCAACATTCGACTAGAATTTTCCTCTTCTTAAGTTTATGTACGCTGAAGCGACGAGAGGAGACCATGGACGAGGCCGAGACTAGGACACTTACCAGAATAGAATCAATGCCGTGATACACATGCTTTTTATTATCCAACTCTTCGTCTATTCCGGGTCGAACGCATACTCGTTCGGCGAGCGTGGATTCCTCCCAGTCAATCTAAATAAAAAGTCAGTGGGAATAACACGTCGAACTCGCTTAGAGTGGTCCCACGGACAACTTCATTTACTCGCACCCCAATTTCTTTGAGAACTTGAATGTCGGCAGCAGTAAGGATCTAGAAGGAGTAAGATCAAGTTCTTGAAAGCCTCGAGGACATACTCGTTGCAAGACGTCAACAGCATCCCCACCATGGAGCTCCGTTATTGTATCACATAGCATAACGATATGGAAAGACAACTTAAAAAAAAAACGTCAGGTTAGTTGACAATCATCAAATGTACAACTGAAGTAGATTTTTTATGCCTTTGCCAGTCCTTGCCAGTCCGCGAGTTTGATCTTTCCACTCCTCATGACAGCAAGCATCCGTGGAACATTTTTAACCCCTTTCAAATGGCTATGCATCACGCCTGTTGGCGTCAGATTTTCGGGTCTGGAGAAGCATGCCACAGCTTCATGTCGAGATCTAATAACAGAAATAGAAGACGACGGTCTCATAAGCCATGAATACAGCAAAGACCGTCCCAACGTCGTTTTCGTATAGTTGAGAGTTCCTTTCAGAACCTCGCGATAATTGATAAACATATATATGGCATAGAAAATGTCACCAACCGTAGAGTGAGAGCCCTTCTTTGAATTTCGCGGAATGTACAGAAGCGTGGCTTTCATTTTCAAAAACTTGCAAGGACCTAGATATGAATGAGTTAGATGAACAAAGCTCACAGAGAAGCGATTTTACAATAAGGCGTCCATATTTATATGCATGATTTCATTACTGCGACGAAAGGATATTAAAAATAATCCCTGACCAACCGAAGCGAAATGAACTAACAGTGTAAGAGTTTCAATTTCCCTAATTTCCAATCCGCGAATACCTTCATCATTAAGGTCGCTCAACGCTTGTTCCCTCACAAGATGATCAATAAGCGCGCCCGCAGAAGACATCTATCACGCCAAAAAAAAATTCAAAGAAGGGTAAACACGTTGAGCGGCGTACTACATAGCACTTACACAAAGCGGCGAGTTCTCGGCACATGAAAAATTGGATAACCGAATAGAAGCGTTCCAGTGTTTCATAGTCGGGTCCCCCGTCTCTTCACGCCTTCTACTCATAAAATCATACGCATTATGTGCAACACCACCAACACCTCCACTGGTAAGTTCACCAGACGTTGTTTGAAGTGCAATAGCGTCATCCACAGGAAGATCCGCTAGGCGATTCAGATATAACAAGCGATCTTTTCCTCTTGTAGCATTAAATTCTTTGTATGGCCTAATCTGGAATATCGCATTGGTTGTGTCCACTTTTTCCAACAAAACAAAGGTGAATATATGCGTTACTGCGGGGAATGGAGGAAGAAAGTCTTACAGTGATCACGTATTTTATCAATGAAATTTTCATCAGACTTCGAGCTCGTGAGTACAACATCAGGCGAAGTTTGCTCAAGAACTATTTTTTTTTTTGAAAATGAGTACATGCACAGGTAAGTTGAATGAAATTGCGTACGCAAGACAGTGAAATCATAATGATGCGATTCTTGTGTGTCTTCAAGCAAATACAATATGCAGCTAGTAGGATGAAAATAAGCAGCACCGACTCGACCACTATTTGTTAAAACCAAAAGTCAGTCAACGAATAAGCAACCTAAAATGCTTCCAACTGTGAACAAAAAACGGCCAGGGAGATCTAACATCATCAGCCAAAATGCCGTTTACACAAAAGCACAAAGTGGCAATAGCCAAAAAAGAAGAAAAACCTTATTGTCATCCATCTCTGATTGTTGGCTTTCATTATCGCTATCTGCACCACCGTGGACTGAATTCCACCTTACTCTCTTCGGGTTGGCTGATTGGCAAGCTTCATCGCCAGAACTCGCGCTTTCGTCTCTGGCGTTAGAATTAATTGAACTCTGCTGTCTTTTTCGAGCCATTGTATGCGAAAAGGATAAGAGGCGTTAAGAAAGTGGAGGACTGAGCGTCGCGAGCCTGGATGGCACGGTCACGTGCTGGGAACAGTTCTAAACGCAGCCTAACACAACACTGGAAAAAAACATTGTGGGCTCAAGGAAATTATGCTATTATGAGGCGGGAAACTAGCAAATGAACAATATGTTCTTTATTTTTGATTTTTCAGAATATCCTTTGCATCATTTCCGGCGACTAAAGAGGCAGCAAAACAGGAAATCAGCATCTCGTACACTGAACAGCCGAGAAACACGACTTGCCATTGAGGAGGAGACCTTGGGAATCAAGCATCACCTTGTTACCAGACGTTGACAGTTGCGCTGCAATTTCCCTTGCTGCTTCAAGGCGACGAAGCTCAAGGAAACCCTTGTTCTTGCGCAATGCCTCTCCGACAAGCTCTGCCGACTGTGCCTCACCCTGCGCACGAACAATGATGGACTATTAAGAAGTGTAAGTTCGAAATTGCGCATAAATACCCAAAGTTGAACCATCCACGTACCTGCTTTTCTTGAATAGCCTGGTCGACAAGGAAAGCGGCACGCAATGCCGTTTGTTGAGCAACCTAGGAAGGCTTGTTGAGGCTTCGATTTTCCTAAGTTATATGAACAATTGACTGACCTGTTTGGCTTCGACAGCATGGGTGAACTCGGGAGAAAACGCAACATGAGTGATTGAAACATCATCGAGTACCAGGTTGAAACGGAGAGCTCGTTGTGTCAAGTTCTCGCGAACAAGACGAGACACCTAAAAACGGGTCAACTTGTTGGGTCCTTTGGGCCTGGATGAAACCACTTGACATACATGTTCTCGCTGAGTGATCAACTGGCTAGCATTGAATTGTGCGACGACACTCTTCAAAACTTCATTGACAATAGACGGAAGGACTCGTTCATCGTAGTCTTGACCGAGTTCACGATAGATTTGGGGAAGGTTACTCTGGAAAGGGCGGGAGAGAACACGGCAGGTAATGTTGACCATTTGAAGATCTAATGATAAATGGGTTCCTTTTCATGACGGCAATAAAGTGACGAAAAAACTGACCTTTTGTTCCTGTAAGACTGGCAATGCTTCGTGGCTTCGCTCGGATATCAAAAATAACAGGCCTCTCTATCCAGGGCAACTAGAAACAAACATGTAACAGAAGTACCGTATAATTTCGTAGTACGTACCACCAGGTGAGTACCTTCACTGTAAATGTCGGGTTTGACACCATGTATACTGAACGACATTTCGTGTGAGAGCAGTCTTCAAGATTGTGCAACGTAAAAGCTTACCGGCTATACTTGATTGCACGGTGACCACCATCGACTATGAAACGCGTCAGGACATTCGGTCGAATGAGTGTGCTAGTAGGCATACCATTGAACAAACTTGCGTTGAGAGCAAAACCTCCAGCGACTAAGGCAATAAGGAGACCGCTGCCAGCAAATAGGCCTTTTCCTGGACCACCAGACCCACCGCCGCCGGCTGCTCGGAACTGTCTTGCAATTCTTCTGAGAGCTTCTTGACCGTCCATGATACAAGTTGCAAAAACGGCATGTGAACGCGAGCCCTGCGTGACACGGCACGTCTGACATCTGTCACTGGACATCAGTGATCCATCCTGTCACCCAATAGGATGTATTGTCACATCCAGGCATCCCAGCTCACTGAAGGCGCAGAATATTTAGACGTCGAGAGAAAATGCTGGTGCCTATCGGCTTGAAAGGGCCGGAGTTATAATAGTTTTTTCTTCCGGTCGGGCCACCGGAGGTATGACAAGATAAGACCCTAGTCTCGCCCAAGACTTTTCTTCGCTCCTACCATGATCGACCCCAGTAGCCTAAGCAGCATTGTACGAATTTTCCACTTTTATTCTGCACAGAGATTAAAAGTTTTCAATTTAGTTTGGTTGGATATCCATTGCGTGCTGGTGAGTCGGTACAACCCTCCTCGGTCCCACGTCAGTCAAATTCAATCTACTCCCAGGATTGTAGTCTACTCTCCGCAGATATACGAAAACTATTCGCTACAGTCTGGGCAAGGTCTCAGTGTAGCTTTTGTTATGATATGGCTATTCGGAGACTTTTGCAATCTTATTGGTGCTCTGTTTGCAGATTTGCTACCGACTATCATTATCCTCGACTGCTACGTGGGTCCATGTCTCGCGTAGGTAACCGGCTCTATGCTAACACGGAAGAGACAGTACGTGTTGTGTGATGTAACACTCTTTTTCCAAATCTACTATTACCGGTGGAAGCATGGTCGCCCCGGAGAACATGGGGAGACCGAGCCATTACTTGGAGAAGAAGAGCAAGACAAGCCCACACAGCTGAGTGCGAAGACTAAGACTTTGACGATGCGGTATACTGCCGCGGTTATTTTCGTGTGCCTCGTCGGAACGACTGCATGGTGGATCTCAGGTGAGGGCGAACAGAAGGGAACACCAGGACACGAAATCTCGAAAGGGGACTTTTGGAAAAGCCAGATATTTGGGTGGTTGAGCTGCATATCCTTCGTGAGTTGACTGAATGTTTGCTCCGTCGATCCGAACTTATAGTAGCCAGATTGGTGCCCGAATTCCGCAAATAAGTAAGGGCTGTTTTCCGTGTACTGGCTGTCAGTGCTGACGATGTTAGTCAAAAATTTCAAGACGCGGTGCAAGGGCCTGTCGCCTGCGCTCTTCTTTTTTGCGATCTGTGGGAATGTCGCGTTTGGTGCATCTATCCTGGCCAAGAGGATGGATCGCGAATACATTCTTCTCAATGCCAGCTGGCTGACAGGGAGCTTGCTGGTTGTGACGCTGGATGTAGCTGTGAGTAGCGAGTGCTGTTGTGCTGTGCTGTGCTGACTGGATGCAGGTGCTGTGTCAGTTTGGAATGTACCGTGCAAGGGTAGAATAGATAGAGTAGCGTAGTCTGATGGGTGGTGATAAGATGAGACTGAAGTGCCTCGTTGCGCTCCTCGTGTTCTGCGACATCCCACGTTGCAGGTCACTCTCCGTCTTTTCTGGATCCTTGCCCGCTCTTGTAAAACACAGCTGCACGAGGCAGAATGCTTATAACCCCCTCCCCCTCGTTATCGTCGTCTGAGTCCCATGGCCCCCGTCGCCTTCGACGCCCCGCCTCGCTTCTCCGCAAAGTCTTGTCCCCTCCCCAACTTCCTCAATACCAACTACGACGACATCTATGCCCCCCGCCCGCCTTCCGGCCCCAGGATATCCTCTCTCCGCGAGGCCATCAACAGCCTCGATGCCCAGATGGCCAGGCTCATGTCCCAGCGCCAGGCCCTCAAATCCCAGCTCGAGCAGGAAGTCCGGCTGCAGTCCCCCGTCATCCGTCTCCCGAGCGAGCTCTTGTCCTCCATCTTTGTCATCGGCGTGCTGGGCATGGGCGACGAGGATCCAATCATGGTTCCGACATTGATGCTGGTGTGGTTCGTTAATAGTCTATCTTTCGGTCCCGCTGCTCGTGTTCATTTACCCATAATAGCCGATATTGGGAACAGGTCGCCCTGAACACCCCAAAGCTGTGGGCCAAAGTCACCATCAGTCCCCACGATCCCATCGACAAAGCCCGCAGAAGACTCGAGCGTTCCAAGTCCTGTCCCCTCGATGTCACCGTCAACTTCCCGCCCCGGCTCGACAACTCTTACAGCGTCAGCGAGCAAGTAATGCTCGCCATGGATCTACTTCGACCCGCCCTGTGGCGCACAAGATCCTTTTCCCTCAGCGTCCCAAACCGTTCGCAAGTCCACGCTGCGCTCCTCCAGTGGAAAGACGATGCCCCCTTGCTAGAAACCCTATCCATCCACATATACCATTCGATACAAGAAGACCACCGAGCAGCACCGACGGCTCCTCTCTTCATCGGCAACACCCCTCGGCTACGCTCCTGTTCCTTTACATCATTCAACTTCGGCTGGGACTTGCGCTTACTTACGCGACTTCGTGTTCTCAAGCTCGGTGGCTATTTCAACGGCTCGACTCCCTCACCCTCAACCCTGATTGCTGTCCTACGCCAATGTCCGGAATTGGAGGAACTTGCTCTTCGCAACATCGCGGATGTCGATTCATACCCTTGCGGTCCTCAAGAAGACACGGTTCCAGAAACTCTGCCTTCTACAAATAGAATCATCCATCTCGCACGACTCACAAAAGCTTCGTTCTATTATACTGGGAATGCTCTCACGCAACACATCATGTCCCAAATCGCTTTTCCAAATTTGGAGCAATTGGAGCTGTGTTATCTGCAGGATATCAACTCGATCATCAAGTACCTCCATACACAAGCTCTTACACGTATCTCGTTAAAGTATCTCCGCATCGAATCATGTCTCCTCAACGAGATGTCATTCGTAAAACTCCTCTCTCGTTTATCTTCCCTGACCGTTCTGGAAATCATCGACATGGAAGATCTGACTTCTTACTTTTTGAAGGTATGCCCTCTACGCCCTTTATCTCACTTGCACCGGGGGAATCATGCGTTTGGTTCAGGCATTGACATCCTCACAACCATGGATCTGTCCTCATCTCGAGGACATCAATCTTGATGGCTGTACAAGCCTCGACTGGGACTCTCTACGAACATTCGTCGAAGCTCGTCTCCCTCCCAGTCCAAACGGATTCGCTCGATATCACACCTCCGCCATGGCCATGTCCACCTCCGCCTCTGAAGCAGCAGCTTCCCAAGCCCGTGCCAAAGTGAATTTTACTACCCATTCTGGACTTCTCAAACCAGAGAGATTGCGTTCGATAGACGTCACGCGGTGCAGTCAGATCACCTGGGAGATGGTGCAATGGCTTAAAATGTATGTAGCCGAGGTGCGATGCGAATCGGCTCAAGGGGTTTGGGGAGAGAATGTCCTGTCATAGCAGGACATTTAGCTAAACCTCCCCCCCGCATGTGTTTGATTTTGATATTTTTTTTTTACGAACAGATAAGAAATTATGTCTTTGCTTGTGGCGCGAAACCTTTTTTTTTCTAGATTGATCCTCGATCGACTTTTGTCGCTTCACTTTTTGCTATTTACGTGGTAAACTTATCTCCTGGAAGGATGGAAGAAATGACTATTGTATTATAGATATCATAATTCAACCGATTTGCGATGGAAAGTCGGGGACCGCATTTTTCTACTACTATCTATGATTTCATGTATGCAATCAGGTTCCGACGTCTCTCCTCTTCTCCACGTTTTTGCCTCTCATATCCCCTCCGCCCACGACCAAACTTTTCTCTCCGTTTCCGCGCTTCTTGTGCAGCTTTCTTATGGGCATTCAGTGCCGCCGCATGGTGGGTAACGCGTTTCACAGAAGCTTTGTGCGGACCTTCCCTTTTCGCTTTGAACCCAATGCCCAGCCGGTCCAACTTTAAGACCGTAGCTATTGGTGTTAATAAAGCTGTGCCTCCATGCGAGTTGTCAATGGCGCCTTCTGTTCTACTGGTAATTCTGATTCTCTCCTCGTGGGCTTCTGCAAATTCCTCCTCCTCCTTCTTGACAGCGATATCATCGTTGTCTTCTTCAATTTCTGATTCGGAATCGGTCAATGTTAGGTCAATGACGTCGTTAGTGATTTTTTCCACCCTGACGTCAGAGGGACCGTGACCGTCCTGCCGTTCCCATTCCTTCTCGAATTTCATCATCGTCACCCCCGTGTCCCGGGTTTTGTGCTTGCCCTTGTCAAGATATGACGTCGTAGTTGATGTTGATGATGATTGAGTGTATGAGCGTCTTGAACCTCCTCTTCCTCCTCCTACACCGAGAGCCTCCCCTTCATTCCATCCACCCTTCCGTAACATTGCAAAACCTTTATTGGATGGCCCAATCTCTAACCATACAGGTGGATGGTATTTAGGTTCAGAAGGTAATGGAGGAGGGTCTCGCGCAAGTATATCCGCGAGAGTAGGTGGAGGGGTAGATGGAGCACTAGAAGGTTCTGATTGAAGAAATTTTTGGATAAACCAGTTATTCTTATTCTTCTTTATCTTCATCCGATTTCGACGCTTCTTCGACTCCTTAGACTCCTCTACAGATGAAGAAGATGCAACTGGAGCAGATGACGGTCGAGGCTGATGTGACGAAGGATCTGAGTCATTGGCAATAGCCAAAGATCGATACCAAGATGAAAGTGATGTTCCAAGGGACGAACTCGACGTAGTGTGCTTTGGTGTAGATGGCCCTGCATCACTATCGAAACTATATGAGATAGTCGCAGGTACAAATCTGGGAGGAGGTCGCTGAGCTCGGAGGAACGACGCAGAGGCAGCTTCTCTCCATAGCTTATCATCATCGTCGGGTCTCTTATTGGCGTCGGTGTCGATGTCGGGGGCTTGACCCGTCTCTAGTTGTAACCGTTCCTTGTCTTTATCAGGGTCATAATGAGAGTATACGGTGTAGCTGGTAGTAGCCATTAAAGAGAGGCTAAACCCAATTGATCATGACTTATGCTGCGCTGACTAAGCAAGTTTTCCACTGCCGCACGTCTAAATTGGGTCTTCCTTGGCCGAAATAATCTTCAGTCCAAACTCTTTCATAACCTGACTTTCCAATTCGCCACGTACGCGTGTTCCATCAGGAACAGCCTACTAGAGTGCGCATACCCTACTTGCCGACTGCTCTGATCCTCCTTAATGCATTTAGAAATTATGAGTCAATTGACGCATTGATATTGCATTGGGTATCGTTTCCGTGATACCTTCAATAAGTAACTCAAAAAAGCAATACATGTTGGACAGCGGAACGAACCAACGTCACTTAGAGCACTAGCAGCGTTGGTCATTTAAGGCTTCAACATTGATCTGCCGGGCTTTCCAAGAGGCGAAAGGTGTGAATACGGTCGTACGACCTGCACCCTTCGTCTCCAAAACCATTGATTGACCTTGGTCAATTTTTGCCCGGATGATCTGAGTGGCCTTCAATGCACCTTGTCTGCCAGCAATCAGTCTAAATGATTATGGAAGTGAAGCAAAAACAGAAGTTGACCTTATAGAGTAAGCTTGTTCCGGAAGATTATTATTGTGTATAGAAAGGAAATACAGAGAAAACATCAAGTCCCCGTGCTCTGCTGCAGTCGAACAGTCAACAGTTCCCCAGGTAGCATACCCACAATCTAAACAGAGACAATCAATTAATGCATAGTGATAAGAAGTGGAAGTACCGACACTCTTAACAACTTCTTCTCCGCCAACATCCCAGCCACTTTCCGCGATATTCAGCACACAATCATCCACGAGTCGACTGATGAGCAGCCCAATGCCGTGTTGTTCGCCCGTAAACTTTCGCCATTTCAACAGGTTTTTCAGTAACTTGACGCGACGAGCCATAAACCTTCGACGTGCAGGAATAGCTTCTGGGTTGAACTGCGACGGACCTTTAATTACAGATTCGTATTTTCTGATAAGATTCTCCGTATCGGTGACCGCATTCTGGAATATCATCATGGTAGATTTTCGAAGATTCTAATGAAAAAGAATGATGAGGATATATCATCTACGAACATAAAAGCACTTACCTGGAGCTTGACATTGTTTTCCTCGACGCTAGCCTCAATCTCTTCAATAAAGTCGATGATCCTTCGGATGTGCCGTCCCGAATATGCGTTCAAACCACCGCCTTCTATTATTTTACATATTCTTGGAATGACAGCTGTGGAAATCATTGAAGCAACAAGGTCTCCATCTGGGCCCAGTTCTTCATCTCCATATTTACTCCGCGGCCTCGAGTATTCGTGAAGTCCTTTATACCATTTGAAAGTATCGAGACTTCTATGGTCCTTTACGTCATTTTAGTCCACCATCATCCTAAGATGCACAAATGGCTCACCTCCATGAAATTCCAACCAACCATTTCTAACCTGACCCAAAACTCCCAAACGCCAACAACGCCCAATCCTCCCCAAGCGTTAACATAGTCGTCTGCATATTTTTCTCTCCACGAAGCCCATCTGCCTTTCCCTGGATCTCGGAACTCCTCGGCTCTCACATCAGCGAGTACTTCCTTCTTCCGCGATGAAAGAGAGGCTATAGCAGACGTATAAGCTTCTTCATCATAAGGGGGTAATGATGAATCGGTTGAGTAACCCTCCTCGGTTTCCTGTGCTTTCGACTTCTCCATGCGCATCCTTCTCCGTTCCAAGCGTGCCACGCGTCGTTCGCGCCGAAGAGTAGCAGCGGGAAGTTTAGGCACGCGCCTGCCGTTTTCATCAACTTCATCCGGATTCCTGTTCCGCGTTTCTGGGAGAAGACCAAGACACCATGAAAGGTCATCGTCATCTTCAGCCTCTCGTCGGTCTTTGACAAGATCATGTCGTTCTTGGAGAAGATATATCTGCTCCTCTTCAAGCTCTCCTAACATCAGATCCTGAAAGAAAGTCAGACTGATATGTGGACAAATTGATGTCAACCAACTTTTTCATCGAGGAATCCAGCGACGCCTTCCACCCAATCTCGGAAGCTGTCGAACCAGGCTCGTTTCTCCTCGGCGTTGCCGACCATCTCACGCATCTCTTTCTCACGTTTTTCAACTGCTTCCCTTTCTTGAGCGATATTCTCAAGAGCAGAGGTGTTCGTTACATGAGATGTTGTGATTTTTGCCAATTGTCCGGAAAGACGAGTCAGCGCAGGGGTGAGCGTTGGTAATGGGGCAATAGGTGGGACTAGATGACCCATCAATATTCTGAGTATTCAGATGTTGATGATGACGTACTGGGAGCCGGTTTATACACTTTCTTAGCTGCGGCAGGCGCCAGCTCCGGCGTACGGTGCCCACCTCTCCGTAGTTGTTCCTGTTCCCATTCCATGGTTTCCTCGTCCTCTTCTTCTCTGATGTTTGTTTAACATATTAGCGTCTTCTACGGAAGCAAAATATCACATACGCATCTGCGATTAATTCCTGCATCGCGGTATGGCGATCAACTGCCGCCTTTTTCCTGGCTTTCTTTCCAAGCGCAATACGTTCTTGAGCACTTGTGTATTCCGCGAATTCTGCATGAAGAATTTTTGTCACTTGAAACAAGACGATTGATACGACAAATTGACGTACCATCATCGCCTTCGCCTAACTCATCCTCCTCTCTGGCCAGGCGGGACTCCGGATGTGGACCTGCTTCAATGTCTTCACGCTTTGTTACGCTTAAAGATACATAATCTTCTTCAATGGATATCCCCGTCTTCCGTAGACGCTCTCGACGATCTTTCGCGGTTTTAACCATAGATTCAGAGTGTATGACCGTTGCACCATCCTCTATGAATTTGTCAATACGATAACATATATCTTCGTGGAGGACGACATACCCATGTCGACATCTATTACTTGAATCGATGAATCAAGTTCACTGGAAACGAGAACAGGCTCTGTAGTCACGGATGGTCGCGAGGACGGGGTATTCGCTTTCAGTTCATTAAGATAGGCCTGATCATATTTCGGGCCGTCATTTGAAGATATCGTAGCCTGGTCTAAATTCAAAGGAACACTTCTGCAAGGTTGACATGTATCAAGCAATGAACCTTCAAATATCATTGATACCACTGACGATGAAAGTTTTCCGATTGCGAGTTTGCGACTTAGGCTGGATTTCTTAACTTGAAAAACCTCTCCATCATCTTCCTGCCCAGTGATGTCAGTCATGTTAAAGAAGAAAACAAAACCATTCACCCACCTCATCGTCTCCGCCAAAACTCAGTTTCGACTTGGCTTTGTTCTTCTTGACTTTACTTTTCAATCTAGCAGCGAGTACGCTGGGGCTTTCTGCAGACTCTCCACCATTTTTTGCCTCCTCTTTATTTTCGGAAGCCATAGCATTTTCAGGTGAGGCATCACGTTTGCGCTGGGCAGGTTTCGACCTGGTCTTTTTGAAGATGAGCGGCGGGGGCGAAGTCATGCTTGGGGAAACATGAAGCCACGTGACTTTTGTATGACGTTCGGGTAACCGTGATTTTCCCACGCACGCTGACCTCATTAGCAGTTGCCATGTCCGACCCAACTACCTCGCGTCCAAGACCAAAACCACGTCCACGTCTTCCATCATCGAAACAAATTTCAGATTCTTCAGCTTTGCATATTGACAGCGACGACTTGTTCGTTGTCAATCGTGGACGGACGAAGGAGACTTGGCAGAAACTCGAGGCACTTGATAAGAGTATGTGTTTCCTTTGCCACTCGGGTTTGTATATCTGAGGTTTGTCATCTCAGGTACTTCACGTCGTTCTTCTGATGCCGAAAGCCATGATGGAATCGAACCGATATCTCCCCGGAAGCGCCAGAAAACAGATGGGACACCGCGCTGGAAGAGAGATCAACAGGCGCTTCAGTACGAATCTCTTATCTATCCTACCTTGAGATTTTTCGAGATCTCCGTTTTTGTAGGATGCTCTCCGTGGAATTGTCGGATAGTGATGGTTCCGATTCCGACTCTGACATAGAGATCATCGACAAAACCACTCATAAAGGCAAAGGCAAAGGCAAAGGAGTCGCTTTACCTAGTAAAGGGAAACGACGTTCGAGATCCCGCTCTATTACTCCTCCACCCGAGGTACCAGCAGCTGTTCTTGAAAACGCTCGCAACCTCATTAGGTACCATTCAGCCATGTCCATGATTAAGTCATATTGAGCTAACAACCTCCTTAGGCGAGCCGTTGAGCTCAAACGGGCATCATCCCCTACAGAGTATGAAGATGATTTCGATATCTCTACTGACACAATTGTATTGGACCCCGAACTTGAACGGATTGCCGAAGCAGTAAAATCTCAGTCCATTCGAAATCTCAAGACTGGCGAAGGCGAGCAGCTGAGTGTGAAGGTGAAATGGCAGAAACATCCATTGAGTCCGGTGGAGTCCGAGCCCCTTCTCTCATACAAGATATTCAGGGTATGCATTTACCTACTAATGGATTTGACAAATGACAAATGCATACCAGGATGAATCGTTTAGTAATCTTTTCGATTCTGTTGCGAGGGATATCCGGATTCACGTCAGCATACTCGTGCTTACCCACAAAAATAAGCGTTTATTTGCATCTGCAAAGCCAGACGCTCTCGGTTTATGGGGAGAAGTAGAGTTTGGTGAATTCAATGCTTTCTATGACACGTCCTCTGATTTACATTTCTATTCCAGTTGGGTGTCATTCAGGCACGTATGAGTATTTGCAAAAAGAAGCACGCGATAAACGCCAAACTCCAAGTCCAGCCAAAGAAAGACCACCTCATCACCCTGTATCCGAGAATACAAAATTCATTGATATTCCCTCCGACGATGAGGACAGTGATGATGATACCCTCAGTAACCAACTAAATAACCATCCCGATACACAACCATCTCCTAGAAACTCTTCTCCTCCACAACCTCAGGCCTCACAGGAATCAGAGGCCAAATCAGATGATGGAGGCAAGTTCAAACTCGTCCTCCGATCTGATAAATCTGCCAAAGATATCGCTCTTATCGTCCGTCCAACAACCAAATGTGGTTCAATCGTGAAAGCATACATCAAGAAAATCGGATTGACAGATCAGTATCCACACGTATTTGAGGAGAATGGTCCTGCCTCCGCTTCAGCCGCACCTCCGACAGCGACGAGAGGGCGGGGCGGAAGGGGTAGAGGAGGTAGAGGCGGTCGTGGTAGAGGTAGGGGTAAAGCTAAGGTTCAGGCAGAGACGCCCAATGTGTCACTCCCTGACCCAAGGATATCTGTTGATGGTGACAGGATGGAAAATAATGCAGAAATTGGAGACGCAGACTTGGAAGACGGAGATATGGTTGAGGTGGTTGGACTTTGAATTTTCCTTATCACTTGCTGAGATCGACCAGCTTTCTCCACGCGTACTTGTTCTGGATAATGTGGATAATGGAATCAACCGACCGATAGCGGTCTCAAGGATATAAATTAAATTAGAAATCTACGGATGCAAGAAGACAAGGAAAAAAAACATAAGTTTCCAGCGATCACTGCCAGCCGTCGATAGAATTCCGTACGAGGATACGCGCATTATTTACGAAGGCACGTATCAGCTCGTCAAACGCGCTTCGTTCGGGTTCGGGTACGTTCGGATCTCCTCTTCTTGCCGCTGTTGATAGTAGCATATCGGGCCTAGCTATTTCAACTTCCAATTCATGAAATATTTGCGGCTAGCGGCGAAGGAGTAAGTTATTTATAGTTTCACGAAAGGCGTAAAAGAATCCCCGACTTACCTGTGCTGCGGCCGAAGTAACAGATGTGACTTGAGTCAAATCAATGCTGAATTCTTCATGTGAATAGCTCAGTCTATCTTTCCGTCTTGTATACGTTGCTGTACCGACTGGATGTGGACCTAAACGACTCTCAACATATTAAAACATCAACGGCATTACAGAATTCAGAAGAGAAAGAAAGTGAAGAGGTGAGTGGAGATGGAGAAATTCGAAAAAGATGAAAACTCACATGGTACTTCAACACTCACGCTCACTCTCCAATCTGCATTACGTTTCGGGCTGTATATGTTTAAATCTCCCAGCCTGATTTTTTGTATGCATTCTACCGCACTAGTCTTCTCGTCTCTTGTCACACGAATTTTTTCCCGATCAGAGGTATAGAAAGAATCTTTGAGGAAATGATGAGAATGGTGTAGAGGACTTGAGGGATGAGAAGGTTGGTTGGACGTGGCAGTAAGATTGTTCAGGAGTCCGTTGAAGTGTTTATGCTGGTGCTGGTTTGATTGAGAAGGGGGACGCAAAAGAATGGGAACACGCGACGCACTGAGGACATGTTAGATTCAAACCGAACATCGTGAAACTCGGGGCTCATAACTAGCGCAGATCAGAAAGTCATGTTCAATCCCGAAAGAAAGAAACTGCACAGAAGAAGAAAAAAGACGTACTGGTTTCAACAAGCACGGGCATCTGAAGTCGGCTCCCCGTTCCTCGCTCTTTCAATACACCGATTTTAGCTTCAACTTCAAAACTACCAACTTCGTCCGGATGATCTGTACGTCGAGTTTTTATCATATGATGGACAAAATCCGCAATTTCCTTGATGAATTCGTCGAGCGGCTCGACGCCGAGGATGGATAGCGAGAGTGGTGGCAAGGCATTTGGTTTTGGGTGCTGCTGACTACCGTTGGGTTTGTGCTGGTCCATGTCACTGTGGCGGGCACGCTTCAAGGGTGGGGGAGAGTCTGTTGTGGGGCCGGACGAGGATGGGTGGACCATGGATGAGGGAGTGTGTTAACATTCAGCTTTGTGCGTGACTGCACCTGCTTTGTGACGATACAAATAATCTATATGCAGGCAAATACGTAGTCCAAGTGTTTAACGAACAACTACTCTCAACCTGACCCCCCAGCCCATTCATGAATCGAAAACGAAGTGAACGCCAACCTGAAAACACAGATATTCATTCATATATATTGTAAGCAAGAGGGATCAGAGGTAAAATTACCTTGTGCGCGGGACCAGATGGGGAAACATCATTGAGCTTTTGGGTGTCAACAGCAAGACCGAAAGTGGCGCGAACACCAGGGCGGAGAGCCTGGCTGTAAGCAAGCGCAAGAACACCAGTGTTGTTGATTTTAGCCTTGAGATAAGATGACTGATCCAGGACACTAGGCAGAACGTGTAAATAAGCAAGCCGGCTGTTTAGATCGGAGCACTTACGTCTTAGTTCCAACTTCGAGGGCAACACCCCCATGGGTAGCCTTGGTGTCGTAGACAGCCTTGGCACCAGCCTCAGTGTTGTCGCTAATGCGTTGGTGGTAGCTAGCATGATAAGTGTTCAAGTTGTTGAGGGCGTGGACGGTGATCGAATAGTCGTGACTGAGATATCCGACGGCGGTGGCATAACGACTGACGTTACCCTCGGTAACGTTATAAGCAGCCTCAGCACCAAGGAACAGGTTGTCGCGACCAACGACCGCATCAGCAGTAAAAGTTGGACCCTGTATGCTACCCAATCAGAAAGACGTATGGAGCGGAACGGAGGATACAGACCCTGAACACGTCGAGAGAGGCACGCGTGTGGAATCCAGGTTGTTTGAGAGCAGCGTTCAAAACGGCAGTCTTGGTGCCCTTGTCAGGGGACAAAGAAGTGGAGAGGTCAAACTTGACACCCTTGGCAATCTGGTCTTCAATTTCGACGAGGTTGCGAAGAATGTTGGAGGTCGTCCAAGCCTGGGTGACGGTCAAACCATGCTTCTTGTCGGTCCATTTCGCCTCGACATCGGCGGCAATGACATCGGATTTTGCGTCGCGATTGCCCGCGACCTTGAAGGCGACGTTTGAAGGAGTCTTAGTCTTAACCTCGAGGGAGGAACCTTGGAAGTAGTAGTCCCTATTGAGGAGGTCATTGGCAGCTTTGCCAAAATCCTAGGGGCGAGAATAAGCATGGGCGCAATAGGGCGCAATGGCGGGCGGCGCACCTTCCAGGAGACGGGGACGGGCTGAGGAATCGACATTGGAGTGGTTGTGTGTTGGGGCAAAGTTGGCCGTCACCAAGCGGTTATAGGGAAATCTCGTGGGAATCCATGGAAAAGACCGGCCCACATCAATTCCCCCCCCACAAACGTGGTCAGAAATTTAGACTCAGAATCGCTACGCTGGTGTACTGGCTTTGCTAGCCAGCGTATATATGGGGCTATATGTGGTCTGCATCCTACCAGCCAGCCACTGCCTGCTCCATGCCGCCCAAGTTAAGCGCCAGGGTCGGCGTCGGAGATGACCTTGCAGATCAACCCCGTGATGGACGTAACGCGTCAGTTCCCACGCCGCCGCGTTGTTGTGCTATGTTGTGCTGTAGTTCGAGATTAGGGTCGCAAGTTGGAATTCTGAGATTGCTTGTCCCTCCGACCTTCTTGGCCCTCCCTTCTCCCCATGGAGGCTGCAATTCCCACCACAGACTCGAGCGACGTTTTTTCCATCTCAGACCAGGCTTTGTCTGACAGATTACACTTCGTCCAAGAGGTAAGTCACCAGCTGCCAGTGCACGTGAAGAGCGCCTCACTCTCCTCGATCGTAGATCGGTTTTGGAAACTGGGGAAGCGTCTGGTTATGTCGTCCCAAACTCTCCTCTTCTGCAAGCACAAAGGGACAAAAACTTGCAGTGAAACTCGTTCATAGGTCCAAAACTTCTACCACTGCTGCCCGTGTCAGATCTCTGTACGCAACTTTGTTGTCCGTATGTTGTCCGACTTATTGTTTTTCAGATGGAATGAAATGAAGATTGTTCGTCAATTTAAGGATGACCCACACCCAGCTGTCATCCACTTCCACTCTTTCGTTCTCACTCCATCATATGCCCTCATTACTATGTACGTTTTGTGCATACTATTCCAGCTCTAAGAATAGTCGCAGGCTCACGAAAGCGTAGGGCCTATCTCCCAAGGCTGGTCCCCGTTGAAGTAGAGGAATCAAAGGCCAGAGAATGGTTTCGCTTTTTGCTTTCTGGGGTCGACTTCCTTCATCGACGCGGTGTTGTTCACAATGACATCAAGTAAGTGAATGACAAGGCTTATTGTCTTGTTTCTCACCTCGTATAGGCCCGCAAACATACTTCTATCCAACAAGAGCATTCCTGTTCTTGTAGATTTCGGTTTTGCGGAGAAATATGACATCAACTCGCCCGAAGCTTTCCACAGCAACCTCTCATATGGCACGCCTGAAGTAAGTATTTCAAGTCCAGCACCAGCCCTTCATTTAAACACACATGGTCCAGTACCTCTCACCGGAGCGCGCTCGTGGCCTCCCCCACGACACACGAAAGTCCGACATCTGGTCCCTAGGTATCACCTTTTTCGAAATTCTTATTGGACGGACACCATTCGAGAACTCAGATGGTGACCAGCTTTCTACTAAAGAGGATTTGGAGAAGTATTGGCAACGCACCCTTCGAGGCAATTGGATTGGAATATGGAAAATGTCCACTGGCATAAAGAAGCTCCTTCAACGTATGATCTCCCCCAATGCAGACTTACGTTGTACCGCATCTCAAGCTATGGCTGACGAATGCTGGCGTCCTTCCCGGGAGTCTCTAAATAGTCATAGTGAGCATGCCTATTCGATTAACATAAGAATCCATTGACCAAAGTTCATAGGACGCTCATCTAGCTATACTTCTTCCGTCATCTTTGAGAAGGATATGGCCAAGCTTATCGATCGCACACCGACATCAACGAGGTCAGCAAAGGAGAAACTTAGGTCCCTTCCTGGCTTGGGAAGCCCACTCTCATCTCGTAGTGATCTTTCTTCTCGACAAGTCACCAAATTTAAATCACCGGCTAAAGTTGCTGCAAAAGGTGCGCATTACATCATTAATACATATTCCTTTCATCAATGATGATGAACGTTAATCAGCCGGAGCACCAAGGAAACGTCCTTCACAGATCCCGCTTATTTCCGATCTTTCTCCAATCAAAGCCTCGCCACCAGCCACTCCGTTGAGATCCGCTTCTAGAAAGGAGAACTCTAAACCGGCTCCTAAAGGAGGTACACCCGCCACAGGTCGCAAGGCCTTCGGTGTTCTGACAGCACGAAATGAAAATCTACCCAGGAACGTCGTCAAATCACCTGTCAATGAAGTGCAGAAGAAGCGAAGGGCTTTGGGTGACGTTCCAAGTAAGGGGGATGTTTCGCGAAGGATTTCTCAAGAAATAAAAGCGGCCTCAATTATCGCGACTTCGAAGAGCCAAGGCAAGGAATCGACAACTGTCAGAGATCGTGTTAGAGATTGGGAGAGAGAGCGTCAGCGACTCCGAGAAATGGCCAGGTTGGAAGAGTCTGATAAGGAGACGGACGAGGAAATCGAGAAAGAGAATCGACAGGAGCAAGTCAAGAAGCATAAGCATTCCACTAAGGAAGCTAAAGTTAAGAAAGAGAATCGTGTTCCTACGGCCTATCACAGCCCCATGCTGCCCTCGCCTGTTATAACCCCACCTTTAACGCAAGGTAAGCAGCCTATTGCCGTGTTTTCCTTCCTTTCTCCCCCTGTCCAGCTGATCCTTATCCTTGCAGCTACTACCAAAATGTCCTTTGAAACACCTACTCGCCCCTCCAGTGTGCAGGGCAGGAAGATTGGCCACGCCATAAGAACTTCGATTGGTGAGCTATCCGATACTAAATTTGGTTAAGTGAGGGAAGTAATATGCCCCCGACAAGCAGATAGAACGCTGCAAGCATATAAAGCTTCAGCGTTTGCCAGCGGTCGATCTACTCCCGCGCGTAGCCTTGACATCAATATCAAGGATATCAAACCCGAAATCGACTCACTCCGGGCTCGTAGAAGTCGTCAGAAACCATCTTGGACAACTGAAGGTACGTTGATTCCATTCATGGCCATGACTCGCGCTGCACAGTCCATCATTTTAACACGACATTTTTTTCTGGCATGTCCGTAGACTCTCCTCTTCCCGTTGTCCGAAATGCGGCACAGACCGAGAAGGTAGCAGCTGATTTTCGGATGGATCGGTTGACGATGTGGATGCAAAACGTGGAGAGTAAGTTTCATCATGAGTTCCTGACACGACAGCATAGTAATGTGCTTATTATGTAGAAGTCGTCGAAGATGCTCGCCAGAATTTCGCAGCATCCGCCAAGGTGGAAGCCCCTCTTCCATCTTTACCTGCTGCCCCCAGAAACGGTTTGCACAGCCGTAGTACTCGTTCACTTCGTCCTCCTCGCGAAGTCCTTGCCGCGGCTGAAATCTCTTCGGAATACAATAACAGCCTTAAGGCTGATACCTCGCACACTGCCAATACGTCCGCTGTTGGTACTTCAGAATCCTCTTCTAGCCAGGGAGCTCCTCCTACTCCGTCCGAGGCCTCTAGCTCCAGTATATTTTCACCACCTACAAGCGCACCGCCCAGTCAAAATCAACTTGTCCGCGAAAATCATGCACCTTCCCCGAAACGACGTGCAACTGTCTCTGAGAATTCACCCATTGCGATTCACAAGGACGCCGAAATGTCTCCGTCAAAGAGAGGGGACAAAACTCGCTCATATGGAAACCTGTTGCAACAACGGATCGCATCACTGACACAGCTTGAAGCTGAATTCAACAAACGTGAGTCACTGGTGTATATGAACATATATGCCCGGTATGTTAATGCAAGGATTTACTAGCTACCCCACCTGGACCGACTCGACGGCTCTCAGAAATATTTGACAGAAGTATCTTTATCGCAACACCTCTTCGCCCTCATGAAGACCATGACTCGTCCTCAGATGAACTGAGCACATCATTCTATCACGTCTTGCCATACCCTCAACGTGAAATTAGCGCGCAGGATGCGCCTCCTCAGCAACGACAGTTGGAGGGTGTTTATGATCGTTTCCTCATGGCTACTTCCGGTGTCAAACGCGTCGGCAAGGGCTATCAGTCCACTTTTATCTCCCCGCCTCCCAACTCAGCAAGCTCCTCGGGATCGTTCAATACGACTATTAACAGGAAACAAAGTAGAGTGTTTTTTGGCGGTTCCAAGACACCTATGCCGCCACCTGTGAGCTCTGAGGATGTGAAGAGAAGTACATCCGTGGATGAGATGGGCGTTCTCTCACCTAGTTCTGATATGGGAAAGGATGAATCATATCACAAGGTTTCGTTTATGAAGAAGGCCATCAAGGCTATGGTACCTTCTACCAAACATTCAAGGCGACTCTCAAAGATGGTTGTGACTTGATGTTGCAATTGTTCTCTGGTTGAGAGTCAAATCATCTTGCATTTCGTTTTTCGTTTTTACGTTTCATCTTATTTCACCTGCATTTGGCTTTAAGCTTTCATAAATCAACGCCCCGCATAATATTGTATTACTTTTCACCACGCTCTTTTACGCCTCTCATTGACGTTTTCTTTGCCCCGTCGCTCATCACGTTACTACTCCGCCTATTTGCTATCATCCCGTTGGCCTCGCTGCTATGTTCAAGTTTTCTCCCGCTATCGCTTTCGTTGTTGTTATTGACTTGTGCATTGCTTGCTTCGTTGTCAACGTGTCTCATATCTTGCTTTCAGTGTTTTTCTTTTTTGGTTGTCTAGTCTATTTAGGAGGCCTACATACCTTCCCATTTTCCTATTGCCGCCTAATCATTTGGTTACTATAATATCCTTTGTCTTTCCTACTTACTTCGGGCTGGATTGGAGTGTTTCACGGCTTATCATGACCAAACCACCGTTTCTTCTTTTCATGCATCCTTGTTACATTTCTTTTTTGGTACTTAACGCACTTTTCTGATGTCCTACTGCACGCCTTTTTTTTTCAAGACCCGCCTCGCATAATGTCCTTTTTTTATGAGAATACATATAATACGATGGTTTGAACGCATTATTGTTTATTTCTACTGCAATGTCTATTTATGACTTTCGGATGTCCTACAGCACGCCATTTTGCTTTTTTCTTGGTTTTTGCGATGTCTGGATACGAGAATACGTGTCTATTATTTCTGCTGTTAATGTTTCTGCTGTTTTATGAGAAGGTTGTAACCTGAGTCTCCAGTCAGTTGGGATTTTTGTAAGTATGTTTCAGCCAATTAGTTTTCAATTCGAGACGACCCGTGAATCTCTCCATCGTAGACTAGTGATGAGTCTAAGTAGCAGGGATCCAGGAGTTGTAGGTTTTTTTTCGCGGTTATAAGGTCTAAGTATTGAAGCTGTCTTGTTGATTCAAGTCCGTCCCAACCAGAGACCAGAACTGAGCTGGACTAGTAGGTGATTCTTTCCCCCCGGCGGAACATCTACAATGAAACTTATAAAGCTGAACCGCAGGGTCAATGGCTTCAGCGCTCACCTGACGTCGGCAAGGTGCGGACGAAGAAGGCGGGTGCCTGAGGTCGGAGATGTGGCCAAAGAAAGAACTATGACTTACCGTGGGTGGAGTGTTAAATATAAGTATTTATTACCCTCCAACGTGACTCAAAGCACGATGCGCTTTGTTCTCGATCGTCCATCACATTGTCTGATTAATCTCAGCCATGTCTACCTCGCAGGCCCCTGTCGACATTAGCGCTGCCAATGTTGCAATTTCGAACACGTCGTGTCGTATACTTGTCGTTTCTCCTTCGCTCTCTCAAGCAACTACACTCATCAGTCGTATGTTCTCTTTCGACATGATGCATGTCTCAAGGTTCACACTTTATATCCGTCGTTATCGTCCGCGTTATTTTACGTCAATTCGAACTTGAAACATGCAGGCATTCAGAATCTCGGACAATCTTCGATTTCCACGCCAGAACGAGTGATCGAAGGGGATAAAGATCTACTTTCCCCGGATTTGATCAAAATTCCTTGGACGATCGAAAACAAATATTATTCCGCCGATGTGCATTTTGCGGCGCACCCAATGCGCGGGCTAGCGCCGTATTTATTGCAAAATGTACCTGCTGTGATATTTGTTTGGGGGAGTGATGAGGTGTGTGGCCATCTAACATTATTTTTTTTTTCTGATGACATTATTATGTCATTATCTAGGCCCATAAACATCATATAGAAAGAATATCTAGAGATCTAGGGGAACATGAACCAGAAGTGTTATTGGCAGTGCGAGTGAAATCTGGGTCCGGTGAAATGGTTGGTGAACCTTTAGACGATGAAGAGCGTGGAGAGGATAATGCGTCGATCGATGGATATGTGTCTGGTTTTGGGTTCGAATATGTCGATGCCACCCAGGATGAGAGCAGCCGTCAACCGCACCTGGATGAAGTTGAATCTGATGGTGAGTTGTGAAATATTTTTTTCATATATCGAAGAGCTTTCGGCTCATTCATGATAGGAATTCCCAATTTGCCTCGAGTCCTAGACGCCTTGAGCACGATTATGTGGCCTTCAATGAAAGCACAAGCTAAAGACTCAAAACATGCAAAAAGAGGCCGTGACCCAACCCTATTCGATTGGGGAAATGAGGGAACCTACGACCCAAATTCCTCGTTGGCTAGTGAATTGATGCTGGGTTCTAGCTCCGATATCTCAACTCGAGCCGGGCGTATGCGCAGTGAAATGGAAGAGCTCGCTAAGTGGTTGGAGAACGATGTGCGTGACGGCGATAAGGAGGACCCGTGGAGATTAGCAGCGCGCTCGGACGCGATAGTCACTTCTCCAACAGAGGGTGAATCTGACGACTTTCCTGCTTCTTCTGAAGTGGCAGCATCCAAGTTTGATGATGATTTTACGATCTTTGTGTCTGCTCCAGCCGAAATTGGGACGGGTGAGTCTGGCCACTCAACGCCGGTGGGAGATGAAGACGATGAAGATGGACTCCGGCCTCCGGAAGGTATGAGGTCATATAATTCCCTTGGTTCTGTTTCGGACTTGGAGGAGGGCAAGGAGCTGGAAAATTCACACGTAACTTCCGATGATGAAGATGAAGATTTACCAACGCGGGATGAAATCTTTGAGACATCCTCAAGAATTTTTGGGAAGAATGTATTTCGGTTAGCCGCGGACGCCCAGCGAATCTATGACTCGGAATCCGGTCTAGAATTGGGCGAAGCCGAACTTGAAGACAACGATTATGACATGGCGCCATTCGATCTATCTCGAGTGCTTGGTACGCTTCAACAAATGAAGGAAGATATTTCAGGCATAGAAGATGAAAGTGAGCGGCGGAAGGCAGCGGCCCGCGTCGCTATGGGATTGGTGTATGGTTTGGAGGCAGAAAGCGATCTTAATTGAAGGCTGATCTGTGTAAACCATCCCCCCTCTTCGGAAGAAACATTTTCGCATTACCCAAGTGATGAATTATCGGCAGAAATGACGTTACGTTGCCAATCAAGCTCAAGCAGCATCCAAAGGCAGAATTGAAAATTATCAAAAAAAAAAAAAAAAAAAAAGATCCGGATATCTCTGTGACCGTGGGAGAAGAATAGGGAGTGAGAATCCAGTGAAGCCGAGGGATACCCGGCGAAGTCAGGTTTGATGGACGAGCACTCATATCCCACAGTTTCATGTTTTTCTAGACTGTCCATTCTTGCCAGGATCCATCTTGGTCCATTAGTCCATTTTCTTATTAATCCAGCCTCCCTTCTTCCGTCCTAACAATTTTTCTCTAGACCTCCATGTCGTCCCAGTCCCCTCTTCCTACTTCATCTAACTCTAACACTGATACTCCTCGTCTTGCCTTGCATGGAACAAATCACAACCTCCCACCGCCTCCGACCTCCCCTAGAAATGGGCACCCTTATCCTCATCGAAATCCAAGTTTGGGTACTATTTCTATCAAAAAGCGACCATCGGGTTCCTTTATACCAGCTCCCCTGACCCATTTACCTCCCGCTTTGCCATTGCCAATGCCCCATCCCGGACAAAATCTTCATGCAAAGCCAACCGTTCCCGATGCCCCTCCACCGTTTCCAAAAAAAGCATCAAGTCGACCACCATCCATAGGTTCGCCAGAGGAAGTGGCATCTTTGGATTTTCATTCAACGGAGCCCGCCATGTTTGCAAGTCCGACGAGTGCCAGTTTTGAGGCGGCACTAACGCCGACCTTCCAATCCAAATCTTCATCTGTCCAGTCCAGACCTCCTTCTTTAAAATCTGCGCGTCAACCTTCTGTGCGATCACGCTCATCTTCGACGGCAATTGGACTGGTGGAAGAAGTTACACCATGGGAATTATACCCCCCTATACCCGAGAAGAATACCAAGTACCATATTCCAAGCCAGGCTGTACCCGAGCAGACATTATCAACGCTTCAGACTAGTTTGACTGGTTCCGTGGAAGAGGTTACTCCTTGGGAACTTGTTCCTCCGCCTGAAACTTTGAGGAAGCCCGCATCACGAGCACCATCTTATCTTAAGTCGGTGGATGAGGTATCGGTGCCACAATCATTCGATTTGGAAGGAAATGATTACGCTCCTTCATCTCCTGGTTCCCCTGCAATACAACCCTCGCATATCTCGACTACGTCCTCCCAAGACAAGGTTCAAAAGACTGGACCAGCGGAAGATGTCACACCTTGGGAACTTGAACCAGGTCCCGCAATTAACCCGGCCGCCGAAGATAGCGGCGACGTGTTTCCGTCGGGTCGCTTGCGTTCATCTTTAACATTGGCTCAAGTGGAAGATATCACTCCTTGGGAGCTTCATCCGGCTTCATTTGTCCGGCGTCCAACTGACAGCAACGCAAGTGAAACGGATAGGCCGAGTATCAGTGGAGGTGGCGTAATTAAGAAAAAGCCTTCGCGGTCGGTGAGTTTCGGTTTGATACGGTTGAGCTCATTCGAGGCTCCAGCCATTGACGTGATACCGACTTGACGCGTTTTTTTTACTCTCTCAGGGCAACCCATTCGCCGCTAACAATAAGACGCTGTCTGACCTTGCGTTCGTTCGTGGGCGTAAACATGGCAACCTGCCTTCCAAAAGCCGGCTTATGAGCAGCTCAATGCAGCCTTCGAAACATCGAACATCGCCCATTGAATTTCTGCCTACACGTCCATACGACGATGGAGGTGAAGGAGTCTCTGAAATACTTCCTACACATGCCTTGACCAATTCGTCCATGCCCTTGATTGGCGCTCCGCCCTCTCCTGTCAACGTTACGTTGACAAGATCTGCTGACACTGACGCGTCCGCGAAGTCTCAATTCAATCTGTCTACAGCGGACAGGAAAATTTTATCCCAATTGGAGTTTGTCAAAGACGCACACGACAAAGAGTTTGTTCTCAAAGGGAAAGGTTACCAACAGCAGGGTGGGGGCGTAACCCCTGGCAAGTTTCACCATGTTTACCATGAGAAAGATGCACCATACCCGCGGTGCTATGATTCTAAGGCACAAGACTTGTGAGTATCTAGATGGCATATACTGTCTCTGTACTACGCTGTGATCTTGCGCCCACGAACATGCGAGGCGAGTGCCTGATCACACGCCAACATCGGACTTTGTACCTAGCGTCCGGGAGCCCGAAAAGACCCGATATCCTAAAATTTTCGCTATTCCAACTAATAACTCGACTTTTGCAGGGATGTTTGGGAGATCATGGTATGTCACCAAATATGTGAAAGTTGGACGTGGCATGTTTTTATAATGCCTCCAAGGACAGTGTAAGTCGTCATTTCCGGCCCTCGCTCTTGCTCTATTCAATACCATTTTTAGGTTGGATATTGGGTGTGGTTGGTTATATAGTTATTTCTCTTCATTCGGAACGCTGAATTTTTCGATAGGAACTGGTTCCTGGGTAGTCCAGGCGGCGGGAGAATGGAAGGTAAGTAAATGTGCCTTTTTGGCCTGTGAAGGACGGTCTCTCATGAATATCATGCAGGACTGTCATTTTTGGGGTGAGGGCGATACAACGTGTGTCCTTGTGACTCTGGCTCATCAAGATTATTATAGGGATTGACCTGGTCCCAATACAACCTAACTTCAACACTCTTGGCGACAGAGACCTTAAGGAGAGAGTGCATTGGGTTCATCATAACATGTGAGTCTATTTTGATCACATCAACTGCGCCAGTGGCCAACCGTGCGACAAGTCTCAATGGCCTTCCTTTTGAGGATGAACAATTTGATTACATGTAAGTAATTTGTGTGCGTGCGGTGAGCAGTTGAGAGCCTAATGATTCCTGGGACGTGATATCGTTAGACACATCAAAAGAATTGGTCTCGGTGTTCCTGAAAATAGGGTATGACAAATGGCAGCCGTTAATGCTGGTCAAGGCTCTCATTGACCTCAATTTCAGTGGGACGGACTATTTGAAGAGTGCAACCGAGTACTGAAGCCAGGTGGTGCTTTTGAGGTATTCACGTGCATGAATCCTTGCAAACTCATTAATTGATGACATTAATCGGAAGATGATTGAAGAAGACCTGATTTTTCCCGGGAAACCCCATGACAATTCTCAATTAAATCGCACCGTGTCGATGGAATCGGATCGTGATCCTCAACGTTGGTCTAGCCAGAGCTCTCAAACGTCTAACAACCGAGTCGAAGTGCAAAATCAACCAACATCCCCGAATAAAGCTTTGGACACTCTGACCACTCCTGTGAGCTCAATTGGCACAACAACACCTGGATCTCCTCTGAACCCCATGACTATCCTGACTTCGATGTCACACGTTAACCTCCCTGAGCCATCGGCCGCATCTCCCGACTCCACGAAGTATGTTGCTTTCACTAGGCGTGGCCTCGATTAACCTGCAGAACAGGGCATCACTATCCGCGATTCCTACCAATGGCCATTCCGACAACTCAAAGTCACCGGTACCTCAAATCCATGTAGCTTCCCAGCCAGGCCTGACTGCCAAACCAACCCTGTATGTTAAAACGCCATCAAGCGCCCAGGCTAATCCGAGGTTTTCAAATTCTGCTGTTTCGTTACTCAGTGCTTTTGGTCACCATGCATCTACTTCTGGAAGTGAGCTTGCTGCTGCTATCCACAAAAGGAGGCTTTCAGGTCTGATCTCTCCTTCCAATGATGAACATCTGCACGCAATACGAAGTCAGGGAGATCCTTCACTTACAGTACAACCCGAGGTTCCTGCTGGAGAGGCACCTGCACACACGGGCAAGCAATCAACGAGGCCCGAATCATATCTCTTGAAACAGTACATGGCGCCCATGAATCCAAGGGATCATATCATCCTCGACACTATCTACTCGGAAATGCTTTCATCGAGGTTCATCAATGCAGCTCCCCTTTCTCTTTTGCAGAATTATCTCGAATATCACTTTACTGGTCTGTTACTGGTACAGAAGCGGTTGATGTTTGACTGAAAATGCTCACAGATATCCGAACACACCCGCCAGTCCTTTTTTCCTTTCCACCGACAGCACTTCTACATTCCGAGTCGCGCTATGTAACTGACTCGGAGCCTGAATCAGAAAGTTCGGACGAGATTTCTTCGGATGAAGATGAAGCTCGCAATGCCCTTAGACCAAAGCCGCCAAAACATAAAAACCAGCCAGGGTCTACTAATACACGTCGCTCACGCTATCGCAGTACGCTAGGGAAACCTATGGATAAGAATTTAGCTGACACGCGAGTCCTCTCGCGACGTGACCTTATCCATCACCAATCACCTTACATATCCCTTGATGAGTCTCGAGCATATGCCTTCTCACCCTCCACACCAGGGAAACCAACTGGCCCGATGCGAGTATCGAGGATACCTAATGCAGCGCTCAACTTTGACCTGAAAACACTGAATATGCACTTACATTTACGGACAGTGGATATTCTTGGATGTTCGGAGTCTATGTGGGAGTGGGTCTTGCAATATCAGGCCGACCTCGCGAAGAAGAAAACTCTGCAGGGATATTATGCTGGTCAACGAATACGACCCATGCAGAGTGAAGCAAGTCTAGAATCAACGGCAAGTACGGCTCCCGTGGACCCGGTCATGAATGGGATTGCAGAACTGACGAGGGAGGATTATGAGATACTGCTCGCAAATTTCGAAATGTGAGTACTTGCGTCTGCTATCGCGGATGCTTGATTGCTGAGATACCGCCTCAGGGACATGCAGGATCAGGCGTCTGTAGACTACGCATTGCAGGAACAGGTAAATTGGCACGTATCCTCTTCCCCGCGAGACATTCGGAGAAAAGCCTTCGATGAAGCTTGCAAGAAGTGGGACAGGTGGGTAATCGAGCAAGAAAAGAGAGCCCGATATTTTGCAAATCATCGCCATCCTGCGGAGCCCGGAGAAATTCGTAACGACAACACAGGACTGCCTGAGCAACATAGGTATTCTCATGGTGGTTTGCTAACACCATCTGCTTCAAAAGACGGTATCATCCACAATCAGAGCTCCGGCGAAGCCAAGAGCGATAAAGGATCATCAGCAAAGCAGGACCTTTCTCCATTTAGTCCTGTCCCTTTTAGCCCGTCCAGACTGCCACCTCACGAGAGACTGAGCCGTGCGTTCCGAGTGTATGTCGCGTGGAAGGCACGAGACACCAATTCGCCCAATCAAGCTGTCTCCACTTCGACCGGCCTCGAGTCACTCGTTGCTCCTGCATGATTTCTTGGCTCCTTCTTGCTTTCGATTCATCCTTTGCATATTTATTAATCATTTTGTTTATTGGCACGAGTCAAATCTAGTTATCATCATCGTTGGGATGTAGTAGTGCCTTCATCTTGAATCATGTGCCTGCAATATTGCTTTCCTTACCTCCATTTCTTTCAATCTAATTTGGCAATATTAATTTTCGGATGTAGATACGCACCTTGCACTGACGCAGCGAAAGGTGGTTTGGTTGGTTCATAGAAGACAGACAGCTTATATGCATGGATGTCTGAACGTTGTGTGAAACTAGCCTTTCTAAGTCTAGCTTAAATGTACTACTGATTCTACCTTGTTTTATGGACGTAGCCAGATGTTTATGGTGTTACAAGCAGTGAGCATAATGTAGGTACGTTCGAGTCAACGCCCTCAATGGAATCCTAATGGGATACCATGTGCGGGGTTCCGAGACCCGGACCCTCATCTGACCCTCATCTCCATGACAAAAAATCCTTGGTGCATCGACCTTTATAGCACCGATCTCGACACAGCCTCTTAGAGCCACCATCGGTCAGCAGGCCGAAAAAGGGTGACAAAAGCGAGATCACGGCATCTTCATCAGAAATCCCGGATTACCTCAGAAGAGACAAAACAATTACTAGGATCACATACACCCTGAGTCAGATGGCTTCAATGATTGATCGATTACTGATTTAGGGTGCCTTCGTTGCGGTCTCTCTCGCACCCTTGTCTTACCCGATGAGCCGGGTGCGAGCGGTACGGAAAAATCGGGTATTTTTATTTCCTTATCAGCTGCGCCAGGCGTTGATGATGGCATATGTGATTTGAATTTTGCTTCTTGATGTAAGTTGACAGGGAGCGCTTGTGAAAATGGATTCTGGCTCTTTACATGAGTTCATACTGACATCATCGATATTCCCCTACGATTTCTGCGCAGTTCTCTCTATGTAATTTTCTATAGTAAAATCATGTAGTGTAGAGACGTGCCAGCAACCACTGTGAGATTGACTTTTGATGCCCGAGCCGTAAAACAGGCTTGGGCATATCATATCATATCTTTGGGTGTCAGACGTGTGAGATCTTGAGAGCCTAAAATACGTCACTGTTTTTATTTTTTTAAATGAACCTCAACAGCAGTCTAACAACATCTCATGTGAACTGTCAGAACACCAGATTTATCAACGAGGCAATCAATTAGTGGGTGACTCTCTGTAGCATTTCAACTATTAGAAATGCATAGGTTATTAACTGAGCTTGAGAACCTCTTACGATTGACCACGACGAGCTGAATATCGATGCGGATGAAGCTTATTGCTTAATTTAGTTTTCTAGATCCTACAAACCATGTTAGAACCATTCCCAAAATAAGCATCATTCTAAGTATCACTTAGTTGTACCCTACTCGTCCCTCGGTGGGTCTCAACCCCGATGTCAACGAGTGTCAAATAAATACATCAAGAAGCAAACTATTTACTATTGTTTGATGGTCCTCCCACTGCTGTATCTCATACGGCAACCAGCTATCCAGCGATATGCTAATAGAACAGACCCGCAAGCAAAAAAACATATGCCTAGTTACCAAGTTAGGAAAGCGAGATACCAGATCGGATTTCCCTCGTAATGAACGATTCTTCGTGGAACTTGGAGTGTTTTGTGGGACTTGCAGTGGGAGCCTTTTTTTTTCCGTTTCGAACTATGTGGTCAACTCCGCTACTTTATAATGTCGTCTTCTTAGTACGGCTATAAAAATACCTCATAAAGACAATCATCAGCAAAGGCACTTCGAACTATAAATGATCGGGGGCATGCATCGTGTTTGGATAACCCCTTCAATCATTGGATGAAGATATAGATCAACGTTCAATCGCAACAGGCACCGTGAGTAGTCATCTGATGGTTGAAACTCTTCCTTAATAGAAAGCCTGTGAAGGGGCATATGCCTCGAATACAAAAAGGACTCACGAGGTACAATACGCAAGTAACAGACCCTGCGCAGCGTTAGTCGACTCCCTGTCGACTCCAGACTCCGGCTATATCAGGTGAAAGTCTTTGATGGGGTCTGATGAAAATCCGGGAAAACCTAAGTGGCGGCTGCAAGTTTGGAAGTTCCGGAAATCTCTAGTCCCCAAACCTAAATCTCGTCCCCTTTAGGCCTTGTACACAATTGTAATGAAGCAAATGCTATCAGAAATGGAATGGTAAGGAAATTCGAAATAGGAGCGGTGTAGAGGAGACGAAGAGGAGAATTCAGAAAGGTCCTGATATTGTTCGTGTCCGTTGCTTCTCATTGAGCACACAAACAGTGCGTGAGGCGGGTGGACAGTCGCTGCTGACTGACAGCCGGATCTGGTACCTCCCTATAACTCGACAGATATAGTTTGCTGCTGGGATAGAAGTATCGCCCCTAATCCTCAAGCCAGCAACCTTTATGTAAGAGCAAACCGCGTGAAAATGTTCAACCCGTCGACATTTCGGTGGCATCCAATATGTAAGTACGACCCTCGACTATGATATATCCCCTATGGCAATATGCCCGGATCCATCGCACGTCAATTATCTGGTTGCAGGCACGTATTTACAGTAATTATATTAATGTCATAGAACAAACCTAGCTTTTTACCCGGCTCCGGTTTATTAATTTCATTCGGCCGCAGCTAACATCCATGCTGTTCAGAGTCCCACCTGATTGGAATTACAGTCAAGGCTCGCTTCCATAATTCATAGCCTGCATGGCTTATCGGAGCTTATCAGAGCCCTACCTATCAACTGATCTTCCTAATTTGGAGATTCCCAAGAGAAAACCCAAGCACCGGTTGAACAGAAAGAACCCCAGAAGTTGAAGCGAGAGAGTAAATGTAAGAGTTGCTTATGATACTAGAGAGTGTGATCCACACACCCCACACGAAAAAAATATCTCCGGTGTCAAACTGTTGATAGATGCACATGCCACATGGAACCACGGTGACATCGGGTAGTTAGGCATATATCTTTATCAGGAACTCACAACCCGGCTAATTTACGCATCGTGAGTTGAATTGTTGGCATGTCAGGTAACCACTTGTTGTCTTCGCTGTAGAACAACGAAGACAAAGACAAGCCTGTGAAAGGAGATTTGATTGACTATGTATGCGCCGAGAACATACGAAAGCTTCCATGCTCATGACTCGATTAGCTTATGTTCTTGCCAAGCATATCCAGTTGCAAAAGGAATAGTCACTTTCTGGTGTTGGCAATGTATTAAAGGAATTAAAGTGTCGAGGCTAAATCACTTGATCTGTCATCCCCACCATCAAGGAATAGGTCAATCTCGACGAAACAGGCAGAAATGTGATATCATAATCCACCTTATCCCAAAGTTACAAAACCCAAAGGGGTGCGGTGCCGCTGTCAATGACTTTCCAAGAAAGGGCACAATTACCGACCGTATAAGTAATCGAATAACTTGAAAGGTCATCACGTCCCTTTTCCTCGTTTGTTTCCCGTTCCACGACGTCGGGTGTGAACAACGCTCTAGTGTTGATTAACATTTACATATTGAGTTCTACATACCCTTTTATCCGTTTCTAGCTTCCGAATGAAGTCATTTCTATCAATTTTACCCCAGCCAAGCCCCTACCTCCACAAAGTGAGGCAGCAGAACTGATTGAATGACGAGAAGTATTTCCATATATCGGGGCGTTGATCATGACAGGTTCCCTTTGCTAGAAAAAGGATGCGCCCGAAGCTTGCCATAACTAAATTGAGCCTGAGGTTCCTTAAACTCAAAACAGAATACTTTTGATGAGTATGGAACCCACGCCATGATCTCTCGTTCCGATTCTTTTCTCAGAAGAGAAGGCAAGGGAAGAAGATACAGAAGTAGCACAGTTGACAGCAAAATTTAAAATTATTTCAGGAAAGAAATACTCACATTCATTTATCAATCTCCTAACATATGATTGACCGCTGCCATCAAAGAGGCTGAAGAATGCATCAAGTTCAGATACTAAGATTCAGTTACACACCAATTCAAAAGTAATGGCACAAAGGAAGCGTAAGGTAGATAGATAAGACGGGCGCATCATGTCTCGTTACAGGCATCAACAATGTGAGAAGGTACCGTCCCGGACCAGATGGGAAAACGATAGAGCATTCGTTGGTCGAAGCAATGGCAAGACGGATTTGAGAACGAAAGAGGAAAAGGGGTGAGATAAGAAGAATCATAGAGTAAGTGAAGGTTGGAATTACGCCCTTCAATTCATTTACGTACTACACATACTTGGTCGAGACCAATAACCGACATGCAAAAAGAGAAAGGAAAAAAATCAAACAGAAAATGAGACACAGTTTCAGACAGTCAAAAGAGCATAATGGCAAAAAAGAGGGCATATGTCGTAAAGATTTCGAGAAACAGTCACCTTATCTCCTACCGTAGTGCCCCCCCTGCTGGACTTGTTGTTGGGGCTGTGCCCAGTGTCCATGTTGGGCGGCGGCGGCAGCCAGACCTCCAAGTGGTTGACCAGGTCCTCCCGCAGGGGCACCCATTCCTGGATACGAATACCCACCTGGAGGCATAGCGTGTCCAGCATACATGTCATGTTGCTGTGCAGCTTGGTGGTGGGCTTGTTGACCAGGATGATGGTAGGAGTTACCATATGTCTGGGGTGATGAGGCCGAAACCTGAGTATGTTGTTGCTGAGGTGATGTAGGGGAACCAAGGGAGATTTGCGGAGGAGGCTGCTGAGAAGGGTGTGCGGTATGGGACTGTGCAGACGCAGGTTGACCGGGACCGGGAGCAGGAATTGACAGTGGGGGAGGGACAGTGGCATTGGGTGTATGCGGCGAAGTTGCACCACGGGGGTTAGTCGCGGATGAGACACGCCTGCGTCGCTTATCGCCTGCAGTAGCACGACCACCGTGGACAGCTTCTTCATCATCATCGCCTTCTTGGTCATCTTTGACTTGATTGCCAGTGGGCGCGCCACTGATTGAAAGACCACCAGGGAGATTATTAGACCCAGGTGGTGGAGCGCCCATGCTCATGGGCCCGGATGCGCGGTTGAGCGGAGTACCCACCGGCATCGATGAGGGGAGAGAACCATGAGGAGCGTTGAGACAGGCCTGGATGAGATTTTTGCCCTCTGGTTGGGTGACAAGAGGCTGCAGCTTAGCGGTGGTGAAGGTGTAGACGAGGCCCGTCTCTGATACGACGAGCAGGAGGACTTGTGTGCCAGTCAGAGTTGATAGCTCGTAAGCCTGATTGGGCATGTTGAATCAAAGGGCGGGAAACGGAAGAGGAAAAGAAATTACCTTTTTCATGATGCCTGTAAATAGCGATGTGAGAAGGTGAGAGGGTGTCAGAGGTGGCAAAGGCCCTTACCTGCTTTCCTTTTGGAGAACGTTATATGACGTCTCGATTTGTCCTGAATAAATTCAATCTTGATCTTTCGTCTTCCTGCTTTCTTGTCCGACTTGGGTTTCTCTTCGTCTTCGTCGTCCTCTCCATTGCTGTCGACCGCATCATGGTCATTGATGAACGCGTCATCACCTACTGGGGCGGGAGCAGTACCCGTCGGATTGGGATGGCCGTCTGCGGGCGCAGAAGCAGCCGAGTGCATGTCGAGAGTGCGCTGGCGTTTACGCATAGTGGGTGACATGGGCGACTGGGCGGAGGAGGACTGAGGAGAAATCATGGATTGTAAGGCGAGACGAGAAGAGGAAGGGGCAGGGCGAGTAGGAACGAATGCGGAAGAGTATGTGCAGGTGGAGCGGGGGAGGTAGCGGGGGAACTGAGGTGATGACTCACACGAAAGGGGTTGTTGGAAAACGTTGTGGATGACGAGAGCGGCGATGAGGAAGATGTGTTCGACGCGGACGACGGTGAGCAGAGGGGGTTACGGAGTCTGGCCGGAAAAGGAATTGCTGTGGGAGGGCGAAAAGGGAAGGTTGATCAGGACTCGTTTTTGAGGTCGTACGCAAGATAAACGCCATCAACCCCAAATACGCACATACACTCCACCAACAAGGCACACCCTGCCATATCCGGACATCCCCGAGAACCCTTCCCGATACGGCCAATCCGATAACACTCCTCCCCCTCCACCCCATCTTTTCAGAATCCTCCTCGCCTCCCTCCCCGTACCCGCACCCGCCCTCCTCGCCCTCCCCTCGCCCCCAAGAGCCCCCCTCTTTCACCGTCTGACACCGTTTCCCACGTTTCCACCACTGGCCGTGCCACGTTCCTGTCTGTCATCCTAAAAAGGCAATTGTAGATATAAATCTGGAACCTCCCATCACATTGGGATACCAGCCAAATCCCCGGTCCGCCCATTCCTTCCTTCCCGGGTTCCACTGCTGACTCGCTCCCCCGCGTCCGTACGATCGAATAACTCCCCATCCCAACAATACACGCACCCCCCAATTTTGCATCGCGTACTCTTTCTTGTCTCTATTGTTTTCCCAAAGAATAGACCCGGTCCCATCAATCTTATCCTGTATCCATCAACTCGCGTTGAAATACCTTATGAAATACTTATACCCACACTTAGGCCAATGTGACCAGCTCCGCGTGTAAACCGTTTCAGGCAATTCGCTAATCTCCCCATATTCCCCTCCTTGGGGTGTCCTTTCGTAACAATTACCATCTTCTCGAGGGCAGCGACGGCCCTAGCACTAGTATTCATTCGATCCTCTGTTTACTCCCATCTCCTAAGTGGATTTAATCCACTCAGGGGCGCACTGCACCATTCGTTTACCTTAAATCTAGGCGCTATTCTCATCATACTGATTCTGTCATCAATGCTTGTCAAAAGTCCTACGCAACTTCGCTGACATACATACATACCATTTGGCCTATCTTGACTGAACCTTGCAGCCCAACAGGCACATATATACTCAATCATTTCATCAGTCCAATTGTTAAATTGAATCGCAGTCGCAATTCCGTATAATCAGCGAGTCTAAAAACGAATACAAAATCATATTATTATCTTTCATCAGCAGATACATCAACGCAAGATCAAAACTACTCATGGTCCTCGGTTCCGCCGAGTGCGAGCACTCGCGAACTCGAAGAATTGCGCAATATGCGTCTTTTAGAACTCTTTATGAAATTTTTTATCCTTTTTTTAATTCTTTATTCTTTTTTGTTAAAAAACCCTCCAAAACGAATCTGCGCCCAACGGTCCTCTTCAGAACGAGGCCGCACTTACGAGGCGTTCGCACCCGTTTTTCACCCTTCCGCGAGACGAGAAGAATATGGATATCAGTTGCCCTGGGTTGCTTGCCATATTTCAATAGGACCTGGAGAACTTCATAGCACTCGTGCTTCGTCGACAGGTCGAAGCAAGCACTCCATCATTTCGTGAGTACATGGCGCCTTGTTTTTGTTCTGCATTACGATGTTCTAGGCACTCCAGGTGGTGGTTGTGGTTCGAGGACGAGGAGAGCCCGCCTTATACGTTCTTCAAAACTGAGTGTCATTAGGGATGCCGATTGCCGCACTAGCGTCAGCGCAGCCATCATCTTGCCCACAGTGACATGATTCTTAGCTTGCCATTCGTACGGCATTGCAGCTAGAAGAAAATTGGCAGTCTCTTCGTCTAATCCACGTGCGGCAAAAATCACGAAAGGGAGGAGCAGCAAGAAAGCGGCAGGTAGAGGGGAAACATTGATAAGCTCCCTTTTACCCTCCCGCGGCCGATGAGTAGACGGATTACGCACCGCTTGGTTCTGCTATCTCCCAATTCACACCAATCTGCAACCGGCTGATATGTACATCATTACATCCATCGTCACGACAGACACCTCCACCGGGTACTTCATATCGACAGAGTTGTCTTGACGGATCGATAGACCTCATGGCCGTGGCGAGCTTCAAGGGTTGTAGGTCGGGCATGACTGGACTGGAAGAAGGTGAGTGAAAGTCAGAGCTGATTACACCATTCAAATCAAGATGTTTATGGGAAGGTGTGTCTGGAGAAAAAGGATCAAAAGCAGATGGTTGTGGGGTCATTCGAGTACGTAGAAGGGGATAGTTAGAGAGAGTCGACTGATAAGGTTTAAAAGACCAATCCGAGAGAGTTGATGATAGATTAGAAAGTAGCTGAGGTTCGAGTGTTTGGTCAGGTGTATCTTGTATGACCTAAAAAAGAAAACCAAGTTAGCGCGCTACCCAGCAACGACCAAGGATTGCCTGCCAAAGAATTAAAGTAAAGAGAGACGTACCCGTGCCGACAGCGGTAACGCTAGGTCGGCATCAAGAATTGATGGGTTAGATACACCTTCATTCTTATCGATGGCTCCCATGTTGAAATGTGCCTGTAGACGTGTGCATAGGTGAATCAGCACGAAAGAAACAGAATTTTGTCGTCAGAATTGTCTGCAGAACTGCAGCGAGAGTGAAAAGCTCCTTGCCAGCTCATATGTCTGTGCTTGTGACCCTTACCATATGTGGGAATCAAGGATAAAGGTGCAAGAAAAAAAAACCAAAAGCAAATAACAGTAACAGGCGGAAAGACCCGCAATGAAGATGAATGAAGGAATGAGCAACGAGATGAGCAATGAGAGAATACACAAGGATGAGAAAATTACGCGGCACACACCTCCTGAAGATTTATCTGAGCAATCTGAGCGAGTGTCAAACACACTGGAGTCACCTGGATAAACCAAAGTCAGTGAAGAGAGGCAGATATGCGGGCCTAAAAGTTGAGAACCGATGGTAGTCATGATATTATCATCAACGTTGGGTGCGTCCTGGCGACAGAGACCTGACGAAGATACGTTATTAGGGCAGGCCGAGTACGGAGACTTGAACGCACTCATTTGAAAGTTTTGATCCAAGGTGGGTTGTTCAGTGGGTGATGACTGCTCCCTGTCTGATTCCTGGGAGCTATCTCCAGGAGCAGACATTGGAAGATCAGTTTGATCGTTAAGGGATATGGCAGTCAGCTTTGCCAGCTCGAGCAGAAATGAGTGAGTCCTCTTGGTGGAGAAAAAGTCAATAGCCTTACAGCTTTCCGCTTTATATTCTGCTCCATTTGCGCGATCTCTTCTCGCATCTTCAAAATTTGAAGTTCGAGAGCAGTGGCTTCTGGAGAAGGTGTCACGTTAGCTGATCTCGCTCTATTGGAGTGAGGGGGAATCGGGGATGATCTTGACGAGATACGAGACACATGGAAGCTACGAGGGACTGTCCGCTTAGCAAAATTAGGGGGATCAGGATAAGAGTCGTCATCTTCGCTGTCACTAAGATCTATGATGCACCGACGCATGCTGACGATGTTGGAGAAGTTCATGCCAGATCGCGACCTTCTGCTATTCAATGAAGATTCACCATTTGAAGAAGAAAGGGAATCCTCCACATCAACGAAATCGGAAGCTACAGGTCGCCGCACACCTCTGCTGCGAGAGGGCCGCGCAAAGGCTGATTCAGACGGTAGCTGAACTTGAGCGGGGAACGAAGAGTTACTATCTCCTGAAGACGGTGGTGTGAGGTAGGTACTTGAAGGGGGTGAGGCAATTGGGACCGAATCGGTCCGCGGGATGCCAAGTCCGGGTATATCATCCACATCCTTGAGTTCCTGTTGAGAGGTTGAGGGAGGTTCTGCCTAAAGCACGGTGTTATAATCGAGTACATAGCGAATCAAATGAACCCACTTTGCTTCCAGGCTCAATACTCTTCAAAAAGCTTTCTACAGTTTCATTAGGGGCCAGAGATGCCATTGACATTTGAATATCAGACGGTCGAGGAGTCGGGGGGTACTCATCGATGGAGCGTCTAGCTTTACGAGAGGCCAATACAGCGTTCTTGCGAGCAAATAACTCTTCACGCCGCTGGCGCTCCATATCTTCGAGTTTCTGGGCAGTCGGTGCTGAATCAGGGATTGATGAATTGACGGGCAACGCCGAGCTATCAGAGATCTCCGAAGGGGCGAGTAATCCAGGTTGTTGCAGATCTACGACTGGGCCACTTGTCGGGGAAGCTATTTGAACGTCAAGTGCCTCTTCACCATGTGCTAGCAATTCACTTGAAAGAGCGTTGTTGTCACGTAGCGATCCAGCCAGATTCGGTGGGAGTTTCAGGTTGAGATCAGTGAAGACAAAGTAAATCAACTCTCTGCTTAATCCACATTCAACCAAGTACTGAGGAGGTACACCCCAGCCAAGTAAATCGAGTACGATGTCTTTCGCCGTATCATATTCCATTCGAGTCACTGAGCAAGGCACGTATCAAGACGGATTCACGGGTGGAACAAAAGACTTACTGTTCAGACCAGGACGAACGTCGCGGCGATCAAGGTCCTCGAAGGGGAGATAATGGCTTTCATGAGGCATGCTCTCTTGGGGAGAAACACTTAGGAAATACGGCGGAGGAGTGCTCGTAGGAGGTTCATGACCGATGTCCAAGATAGGATATGGTCCATCGACCATGTGAACAGATGATGTAGGGGACCGAGATGAAGGCGACGAAATCCTGTTAAGGAGAGAGGGTACAGGAGATCCTGTCAGTGATGACATAGATGTAACTGCTTGTCGATCGGCCTGGACATATAGGGGGGCATTATCGGGTTGATCCAAAGTGGGCTTCGACAAGTTAGCAGCCGCTACGGGAGACTCTTCGTCACTAATTTCTCCTTCCTCCCGCATATCCACGTCCGTTTCATGCAAAGTCGGCGCAGACGGTGCAACATGGAGGGCGCTGTTCGATGGAGAAGGCACTGCAGCAGACACCGATGGGACTTCTGACGAATTGTCATCTTGACCATAATCAAGCTGAAAAATATCCTGGGGCCCAGGTCGCGAGAGGGGAACTGCTTGGGGTTTGCTATACGTTGGCCGCCGCTTTTTGCCCAATTTGAGCGTTTTGAGGGCTGCAGCCCGCAATGAGTCCGCATCGGCCGCCGAGCCATGAGAGATCAAGGGGGATCCTGGCGAAGAAGTGGCCATCATGGTAGAGTAGTATCGAGAACAAAGCGAGAGGTAACTGGAAAGATTGAAGAACAAGAGCTCCAGCCTCCAGCTACGTACGTTCGCGGGACCACGTGCGTCTTACACATCGCGCACGGACCCATTTTTCTCCCCTTCCGGTATCCTCTTTCTAGAAAATCAAACGCATGAAAGTCCAAATTCTCAGCCTGTGGTATCTGGGTTGCAGGACTTTACGGAACAAATAGCCTTGGTGGGTCCCCGGGCCCTTTGACCTAGCTGCTGTGGCCCATATATGACTAAGCGGAAGGTTCTTACAGTATATATCAATGCACTCGACGTCGTCAGAAGACGATTCCGATGTACTTGTTGCAAGGGACCTGTTTCCAAATTCTGCTTTTACATTGGATACGTCTTACATGGGATAAATCGTCAATGTCTTCCTTTCCGAAAAGTCATTAGGAGATTCGGCTTTCGCGATGGCTAGCATTGCTCATGGGAACCCAAGAATTGCTAGAGGGACTTGGTCCTGTATCAGCTCGGATCAACCTTCACCGTGATATTATTGGCTCATTCAATGACCTGGGGTATCCTTCGAAGATCAAACTGCTGTGGACTGAGCGAACAGTTTTCTGTTTCTTCCACGAGGAATGTGCTCGATGACCTGTGGAATGCATCATAGAGAGTGATTCGACATACGCTTTGTGTTGACTAGAGGCGAATCTGTTCAATGTTCTCGAGAGGCATAGCCCATTTAGGCAGTGGATTTTAAATAACTGCTCTGATAGCCTAGTTAACGAAACTCATGCCATCTGGAGGGAACTCATAGCACCCGAGCGTATGATCCACGATTGGCCGTAGTCTCGTGTGAGTTCGTCTGCCTAAAGGACCTAACGAAACACTTCTTGGGAGCTGTATACATTTATTCTGCGGCGAATGCCTTTTTGCATTATATCTGACATCATATTGTTGGTCGGCGATTTGACATTGAGTAGTCATATGCTTGTCGCAACCACGAGTGGGGGCGGCCACCTCTAATTGCAATATCAGGCTATAAAGGAGGGCGATTTGCGGACAACCCAAGTTCTCATATCAAACCTCCACCACCACCACCATGTCCGAATCTAAACATCCTACGGTCGAAATAGTGTCTTTCAAAGCATCAGAGGCGATGCTGAACGATGAATCTCTTCTAAATCCCGTTCTAGACGCCGTACAAAAAGCCCAAGGCTCCCACCAGTAAGTCTTCTGTCGTTGTGATCGGCGATTTCTGAGTTTACCTCATCTTGTACTCCCACCTGAAGTATATATGTTGGGAAATGTGTCGATGATGGAGAGACTAATACTAGATTCATTTTCGTTAGTGCGTGCAATTTCATGTCACGCACTCTGAATAATGTGCTGATAACTTAACTCGATAGTTTGGGACAGTTATGCAGACCACAAACGTCTGATTGATGATGCACCAGTTTACCACCAACTCCTCCAAGATTTTAATAAATGTGCGGACGGAGGCTACACCATTTTCCATATCGTCTGCAACGACAATCCCACTATGGTTTTCAAAGCACCCGTCACTGAAATCGCTCAGGTGCAGGTCAAAGGAGATGGTTCATCCCCTGCACTCAAGCAGCTTTTCTTGAACTGGGCTGAAGCCACCCGTAGCGCTCCTTCTGCAAAAGAGTACCAGCCTTTCGTGTGTGGGCAGTCATTGGAAAGGGCTGATGTTCATTATATGCTTGGAGGATGGGCTACCAAGGATGTAGGTCCTTTCATGTCTTTTATGCTCGGAGTACGGTGATCCAATTTTCCTTTTTCACAGCACCATTACACCTGTATTGAGACAGAAGTAAAGCACGAGATCGGGCTACTGGCCGACGAGACAGAACACTTGACAGTCCGTCATTGCACCGTGAGGGAGTATGGTGTCGGGAGTCAATAAAACATCGGTGAATCAAAGGAACTCAGGTAACCGAGACTGTAAAGTAGCTTGTCGCTATGCTGTCGTGCTTTCACTGCTTTCACAACATCAGGAAAAAGGAAGATTTCGGAATAACGATAATTATCTATATTATGCTTAAGTATGACCATTAGACTAATCTAGTCAACACGATACCTGCGATCTCGAATTCGCTGCAAAACGCTTCGCGCGATTGACTTTATTGGCTGCTCTTGGCGGCAAAGTCAGGAATGTGAATTCGTAGCATTGAAATCTCACAATATACACTATACTATCCCGCCTTCTAAGGAGATGCTAGGTCTCCTGTGATTTAATCTACCCACTAGTCCTCCAGCGTCTGAACCAATGCAAAAGTGGGAATACACCGTGCATCACATTAGCTCCAACAAATACGCCACTACAGCTTTAACTTTCTCCGTCACCTAAGTCGTTGGACGAAGTGTCAGACAGAAATGGTATTGCAGCATTTGAGAAGGCCACCGAACTTTCGTTAAAGCTGTTCAGCGAACCCCTGTAGCCAACCATGGGTCTATGGTCGCACTAGGGAGAGTGCCGATTTGTTTCCTCAGCGGATGCAGGTTTGCGGAGGGGTGAATTTCTTTTCTTTTGTCTTTGTATTACCCAAACTTTACAAGTGGATTTGCCTGGAAGGACCATGCCAAATTGTCCACGATAGGCTCCAATATGGAGGTCATGCAAATTGGCATGCTGGTTGAGCTGAATTTCAATCCCTGCAACGCGGAAAGGGATCTCATCTCTCGAAATAGCTGGCCAGATTCAGAAGGGCACGAGCAACCGATTCTTGTTTACAGTACTGGCACATTCGCGTTGGTGTCATAGGTTCGTGGTTGAACTTGAAAAAAACAATTGTTGGATTCCAATATACAAGGCTGAATGCCTTCGAGAGAGCGCGGAGGCGGCGTGATACCAAATTGGTCGAGGAGTTATCGATAGTGATATAGGAAATGCATGAGTAGTTCGCAGGTATTATACAATTTTGTCCCGCAAATTTCAAATTCCATTTCTAAATACAACCAGTCAATACCCAAAAGAACGTCCAAGCCGAAGAAGTATGTCACTTACATTCGCTTCGCGGAATATTTTTGCTTCAGCCCTCGAGATGAATTATAAATACAGCTAACCTCAGCCACATGCTCTCTGAACCAAGGCAACCACCTCGAATCAATCTCTGGGCA
Source organism: Agaricus sinodeliciosus (assembly GCA_022315185.1). NCBI lineage: Eukaryota > Fungi > Basidiomycota > Agaricomycetes > Agaricales > Agaricaceae > Agaricus > Agaricus sinodeliciosus. The sequence goes on along the minus strand of JAHTMV010000055.1, from coordinate 1,669,833 downwards.
TCCGTTCATCTTCAAGACTACCAATTTGTTTACCATTACCGACATTGACGCAGACCCATCCCCCCCTTTGTCATCTGTTCCTCCTTCAATAGTCGAAAGATGGAGTCGTTGTTGGACTAAAGCATGTAAGGTGGACGTCTGCATATCTGGACAATTCGAGACATCCAGATATCGAAGTCGGGGGCATAGGCAGGGGAGACCACCTGGCTGATCTTCTTTGACTAAAACATTGATAGTCGGATTTGCGTGAATGCCATTCAGTGTGAATGTTTCGAGCGTTTGGACCGAGGCGAGCATGGTCACAAGAGTCGTTTCGCCCAGTGGCACATTCTTCAGGCTAATATCCGTCAGAAATGGGAATTCTGAGCTCAGAAACGCTGCAATTCTTGCATCCACGACGGAATCAATCAACAGCTTTTGAAGAGCTGGGAAACTACATTGGAGGATTGGTGAAGCTCCAGTCGTCGTGATTATTTCAAGAGCTTTCAAGCTTTGAAAGACGGGGAAATCATTTCCCCATATGTATAGTACAGTGTTCCGGGGTGCTAGAGAGCAGCCTTCAAGGTGAAGCAACTCAAGCTGGGAGTTAGAGACCAGCGAATTGAAAAAGGTCTCATATGAGTCTCCAAAGAGAATACACTTCTCGAGATAGAGACTTGTAAGGCATGTTGGCGAGTGTCGCGGTGTCAGCGAATCAAAACTAGCATAGTGAATCGAGAGTGATTTCAGCTCCGGTAAGGAGAACAAGTATTCTTCGCCATTATCTCCTCCCGCGCTGATTTCGAGGTGTTTGAGTTGCAAGAACATTGTGCGAGGATCGATGTAAGTCTTAACTTTCGGCGAATGTATCCTGCAGACACTTAGATACGACCAATCTATGTCGTCAAGGAAACTAGGTTTTCCGATGGCGAAGTAGGAATCAAGGACATGCAACTCCCGGATACGTTTTCCTGCCCTTTCGAGCCACAGTGATGCCTTTTTCTCTGGACGCACCTTCGACAATACAAGCGTATGCCAAAGAGTTGGTGCCTCCCAGATGACCTGCCGCCAAAAAGCACAGACATGCAGCAGGGAGATAATTTGCGCATAATCATCTGTCAGAACCATTTGGAAAATTTCCACGTAAATCTCTACAGGCATTTGGGTGATATAACTCCGCATCGCCTTAACGCGTTCAACTAGCAGTCGTTGGGTATTCGCGATTTCCTGTCTTAATCTTGACAACTCGCCGCGTCGAATGTGATCTTCCGGTTTGACACACCCGAGAGCACGATCGATCATCGTGAGGGAGGCGTCGAGTTTGTGGGTTTTCATGAAGAGTCGGGCGGCACGCGCGTAGCCGTGCCATCGCTGGGGCGCCAGGCTGATGGTGGTTTTTGCATCATGGAGCGCGTCTTTTGGCTTGTCGAGGTTTGTGTATACTGCTGCGCGTGAATCGTAGAGGATATACTGTTTTTCGCCACCATTGGCGAGTGCCTGTAGATAATGTATATTAGCTCTATTCAGCGCGCAGTATTGTGTGTACCTGATTGAATTGTTCCAGAGCTTCGGGCAACTTGCCTTGCTTGAACAACGCCGTCCCTCGTTCGAAATGTTGTTTCCAAAGCATGGATGCGAGTGGTCAAAGAATGGATAAAGCGGGATATAAGATAAACAAGTTCCCAGGCAACGAATAAGCCAATTCATCTCATCCTTTAGAACTTCACACCCTACTGTCATTTCCACTCATATGGCTGCTTGTCTTCGTTTTACGTGTAGAGTATGTTCTTGATATTTCTAATGATCACCCGTATACTCAAAAGCCATAGGTTTGGAAGAATTTTATCGAAAACAAAGGTCCGTTTGTCTTTTTGGCGCCATTCGGTATTGCCGATCGAGGACGAGTCGTAGCCGACAATCTTCATCCCAGGACATGATTCTCAGTGCTTTCCTCATGTAAGTACTTTATGAATACACTGAATATTCGATTATGACTAGCGTTTGACAGCTACAAATCCATCGAGCGGTGCCCGGATGCGTCGAGAGCTCGTTAAAAATCGAGCAATCCAATAGTAAGTCGGGCAATTCCTCGTATATCCTATAGATGATGACCTGAATTCCAGCAAACCGCGTCGGGGTGCGTATTTTCACTCTTTATTGACAGCAATATGACTTATGCTCCATCCTCTGGTAATAGACAGGTAAGGTTTCTCATGCCATCCCGGTTGACAAAGGTTTAATGAGAGTCCGCTATTGCAGTCCACGGAGGCCTCGTCCTCTCGCTGACAGATACCCTCGGATCGTTAGCTGTCGCTACAAAGGGACAATACATGACGGGAGTTTCTACTGACATTGGCACATCCTTCGTTCGGCCCGCTGGTCGAATCGGGGACGTGCTGTATGCTAAAACGACTTTGACTGGGATGGGAAAGCAACTAGCATACACTCGTACAGATTTTACAAACGAGAAAGGAGATTTGGTTGCTTATGGATGTACGTCAAGTTATATTCAACTATGTCTTCGCTGAGTGATAGAATATCTAGACCATACTAAATACGTTGGCAAATCCTCTGTGCACGAGGTAAGACGGCTCAGAGATTACATTCTGTGGTTCTGACATGACTGCGAGCAGAAGAATGTGAAGTTGTCAGAGGACGGAGAGAAAGTGTTGGAGGGAGAGGATATTCACGTCGAGTAGATAGATTGTTGGATTGCCGGATTGCCGGAGTCCAGGGTCAGTGAGATGGCACGCGTCAATTGCCAATGCTGGCTTCCGTTCCTCCACTTGCACCATGGACATCCACACCTCCGTGCCACTCTCTTCTAAACGCATGTCACATTCCCGTGGATCACAGCGTAGTCATGGTCCATCTGTGAATCCACCGTCAATTTATACCAACCCAAGTCCTGTAACGTCGCGAGGCGACTCTCCTACTCACCTACGCTCCCAAGGACCGGCAGGGACTTACGGTGGATATTCGGGACCCTACCGGATGACTCCCAGAAAATCTCAACCACCCCAGTATGTCCTTCGTTCGCCTGATTTTAGCTTTTCCACTGGTGTGAGAGATACTCAAGTCGCGCGGATAGGAGAAAGCTAGATATTCTAGCACCTGTACCGAGGAGGCACCTCATTGATAGTACTGCAAGTTCGACGTGGTTGGGAGCTGGGGATGGAGAAGACCCAGATCCCATAAACTCCGAGACGGCTACTCCTCCATTATCCCCAATAAACCTTTATTCTCGAGGGACGTCGCTCCCTCCCGACTCGCCGCCGAAGTCAACGTTATACTCTGTGCATCATCAGCATTCACCTACACGCGCTCGGTCACCACGGCTGTTCCGCGATTCATCAGCAAACCATACTACTGCTCCAGCTGGGACTACTAAGGTTTTGGCACAACAAGAACTTGCTGTATCAGCTTCGAGTTCTAGTTTTGTATCACCGCAAGGCGGCCAAACGCTTCGGAGTAGAAGGCGCTCGGACCAGTCCTTTAGTACATTATTTCTTAATCAACAGCTGCATGCGAAGGAACATGAGAAGGAAGGTAGTGTTGGTCTGCGTTCGACAACTCTACTCCAGCGGCATCAATATCGACACGGCCAGGACGTAGGCGAGGAAAGAGAAAAAGAGGGGATGGGTAGGGCATGGATAAGGTGGATGCATAAACGTGGAATCCGAGCTTGGGTTATACCACTACTTGTGTTCACGTCAACCTTGGTCAAGTATTGCATAAGCTTAGGCTCGTATTCTGGTACGTCCTCGTTTTGTTCACAGAGGAGGTGACTCAGGGGTTGCAGGCCACAGTACGCCCCCCATGTATGGAGACTATGAAGCGCAAAGGCACTGGATGGAGCTGACCTTGCATTTACCTTTCCGTCTATGGTATAGTTATGACCTCCAGTATTGGGGTTTAGACTATCCTCCTCTAACGGCATATGTCTCTTGGATATGTGGCGTGATGTAAGTCTCTTTCCTTCTGCTTCCAGTTCTATTCATTAACATGTCCGATGAAACAGTGCGCATTGGATAAATCCAACATGGGTCGCGCTGGATGCTTCTCGAGGTATTGAAACTGAAGGAAGTAAAATATTTATGAGATCTACCGTCATCGTGTGGGACATGCTAGTTTATGTCCCTGCACTCCTGGTGTTTGCGAAGGTATGGCACGGAAACCGATCTGGCCGAACGCAGGTGAGTCGTTTTTGTCTTCAGCCATGATCATCATGCTTAAAGATTAACATAGGAACTGGCTCTGTTAACGTTGCTCTTCCATCCGGCCCTTCTCCTGATTGATTTTGGTCATTTTCAATACAACTCGGTCATGCTTGGTACGGGAAATTTTATATTAATAAGTTTGTTTGTCCTTATCCTGTTCTAGGTTTCACCATACTTGCGATGAATTCCTTTGCTACCGGACAAGACTTGACTGGTGCTATATCTTTCACGCTGAGCCTCGGCTTCAAGCAGATGGCCTTGTATTATGCTCCTGGTATTGGTTCATATCTGCTGGCAAGATGTATATTTCTCCGTATTCCGGGTCCTGGGTATGTTGATTTATATCTCATAATGACTACGCTAAGATTTTCGTATCTAAAGCTTTAAACACTTCACGCGCCTTGCCATGACCACCATCTCTTGCTTCATGGTTCTATTTCTGCCATTCTACCTCCCCCCTTTCGCTCCATCTTTCAGGCACATTCTGAATCCCATTACACGGATATTTCCGTTCAATCGGGGTTTGTTTGAAGATAAAGTTGCAAACTTTTGGTGTGCGAGTAATGTGGTACTCAAATGGCGTGAACGTGTGAACAGGAGTGTGTTGGTCAAATTTTCTGCGGGTTTAACTGCACTTGGATTTTTGCCAAGTGTGGGCGTTATGTTAAATTCAGGATGGAGGATGCGTGTCTCTACCGCCTTTCATACTGCGGAGAGAGGGCAAGAGGATCAAGAGAAGCAGACGCCCTTCCTTCCGCTCCTGCCGTACGCGCTATTGACATCGTCTTTTTCATTCTTTTTGTTCTCATTCCAAGTTCACGAGAAAACCATACTTGTTCCGCTGTTGCCTATGACGCTCTTATTATCTGGTGCTCCTGTGGATTCATCAGTCTATGCATGGGGTGTGTTGGTCAATAATATTGGCGTCTTCAGGTGCGTAGATGCAGCTACTAGTTATAATCTTTTCGTTGATGGATCGGATATAGCATGTGGCCACTACTCAAGAAAGATGGACTTGGCTTGCAATATATTGCCTTATTGATCCTTTGGAATCGAATGATTGGATACAATCCACTTCGCTCACCATCTGGCACATTTGTGCAGCTACTCTCGCTCGTGAGTATCTTTCCTTCAATATTATAGCGCAAGCAGATTAAAACGATTCTTAATTTAGGCTACATATACTGCGGCAATAGGGCTTCATGTTCTAGAGTTATTCCTCACCCCGCCGTCACGATATCCCGATATATACCCAGTCCTGAATGTGCTCATAAGCACACCTGTGTTCGTTCTGGCGTGGCTATGGAGCATCAAGTGCGGAGTTGAAGTGGGCTGGGCGATTGGAGGACCAGGGCCTGCCTCGTCTAGCCCAACATCAGCATCGACCGCGGGGAGTGTCGACCTGGGTGCAGGCGATGAGAGTATGCCAATGATGGAGGGAAATTTCCGGCAGAAAGGAGGCAGGGCGGTGAGCCTTGGGACTAGCCAGGTCGGTCGGCGGAAGAAGGTCGGGGTGAAGAGTCGAATGGGTGAGGAGAAGATATAGACTAGACGCAGTATGTGTAATGAACTTTGCGATCCCCCGAGTTTGAATTTGGGTTTTGAAGTGGAGTGAGATCACGTGCGGCTATCATTTGCAGCGCGAGGTACATTGCGTTCCTTGTCAATCGCAAATGCTCGCTGCCGCAGCTCGAAGGCCATCGCTCGCCACCGTCGTCCTCGTCCGCCGCTTTGCTACAGAACCAGTCGCTGCAGGCAGTAACTCCCATTCCTCGTCACCCCCTCCGCCCCTCCCGACTTCCAAGCCCCGATCTCACCTCTATCCTCACCCCCGACCCGCCAAATCTCAGCGACTACCCCGCAATTCTAATTTACCCCGACTACCTCCTACATTTGGTCGTAATCAACTATTACCCGTTACTGATGCCACACGAGCGCTGTTAGAGGATGTCGTGGCCAAGTTCAATGCACCGATACGATATGCCTTTGCGTACGGGTCAGGGGTGTTTGAACAAGATGGTCGGGAACAAGATGCCGAAACACCGATGTTGGATTTCATGTTTGCAGTGACCCATCCAGCGCATTTTCACTATATCAATATGCAACAGTATCCGGCGCATTACCCAATGCACGCGAGAATGCTTGGCTCGAGTTATGTCGAGAGAGTAGAGGATCTAGGGCCAGGAGTATGGTTCAATGCCTATGTCCCTATGAATAGTAAAGTAAGCTATCTATTTCGTATGTCCCTATCCTGAGAGGAGGGGTAGGAAGCGTTCGTTTTGCCGAGCTGACTCGCGGACTTTTGATCCGATTAGGTGATCAAATACGGTGTCACAAGCATTGATAACCTATGCAACGATCTACTCAATTGGCGTACTTTATACCTGGCCGGTCGCATGCACAAGCCTCTACGGATCATCAAAGACGATGCTCGCGTGCGATTAACCCAACAAGTCAATCTCACGTCCGCCGTACGTGCGGCACTCCTCACACTCCCGGATCAATTCTCGGAAACGCAGCTGTTCGAAACTATTGCTGCGATTTCGTACAATGGTGATCCAAGAATGATTCTTCCTGCGGAAAATCGTGGAAAGGTTGGGAATATTGTGCATAAACAGGGACCACAATTCAAAGAATTGTATCAACGACTTTTGGTTGGACTTCCTGGGACTCATTGGCCGACACATTTGAATGAAATCAAACAAGACACGAGTCCCCATGCCAGAACCTACCATCTTCGCAAGTTACCGCATAACTTGCTGGTTCGGGTCCGGAGTCGGTTTTCGGAAAGGGGTGTGAGTGAAGAGTTGTTGAAGGAAGATGAGAATGCGTATTGGTTAAAGTTGACTGCGGATGAAGAAGTGTTGAGGAAGGTGATTATGGAGGAAATAGGTAAGATTGTAAGGGGTCCTGCGACGGTGCAGTCATTGAAGGGAATTGTAACGGCTGGAATTGGGAAGAGCATCAAATATGGTACGACGAAGATTGGCAAGTGGTGGAGCGGTTCGTGAATGTACACGTGCAGGGCGACGACCATTAACCTCTGTTAAGTACGATGGGATACCTCTCATATTGGCATTGCATTGCATCATCCTTTATCCTTTATCGAATTTTTTACTACCCCATTCTTTTAACTTACTATCTATTGCACAGTATGACCGGGACGGAAATACTTTATGTAGGGATTTTAATAGACTTTGTAGTAGGATTTTGGCTGGACGCGAGTACAAGTACAGACAAATGAAGTCGAAATATCATGAGCCCGTATATGGCAAGATATGACACCTGAAATGAACTGTTGTTAGCCAAACGCCCCCGAACAACGGACGACAAAAAATACCCCAGCATGCCCCGTCCTCCCCAGCCCTTTCGGGGTGTCAGAGTCAAGTACTTCTGTTCCCCTGAACGCCTAATTCGGATAATGATATGTTTCTAGCACACAAATATATATCAGTCAGCGCAGAGAAGACAACATTCCGACGCACATCCTCATTCTGCGATATGAGGTCAGCTAATGGCGTTAGAGATGAAGGAGGGTTGAAAGAAGATTTGACGAGATTTCCGAATTTAAGGATGAGATCTTCCCTCTGCATACCAGCCTCCGCAGCAGGACTTCCAGGAGAAACATTATCCACTCTCGCAAAAGGTACCAAACCATCTTGTTGCGTTTCCTGCTCCTGGTTTTCCATGCTCGGATCAGGTTCAGTTTTCGCATAAACTTCTTCCAAAAATTTCCCAGCCTCATTCATAACATCTCTCAAATCGTTTCTTAATTCGATTATCCTCACCCTGGCTTTTCGTACTGCGTAAATATCGACGTCTGCGCGTGGAAATCCTTCGGCGTCGACGAGACGTGTGGTCATGTCGATGTTGTTGGCTTGGAGGATGGATATGTGAGATTGGATTTCGGCTTCGATGGAGGATTTTTTGGCAATGAGGGCTTGGGCTTGGGCTACCTGTGATGCCGGAGGAGAAGGAAGAATGAAGCCCATTCTTCTCTTTTATGATTGTAGGTCGGTGGATGGTAGTTATTGGCTGCCAAGTGAGGTTGTGATTATCTGGTGACGTAATGCATGGATTTGATGCTGCTTCAATGGAGCTTACAACTAAGTACCTCAGTCTCAATACACGACGCGTCATCAATATGGCATAAGATATTCTCCAAGAGATACCCCACACCCCTCCACAAACCCGGCTATATCAAGATTGGTCAGTGTTTAACGTCATTGTCGCCTTGTGCATGTCTTCAGTTCTGCATTACAGGATTATATACAAACATAAACATTTGTTACCAGTCTGACTGCAGTATCATCCCCTCTCTTCACTCTCGCCTTGTCCTGTCATATCTCGAACCCCCTTCTGCGAGAAGCTCAATATTCCCGCCATATCCAAACTGTTCACCATATTCTCCGCCGTTGTAACGTCCATTTCACCAAGGACTTTGTTGACCTCTTGAAGATCACCTCCTTTGAGTGCTTCCTGAAAGTCTTCGGGGAAGGCGGAAAAGATATCCCAACGCAGCTGTAGTGCTTTACGAACTTCCTCTATGTCGAGAGTCTCTGTACCGGGTCCCTCAAGTGAGAGGTGCTCGGGAGGTGGACCATCGGGAACGTCAAACTCGATTTTCACGTTTGGATCTTCTGCGACAAGTTGTATTTGTTCCCTGCCTGCTTTTGCGGTTTCGCTAGTTGCCCGAACCCTTTCGACGAGATGGATATAGGTCCTTTCGAAATCGTCAAGGAAAATCTTTTCGGCACGCTTGTCGCCGCTAATCATTCTAAGGCTAGATGTTATTCTCAATCTTTTACCGGAAGCAATAAACTTACTTTTTGAAGAACATGCGAGGACCGTCCGCGCCAAGTTTTTCACAATACTGTAGGAGCATGCTTTGATGTATACATTGTTTTGCGTATTTCGTTTTCCCATCGCCCTGAGCAGTGAACGCGGCAACGAGTAGAGCATCGGAAGCACCATCGACATAAACGTCCCGATGATTCTGAATGTATTCCCATGACTTTTGATACTCCCCCAATGGAATCTTTGCAAAACCTTCCAGTGCAGGCGTGAGTTCAGGAAGGTCAGCTTCCTCCTCATCAGAGGCAACCTCTGGCTCGGGCGCAGGCTCGGCTGCCGGAACAGAGGATGATGATGCAACAGAGTTTAGTACTTCAATAGTTGTTTCTTGAGCCTTTTTCTTCTGTTTGGGTTTCGTGATGGACTGTGGCTCCGGCTTGGGAGGCACATACTACAAGCAATGTTCAGTTCAAGGTATTGCGACCAAGGGTTGCAAGCACCTTGTTGTCGAAACCTTCATGAATATCTTCACTTGTAATCTTCTTTTTCTGCTCTTGGACTTCTTCCTCCAGCTCTCGTTTCTTTTTGTCGATTTCTTCCTGTAGTTCCTTTACATGCATAGCCATCTCATCAGCGAGCTCTGAGCCCAACCTGGCCTCCTTTTCTGATTCTGAAAGATTCAACATAGATATGCGCTTCTTCACGGCATCTGTCACACCCCTCAGTAAGATGAGGAGCATGCCGTCGTATGTCTGCTCTGGTTTTGACGAATCGTTCCCAGGGGGACAATCCTTGGAAGGATTCTTCTCGAGCTTCTCGACGAGGGAATTGAAATAAGACAACTGTTGATCTGAATTTGCCAGCTTGTCGGCGATCTCTTTCACGCGTGGCAAAAGGACATTATCGCAATCAATGTTGGCCTCGAGCTGTGAGATCTTGTATTTGCGTGCTTCTCGCTTTTCGTGAATGTCCCGTTGACGCCACCTCCATGCATCATTTGAGACCAGGTTGAGATTAGTCTAGTCTCGAAACTTACCGGACGAGAGAGCGGTGATCGACATTGGGATGTCCTTCGATATCTGAATCATCAGAGACCTAATCGGCCAGGCTTCAGATGGCAGAGGCCAAGACAAGCGGCGGAGACTTACCTCGAGCTGGTCCCATTTGGAGTAGTTGAGTGGCATTGTTGAATGTTGAGAGAGAGAGAGAGAAAGAGGCTGGGACTATATCTATATTCCATTAATAGAAGCCTTTGTCTGGTTCACTCCCGCAGAAAGTTCTCGAAACTTCAACGCCACTTCCTGCCTCATTTTACATTTCTTTTGCGTTGCTGAACATGTTCACGTATTGGATGCTACCTTTGACTACTTCCATCCTAACAGAACCAAGAACTTGACTGGTGTTTATCGTTGTTTTTTCCCAAGATATCTTGCCTTCCTTGCTTCCCATGACATCGTCCCCAACCATGTCCGACTCTGACATGCAGGATAATCAAGTTCTCGGGAAGCGAGCACGACAGGGAGAAGTTGAGGAGGGCATCGTCAAGAGAGCGACCGAGGAGGAAGTTAGAAACGACGAAGACGATTCCGACGACGATCTCGGTCCAATGCCTCTTCCGGCCACCGAAGAGACCGAAGGTGCAAAGAAAAAGAAGCGTAAAGGTATGTTCCCATTGATTTTTGGTGCTGTCCAGCCCTCAAAAGTACAACGGAAGAACCCACCTGCATTTTCGGTTTCCAGTTCTGCCTCATGAACGACTCTATCTCGAATATTTACCCAACGCGAACCAGTACTACAAGAGTTTCATGCACAGAGATGTGATCAACTATTCTGTTATGACCAAGTTTGTCTTTCTGGCATGCTTTCAGCGGGTCTTGCATTATTGATACCGACTCCTAGGACTGACTTCTTAGTCACAACGTCCATTGACGGACATGTGAAGCTATGGAAAAAGCAGGAAGCAGGGATAGAGTTTGTTAAACAATACCGAGCACATTTGACACCGATCACTGGTGTCTCCGCCAGTGCAGATGGGCAGCTCTTCGCGACAATATCAGAGGACCGGACAGCAAAGGTATTCGATGTAGTCAATTTTGGTGCGTTAATTCGGCCGTATGCGCGTTTTTTTCTGCTACTAAAAATGAACAAGACATGATTAATATCATAAAGCTTGATTACATTCCTCATGCGTGTTGTTGGGTCAACCGCAAAGGTATAGCCCAGGCTCTCCTCGCGGTGTAAGTGTACCTATCAACCTGTTCCGTCACCTCATCGCTCATTTGGGACACAGATCAGATTCTACATCTGGCGTAATACGTTTCTATGACGGGCGAGGCGATGGTACGCCTATTGATACGGTGAACACTCTCCACAAGTTCCCAGTACATCTCATGGTGGTTCGTGACCGATACATCATAGTGTGTCATGGAATCTTACCCCTCATTTAGTACAATGATAGATATGACATTGTCATTTCTGCGGATGAAGCAGGATTCATCGAGTATTGGCAACCATCAGAGCCTTGGGGATTACCAAAATATATTCCGGGCTTGTGGTCATTCAAGAGTTCGACTGACCTATATGAATTCAAAAAGGTAAGTCTGGAAAAACTACGGTATAATGCCCGCTAAATTCTATTGTAGTCAAAATCCTTCCCGACATGCATCACGCTTTCACCCAATCAATCATCTTTCGTCACATTCTCCCTTCCAGACCGCCAAGTCCGTGTATTCTCAGTGCTTTCAGGGAAATTGATACGAAAATATGATGAATCTCTTGAAGCTATTCAAGAGATGCAACAAGCGGGTACTGCCATATACCAAGTTGAGACCATGGAGTTTGGTCGCAGATTGGCTATGGAGAAGGAGTTTGAGCTTCCTGGACCAGATGGTCACATACCCGCTCGTTGGAGCAATGTTATCTGGGACGAGAGCGGCGCTTTCATCATTTATGCTACGCTTTTGGGAATTAAAGGTATGTTATCCCCCAATCTGTCGACACTTGGCCACTGACGCCTCATCAGTTGTCAATACCGTGACAAACCGTGTTGTGCGGGTACTCGGCAAAGATGAAGCTCTGCGATTTATGAATCTTTCTTTGTACCAGGGTGCTCCAGCGAAAAAAGCAATCACAACAGTGGTATGTGTATTTTTCTGTATTTTGTATCAGGTGTCGGTGGCTCATTCTTTTTATAGGCCATGGCTGCTTCTGCCAATCCGATCCTTGCAGAAAAAGGCCACCGAGATCCTATACTTTTCTGTACAGGCTATAAACGTCAGCGTTTCTATATGTTCACACGTTCGGAGCCCGAGTAAGTGCAATATTCCCCTCGTTGAATGTTTGATAGCACACTTTTATTGAATTTCCACTAGGGACAAGTCTGGCGATCGTGATATCTTCAATGAGCGTCCCACGCGTGAAGAGCAATCTGTGGCAACGGCAACGACTGGTAATGTCACCGGGCCTTCTCCCGTAGCCAATGCTGCTACGATGCACACTACATTCGGAGACATTCATATGCGTCTATTCCCGCAACAGGCACCAAAAGCTGTGGAGAACTTTGTGGGGCATGCTAGAAGTGGTTACTTCGAGGGTATCATCTTCCACCGAGTCATTCCCAAGTTCATGATCCAGACGGGAGATCCTCTCGGAGATGGCACGGGAGGAACGAGTATCTGGGGGAAAGAATTCGAGGATGAGTTTAGTGATGATTTGAAGCATGATAGGTGAGCTACACTTGTATCATTTATTATGAGAACGGCTGCTGAACTAGGGTGGAAGACCCTATACTGTCAGCATGGCTAATGCGGGCCCTGGGACCAATGGTTCACAATTCTTCATCACGACCACTGCCACGCCGTGGTTGGACAAGAAGCACAGTATCTTTGGGAGAGTGCTTTCTGGACTAGAGGTCGTTCACGCGATTGAGAATGTCAAGACGAATAAGGTGGACAAGCCCTTTGAGGATATCAAGATCATCAATGTTGATGTGGAGTAAAATGGTGGACCTGCTTCCTACCAATGTTTCGATATGTCTTAATTGATTAGGTGCGCCAGAGTTAAAGTGCTACGCGATCGAGTGCGACACACTCGTATTCGACATGTAATACATAGTCCAACAAGATTTGGGCCACACGAGGTTGGAATGTATGCTCTAGAAAAGATATTGTTCTTTCAGTGCTCACCGGACCATGCGCTAATGAAACCGGGCACGAAAACTGTAATAAGACATGCTGCTTGTCATCATCATCGTCCCCTCGTGGTTGTCGGATTAAGCGACAGCGATATATGACAAGAGGAGTACCACTCAGAAATGATGTTTGACTTTCCGATGCCGGAACATACGCAGTAGCATAATCCAGCAGCACGGCGGCGAGGGGTATTAACGTTACCATAGAGAGACCCGGGGGTAATCGCAGAGATACTTCGGCAATGCATTCTTGATTGGTTGTGAGGTTCTTTTGTAGATAATGGAGAACCTCCACGAGAGGGACCGGAATGATACTGAGCTGTTTATAGAGCTTAATTGGTCCAGCTCTGAGGAACAGAAAGTCCTTCTGACCTTGCAGGGTTCATCTTTTTCGGGTAGATATATGAACACAGGGTAGCAACTGATGTTCCCGTTGTCGATGAGGAGATCTTTCAGTTTGTTGAGAAGGAGATGTTTATTGATAAAAAATGATTGATTAGAATCGGCATCGTAAATATGAATGATATTCTTGAAGTGGTCAGACATCTGATACATGAGTATGCTATTAGTTCATAGTCGGGCGAATAAACGTTAATTTCACCATTCGCAGGTTATTTAACAGTGTGCAATATACACTCTCAGCCAGTCCGCTTGGAACATGTATAACATCCACAAGGTACCCGGTACTACATCAATGATATAAGAGAGCATAATAAAGACATAAGAGTCATAAAGAGCTCACCGAACGGATAGTGCGATTAAAGCCAAGTCGTATGCAAATGCTTCAATTTTCGAGTTCCTGTGGAATGCCTTCATACCAGATGTGCAGGAGAGTATGCTGGTGATCAATTGCCTTAAATCCATCATTGGTGATGGAAGAATGCGAGTAAAATATATTTAGACTCATTCCAATGTGCGTCGGACATTGCCGCCGTAAATGACAGGAAATGAACTTGCATCCCAAAGGTATCGGGGTACTATATCATATTGCGATTATCTCAATCTGGGGATTAATTAGGAATTAGCACTATGAAAGGCTCACCAAGTCAATAGAGTATTTGACGACTCATGTTTCCTTGCTAGCCATACTCACGAAAAACCTCGATTCTAATACGAGAAATCAATGTCCACTCGCGCTCGCGCACATGCACCGTACACTCCCATCGCTTGACTTAATTTCGAATATGACTCATACAAAATACCTGTCGAAACCAACCTTTTGCCCTATTTCAACACGACTTGCTCTATTCACCTCTACAACTGGTAAAGGTGGTAATTCCAGAAAAAGGGGGTTGCCAGTGGACGTCAAATCACATACATATAAAATTACCAGGAGATAAGATTCTCTGCGTTCTAAGCTCCCCGGGCAACGTAACGCTTTGATTCCAGCTCAGATATGCCTCTTGAACTACTTTCAACAGCGTCCATCGCACTCTGAACTACAAAGACGATGATAGCCGTAAGCGACCACCATGCAGTTGTTTGCCATGGTAAGTGAAGCAGTAACGATACAATAGGTCCAATTGCCGAGATCACGTAGAGTATACTGTATGGGAGGGGTTTGGGATTGCGCGGGAGTTGAAGATGCGTTCGGACTAGGTCTGGATGCAAAAGTATTGCAAAGTAGAGATGGATGGTGAGTGAGAGAATAGTAAACCCAGTGGAAAAAGGAAGTGTAGTTGCAGATGAGCTGGGAACTCCTGGAAATATCATAAGGAGAGGATTGACTTTAAATGATGTAATTTGCCTGATAGATGAGGTCGTTATTGGCGACGGGAAGAATAACAAGCGAGGCATACATTATGGCGGAAAGAAGAATGAGGAGCTTAACGGAGATAATGTGTAGTAGCCTTGTTTTCTGGTATTGCTTGCGGAGCTCTGCAATCACGTCGTCCTGCTCTATGAAAGAGGTTAATGCACTAAATATCACCACGGTTGATGAAGATCAAGTAACCTTGTTCATCCAAAACCCGCGTTTCATCGTCGTTATCCTGCTCAGAGAACTTGTACGTTGCGCGTCTTCTGAGAGCATCCATTACGACTTGGAGAGAGGTCTGCAGTTGCCACAACTTTACGAGAACCGTGAGGTTACGCGCACGTGATTATTGATTTCCAAATAAAGATTTTAAATTCGATATTTCACCGCTTCAATTAGATTTCATGGCCTCCCTACCTAGCCCTATCGAACCTGGTCAGTTCGGTGACGCTCCAGAACAACAATCGCTTGAACATACCGTAAATCGGGGAGCGGGCGCCTACATAGATACACATGACTTTGATGGCGATGAAGGCGAAGAAGATGAGGACTCCGACTACTACGAGATCGATGACGCATACGAGGAAGATCGCGTCGAGGACGAGGATTGGGAAGTAGCAGAAAGAGGTATCCTTGACCCTTTTTGAATTTCAAGCATGATTTTCACAGCTGAAGGTAGATTTCACGAAGCAATTCAACCGTCTACGGCAACATTTTGCTATTCGAACTGGGAACGCTCAGGGTGTATCTTCAGCAGTTAATGCGGGGACTTCTGTGGCTGCTTTGCCGGCTATAAATCAGCCTCGTTCCGTGCCATCTCAGAAATCTACCAAGATCTCCTCTGCTAAGGACAAGACAATGGATCAACTGGCCGCGTTCACATCCAAATACAACGCGAAACTTGCGAAACTTGATACCCCCTATGTACTAGGTGTAGGAGTCAACAGAAAAGGACCTAGTGCCCACGCAAATATGAAGGACAAGAGTGATCGTGCGACCAATGAACAAGTACTTGATCCTCGTACAAGGCTCATCTTATTCAAGATGATTGGGCGAGGTCTCATCGACGAAGTCAATGGATGCATCAGCACCGGTAAAGAGGTCTGTTAATTCTAGTTGAACCAGCCTCTCGTCCTGACAGTGTATAAAAAAAGGCCAACGTCTACCATGCAGTAACCCCCGAAGGCAGAGATCTGGCTCTCAAAATCTATAAAACATCCATTCTTATCTTCAAGGATAGGGATAAATATGTCACCGGGGAATATCGTTTCCGCCGGGGCTACAGTCGCCGTAATCCAAGGAAAATGGTTCGCTTGTGGGCCGAGAAAGAGGTTCGGAACCTGAAACGCCTCGTTGCTGCTGGTATCCGCTGTCCAGAACCCATAGAAGTAAGGGAGAATGTTCTTGTAATGACTTTTCTAGGTGATGAAGATGGCTGGTATGCATCTGTTCCAACGTCTGCATTTCTACTACTAATCGTATGCAATACAGGGCATCACCACGCCTTAAAGATGCAATGCTACCTTCAGACATGCTAGATTCCTTGTATACTGAACTTGTCCTCATAATCCGACGTCTATTTCAGCGCTGCAAACTCGTTCATGCAGATCTCTCCGAATACAATATTCTATATCATCAAAGTCATCTGTATATCATCGATGTTTCTCAGAGTGTGGAACACGACCACCCGTCTGCCTTCGACTTCCTTCGCAACGACATAAAAAACGTGGAAGATTTTTTTGGCCGACTTGGCGTTCGATGTTTAGGACTCAGAAGATGTTTCGAGTTCGTCACACGAGAAAGCCTCATTCCAGAGTCTTCAGAATCAATCACCGCGGTGGGAGGCACGGATACTTTGGAGGAACAAGTACTTTCACGATGGCTGGAGCAACAGGAAGAACTTTTGGGCAAAACAGTAAACAACTCGGCTGAAGTTGCTCACGAAGATTCCGTGTTTATGCGGTCATTTATTCCACGAACTTTGAATGAAGTTTATGACCCAGAGCGCGATGTAGAAAAATTATCTAAAGGACAGGATAATGAGCTCATCTATGCCGAAACCATCGGCATTGTTAAACCAACGCCGAACTTGATTTCGAAAGAAATTACGGCCGAAAGCGGACGGTCAATCACTGGAAGAGCAAAAGAGGGGGCGTTGGTTGGATCAACGATTCTGGCTCCAGCCATTGGTCAAATCGCTGATACCAATGTCTCTACTGCGGGAATTGACGCGAGTGAAAACGGCGATAGTGGGGCCGAAGATGAAATTGAAAGTGGAGAGGGGGAATTTGAAGAAGAGGGTTCAGATCGCGAGACCCAATTGCAAGGCGAGAATGAATGGATTGAAAAAGGACCAAAGGGTCACCGTCATGAGGACCGTGAATTGAAAAAAGTGGGTATCAAATTCAAAGATGCCTCGTCTCCTCCCTTCTCTTCTTTTCGTTCCTACGTTTATCTGCCCCTTTTTTTTTGCGCCCTTGACCTGCGTTGTTGCCGCTTTAACAAGCCCAGAAGCCTTGTCAAGAATTCCCCTGTAATTCAATTCTTGCGGCCATCAAGTTTCAGGCGCCACCCACTGCCACGGAGTACAATCAGATCTATCGTGCTTCCAATCTTTCTGATCGGCGCTCGTTGGTCTGGGATTTTGCGAGATTTAGCTCCGATCTTTCTATTATTCTTCCATTTCGTCAATTCATATTGTTTTTGCTTGTCTTGTGAGTCAGCTGCTAATGGTCTTTTCTCCTTGCTTAGGAACGAAAGAAAGCGGTGAAAGCAGAAGCGAAGGAACGTCGGCAGCATAAGATGCCAAAAGCAGAGAAGAAGCGACTCATGAAACGGTCTCGAGCCTGAAAGACGTAGTGCGATAACCTTTCTATTCGGTTCGCCCCCTGCAACGGAAGTTACAGGATAGCAAGTGCCTGCGACCTGGAAACCAGGTGGAAACCGGGTTGATCTACCCTTTTTTGCCCTTTACCTATTCTGGGTCGCTTCTAGCGAGCTTGAAGCATTGTTTCATGCATTGAACGTTCCGAGCTTTACCAAAGTACATGCATAATGTTTTCCATCAGTTTACATGGCATTGGCGCCTGAATCTATCGAGCATCTCCGCTTATGCGTGAGAACGGCAGAACGTAACTGAAATTCGAATGGATGGATTGAACCCCCTGTCTCTCACTCATTGATCCATGGCTTAATTTTTATGGCGTATTGATGCTTAAAGAATGATGTAAGTGATTTCGGCCCTCAACAGCCTTTAGCGACGGGCGACATCTCAGTGTTCCATCCATTGCGATGGAGTGGGATCTAGTCATCGACCGTGCATACCGGTGATTTTGGAGATGGTTTAATACGAAAAAAGAACGTCTACCCCGCATGGAGATGGAGTGCAACCCAAGTTAATATGTAGCGCATTTGAGATCCGGACAAGTACTGACAGGACCCCGGATAGTCCCTACAAACCGCATCCCGATTTTTCTAGAGTTTTGTCTCAAAGTTGCTACGGCGTTTGATAACAAATTCGAATGTTCATCATCAACCGTGGGTTCAGAAAGGCATGTTTCATACCCCCCACTTGCGCAAACGTTTATCAAAACGTCTCCTGATTGGGGGGGGGGCCAACATATATACAGACAGGATAATCCGGGGTCCTTGTAGTGAACAAATTCTGGTGAGAAAGAAAAAAAAAGTTCGGAACAACTCGAGTGAACAATCAACCGATTATTATCGTTTTGACTTGCTGAACAATCTTTCAAACCGGAAGGTCAGACATCTTATCTCTTTGATCGGGGGGGGGGGGTTTCAAAGCGAGAAACAAACGGAAATTTATTCTAAAGTAGTAGGGACTTTCAGCAATGGCCAGGGCGGCAGATCCGCAGTACTTCGCACTCCACATGCATCCAACACTCATACTTACTTAAACCCGTTTTCCGGAGTTCGGAAGTTTGGAATCTCGGATACCGGAATCTGTACTATGTACTATGTATATGATGATCGTTTGTTTATCCAGCCGTACTATATAATACATACAATTTGATTTAATGTTCATTTCAAATTCGGAAGTTGGACATAGCCGATCCATCGGTATATACGACATAGGGGGCTTTTGATGTTGGGGGGGGGGGGGGCTTGAAAACAAAAACATGCTTGTAAACCTACACACGACACAACAACTTGCGCACACGCGAGGCTTACAAAGTGTAGATCTGACAAACACCAATGCATATGTTTTTTTTTTTCGTGCGAGAAAACATGGGGGAACGGGGTAAAAAAACGAAAAGGTAAACTGGCAATACGTGGAACAATGGGAAAAGTTCAAGTAATCGGAGCTGCCGCGCCAAGAGAATGATATATTTCCCACGATTGAAAAGGTAACATTTTAGGGTTGCAGCAATTTCGAAGTGGAGGGGTAGGGGGAAAGGTTTTGTTGTCGCTTTGTCTGATTCCTCAAGTTGGGATCAAAGAAGATGACGGGGTGGCGGACGTAACACAAAAATAAAGCCGTGCCCGACGAAGGGGTTATTCAAAAACAAAAACCCAAATATAAAGGGTAAATAATCTAAAATATCTGTATATGTATTGCTAGATAAAAAGTAGTTCCACTTAGGCGTCAGTAACGCATCCATGACTAGCATCCGTCACGACCTTGGTATACTTGTAAAGAGTCCCTTGAGAGACTTTCAAAGGAGGCGCCTTCCACTCCCTTCTCCTCCTCTCCATCTCCTCATCCCCAACTTGAATCTCAACAGTATTGTTCACAGCGTCCACAGAAATGACATCACCATCTCTAACCAAAGCAATCGGTCCACCAACTTGTGCTTCGGGCACTACATGACCGATGACGAACCCATGAGATCTGTTTCAAGTCAATCAAACAACGTCAGTCAGTATTCAAAAAAACAAGAAAAAGGAAAATCTGTGATGAATCCAAAAAAAAAAAAAAGCATGAATGATCTCGTATTTCGAAACTAATTTATTAAGAAAGAGGAAAGAAGTCGACCACGCGTCGTTTTAACGGTTGAGTGTCGAAGTTCTGATGATCATCATGATAGAAGAAACGGACAAACATACTCACCCTCCACTGAACCGCCCATCCGTGAGACAAGCAACATCCAAGCCCAAACCAGCACCCATAATCAAACTCGTAGGTTTAAGCATCTCCGGCATACCTGTTAAAGATCCCACGAAATCACAGTTGCCCGCCAAGCAAGACGTCAATAGCGATTAGATTGATGGGAGGAGGTCAGGCATTGCAAAATTTATTTTTATGACATATTGCCAAGCGTTATTGTTCAGGTGGGGTTTGGATGATGCCCGATGCCAAATGGTACCAGAAAAGCAACAAGGAAGCGAAGAAAGGATTTGATGTGTTTTCCGATCAAAAAGTTCAGAAATACACGGAAAAAAAGTGTGCCATCGAGTCGGCCACGGCGCGATTCCATGTCCGAGGACACATGTGAAAAAGTGTCGAAGCAATTCGGTATACGAGATTGAGTGCCATGTCGTGGGTAACCGAAATTAATCATTGATCGCAAGCCGACGATCCGTGAACCATGGAAGAACGGGAAAACGTCCATAATGGGGGGTCCAAAGATAAAAGGAGAGTAGGAAGAGATTCATCAATCACAAGAGTCAGAGAGGAGATAGAAGTAGATGACTAACCAGGTCCGCCTTGTGGTCCCAGATATCTTAAGATAACGACAGTCTTCTCACCTTTCTTGATGGAACCATTCTCAACAGCTTTGACGAACTCGTCCTCCGAGTCAAAGGTCCTTGCTTTCCCGGTGAATCCCAAGCCTTCCTTGCCAGTGATTTTGGCGACGGCACCACCAGGCGCTAGATTACCTTTGAGTATCCTGTTATGTGGGATAATAATCAGGGACAGATCAATGATGGGCAGAGAGGGATGAGTCATCCAAGATGCACGGGTACGTTGAACGCATCAACGGGGGTGCAGAAAATGGGATGGGAATGACGTTAAGGCGGATGCGGACAGGAGCAGATACGTGAGTGATTGATGGGAACAACAGCTCCCGAACCGAGGAAAATGACATCCGACTAGATGCGTATACACACCTAATATGACCAGAAGGTTTGATAGGTTTGTCCAAAGGCTTGATGACCCTTTGAGTGTGGAAGTCAAGCTCGCCGTACTGGTGCACCCATCGGTCAAGGTTCTCGCCCAGAGTTTTGCCGGTAACTGTCACATTGTTGCCTTGAACGAGATTGTTCTTCAAAAGGTAGTGCAGGATCTCTGCAATGGCGAGATAAGTATAAATGGGCGATCAACGGTGGAAAGACTCACTAGGAATACCACCAAACTTGTAGACATCCTCCATGACATATTTACCGCTTGGCTTGATGTCAGCGAGGAAGGGTGTGCGGTCTGACACGTTCTGGAAATCGTCGATAGTTAATTTGATGCCAACAGAGTGGGCCATGGCAATGAGATGAAGGACCGCGTTGGTGGAGCCTCCAAGAATCATCGTAAGGACCTGTAAATGTATTAGATTGAATCTGTGGCGATGGAGATTGATACCAACCATGGCGTTTTCGAATGCGGATCGAGTCATGATATCCCGAGGTAAAATGTTCTTTTCGAGAAGATTGTACATGACGGGGCCAACGGAAGCACATTCGGCATGCTTTTCCTGTGATTCGGCAGGGAACGAGGAGGAGCCTGGGAGACTCATTCCGAGAGCTTCTATGGCGCTGGCCATGGTGTTTGCAGTGTACATCTTTCATGATGAAGTATGAGAGGGGAAAGAAGGAGATTAGAATTGAGATCTACGCACACCACCACAGGCTCCGGGACCGGGGCAAGCATGTCGGACGGTGTTATATCGCACTTTTTCGGCCTCCGGAGTTTTTCCGTCTTGCAGATACTGGCCGTAGGACTGGAAGGCTGAAACGATGTCTAATTGAGGGGCGCCCTCACACGAGCCGGCACGGATAGTGCCGCCATATACCATCAGACCGGGGCGATTCAAGCGGCCGACTAGGGAAAAGAAGAGCGGCGGATCAAATCAGGTTGGGAGGGTGAAGCAAGTGCGGATAGACTGACGGGCGATCAGGACGCCGGGCATGTTCTTGTCGCAACCGGGAACGACGACCATACCGTCGAGGTGATGACCGGCGGCGGCGGATTCGACCTGGTCGGCGATCAAGTCGCGGGACTGGAGGGAGTAGGACATTCCACGGGTGCCCATGCTGATGCCGTCGCTGACGCCGACAGTGCCGAACTGGTAGCCAATGATGCCAGCATTTTTGAGAGAGGCTTTGATCTCTTGGCCCAGGCCGAGGAGGTGTTTGTTGCATCTGCGAGACGGGTGAGGTCTGGGAGAGGAGAAAAGGGGAGGGACCGAAACGCACGGATTTCCCTCGTACCTAGAGGTGATTGAGCATTGATAGGGAAAGGAGTGGGGAGATGACGTACCAGACACTGGCGACACCGACCATGGCCTTTTGGAAATCGGCGTCGGTGGTGATGCCATCTGTAGCATAGAGCATAGCCTAGGAGGTGAAGTGGGTGGATGAATGGGGCAGGAGGGACGGTGCGCACCTGGCTGGCGCCCTGGTCCTTGGGCTGGGTGACGACGCGGCTGTGTCTGTTCACGAGGGCATGGCTGGGTGCGGCGGAGGCACTGGCCCTGGCGAGGAGGGCTCTTGCGGGACGCATAAAAGTTTTTGGGAAGAGGACAAATGATCCGTCTGGCCGGCGCGGAGATGGGCCGGAGTTGATTTCGTTGAATTACGTACGCTGGGTTGCCATTTGAGCTTTTCTTAGATCTTACATGCGCTCTCCGGGCGCATGCCTACCGCTCCCACGCCGGGTGCACCCTGGGGAGGCTGGGGGAGGGCGCGGGGGTGGGGGGGGGAGTGAGGACGGGGCGGAGAGCGAGGGCGGGGCGGGGGGCGGGGTCGCGTGGCCGGAGGAGCCGGTGCCGGCGGTGAGAGCGGGGAGGGAGGGGCGAGAAGAGGGAGGGGAAGCGGGCGGAGGACGGGGGAAGAGGGCGCCTTCTGATTGGCTCGGCGGGGTAATAGGGATTGGCATGATTTAATCCTGGAATGCCCGCACGGGTTGGCGACTCCTGCGATGAACCACTCAGAGGTTTGCCCGTGCTTCACCCTCCTCGTCGCTGGCTCTCGCGGAGGTCTGTCGCTTCTCTGTGCTCTGTGCCCCGGCTCACCCTCTCACAGGAAAAACGTCGTTTCTCCGCCTCCTTCTCGACACCTCCGACATCGCCCCCTCAAATCCAAAAGACCAGCTCGCCGCCATCGCAAAATTCGTCCAGGGCTCCTCCGGCCACACCTCCTTCTTCAGAACAACATCCGTCGACATCGACCTCGGCTCCGCCCATTCCGTCGCCCTCAATCTCATCGACTCCCCCTCCATCGACTTCCGCGATGATGCTGCCGCCGACCGCACCATCGCTGACACCCTCCGTGTCATCGACAACCGCTTCATGGAAGGCCTTGAGGATGTGAGCGCTCGTGCCCTCCCTTCCCTCCTGCCCCTCCCTCTCATACTCAATTCTCCCTAGGATCGCAAAGCCCATACCGGCGACCGCTACGTCCACCTGTGCGTCTCCCCACCCCCCTCCTGCCCCCGTTTTCTCGCTAACCGTCACCCTTTTTTCAGATGTATATACTTTTTGGACCCCGACACCATTGTTCCGCCCTCTGTCCGTCCCCCCGCTCCTCCCGTTCCCAGGACCCGCACCAACAGCTTCTCTCAGCCAGAGCAGGAGCCCGTCATCCTGGAACCACCCGTCACGACAAATCCCTCCATGGTCCGCCCTGCTCTCCCCGCTGCAGACATTGCTACAATTCGTCAGCTTTCAGCCAGGGTCAACGTCCTCCCCGTCATCGCTCGCGCCGACATGCTCTCAAACGAACGTCTTGCCGCAGTCAAACTCGCCGTTCGCCACGATCTCGCAGACGCAGGCATAGGTTTTGGCATTTTTGACGTCGACAACCACCCCCTTCCTCATCATCCCATCGGCCCACCCTCCACCCAAGCGGCGGCGGCGTCCTCCGCTTCAAACACTCCATCTGTCCATTCTCCCGAAGACTCCAAACTCACCATTCCCGTGGATCCCCTTTCTAACAATGGTAGCAACGGATATAGTGCCAGCACTGCTGCCCATTTGAACGGCGGATCAACTTCCACAGCTTCAGCGGCTACATCTCCCCCGACCTCTCCCGTTTCCTCGTCCATGCTGCGTCTCCCTTATGCCCTCGTTTCACCCGATATTTATTCCCACAGTGAGGGCGTTGCTAGAATACCTCCGTCCCGCCACGAACTCGTCCAGCAGTATACTCCTTCAAGCACCAAAATATCCCGCCGCGGTAGATTCTTAAGGCACTATCGTTGGGGCAACCTCGATGTTCTAGATCCGGCACATTCTGACTTTGTCCCGCTGCGCAATGCGATTTTTCATCATATGGAAGTATGTAGTTGCTGATTTCCCCGCATGGCATTCTGTCATTCTGATAATCTCCGGCCCATAGACACTACAGAAGTATACGAGAGAATATCTCTTTGAGAAGTTCAGAAGTGATTATATCCAGCAACAGCAGCAGAGACCCCCTTCCCGACAGCATCCCTCCCACCCACTTACCCACACTACGCATTCACTCCCCCATTCCCACTCGCTCCCCCATTCCCATTCACCTCATGCCATCTCTCACCTAACACATCCTCATCCTCTCGGACACATGCCTGGTCTTGCATCACACCCCGCTAGACCTATTCTTGCCATAGATACGCAGCCTCCCCCACAGCACCCAACTCAGGGCCTCCATCATCCCCAGCCTCTTTCCTCAATCGGGCGTCATAACCAACAAATTCCGATGCCAGCCTCATCCAGAGATTTGATGAGTGCAGTTGGAAATGATGGAAGGACGCCGGGATCAAGTACCGGTACCCGCTCCGCTGGCATCGGTTCTAATGCCATTCCGGCGTCGGGTGATTCCCCAGTAGCCTCCGGGAGTGGGAGGCCAGGTCCCAGCCGTACGTTTGTTCGGTGATTTGTTTGATGGAAACCGACGAAGCTGATTTTCTGATTGTCGTTTAGGCCCAGGACAGCCGAATCCTGCCAACAAAGCTCGGTCCAAGAAAATCACCGTCGCGTGTAATTTCTGTCGATGTAAGCATCCTCTCACCTGGATTGCCGTATTTAAAATTTTCCTTTTTCTCCAGCGCGGAAGCTCAAATGTGACGGGGGTCGGCCCGCTTGCGGTCAATGCTTGAAGAGATCGAATCCGTGCGATTATGCACCCCAAAACAAACGTAGGAACACTCTTAGGCAAACACGCAGGAGTGACATCACACCTTCACGGCCAGGTGATGATGACGATGACAACTCTACAGGAGGTGACTACAATCGGGGGGAGAGCGGCAATGAAGATGGTAGGTCGGAGGTATCATTGTCGCCCGAGGTACATGCCCTTCCTCTGGCGGGTTCCGTCTCCGCACCTATCTCAAGGCGCGGTTCCAATCTGGACAAGAGGGAACGGGAAGTCGGCTATATAACGCATCATTCTCTACCACCCATTCTCGGGAGGGACGAGCTCTCTGTCCCTTCACGAGCCCCACCACCACCCCAGCATCAGCCTCATCCGTCTCTCCATCACCATTCGGATAGAGACCCTCATCCTCGGCATCTCCGAGAACGTGAGCCCCCTATACCTTCTTCGCATCAGAATCCTTTATCACTGCCCTCTCAATTGCCGCCTCATGGTGGAAGTAGTAGTGGGAGACCTTTTTTCCCGGATAATGAGCTACCACATATTGCAACTCTATCTTTGCCTGATCGGTCATCTCCGTCAACACCTGGGCCAATGTCTGCGCCTTCGTTGCCACCTATTAGACCGGCATCCGATCATCAAGCTGCACTCAGGAAAAGGGCAGCGACGGTGCCTGGAAAAACGGGTAGTGGGAGGGGATCGGGCACTGGTCCCAAAGTTGTGGCATGTAACTCATGCCGGGGTATGTATACAGTTCTATCTTCATTCCATCAGGATTCAAGTACTCATTCCGCCTATATCTAGCCCGCAAGACCAAGTGTGACGGTGCTCATCCAGCTTGTGCAAGTTGTGCGCGGAGACAAGTGGCTTGTCTATATGTGCATGATGTCAATGGTAATGCGAGCAGGGATCCTTCGTCGAGTGCTGCTTCTTCATTGAAAAAACGTCGTGCATCTGCTTCACAGCAGAACCAACGTCAACCATTACAATCTTCGACACGCCAAGGTGGATACCCTCCATCAACAAAAGAGGATGATGACTCTCCTCGTTCTCTATCACCGCCCTCTTCGCGAATGCTTATGACTCCGACAACGGCAGGTACAGGTCCGGCAGGCAGTATGGATCTTTTAGATAGACATCCGGGACTTCACCGCTCGTATCAGTCTTTTCATAGCACGAGTGATGATGGTATAGACGATAGGGACGATAGAATTTCGGAGTCGAGGGAAAGTTTGAGGGGGGAGAGAGATGGGAGAGATGTGGAGATGGATTTGAAGAGACCGTTGCCGATGGAACATTTGGATCGAGATGTGGAAATGCGTTCGCCGCACGATGGTATTGATATGCGAGCAGTGAAGAAGATGAGGATGGAGGAGGGGAGGACTATTACACCTGCCGGTATACCCTGAAGGAACGTGTTTGTTTTTCTCCCTGGTTCATAAATGTTTCTTCTTCATTACGGGCATTTTTCAACTGTGTGCAGGTGTGCAGTTGACTCATGGTTCACCTCTTTTTTTTCACACTTACCTGGTGTCTTTTTCTTTTTGGTTGTATGCTTTTCCTGAGCTCTTGTCATGCTCCACTGCCATTTATCTTTTCTAACCTCAACATTTGTATTATATTTTGATCTGGTTTTGCTTCTTTTTATCTTGTCACGTTCGAACGGTTCAACTGCTTTCTTCCTCTTCTATCTCCCCCTCCCTGCCACCGCCTTAGTATCGCTTTGCCGCAGAATTGATGCATCGCAGGTGGTTCAAAGTGCTCACATCCCATGTTTTACGACATTCCTGCTTTTCATCTCACCAAATACGCGTTACTTTCCTCCGCCTATTTCCGCCGCCACAACGTTCAAACCTTTTTTTTTTCCTTTTCAATAATTATCTTTGGGATACATTGGGTTTTGAGATAACGATCTGTCGTATAAAGTAACGTCTCTCTTTGTTATTTGCGTTTTCTTTATTTCCTTCCCTTCCTTTGAAGTGTGATCTGTGATTCAGACTCAATATTAGGTTTCCCTTTCTCCTTCCTTCCCGTGTTCTTATTCTCGTATTTTTTTTATCTCTTCTTTTTTTGCCAAATATCAAAAGGACTGTAGCTGTATTTCTTTTTTCTTTTTGAAGGGAGATTCATTGTTTTTTTTCTTTTTTTGTTTTTTCGTCTTTTCGTGTTTACCTCTATTCTGATAGAGTTTTGGGCGTTTAAGCGCCTGAACAGTTGATCTCAATCTAAAAAGTCCAAAGCATGATTCTAGGAATCTTTGGGTAGTGCTTCTGGCTGGTGGCGGTCGGTGATAATGATTTTCCTGCGAGGCGGTGTGAACTTTTTTTGAGTGATGGGTTCCTGAAAAGATGATTGTCATCTGATCCATACCCCCGCTTTTCCCACTGGCAATCCTCCAAGTACAACTGTGTACTTGAAATCCTGTTCTAAAGTCTGCAAAACTTTCTTGACTTTGCATTAAAAAGTCAAAGCCCCCCACCCCTCTCCTGTTGTTGTATTATAAAGAATTTCCAACTCCGTGAGTTGTTTTTTGTTTGAATGGAAGTTGATTGGCGCGGTTTCTGAGTTTGACGGACCTTGCATAGCGACGACCGTAACCACTCCTTTTTACGGGCCGCGCGCTCTTCAGACTTTGGCTTCAAAGCTTCAACCTTCGATAACACGTCTTTTTTCTGAGCCCCTTCGCCGTTGTCGGCTTCACATTATCTTTCCCCCATTTGCTTCCAGGGCACGTTAGCCCCTAGCATTCCACACACTCTTCTCTCTTATCTTTCTTGTTCTTGTTCTTGTTTCTCCTCTCATAACACCTATATCTCTCTCCCGACCAAAACGCGCACCGGAGAAGCACATCTTTGAATACCAGCATAGTATATCTTTGGATCAACAACATCATGTTTTCTTTCAGACGCAAACCCAAGAAATCCGAAGAAACGTCGCCAATAAGGACGTCTCCTTCTCTACCAGACCTCAAAACTGTGCAAGGGTTGATCCCCTGGCCTGAGGATTTGGTAGATGTAGCGGCTATACGGAGGCTCGATGCTGAAGACGAAGCTAATTCTGTGATGGCCGCGACTGAGGAGTCCGGTGGTGGTGGTGGTGGTGGTGGTAGTGTTGGTGGGGGTGGTGCGAATGGCAGACCCAGCGTCGCGAGCAACAACAGAGTTCAAGGTGCGACTAGAATATCATTTTCGGCGGGCAGAGACCCTGTCAAGTTTCATAAACCTTTTTTTCGTCCTACTACCGTACCGACTCCCGGTTCTTCTACTGTAGGGGCAGTAGTTGCGGATGACGCCAAAGCACCGATTTCGTCGTTTTATATGGCAATGGCGACGCCTGCGGAAGCACTCAATCAAATGAGAAAGAAGAGGTATGAGAAGAAGGAGAGGAGTGAACATTCGGTAGGGTCGAAGATTGGGCAGCGAAGAACAAAGATACCGCCAGCGTTTAATATTATGGTATGTGAATTGGGAATGGGGTTTTTTTCTTTTTTTTTTTTTTTTTTTTTTTGGAGGAATGGGTTTGCTGAGGGTGAAGTAGGTCGCTGGGAGTAAGGGCACTGGAAAATCATCACTGCTTCGATTGTTGCTTGAAACGGCGGATATTTCTCCGACCGCGACAAAGGAGCAACGCGTCGCTCTTGACAAGATTTTAGATGACTTGACCAAGCCTACGAATACGATCCAACGCGCCTCGATCGAAATTTCCGAATCAAGATTCGACAGAATCCTGCTTTCTGTGATAGACACGCCAGGGCTTGAATTTCAGGAAGGACGGGAGTTGAAGTTGGAGAGACAGGTTAACGCGATTCTTAGGCATGTCGATGCACAATATGCGGATACCATGAACGAAGTGAGTGTACGCTTCGTTAAGGTGGGGGTTAAATAGGCTCAAGTTTTGCCCACGCATTAGGAATCCAAAGTCATTCGCCAACAGAAAGGCGACCAACACGTCCATCTGTAAGCGCGTACCGAAAAGGTGGTCGTTTTCCGTATGCTTATGTCTTAACTGTAGTTGTATCTATATGATTGACCCGACGTCAATCACCTCGGAACAAAGGCGAACGGTTCAAATTGGCTCGGGTCTTACCAAGACGCGTTCGGAGACCACGATTTCACACCCTCCTGAGCTCGTACCTGACACATGTTCTGGTGACGAATCGGATGAAGATGAGGATGAGGGCCCATTGACAATGGCGCCGGCAGAGATAAAAGTCATACGCCGAATTTCAAACAGATCCAATGTCCTTCCCGTCATTGCTCATGCGGACTCGCTGACTGATGAAATGTTAGAGGCTGTCAAGGAAGCTGGTAAGCCTCTTTAAGAAAAACGCTTTTTGAGACGGGCGTAGTCTGATTGTTATGTATACAGTACGGAGAGGAATGGCGGATGCTGGCATTGATTTCGGTGTGTTTGGTTCCGCTAAACCTGCAGAGGAAAGGTCAAGCAAGAGAAGCGCAAAGTCCGCCAGTGGAATGACTAATGGTTCGGTGAACGGACACGCTGAAAACGCTGACAGTGCTCCGGAAGCTGAGGACGTTCAAGAAGAAGAGGAAGGGGATGATGATGATGGTGATGATGAAGAGGAAAGGCTATCGCGACCTGTTATCAAACTCCGTCCCTCTAGGCATCGTGCTCCTTCTCGATCTCGCTCACGTCGTCGGGAACTATCCAGAGTTGCTGAAGACGACAGACGACCTATGAGCCCGGATGCCACTGATCTCGACAGTGTTGCCAATGTCCGCTTCTCTGCGCACGTAATTGCAAAAGACGACATCGGTTCCTTGCTACCTTTTGCTTTGATCACCCCAGAGAACAAAAAGCATAAGCGTCCAAAGGCCATGTCCGCTGTAGATAGTCCTGTCACGCCGGGTGCCGCCGTTTCACAAAGTGTCGCGTCGACCCAAGATGGACGCGATGATCAAGCGGAGAGCGTCATATCCCCTGTTTCGGTGG
This sequence comes from Agaricus sinodeliciosus, assembly GCA_022315185.1. Classification (NCBI taxonomy): domain Eukaryota; kingdom Fungi; phylum Basidiomycota; class Agaricomycetes; order Agaricales; family Agaricaceae; genus Agaricus; species Agaricus sinodeliciosus. Next base: position 1,639,694 of record JAHTMV010000055.1, on the reverse strand, counting down.
CCTCAACTCAGGGCGATGCTATGACGCCGAAGCAAATTTTCCTTCAGGGTCCGCCAGCTGACATGAAGGGAAAGTTTGTACGTAGGTTCAGGTGGGGAACGGTCGACGTTCTTGATCCCAAGCATTGTGATTTTGCGGCGATGAGAACCGCGATTCTGTCTACTCATCTGAGGGTAGGCATTGAGTTGATGGTGCGATGTTCAGTCGGGAATCTAACGTTTATGACACAGGTTCTCAAAATACATACCCGAGAGGTGCTATATGAAAAATACCGTACCGAAAAGTTGCTCGCAAGGCGAGCCACTCGAAATATATCCGACGAGGACAGACTTAAGCTGCTGGAAGGTATATACGTTCCTCTTCCCCCTTTGAGATCAGCTACTAACAGGTCGGAAGGCCTTGGACTCTGACCTGAACAACATTGCGTTTATATCGTGTCCTTCTTTTGTTCTATCCTGACTCAACATTATTCCCTATGTGTTTTCTATCTACATATATCTTGTCTATTCTTCACTATGCTTCATACCCGGTGACATTTTTGTGTATATGTCTATTTGCTCCATTTTTGTCGTCTTTATTTGCTTTTTGTTGCACTAACTCACGTCATTCGTTACCTGGATTCCTCTATCCTTATTCTTTTGGCTTCTCCGTGTTTTTCTTAATGCTCCCCAGGCAAATATAGTGGTACGATTGGATCCAAAGCGTCACGGGAAACCGAACAATCAGATAAATGCGCTGAAACTAGCAATACAGATCATCCCATCATACAATCCTCAAAAGTCTTTTTTCCTCAACATCTCAATAGTATCCTCGTCTAGGCCATCCAAGCGGTGAAGAAGGTAGTCCACCTCAACAGAAAGTTAGACATGGAACCAGCAGAGGAATAAAATATAGCGGTTACCTCGACTTCCTTCGTTAGGGGAATGATATAGCTTTCATAAAGATCCACAACGCCATCAATATCAATTTTTCCATTATTTAGCTTCCTGAATCCGTTAAGACCATTCGCCTTCGATGATGAATCGCCGTCCGCAACAATATCTGGAGAGTAAGTTTCGATTTTCTTTTGCAGTCTGATGAGAAGTTTCATTTCGACTTCGGGTTTCGTTATCAAGGCCTCTAGTGCTTCACGATCGCGCGATTGAATGTGGGGAATGAAGGCCGCTGGATCATTGATGAACTTGGATTCGGAAACGAATTTGCCTGGAGTTCAATCTCAAAGATCGGGGCATAAGGAGGGATAATATAGTTTGACTGACCATAGTGTACACGCTTGCTGATAGCTTGTAGTACTTCGACATCTATAGTCGCGGCACTGCCGTAGTTACCGTCATCCTCGAATTCATCGTCACCGACGATTCCATACTGTCGTTTCTTGGCTGCTAGAGCTAGCGTCGCTCTGCGTGTGATCCTTGGGACGATGGCCCGGGTGTAAAAGGAAAGGATGGAAGGGTTTGCATTGACGTTGTTGGGGTAGAGTATTTCAGGGAAAGACAGAGGTGGAAGAACAGGTTTTGGAAGTTCGCGAAGCGGGGTGAATGGAGACTCGTCTGGACTGATATGGGTCACAGGTTAGGATACAGGCATTCTATGAGCAAGATGGTTTGTGGACGAACCTGGTGTATCTGCGAGCCTTTGCTAGAAATGACTCAATCATTAGATAGGGCGCTAAATGAATGGAAGAGACGAACCATGGAAGACTTCGGTCTCTTTCAAAAACCAGTCGAGCCAGCTACCATCGAACCCTTGTTCTGCTAGTTCTTTGAAGGCGCCTCGCTGGTATATCCGAGGATTGTGTGCGAATTGTGCCCGTTCAATGAGAGAGAAGATGATCGTGTCCTCTAAGCGAGTGAGGACTGACCGTATGCGGTCGAGCGAGAGAGGATCCCCAGTCATAAAATTTTGAGACATAGATATGCGTAGCTTATATAACGGGGGGTAGAAAGTGGTGGCAGGTGGAGACTTCACTGCCAGGGGCTAAATAGGAACTGCGTTTCGTCTGAATCGGTGGTAGCCAAAGATTGCCTACCAACTCGGAGTACACTGCCGCGGTCAGGATCAGTCACCCCGTAGATAGGTCAGTGGCAGTAGACAGGGGTCAGAAAAGTAAGTAACAAAATCGCACGTGGTCTATTTAAGTATGGGCTGAACCAATCAACGAATGCTTTGCCAAAAAGTTGCTTGACATTTGCTACATCTCAACGCACGATTACTACAACTCTATAAGAGTTCTCACCGAAGGGATTCGATTATTCTGCTTGACCTACCCTCTTTACACTGCGCTGCAGCTCGTTGCGTAGGCGAAGCGTAGTCTAGCGCAAGTACTCCCCGTTGGCCCCTGGTATACGTCAAACTAAACTCGAGATCAATTCGACCAAACTATAAAGAGTGTGGCTGGCGACTGATTTCAGCCTGGGAATTTAGGAAGCGGCCGATTGACCGATGGGTGACACAGCGACGTCGTCGAGTCTTTTCTTCCACCCTTGTACTGTATATCTAATCGCCTATACAACAAGCGACCGCCATAAACCATGCATACTGACCGTCGTAAGTTAAATAGTCATTTCCTAACCCTATACGATTACCTTGTCAATAAGCAGAAACAACTCACCCTCGAATCCCTCCCAATGATCCGACAGCCCGAGATGGTGATATTGTCACACAACTACTTCAAATTTGCAAACGTGAAATATTTACTAATTAACCTCTCTACGATTCGAGGATTCAAAAGTTTCAACCACTAAGGTATCGCAACCACGCTATTCTTAAAAATTGGTGAGTCGAAGACCCCGGGAAGACTTCTACACAACCGTCTCAATTGTCACTGAAAAACAGTGAGTTGTTGGCTACTGGAATGCAGTGTTCGAGACTGTGGTTTCACGCGGTTTGATGGAATTTCACTGACTATCCACTGACATTGAGACGTCGGACAATTGGGTTCCAGTGGGATAACCCCTATCATTGTTGGCCACAGGATCCCAGCGGACGTCGCAACTGATATCCACTGATCACCTTTTCCACTGTTCCAGTGTGGATAGGAATTATGGTGTTGGAAGGTAGCACGCCCGGGCCGCTACTGACGCTATGACGTCCGATGAGATCCGATATCGTCGTCCGATATTGTTCCGTCCATCATTACGAATATTCCCATAATTCACAATATGGACGACACTGGACCAAAGCGCAGGCCCGCGCACAAGTAAAGATCCTATGTATTATTCCTTTTTGATTTGATACTCTAATATCTATGCTTAGCAGTGAGCACCTAGGAGTGACCTTGCAAACTATAACCAGAGACTTTTGGCTGATACTTTGTTGACAACTCCTGTCGACTGAACTGCATCCAAGTACCAAAACCTTACCCTACACAGTTGTATGCAAGAAGTCGGCAAGCATGATAATATTTCGCAGGTGCCACCGGAATAGGGATTTATGCGTGCTTAGGATTCAACAGATATTTTACCATTTGTGACCCGAGTCCTCGGCCAATACGGTTCCTGAGGTATTTCCGGGTGAACAAACCGTGGAGGAAGAAGTTCCGGATGGAATTTTCTATCTCTCAAAAGGCAGTGAAACAAATGCCTTTTGCATCCTCTGATCTCATCGAATACAACATAATTCACATCAGTCTCAGAAAGCACCATCTTTTATCTCATTGGGGCTAGAGGAGCGTATAAAGATGGCAATCTAATGAAGACTCTCACCCTTTTCTACACCCTTCCTCTGATTATCACCTATGGCTCCCGTCGCCGTCACTGAGCAGAAGCCTTCTGTTCTCCAACAGAAATACCACCAGGCTGCTATCACTCGTCAAAAAGATGACGTTGTCGAGGATTACGACGGCTCATACAAGTTTGCGCCTATCACTGAAGCCGAAGTAACTCGTGCCATGATCAAGAGGTATCTTTTTTGTTTCTGCTCTTGAAATATCGTCAATCTGTACCCGGCTGAAACAGGTACATGACCACTATGTACGAACGCGCGATTTCCGACGTCGTCATCGTTGGCGCTGGGAGTGCTGGATTGACTTGCGCTTACACTTTGGCCAGTCTCCGACCTGACGTAAGATTTTTCAACATATTCGTCCAATAGAGTTGGAGTTCTCACCTCGATCGTTGTATCTTTAGCTCAAGATCACGATCATTGAAGCCAATGTCGCTCCTGGCGGCGGTGCATGGCTCGGTGGCCAGCTAATGACACCTATGGTATATCTATCTAATTTATAAAAAGCGAAATCCAATCTTTGATTGCTGATTACCCTGCTAGGTTATTCGCAAGCCTGCAGACCGCTTTGTCCGAGAGCTTGGTATTGAATATGAAGATGAAGGCAATTATATTGTCATCAAGCATGCTGCTCTCTTCACTTCTACCCTGCTGTCCAAGACTCTCGCCTTGCCCAACGTCGTTCTAATGAATGCGACAGCGGTGGAGGACTTGATTATCCACCCTGACGTCAAATCACAAAATCAGCGTGTTGGCGGTGTCGTTACCAACTGGACCCTCGTGGCCCTCAATCACGACACTCAATCCTGCATGGACCCCAACACAATCACTGCGCCTGTTATTGTTTCCGCCACGGGACATGATGGACCAATGGGTGCCTTCAGTGCCAAGCGCATGGTGAGTGCTGGGCTTCTCAAAGAGCTGGGCAACATGAGGGGCTTGGATATGAATCGTGCGGAACCGGCGATTGTTAATGGTACACGTGAAGTCGCACCTGGACTAGTCATGACCGGTTCGTATCATTCACTTCCACGGAAATCAAAATATACTGATTCTCCTCCAGGGATGGAGCTATCTGAACACGATGGCTCGAACAGAATGGGACCCACTTTTGGTGCTATGATTGGTAGCGGTATCAAGGCCGCTCATGAGGCAATTCGTATCTGGGACTCTTCTGAGATTGTTGCTGGCCGTATTGTCGCTTAGATTTAAGTGATCCAAAAGATCAAATGCAATTGTAAAGTACTGTGACCCAAAAATTTACCGTCTGTTCTGCGCCAGAAGTAGTGTAACGAATGAAGTATTGAAATGCGAAGATGTCAGGCCCGGTAAGACTAGCGTAGCGAAAAGTTGGTGATACAACATTAATAGTATTATCACAAATTAATATACTAAATATATGTTCACCCTTATCTACATGTATAATATAGCCCATAGTGTCGTACAACTTTAGAATCTACGAATGTACAAAGGGAAGAAACGGTTGGGACTTCGAAGCCTCAGTCGGCCTCAGATGACTGTTGATTTGACATAGGCAAAGTGAAGTAAGTCAAAACTGAGCACCCCGTGAAGGCCAATGCAGTAACTGCAGTCCACATACTTGAAATAGAAGTCAAGTTGTACTCGCCAACAGAAATGACGTCGAAAGATAAAAGCCCTTGCCGTACGAGGTTTTGACCGCTATCATCGGCGACGGTAGAGAAAAACTTTTCTACTCCGTGCGACACAGCGGGAGTCGCTGTCTCCTTGGCATCAAAATCTACGTCGGAAATATCTTCTGCAGAAAATAACACCGGACCCTTTGAATCGAGTAAGACGAGAAGATCCAGGGTTGATTCATCTACGCGGAGTAGGGACGAGAAGAAGGATAAAAAAGGAATTGGATATTGAGGCGTGCGACGATGAGCTTGTGATCTCCGTTTTGAATGCGGCGATGATTTAGCTGGTATTCGAGATAATGGATGGCGGAAGCTTGATTTGGAACGGGGAAGAGTATGTGTATCTGAGGTACTCTGCTGAGTATCATTCAACGTCTCCGCATCCGACCGTATTGTGTTTTGAATATCAAAAGGGCGTGACCAGGGAAGATCAGGCCTCAGAATTTGTCCTTGCCTTCGTGATTTCAGGGAAGGTGGGAGAGTGCTACAAGGCGGACGGGAAATGACCATGACAGGGGGGTCTATCTCAGGTGTGCAGAAAGGGCTGAATCCTTCAGAACCAAGTTCGGAAACAGAAATCTCGGAGAAGGATGCAGTGCTTGAATACGAGAAAGCGGATTTTGGGGTCGGGCTGACTTCTGCCGACTCCGGGTCTGGAAAAATGTAGGATGACTGGCTGGCAAGGTCCCAATCATGTTCTGATACTGTTTGGGAATGGAAAGGAGTCTGTATAGGTGGTGCACGGTGACGAGGTACGGTGTAATAAGTCGCCATCGAGTGAGAGGGGCAGACTGGCGTCCGGGCTGATCAAAGGGATAGCGAAGGAAAGAACTGCGAGACTTGATCAATTTCTATCGAAGCCTCACGTGTTCCAACTCCAAGGTCCATGGACCATACTCCGCACTCACTTTCCTCTCCCTCCAATGAAAGCTCTATGATCCAATGATACGCTACTATATACTTCACTTTGTATTTGCACCAGGATCTTAAGTCGAGCGCGACAGGATAGGCTAGCTGCTTCTCGGAGATATCGCTCGTGTTCAAATTTAAAATCTTCTGTTTTCCTAGTGCTTGGTTTACGGTGTCCTTACACTCCTTACCCGTAATTTGAATTTTGACTTGCAGCGCTACGGCATTACAGAAGTTACACGCCTGTTTAAACGGAGTCATAGACGCCAGCCGCGCGATCATTATGATAGTTATAGATATGGACAACACTGAAGCTGATCATGCCAAGTGCTTGTACTCAGGTAAAAGGTACGCTACGCATTAACTAAGACATGACGCGCATGACGGGACGGCCGGAATGAAAAAATCGGTATCTCTACTCTGACACACCATCATCGGCGTCGACAAACGAGAATTCTACGTGACACATTTCGGTCGAGTCGCGAAAACGGTAGCAAGTTGATCTCGGAGGCCGTGGAATTGATGGGCGAAGCGTTGCAAACAGGTTAGGCACTCATGGTGACTTCCTCCATTCCGAACAGAATTCAGTCGAAATGCAGTCGCAAGTTGATCTGGGTTGTTGAGGAAATGACAGGCAATGCGTCGCGAGCAGTATAGGCACCCATAATAACTGTTATTGGCAATTTCCAGATGAGAGCCTTTATGAGCTTTGATATTGAACTGAGGAATATGGTTATGTGCCATATTATCTCGGGAGCGATCGAAGACTAAAGATAATCACCAAAATGAGTGTTCACTTCGCCATCGTTCCCCCATCTCATTTGCATGTGACATGTCTTCCCCGACCGGAAGAACAGAAGCGATTCACGGGATTTGGACGGGGTATGAGGATGTCAGAAATCACTCGAAGCGACAATGTGCAAGAAATGAATGCATCGTAAATGCGATCAATCACTTTTATTGGAAATCGCAGTTCCGATGAACCACAAGAAAATTACAGTTTCGCACCGAACACTATCTTTTCATTTGCTTTCACTCTTGCTCGTGCTTTCCCAGCGTCCTTGGCCTTCTTCACTGCTTCGGTGTAACCCTCTAAACCACTCTGCAAAATCCACCTGTTAAAAACCTCAATGTCCACATCTGCCTCGAGTTCCTTGTGGGTATGAGACCAGATTGCATGTTCAAGAAGATAGATACTTGACGCGATGGAACCAACCAAGAGGAGTGCTGGGCGGGGAACCAAGGGAGAAATGGGAGTATCGTATGCAGTGGAGAGTTCGTTGATGGCAAGATCAAGCAGCTTGAATGAGGCCTCGAACCTGGGAGTGAGAACACTAGGTGTAGAAGCTACGATAGTGCACGCCCACTGCCAGAAATATATGAGCTACTTCATTAAGCATATCATTGGAGAGACACATACTGATGTAAAAGCTAGCAAGTTCTTACCGTCCGCTGCTGACCTCACCAGATCCAGCGCGAGGACGGTTGTCGTTCCCTCCCAGATCCTGCCATGTGGCATAGTGATCAACTCCGAGGTCATTTCACCATAACTTGAACACATACTTTTCGACCAAAGCATCACGGATGCACAAGCCAAAGCCGTTTTCTTCCATATAACCAGCACCTCCCAAGGCCACCATAGCTTCTTCCATACCAGCACAAGCTTTCTCAGTCGTGTATCCCTTCAGCACAGGCGTTAATATTCTCAATCGCCTCTGGACATCCTCTTGCTCTTCTTTATTACCAGAGCCACATTCGGCCTTGCCCAACAGCTCAACGACACCAAAAGCAAAGTGGCATAATGCACGATATAACAAATTCACTTCAGCGAGCTGAGCCACATGGATAGGCGCATCTTTCAAAAGTACCTTTCCACTTTGAATGCGCCGAACCGTGGCGTACGAAGTTGCAATTCCAAGGCATTTACGCAAGTTTCCAACACTGTGGAAGGACGACCAAACGCGAGTGATGTTGAGAACCGGTGTTATATTCTTGACACCTTGACCTAGGTTGCCGAGTAAATAGCCTTCGGTACCTTCAAGTGTGAGTTCAGCAGTAGGCAATGCATGAGTGCCAATCTTGTTCTTGAGCCTGTGTAAGAATATTCTATTGCTCGTAGACGTTGGCCTTGGTTCAGTGGGAGACGGGAAGAGCGGAAGTCGTACGGGAATCAAGAAGAGTGAGAGGCCTCGAGAACCAGCTTCGACGGTACCAGTACGGGCCAACGCTACAGATATATCACCGTCTGTGGCACTGGAAAACCACTTGAAACCGTTCAATGAGTACTTGGGACCATAGTGTGTTGACTGCCCAGTCGAAACTGCGATGGTCTCCGTCAAGGAAACGTCTGAGCCTCCGGGTCGCTATTCAATGGACCATGAGCAGTCAAATTGCTTATAAAAGGGTGATACACACTTCTGTCATCCACTGGCCCGCCGTCAAAGCTACCGAAGGATCCCGACTGCCTGTTGTCAGTCATAACATTGGGGGGAAAAAGTCGCAAAATTACCCTACCTGATAAGTCGAGGGAGAATGTCATTCTTTGCTTCCTGATTTCCAATCAACTCGATGGTACGAGCAGCCCCATCTGTCATGCTAAGTGGGCAGAAGACCTGGAACAGCCGACTGGTCTCAGAAAGAGAAGCAAGGGGTGTAGCCGTGACATACGAGATGCGTGTCCCCAGCCATCAAAGCAGCTTTCGCGAAACCGTAGATCCGACTATGTTCTCGGTATTTCCGCTCGTAGAAGATGGCAGGAATACCTTCTTGTTGAGCAAAGGCCTTAAGATTACGCCATCCCTCACTCGTGTGTAGTTCGTCCACGCGGCGGCCCCATTGGTCATACTGAACCAACTTTGGTGGATGAGCTTCGGCTCCCAGATCGCGAATGCCTACAATTTTTGGTATAAATTCGTTGCAGAGTTTCGTGCACTGAAGTGATACTAACGATTGATGACGTCGTTTCCAAGGCGGACGAGGTCCGGTTCGATTTCCTCAAATGTACTGTCGGCGGGAATTCAGTATCGAGGGATCTGGATTTCGAATCACTATCACCTCCTGGGCAACAAGCGCTTCAACAGCGCTGGGAGAACTGTGTCTGAGGTGTACACATTTTGTTGGGGAAAGGGAATCTATGAACGATACTTCAGAAAACTGAAGGATAGAAACGGTAGGACTTGCCTGTTGAAAGCCTTCTTCAATGCGCATTGTGCTCCAGGACCAAAGGACGAGTCCCCTAGCCGAGGCATTGATATGCAGTGTCCAAGTATCACTTGATCCAACAATGAATAGAATTAGACGGCTTTTTCCCACCTTGATTACCGACCATGTCCTCGGCCGACGGCGGTCATTCGCGTGCCCAGTCCCCCTCGAGTTTGGCTGCTTCGCGCTTCAAATTCTATCATCCGTATTTCACACCAGAAGACACTAGTATCCTAACAAATTTCAGACGCGGGAAATTCTCACTCTCGCATGACGAGAAGACTCGCCAGAATGCATGTGGGCTACTTGAAGTTCTAGGCGCTCGGATAGGTTTGTGCGTCGAACAGATCTTACATTTGTTATCCGGAACTCAACCTTTCATCTACGATAGTCCAAGACGAACAATTGCCACGGCGCAGGCACTGTATCATAGGTTTCATTTGTACTTCTCAAAAAAGGACTTTAATTACTTCGTAAGCCCATACTTTCTAGGCGGTGGATTTGAGAAATAACTAAATCTCATAGGACGTTTGTCTCGCTGCTCTCTACGTCTCGACCAAGATGCATGATACCCTCAAAAAACCTCGCGAGCTCATGGCAGTCTCTTATGCTGTCAGATTTCCTGAGCTAGCCGCAAAGTCCAAGCACCCGGGAGGAGAGATTGATCTTGACTCTATGGATCCTCAAGTATGTTCTCCATGTGACGATGTCGCGTTTCTTCTTTTCTCCAGTCCTAAATCCCATGCAACAGGTGGTGGAGAGCGATCGACAAAGACTATTGGCCATAGAGCGCCTCATCCTTGAAACCATTTGCTTCAACTTTACATGTCGTTTACCATTCTCATACGTTATTAAGATAGGACGGGAGCTAGCAGGTTAGTGTTATCATCAGTTGGAGCGGTAGTGAGCTTAGCAGGCTGCACTTACAGCAACAAAAATTCTGACGAAGCTGGCCTGGCGGCTTGTCATGGACTGGTGCGTAGCGTTTGCTCAAGGCGAGTCTATCTTCACTGAGTCTCCTCAGCTATCGGACGCATCTTCCCTTGGAATTCCCCCCTCACACTCTTGCGCTTGGTGGATTATTTGTTGCATCGCTTCTCACATGTTTCGAACAAGCACCATCAGACACGCCTGAGTATGCCGCGGCTCAGGATATTTCCCGAAAGCTGAGGACAAAAGGTGACTGGGAAGTAAAATTCCAGTCCCAAGTCGCAGACATGCAAGGCAAGTGTTACACAGGTTTCATTCTGTGCAAAGATTAATCTACCACCGGTAGAAATTGCCCATAGACTGCTTGACCTCATGATTCATTTTGCGCAGAATCCCTCGGCTTCAACGTCACCCAGTACACCACAGTCACCTTCGCCACATCTCTCCCGTCATCCAGCTAACCATCCTCATGTGACACAAGCGCAGGTACCGTACGATGCCGATCAGCTCCTGCAGCTGAAAATTGCTATACGAGAAGGAGAGTATCCACCTAGAGAACGAGCATCATCGGCTGATGACATTGCTGCGGTCTACTCGAGCACTTTTGGGAATAATGAGGGCACGATGAGGTTCCTCTTCGCGCCTCCGGGTGTATGAGGACTCGATCGTTCGTAGTCGGAGCGGTGCTAGCCTGTTAGAGTATGTAGAGTAGTGGGAGATGACACATCGGAGCATTTTCGTGTTTATTAATAGGAACAATACCTATCATCAACCTGGTGTCCAGACAGGAGCGCTCAGGCCGACCATGTCCTTATAATACCCTTGTTTCTCGCTCCTCCCTTTCCAATTATTCGGCAATAACCCTCGGAGGTTCTCTCGATGGAGGCTTTCAACCAAACGGAACGCAATCTCCCTGTATTGGGTATGGTCGATGTCGTCTGGGACGAGTGAGCGTTTGCAATGCTTTCAACAGTGTCGACTTGCTCACTAACACTTAGGGTCCGCGCCAACGTGCATCTTGCCTTCCGCACGGTCATACCCCCGGCCGAGAAACGTATACCCATTACCTTGCAAAATGGAATAATCCCCGTCCTATGCTACGTTCCAATGATACTCATGGCATACCTTGCCCGAAGACCCGATACCTATCTTTTCCGAGTGCTTCTTCTACCGTTTACAGTGTCTGCTGTCCTAGTTGCTGCATACCATTTCACTTGGACACAGGTAGAGTTCAACGTGTACAATTGGACCCAATGTGAGTGAACCCTGTTCGATCGCGGGGCACTATTGATGTACCCTTAACGGGCTGTAACTGGTTCAGGTCTTATGGCTGCGGTTACAATAGCCAAAGCATTTGAATTTGCCCTGACGAAAGAGGGTATGCTGAAGATTGGGGAAACCTATCCAGGCTTAATGGAAGACAAAACCAAGTCCGATGATAACCATCACCCGACAACGAACGGTTACCACAAACTCGATAAACCAACCTCCAAGCACCTGAGGATGGTCGACTATAGTCCAAAGTGGCTCAGCGATGCATTCGAACTTCTTCACACAAATCGCGGTTTATCCTTCAAGTACGGTCAATATACATATCGACCCCTATCCAAACGTCCGCTTACTTCTCGACACGATTTCCTCGTCGCCACCCTCCGAGACTTCGTAACTAACTATCTAATCGTCGATTTTTGCGAATCCATGATGAAACTCTTTCCTGGAGGCATTGCTACACCTCTGGGAGGAAGTATATTTTACCCGAGCCTCTCCCCAATTCCTCGATACATTGTTTCTACGACCCTCCATATGTTGACTGGATTTGCGCTTGTGTCGGGGTTCGAGATGGTATTCGATTTGGTCACCTTGTTTGCTGTCGGAGCTATTGGAAACTCTCCGACTGCATGGCCTCCCGTGATGGAGAAACCGTGGCTAGCGGAGTCGATGCATGAACTCTGGGCAAAAAGATGGCATCAATTACTCAGACAGACATTTATCGTCTATGGAGCATACCCGGGGAAATGGATCTTTGAAACGCTTATGAGTCTTTTATTGGCTCCTTTTGCTCAAATATCCGCTTCATCATACAAGCGCTCGAAAGCTATTTCCGCGAAGATTGGGACTTTGGGCATGCTACTCGGAACATTTATAGCTTCTGGGTTGTTCCATGAACTTTCGATTATGGCGATGAACAGAGAGTTTACTTGGTTACCCGTTGTCTTCTTCGCTCTTCAAGGACCTGTTTTGATTGGAGAACGGATGTGGAGGAAGTTCACTGGAAGGAAGATTGGTGGAACGATGGGAAGGCTCTGGGTGTATTTTAATATGTTCATTGCCGCCCAGCCTATGGGTATGTCGGTTTTATCCTTACTTGTGACACTAACGCTAATGGTCTTGTCTAGTTGATTCATGGCACCGCCGCGGTCTGGGCGGTGCAATGGTAATACCACCTCAGCTAAGTCCGATGCGTAGCATCCTGATACCCGCCCTTCGAAGCCTCGTCCCTATTAGAGCATAGTGGATTGATGATGCATTGATGATGCGTTCATGATTTATGCCCCCACATTTAGAATTATACATTTATATTACAGTACAATTTGGGTAACTAATTAGATTACTGTCCTCGAATCGCTGCGTACTACTGCAGATTGCAGACAATTCATCACAAGAACGAATTTCTCTAGATAATTCCCATTACCAAAGGTAAGGCTCACATGTTCGGAACAGAAAAATGATTAGTCTTGGAGCATGGAAAACGCGTGTGCTTGAAGCCGAGTAAATTTTACCTCAACCGAACCGAGTTCTCGAATGTGAGATACCGTCGCCGCGATTTCTCCGTTCACAGCACAGTCATGATCCTATGATAAGTTATCTGAGTGAAAGTGGTTTAGATAGTACTCGAGACGAGAAACGCACAGATCTGGACCTCCAACCAATAAGACCAACGTACATGTCATCATGTTCTACTGACGGTCCCCAACTCGATGCGTAACATCCAGCTTCCAATGATAACTGGCTTTGCAATTTCTGAATAAAAGGTTCTAGCTCATAATCCCGATCATGGTGAGGACGAAGCGTGATATAGACGAATTGTGTGATCGGTGACGAGATAGCCTTGAGAAAGGCATGGTGATGAAAAAGAAGGATTTGAGTCATTTCGCCAGAGCCGATCATTGCTTCCATGACTGGGAGCGCAAAGTCGACATAGGTTTCAAGTGCCATAAATGATTGGCGCATAGCAACATTCTTCCAGGCTGTATCGAAGAGTATGAGGAGGCGAAGAAAGAGTGAATAAATGGGAAACACAATACCTATGACCCAAACGCCGGTCGAGGGATCTTGTTCATCGAAACCATAATATATTCTAAGAGACATGACTAAGGAAATGCTCCGCTCATGAGAGATAACCGACTTACCCAAGAGGACCATGATTTGACGAGGACTTGGCCATCAATTCAAGCGTCTCCGTCGGATCGTCTACGTAAGGCTCCGATGGGTTAAACCAGATGATTTCTGGTGCCATTGGTACGACTGTCATGGCTGTCACGAAAGCGAATGAAGGATTTGTGGCGAATAAATTGCGATAAAGATAAAGATCGAGACGTGTTGGAAGTATCGATGTCGTATAGGCAAAAGAAATCGGCGTTCGTTCACCGCTGAACAATAGGGTAAGAATATGAGCAGCAAGTCTACCGAATCTTCAGTAAGTGGAGTCGATGTGGGGTAGAATTTGCAGCGGGCGGCCGTGGGAGTTCACTAGGCAAAAGGCAACCGTTACGGGAAAGGTAGATGGAGTTTCTTGGAGCACGCTTGGATCCAGAAACACCTGGGACAATGACCTGCCAAATGACCCATTTGCACTGTCCGCGAATAGAAACTTGGTCGGTTAGCCGCGAGGATCGGACGAACCCTACCGTCGATCACCAGCTGCTTTCCGGCGGGCATTCCGGGAGTCCCTTATCGGCTTTCAAATGAATTCAATTAGATCGACCAGAGAAGAATGTGCTGCTTGCCTGAAATGCGAAGAAACGACGAGTACAATCAGGTATTTTAGTCACGGCCTAAGTATTGAGTCTATCCAAGCAGCCTGGCAAAGGATCCCTGCGAATGCTATTACAATTGGTGCGTGAGATTCTACGCGGGACTCGGGTAAGCCCTGCCCTAAACATCGCGGCATATAAGCAGCGATTCGGACTCCGCTTGTCCCTTTGGAGTTTGACTCCCCAACCAGAGGGCGAGTCGAGGAGAGGTGCGTATTCTCTTCTCACACTTCCTTTTCTGTCCCTCATTTCTCATCGCCAGACTCTGCCGCGGTTGTTATGGGTACATGGCCGTGCTAGACGCTGAATGCGTATCGACATTCCTTTGCAGAACGCCTGCAAGGATACATAGTCTGTGGGTGCGTGAATCACCACGTCTCTTATCCTGGCACAGTACTCATTTTGGCTCTAGATGTGAACCATCACAGTTACATTGCCAGTTGGCATCGAATCGTCCCTCGAAGCAGAGTATTGATTACCGACCTATTTGCGAAATATTCGAATATTTGATAGCCCAAGATCAGTAGTATCATGGGAAGAAGAGCAGACCTCGAACAGACGATTGGAAGATCGAAACGATCTAGGCATTGCCTGAAACCAGGTTTGGTTTACAAAATCAATTACCCCAGGTCATTCTCCGGCAGTACTGTGTAGTTAGATATCTGGCTACTCAGTGTTGTCGACTACATCTGATTGCCAATAGTAAGATGTAGAGCTTATTTGTGTGTGATGCATATGAGTGTTTTGAGCAATTTAGATTGAGCACAACTCTGGACCCTTGTGTGTTTGTTGCTCAATGCCACAGAACCTGCCTCCCCACACTACTTTAACATACAAGAGCATCGGAGACCACACGGCTTCCTTGAATGTCTTCCCACCTGTTATCAGAGCGTTTCCCGATAACACTACGCCTCATTATGTGCCAGCACTCGTCTTTTTTCACGGTGGAGGGTTGACTGTTGGTACTCGCAATAGTTGGTTCGCGCACTGGCTTCATAGTGAGATACAAGCATTCGTCCTAGAGTCCATTCCTTCATACAATCATAGGAAGGACTACCGAATCAGGGATCACATTCCTGTCCGTCGATTATCAACTTATGCCCCCTGGAACAGGACACGACATTTTATCCGATATCCGAGATCTTTTTACGTTCATCGGCGGCGACAACGCGACATTCAAAACAAAAGTGGAAAATACTGGCGATGAGATCGTTTGCAAGATTGACATCAACGCTATTGCTGTGGCGGGTCCGAATGCTGGTGGACTTTGTGCTTACCTTGCCGCTGGGATAGTTCAACCGAAGCCGAAGGCGTTGTTATCGTTATACGGAATGGGTGGAGATTTCATGGTGGGTGAAAGAAAGTCTCTAACAGATTCAGTATATTTAAAAACTCGCTTCTTTGGCCACAGACCCCTTACTATTTGGAACAAAAGCACGAAGTATTTGTCCCCGGTAGAGAAATGCTAGACCCAAACGATTTCAAAGAATTCCTTTATCCATTCTCGTTACCGACACTCACAGGCTCAGAACTCGAATATCACCCAAACGACCACCCGACGCCTGGACTTCCTGCAAATCCGCGAATGCGCCTTGGACGACTATATCTTCAGCTTGGGAACTACTTGGATTATTACACGGGAGATCATTCTCCCAGTCTCAGCGAAGCTTTGCGAAATAAACGACGAGAAGTCTTGGAAGACTATAGAGACGGCACCATGGCGCTTCGATCAGAAGATTGGGGAGCTCCCTTGGTTCCCTCTCGTCACCGAGTATTGTTTCCTCAGCTTAATGTTACTCCTGACTGGCCGGAAATGTTTCTGGTTCACGGAACGGACGACTTCCTCGTTTCCCTGTCAGAGTCTCAAAACTTGAAGAGCATAGCAGAAGCTGCCGGGGTAAAGGTTACTTTGAAAACGGTAGATGGCAAAGGGCATACGTTTGATCTGCACCCGGAGGCTGAGGTTGAGTTCAAGGGACTTTTCGACGAAATCAAGGACTTTTTGAACAGGAAGTTGGTTCATCCCTAGCGTTGTACGTATTCACATGAACAAGGTAACGTCCTGTGAAGGGATGCTGACTACCATCATTGAACGATAGTCTGAGATTAACGAGATGGAAGAGCGTAGAAGCTGGTAAATAATCGGATGTACAGTAGAGTGGCAAGTGAAAGTGGATCCTAACAAAAGAGAGAACAAGCATCAAATTAAATAACCGTATAGTCCAAATATAAAGTAGCTGTCAGAGTCGAAACGAAACGAAATGAAATATCGAATAAATTATAGATTAAGAGTGCGGGTTCGAATTTACTAGTTCCTTAGCCAGTCTTGCAAGGAGCTCGTCCGATTTTGGATTACGGGGGAAATATTTCCCATCACCCATTCTACAATCCTATCGATGAGGAAGGGTTGAAGGAAGGGTGAAACTCACTTACGAGGAGCCTCCAAAAAATAACCTAAAAAGCAAAGTTTTTTTATGAACCCAACCAAAAATTTGGAACCAATTCTTCTTCCAGCCGAGATCATACAGTCGGATATAACCGTGGGCATCCCTTACAAGTCTACGCTGGGCATAGGATAGTTCAGCTTCGAGGGGAGGATCAGACAGAGAATGAGTTCCATGGGGAAGAGGGGGAAGATCGCGCAATATAACAAAGGGTGTGACATTCTCCAAAGTCGTTTGATTGGTCCTGCGACAAATTTGAGCTCGATACTCTACTTTAAGAAAAAGATAAACATACGAGATGAGATAAAAGTGATAAAATAGAAAAGGACCGATCACAAGAGAAATGACTATGCCCGCAAACGCGAGGCCCAATTCATGCATAGGCGTAACTTCATTCTAGATGGTGTAATAAGTGACTGTTCCTCTTCATGAAAGATTGATGAGAATAACTTACAACACTGAGGGGATTATTGAATGCAAATTTTAGAGCGAATATTGAAACGATGGCAATATATAGCGCAAGGAGGGTGATACAAGTCAGGAAATGTACGAATGCAGGATATGTACGATGACCCTATGTAAAAAATATGATTAGCCTTAGTAATTCAGACGAGTTCCAGCTTACGATGCATTTATTGGCCAACCATGGACAATGATGATCTATACCACATCAGTGAGACCTTGAGGATAGGCTCGATACAAAGCAGTCGACAAACTGACCCATTTTGAGAACACAACGACCACACATTTGACAGTGGTGAGCTCTCTCGGGTTTTGGTGCCTAGAACGCGCGTAAACAGGTGGCCTGGGTGACAAGGACATGAGAAGCGTACACAGCACTTGCGGCACCATCTGCTGTAATGATCGTAGTCTTCTGACGACGTCATCAAAGCCTCCGTAAAATTCAAACTATCATCGGCATCGCTACTGCCTATCGGTTTAGGGATTATGATTGGACCAGGATCACGAGCAATACAGACGATGAGGGACGAAAAGGCGAGAAAGGTAAGGGCGTAGGTCACGAAGAGGTGCATTCCAAAGACAAAATGTTGACCCATGGTTAATAAATGGAAGTCAACAAGCATGAAGAGCAAAGAGGGGTGAGGTGCGAGGGTCAACAAAACCACCACTGAATCGGATGGAACAAGAATGAGCAACGATAACCGGAGGCTTTGTATGGTAGAGAGACGCACCGCAGACTGGCAGGTAGTGATACCATCGTTTCACAGTCGTTTCATCGTCATAGCTAGGCGAGCCAGAGTCGGATATTCCAGAACCAAGTGGCGTCCGAGATTGCGTGTCAAATCCAAAGTTCAGGAGCGGAAGTCTTTGGATGGTCATTGCACCGTTTGTTCAGTCGAGAGTCATAGAATACAGAAAGAAAAAAGAAAAGGAAAGAGAGGGAGAGAGAGTCGAATGAATGGTTTGAGAAAAAGGTAGACGACAAGCTGCGAGCCTGTCGTAATCCGGCTGCCGTGCCTTCGCCGGATCATCGGCCGCTTTCTCACCCGAGTGGCGACGCCATTCATTCAGGCGCTTGTCCCTGGGTTCCCTCCATGGCACCTTTCAGCAAGTCCCTCAACGTGCGCTGCGTCTCCCGTGTAGGAAAAAACAGCGCGATATACCATGGAACCGTCGATTCCGAATGGCTAGTTGTAGTGTGCGTCACCGAAAATAGCTGCTCTCCGGCATTCATACTAAATTGGAAAATAGCGTACCCCATGGCGGTGATATATCCTATGAAAACTGCAGCTCTCAAGCTGAAGCTGACTCTCAGTGTTCTAGGCTACATCCTTGGCCTTATGGTGGAGGCCGTCTTAAATTTCCAGTCGACAACACCGCACAAAGATCCAATCCATGTCACTGCACATTTCTTGCGGCAATCGGTCCTGGAGCCTTTTGAGATTCACATTCGCGTCCTCAAGTCAGGCAAAACCTTCACAAATATCATAGCGGAGCTTATACAGAAGGTACACTCGATGGACTTCCGTGGACAAGAGGAGGCTAACCAACAGTGCCCAGAACACGTTGAAGGTCACTACACACATGATCTTCTCGCACAACGCGCCTGCATCCGGTAATACTACCAATCTGACCTTACAACCACCTTCACCGTACGCGCGCCGTATACCCCTCCATTTTCACCCTTCAGAAGCTGGTACGAAAGCAATACCAACTGACCGATATCAATTCAGAAACCACATTGAATCTGTGAAAGACAAGGAATATGCTGCTCGAAATGCGCCCGATTCTCCCAATAGGTCAAATAGTTCGATTATCGGAGGCGAGGGTCTCGAATGGGGCACTTGGTTCGGTTTTTCAGACAAAGAGGAAAGAATTACTTATTCTTCTATCCCTTTCTGGGCAGACATGTTTTCAAATCTACCTACCATGTTGCCCCCGAATGAAAGGAAGGGCATGGGTCACAGGTCCGCCTATAACACTGATCACGCAATTAACAAATGACTGCTGACTTGTTCATAATTTTTTGCAGCTGGTTTCCAACCGTGACTCTATCAATTGAGTTCAAAGCACCTATTCCACCTCCCTCCGAATACCATGCCTCTCGCACTGTCGGCATTTACTCCAACGGAAAATTCATGGGCCACCCTCAAAGCCGACACGAAGCATATGTGGAAGTTTGGACTGCACCAACTAATATAGGCGACGACAAGCCTATTGAAGGATGGAGAGACAAGCAAATATGTCTGGCTATCGCCACCCAGATGGCTCTGGTGATCCCCTTCGAGGAAGCGCATAAGAAAGCCGATAGAGAGCAAGCGAGACTTTAAGCTGTTTGCTTATTTAGAGCTGGGTCACGCGTGTAAGATTCATCATAATCAAGAGAGTGGTTACTCGAGAAACAGTCACCAACGGAGTTCGGAAGCGAAATTGGTTGTCGGAGAGTTGCTCTCGAACTGGCTATCATCATAACATATCCATCATTCGACGTGAAATCCACATGCCTTTTCCATGCCCGTTTATGACGCATGAAATCTTTTTCAAAACCAAATTTATCACAGGATACAGTCCGCGGCGTGTCACTATGTAGTATGATGTACCCCAGCTACATATGATGCCCGATGGATGATGCGAGATACATGCAGCTTGAACTTGATTGTTCATCCGGAAATTCGACTTGTATATTCAAGACTGGGTAACTCACCGTGGCGTCATCTCAAATAGATTCTATCGATTGAATACCAATACCCGACATCCACCGTGTTGGACAATTGAACTTCAGTCATAACGAGATGTTGAGTATCGGATTTGGTGAAATCTTGCATAACCCGGTTTTCAGGGTCCCACGCCACTATCAATTTCCAAAGTACGCAAAACATATCGACGTAATTTTCCTGACGGTGTCCTAGCTCAACTATGCAACAAGTACAGGTGTAGGTAGAGTTTCCCCGGACACCAGATCACCATAGGTATATACTGCAACATCAAGCATCATCGTCTCACAGCCCATGTGGCAACTCTCCGCTTCGTCTCCGTGGCATCCTTCCAGATCCTAATATTAGCTAGTCACCACCATGAAACAACATCCTTGCAGTCTTGCAAACTTCCGAGTTCCGCCATGAATAGCTATTGCGTACTATCTTCGTTCGCTGTAACTGACATATTAATAACCAGCCCCGGGTTTGGAAAGAGTGGCGGGTCGGTCTTTTGTTCGTACTAAAGCGCCGTAAGCCATCTACTTTTAAGGGGTGCCGGATTACCAGCCACTCTTCAAAGTAACCTTTCGCCAACTCTTTCCTTCCCTGTGCGATCACTACCGAGTTGTCAACCTCACGTTGAACCTCGTGCCTTCCTTTACTTCTTTGCATCTTCTTAATCTCGTCAATGTCGCGCTCCTTGACCACCGTGACGAGAGCCGCTGCAATCTCTTCAAAATCAACTTCAGCACAGGCGTACGATCGTTGTGGTGCTAGAGGTGGGTTAACCCCATTGCGTGCCTCTCAAAGGTTGGTTTGACGATGGTATGTGTTCAAAATTATCCCCATAGGCTTTCATGGTTCCCTCCGGCGTCAAGCAATTTTGATGCCCGCTATGTCACCTCTTATGAACGAGGGCACCATCACCCGATGGAAGAAAAGAGAAGGGGAGTCATTTGTTCCTGGAGATGTGCTTCTACAGATCGTATGATGAGTTCCGAAGCCATGGTTCATGACTTTGACTCACGCTCTAACAGGAATCTGACATTGCTACGATTGATGTCGAGGCACACAGTCCGGGAATCCTAGGAAAAACCTTGGTTAGTGCTTCTTACTCATTTGTTAGTTGTTCTCTCATTCTAATGGATCCTTCGGACTCCCTGCGACAGCTCCAAGATGGAGCGACCAACGTTCCTATCGAGCGAGCGATTGCACTTGTCGCATGCGATCAGCAAGAGCTTTCGACCCTCCAGTCATTGGACGATAATATTCCGATGCCTCCTCCATTAAATCTCATCCCAACACCACCTACCACATCAGCAAACCTCATTTGGCGAAGACCAACTTCGCATAAAAACCGTGTTATCTCTTCATCTTTCGTTTCTGTCCAAGGAGCTGGCAAAACAACTCCATTGTCAGCAGGCTTTATCGTTAAGCCAACTATCGATGAGGTAAGTCTCAAGCGAAGCTTTTGGCAGACGATCGTAAAATCATTTTTCAGGTGACGGGGACCTCGATTCGAAGAAAAATCGTGGTTAATGTGAGGGGCTCCCCCCTAAAAGCGTAGTGTAAGTTCCGATACTTTTGTCTGACTGATCGTTGATCGTGCTGAGTGAGTTGATAGTCGTACGGTCATCCGTTGACTACCATTAGACCTCGAACTGGTCAAAAATAAGCTAAGAGCTTAAGAAATCAAATGTATCATTTTGACGAATACTCGTCCTTGTTGTAGATACAAACCTGCATTGTTGTATATCAGATCATATCATCATCAAGCGCTAGGCACTAAAGAACATATTTATGACTTGCATCCAATAAACGAAGATTTCTATATACATACCTGAAAATCAATGAAAGCCTGTGGTCCTTCTCCCTCGGAACTCCTCACTTTAGAAGACGGCATCATAAATTGTAAACTGAGCAGGCCTTCGTCGTCTATCCGTAGAGACGTCTTCGTTGAACTCTGGAGGGCACGCAGTGCTTTCGCTATATGTGAGAATCGATAGCTTAAAAAAGGCTCAGTCAGCTTGTGCAACATGGACAATAAGCAGAATGATGGTATGCACCTAAAGCTAATGCTGCGAGTGCATTCAAACGTTTCGAGAACATCTCTGTCATTTGGATAATCCATCTGCGAGGGAAGTGTTCGTATGGCTGGTCATACTGAACTAAACGACATACTTCAGTGCTGCCGAAATTCCCACCCGCCTTTATTCGTAATATTGGTTTTGTTCCGTTGCGTCGCCGCTGCCTTCCAGTCGTTGTTTCATCCACCGCGTCAGGGGGGTTACTTATAAAAGTAAGCTTGTCGTAAGAAGGATCCAATTCCGATAGCGCGTCTCTAAACCAGGATGACTGATAAAATAAACACATGAGGCGGAAAGGAGACAGGCGATATACCTTGAGAATAATTTTCAAGACCCTGTGAGACAAAGTAAATATCAGAAAATATGGAGAAAAATAAGCCTACATTCGACTGTTGTCAAAATCGAAATCCAAAGAAGGTTCTGGCTCATATGTAGCAATTTCACAAGTGGTCGTTGGCCCATTGGCATCTTCAGCGCTGAAGCAAAAATGATCTATGGACGATTTATATGAGAAGCAAGCGCACATACATTAGAAGAGTCAAGGGATATCCGCTTCCGGCGTAAGTCATGCGCATACCCGTATGCTTTTCAGAGGCACCGACAAACGGTTCAATTCGGTTGGCTCGTGCATGAGCGTCGTGGTCGCCACCACTTTCATGGTCCGATGCTTCGCCTGGCCTTTTCCACCGTCGGTTACTACTTCCACCGGCAGATGTAGCTAGACCAGCAGTACCAAAGATATTGAGGCAGTCGATTAAAGTGTTTAATGATACTTCGAAAGCGATGTGGTCCAGTTCGGTTTGTGAAGACTGCCCTTGACCCTCCTCTTGAGAACTTTTAGAATGGTAAACATATTCGTCAAATACATCGGAGAAGACAAACGCTGTGCCTGGCTATCGTTGAAAACACTGATTACAAACTGCGTTTCGAATGATTACCTGTCACTGTTCGTGCTTCTTCAACTTTGACCGTCAACCCTTGACGCGTAACAGTCACTGTAGCGCGCTTGTATGAAGTGAGAGCTGGGCTATGCGGGTCGGGAGTGCCTGATTACATTGGTGAAGTTGATGCCTCGTAATAAAGCTGAAAAGTAGCGTAGGTCGTGCATAGAGGCCGTGAGTACCTACGTATTCTTCGTTTCAAAGTTAATATGTCGATGCCTCGATGGTTACTCACAGGGGCACGCTGTTCAGACATGGTGGTTGACAATATCGGGGAAGGAAGCGCACGCGATGCGGTGTTTGCGAACAAACATCTCATTAATCAATTGATCGATTCTCAGGCTCCCAAGAGAGCCTGAGGTGACATTGGGTCATTTACATGCGTTTTCTCCGACACAAAGTGGTTGAATTCGGTTGAGCTCAGCCCTCGGAAATATAGCTTACTATGGATAAGAGGATAAGCATTCGATCGGGCATCAGATACTGACATTCTGTTCTTAGTATACTATATCCTATGAAGTTTGAAGGCGTCCGACCCAACGCCACTTGTCGTCTCGGTAGACAAAGCCTACTTTAATTACTTAGATATTCCTCTAAAGCACTGTTATGGGGATAATACGAGAAGCCAGGAAGTGATAGATCTTTCTCGGCATAAATTTACAAGGGCTGATCCACAGGATATCGTGAAAGTTCAAAGTTCAAACGCAATCCTGGTCTTTTCCCTCAGAAGCTCAAAATACCTTTATCCCAAATCATTACAGGCCGCAATAGCACACCGCAATGACCGCATGCCATGAAAATAACACCTGTTAACAAGAGGAACTTACTTGCTTGTCTGGAGGAAGAAAACATCAGTAGTTTGGTTTATAAGCAGGAATGTATATTTTAGTAAAGCCACCCAAAGTTTCAATCGACTGATCTCTTTACCGGGTGCATGAAGACCGAACGTTATCTGTGGCGGATCTGGATGGTAAGCGAACAATTCAAACGTCGGAACGGGTATAGATACTATAGAATTCGTAGTATTCACCTGAAGTATTCAGATTGGCGATTTATCCACTCTGTTATTGAAATGTACCGACCCACAAAACATAATCTTCTCTTGGCCCGTCTTTCGTCGCCTTGCAGATTCGAGTGTCGCTCACGAAGTAGCGCGTAAACTACGCGGACCACACGTCGCCTTCCTCAAAGGACTTTCTGTTGTCTTGAAGACGGTCCCTCATCACTATGTTTGCATTATCCACACGTGACCCTCCTTTGGACGAGAAAAATTTAGGTATTACGCTGAAAAGGCAGAGGGAGTGGATGATCAAATCCGTTTAATTATAATGACTGGTCAAGAAGGCAGGGGCCGCAGGGGTACAAGACTGACCCACAGGCAATCAAGAAATGATAGCCGTAAAGGGATATATGAATCAGCGTGTCATTTGATTTTGAGGCTAAGCGGGGAGCCGAAGTAACCCAGATTGCTAATACCACGTCAGTTCATGATGAGTGGCTGAAGTGCAGGCACGTTGCGGGGTTTCAGTGAGCGAGCTATGTAGATTAACACAGAAGTTACCTCTCTCGGAACAGAGAATAATCTCTAACAACCAAAGATCAATGTGAGAGCAGTAGATCTAGTGCCAGAAAAGAAAATGATATAGCCCGCCAAAGCATGAAGACCAACCAGATGAAACGATGCCAATTCAACAGTGTCGACGCTAGGAAGGAGAATAGGATACTGCTTGACCATGATCATTTGAAAGAGACAAACAACAACGCCACTAGCGCCTGCGTGCCTTTAGGCTGGCCAACCCATACAACTCGTCCTGAGTATGACACGCATGTGTACGCCAAATATTCCCGAGTAGCACTTGTCGATATGATATTCACCGCCTTCAGTAATCCCAGATTGTCGTAAAGATGCGACTCATGACTTGGAAGTCTTGGGAGAGACCTCTGGAAGCATTACCACAAGAACTGTAGTGTTGGATTGGGAGAAACACTGTTGAGTCGATGTGCCGAAAACCGTCCACTCACTTGAGAGCCTATTTATGGGCGCGTTATTTGGTTCGGAGGCTGATAGCAAACAGATGGCCGTAATAGAGTCCCAGTGAGTCCATACAACGCTGTATCGTATCATGGGTCCCAGTGTACTTTATCACTGTCCTTGTCTCTCGACCTCCCCTGCCCCACCACCACCGCATTATCCATCTTCTTCCCATCAGTTTCATCCTCTCCACAACCTCTTCTTTTGTGAGGAATGTGACGCTGTACGATGTAACCGCTGTGTCTCTGTCGAAGTCAGTACCTATTATTGCCCAAATTGCCTTTTTGAAGTCCCCAGCGCAAGCGTACGCGCGGAGAAAAATAGGTTTATGCCGCAGTTACTAATTCCGACACTATATTTGAAACTCATTGAATGTTACAGATGCGCTCGAAATTGCTTTTCATGCCCGAATTGTCGGAACACACTCTCTGTAGTATCCTCGGATCCACCGGAGACAAGTGACACGAGGCTTCCTACATCCGTAAACAGCTCAGGCGAACCCCCTTTCTTCCTCTACTGCAACTTCTGTAGATGGGACTCAGTTGAGATCGGGATTACCTTTGAAAAACCTACTGGACTTGCAGGTGTCAAAGTTTGCTGTTCTACCCTGATGTTAGCTCACACCAGCTGTAGCACAGCTCCAGAAATATGAAGACTCTGCACCTGAATCGCTCGAATTTGAACGGTTGAAGGAACATTTTGAACCATTCCTACGTGCATCATCGCTTTCCTCTTCCGTCGCCGTTCATGCTGCTCATCCTGGTAGTGCAGCGCACTCACATCATCTTCATTCTACCTCTATAACAGCCGCTGCTTCTGCTGCCCTTGCCCGTGACATCCCTGGGGTTAGCAAATATAATCCCGTTTCACGAACCGCATCCGGGAGAGCCCATCGAGATCGAACTGCAAATAAGGATGAGATGCCGGAGTATAAAAGTCGGGTTGAGATAGCTTCTGTTGGCCATGGCAGTGGAGGTGGTGATGCTGAGGTCGAGTACATGCGAAGGTTGAGGCAGATTCAGACAGTGGCCCGTCTGGAACAGCGATGGGGGAATAGTTGGGCAGGGTCACTACAAATCAAGTTGGTCTTATTTTCCGTCATTCAGCGGTTCGCTAAGCCAACAGCAGGGATCTCAAACCACTACGTATACCCCTTCATTCTAAACGTTCCAAGCGTTGTCCCACATGCACACATATTCTTATAAAGCCAGAGCAGAAGGCACAGTCCGTACGCTACAAGATCAAGCTAGTCGCTGCGAATTATCTTCCTGCGATTACAGTTACTTTACCGCACCTAAACAAGCCCACCGTAACCTCAGACGCTGCGAAACGTTCGCTGATGAAGATTTCTCCTCAATTTGTCGATGATGGGACGACACCACTAGGCTTGATTGCAGGTAAAACCTATCCCTTCCACCTGGCATTGACGAATCCGCTCTATGACCCTATTCAAGTCCGACTCTCTGTGCAAAGGGTGCATGTAACGGCGCCTACAGCTAATGCCGGAACCTCGCCTGAAAAGGCACGGAGACCACCATTCGCTATATCCTTACCGACTTCCCATTTTCCTATCGCTGCATTTGCGGAAGCCTGGGAGTATGAAGATGACGAGGATATGATGGTAGATGATGAGGATTTTGGAGCAGGGGTGCGAGGTCGAGATAGAGATGGACGTGGCAAGACTAAAACTGTTGGTGTGTTGGAAAAACGAGCGAATGTCACATTGATTGGTGGCGAAGTTATAATTGGGAAGGAGGCTCGAGGCAGTATCAAGGTGAGCTCCCAGATTGCAACTTGTTCTGTGGTGGGCTAAAGCAGCGCGGTTTAACCAGTTCAATATGCTCGTCACTTATACGTATCGGTCGGATGACCCCACTCCCTCTGAGGGTGATGGAGATGTGCCCAAAAATTCTAAGCTACCAGAGGTCAAGACATTTGCTTTCTATACAGTCGTTGATCTTGGCACCATAAAACCTAGAGAAGAGACAAGACCAGAACTCGATGCTCAATAGTCTACGAGTAGATACAGTATATGATATTGAGGCCCCTAGCACCTCACCTACCAAATGTGGACCATGTTTCCAGGCGACGACGGGACATGTTTATTATATCTAGAATGTCGGGGTAAATATCAAGTGAAATAACTCGAAAATAACTATATAATTACTTACTATGTTTGGGTCTACAGGTAAACCGTGATAAGAATCGGATACTTTACCTGCTACGCTGCACTGTAAAGATTGAAAAACCAAAGTACATATTTCGGAGATGATTCTTCTCACGTAAAAGGAGCCCAAACATTAGGGTACGCTAATACTTAACTTACAATTGAGATTGCAGTCAGTTCTGTTAGGCAACGGCGCCATTGATGAACGCTCCTTTTAATTTTAATTTTAAATTTAATTTTCATTGATTATTTTATTTTCACCTCCGGACAAGTTTATTACCTCTTCACTCGACGATTTACTTTTCTTTCATTTCTCTCAAAATCGGGCCGTGCTCGATTCCTTTCATTGCACTGGTGCATTGTTTCGCATGTTTTTTTCCTCGGCCCCTTCATCTACATCCAAAGCACTTCGTTTGAAACCATATGGCGACGGCGGCTTCAGGCGCGTCGAATACGCCTTCTCGACCTGAGTCCCGGATGGAGCAACTAGAGAGGGCCCAAGCAGGACCTTTGCCTAGGAAAAGGGGAGAGATTGGATTTGTGGAAGGCGAGGACGACCGCAGGCAGTACAGGTCCTCGAGCCATGATATTGTTCTTCCAACACGTCATCCGGCTGATAGAGATCCTGATCAAGGATCGACAAATGTTCATATACAACCCCCTGAGGCACATCTCAGCCTTGTATCAACCGATTCCGGCAATGCGTCTTCCATCGACTCTGCATCCACTTTGAAACGGAAAGGGCACCATCTACTCAGACTGTTCAAGTGCAAGCAAGAACACAGATTGTCTCGCAAATTCTACGGCATCACGCTTTCCACTCTCTTGATATTCATTTTACAAGTGATAGTGTTCCTTGGTTCTATCGTCGCTTGGGTCTTCGCTGCACGAATAGTGCAGCAGATTCAGAATCGCAACGGCGATCAAATGCTGTCATCACTCATATTGATGCATGTCGTTGTCGGACTCGCTGTACTTGCGCAGCTATTCCTCCTCGAGAGACGACTTTTTCGGGTTCGCGCTGAAAGATATTCACACATTCATCCCGGGGAGATGCTGTCAAGTCACCATAGACCTTCCACATCTTCCGGTATCATTGCACTATCTCCATGGAACAGACCACCTTTACCTACATATGCTGCTGCATTGGCACAGAGCGGTAGAGGAACGGGAGATGTCGAAGATCATCTAATTGCGCAAGAACCTCCACCTATTTATGGAAATACGCGCGGGAGCACGTTTTTGCTTTCGGGGCCTTTGGGTGTAAATTTGCAAAGACCACCATCGGTGCATAGCGTGTCGAGCATGGCGGAGAGACCACGGAGTTATGTTAGTAGGGATGGGGACTGGGAGATAATCCAGAATGCGGAGAGAGCGAGGAGTTTGGAAAACACCCTGGACAGACTGCAGAGATCTGCCTCCCAATCTTCAAGGAGATGATTCTGGAATAATTTTGGCACGTCCTGATCTTTAACACCCGTCTTTTTTTTCGAAATCCAGGGTGACTCAGTATCAATTTTCGAGGAGACGGTTATCATTTGACTAAAGATTTTCTTTGTGAGTAGCCTGTTGTATTTCATGTATATACACATATTGGACGGTCAGTATTTTGACTTGACATTGGTTTTGAATGAATTCTCCCTGTTTCTCAGTGGGAAACAGTTGTGGTTACCAACATGGGAAGACGATGCCGAACTGAGCCACATTCGTGTTGATGATAATAAATACATTTGCTTTTCATACAGCATTACTCCTCTCGAGGGGTAAGTGATGTATATACTCCATTTGGAGAATCTATTCGCAGTTGACCGAGTCAGATCTCACAGGCATTCCCCTCAACTGTCACCTAACAACCTTTCTTAGGTCTAAATTATAAATACTTATGCTCTGGAGAGATGGTTTCGTCTCATCTTATTCTCTCACTTTGGCTACCAGGGCACCAAACGAGATGTCCATGGTGGCTCTGCCTCATTACTCACCGCCGCCGTCCCCAGCACCAGATTATTCGGTTGAGCCTACTATTGGCGAAATTACACTACAACGTAGCCCTCGGTACACACAGCGAACACCACGATCCACGTTCGTCAGGAAAGATGGCCATATAACTATCGTCCTAACCGACCAGGAAGACGGTGCTCTCTTCCCTACATATGGACGCCATAGCATGATTACTGGTGAAATCATCTTCCAGCGTGCCGATTATACCTATGAGGTTGCTCTTCATGTATGTTACTTCGAAACTCATTTTCAGGATGGCTGATTATTCAATTTCAGATCTCTGGAAAATTGGAGACGATATGTACGGAAGGTGGCCCAAACGTTATACCTCTCCTTGACAAGAAAGTGGTTCTCTGGAATACAGAAATTGATAACAATGGCTTCGATCGTCCTACCAAGATCAAATTTAGTATACAGCTACCCGGCACATTCGACGATGATGGAGAGGCTCGACGGCTCCCTCCTTCATATAGGGTGGACTTTGACACTCTACCTGCCATGATGGTTCGGTCAAGCTATGCATTGCAATTTTCATTTTCGCGAAGCCCGTCACGAAAACTCGGTCTCTTCAACAAAAGGAAATTGTGGGTCCTATACTTTAGTTGAAAGGATATCACTACTGATGCGCTCGTCATAGAGTGTTTATTCCATTCCAATATTACCCTCGTACCAGACCTCAGCGACCCCTCTTGTACTCCCACTGTTTCTTATCTGACATCAAGTATTCTCCTGAGGAGTGGTATCAAGCCATGATAGCCGTGAAGGTCCCCGGAAAATCCGAATTGCCTGCGGTTTACTTCCATGTATGTGCCCCTGTTACAGGAATTTCGGATGTTTCAATAATATTGGACGATATATATATAGCTCTTCGTTCCCGCTTCGTGTATATACAGCATTTGCGACCCCATTCCTTTCCACCTTCAAGTGAACGGACCCATTGAATCTATGCGCGTACTCCTTTACGCACAGCAAGACGAGAAGCTCAAAAGCTGCGCTTCTAGGCATGGAGGAGTTGAAAATCCATCATCTTCAGAAATGGGACCTTGGGTTGACAGATCGTCATATCAAATTAAGACCCCTTTGTTTTCACGTTTCTCCACCCAATCATCGAGGGTCTCATCTTCATCCACTTCATCTTCATTCTTATCAGGACAGGTCCAGAATCTTCCGAAGGAAAGTAAGACTGACGATAAGCGGCCTACGCCCCGAGTTTCATTGCTCAGACAAGTGACAATACAATCGAAGGACGGCAAAGTCATACGACGGAATCAGGTCATGGGAGAATCGAAACCACGGCTTGTACCGCCTTTACCCGACACCGACGACGTGAATGGGCCTGTTAGTAATTATCTTGATTGGGAGGGCATATTAAGGGTTGGCAAGGAGTTCAGAACCGGAAGTTTTAAAGCCGCGAATGTGAATGTTAAGGTGAGCCATCGATTTGAAGGCTTGGCGAAACTGGCACTTCTCCGCATACTTTCACCTATGCCATATGCAGCGTCTATTTCTTGAGACTTCAATGTATATCATCCAAGTTTCCGCTGCCTACGCTCTTTGACTATGTAGATGCAGTCCCAATCTTATCGATCTTTTTTCCCAGTTGATTCATGAGCTGATCAGAATTTAATACAGGATTATATTGCTATATCTATCATACCACATAGTGAAGCGACATCCCCGTTACAGGATTTGGAAGTGAAGGTTCCTATCAAGCTGGTAACAGACTCGTTCATGGAGGATAATTCGATAGCAGTCGTGTGATTTGATCATTGGTTGTGCATGTTCGACCTAGAGTCGCTATTTATGTGCCCTTCCAGTCTTTCCCATCAATAATTTCGCTTTCCCTCACGGCGTATAGAAAGTTGATCGTCGATTAGAAAAACCAAGTGTCAGGAAGCAAATGTTCGCCGCGAAAGAGGCTCCAAGCCAGGGGCAGGGCAGCTCCATGCTTCTAAAATAAGGATATTTGAAGTGGCGAGAGCCATGGGAAAGGCAGTCGTACTTATTTATAAATCGATTAATTCATCAGGAGTTTGTGGGAAGACTTAGGCTGGGATACACTGGGAAGCAGAACAAAGAAGAGTACCAGAAGATTGCCTACGTCGTTGCTGACATCGTTGTCGTTGTCCATTATCTTTCGCCGGAGAGTTAAGATAAGGGTATGGGGAAGGTAGATACTCCTTAGTAACATCCAAGGTGGTGTATGACAATTTTTTTTGGCTTCGTCCTCTTTTTTGTTTCGTCTCTAGCCATGTTCTCATTCAAAATATTAAATTACACAAGCACATAAGGTAAAAAGGTTCACTTGTCAATTAACTACTAGACGCTTAATTGACGGTTGTGTAGTGATACTCGCTGAAAGGGCGTCACGGCGAGGAACCACGACGACCTCACTAGATAGGGAGCGAGACGAGACTAAGAGGAAGAGGGGACGAAATACGACAGACTTAAGGTATATTCTTGAAGGAGAGAAAAGAGAGATAAGATACATGTGCTGAACCCGGTATTTATATATCGTACTTTGTCCTAATCCGGAAGGTGTAAGCGGTTGGCTTACACTCGCCAAGCTCCAGACGAGCTGTCCTGACAATGGGCCCTCGCAAAACGCTGATCTATGTATAAAGCGGAACAAGAGCGGCAAAGGCTTGTCAGAGAGACCTTTTTGAATCAACGAGGATTTGAAATGATGGCTACGTCGTCTGCCTAGTAACTGATGTCGGCTGAGTTGCGGGAATCGACGTTGGGAAGGAGATGAGGCCAAGCTGAGTCCTGAATGATAACTGCGGAACAGGAACTACGTCGATGAGCAGAAAACGTATGCTATGAGACCAGCTATGACACGGTGTGAGAGGGGAATCCATCACGAGGTGTAGGTCGAGGGAAACCCTGGCCGTCGCCAAAATATATGAATGTTCATTATTTGGTTGCTCTTCATCTCTACCATCACCGTTCTTTTCCCTCGCCGCTCCTTTCTTTTTTTCATGCACCACCTCCCTCTATCTCTCCTTCTTTTTGTTTTCTCTGTCAATGCCATCATTGTCCCTTTCAAAATCCACTTTTCGAACGGTGCATCACACACTTCTCTGAACCGCAGAACACCCACATTAGTATCGAACATCGGAAATGCTCAATATGTGAGCAACATTACTCTTGGAGGCGTGACGGTACCTGTTTTACTCGACACGGGCAGGTATGAACAGCGACATTACATAGCAAGATAGATTTCTAATTTGTTAAACTTCATTCGCAGCTCCGATCTCTGGTCTGCGTTCCCCGAGGACCAACCTTCGATTACCGGCCTCGATGAGAGTGTATCTCTCAGCTATGCCGTCGGCAAAGTAACAGGTTGACAATGTTCTATTGTAGCAAATCCGTGCACTGACTGTTATTTAGGTTCCGTTGCTGTGACCTCCCTTTCATTCGGCGGTTTCAATGTCGATAACCAGGCATTCCGTATGTTTATCCCATCCCCATCCCGTCTCCAATACTCATATACTATTCTAGTTCATGTCACAGACACAAGTTCATTCACGTCGGATCTCGAGTCCCAAGGATACTATGGTCTCATCGGTCTCGGACCAAATTCTGGCAGTGCCATCGCCAAGAAAATCAAAAAAGGTCCACGGGGAGACACCACGCTCTCCCACATTTTTGAGGCCCATAACGAAACAGACAACTACATCTCCTTTTTACTCACCCGCAAAGGTGACCCTAGTGAAACGAGCATGCAAGGCCAACTTACCATTTCCGAAATTGTGCCTGGCTTCGAGAATATCACTTCCATGCCCCAGATGGATGTTGACAAAGTAAACCGACTGCTGAAGGCTGGTGCGTTCTAAAATTGATCTTCTTACCCAAGGCACGAGGCCGGTAGACTGATGTACCTTGTGGTTGGCGACCAGATCAACATTGGCAAATCTTGACTGACAAAGACACTGGAATCATTGGACCTGATGGTCAACCTCTCAAAGTCGATTCTATCGTCCCTGGATGCCCTGACGGTCAGCTCGTCGCCGTCATTGACAGTGGGTGAGTGAAGATACCCTCGAATTTTCTGTCGTTCACAAGAAAATATACCAGATTCACATTTTCTCAAGTTCCTCGTGACATCTCCGACCAAATCTATGGTCGTGTCAAAGGCGCTTACTATGATACCAATCAAGAGTTCTGGATGATCCCTTGCCAGCAGTCGCTCAACATCACTTTCAACTTCGGTGGAAAATCTTATCCCGTACATCCCCTTGATACTGTGGATGACAACTTTAACCAAGTTGATTCCACCGGCCAGAAAGTTTGTATCGGTTCTGTAAGTATTCGCCTTGCGGGCATTTAACCCATTTCTGATGTTAGTCTTTAGTTCCAACCCATCACCTCCGCATTCTCCATGCTCGGCCACTACGACATGATTCTCGGCATGAGTTTCCGTAGGTCTTATTTTCCATGCAAGAATTCAAGCTTAATATCTGTTTTAGTCCGTAATGCGTATACCCTTCTCAACTTCGGCAATTGGATTGATAGCTCGTCCAAAACACAAGAACATCCGTTTATCCAACTCGCGTCAATCACTAACGTGGACCAGGCTCACGCCGACTTCGTCAAAGTCCGGCTTGGGGGAATCGATACTACCGGTGCCGCACAGTACCAGCTGCTACCTGTCGACCAGATGAATCATTCACCGGTGTCTGATGAGGAGAAAAAGAAAAAATACCAGGAGATGGTTTTGAGTCGATGGCCATACATCTTTGTCGGATGCTTAGTGTTCGTTCTTCTGGTCACGGGCTACTGTGTCTGGAGGTGTTGCTGCAGGAAGGGTAGAAAACAAGGTAATAGTAAGTTGGCAGGCCTTTTCAAGCGGAATGGCAACAAGAATGGTGGTGGGAACAGGACTTTGGAGGAGACGGAAGTTGGGTTCCAAAGCCAGAAAGGAGACAGTGAAAACTCAAAGTATCACCCCTTATCCGATTCAAACAACCTCAGTATGCAGGACCTTCACCGAACGAACACCAACCACTCGCAGCAATCCTTCCCACCACCGCCATCATATCCGAACAACCCCTATTCGCGGGATTACCACGATGGAAGCACATACTCGTTACAAGGGAATGCTACCAATGGTTACCCTCAGTCTACACCATACGTTATGAACCCACATGTTATGGATAGTGTTGCGAGCGTGCATATGCAAAGACAACCACATGATTTCAGCGGTGGATATAGTGGTAATGAGTTTGCTGCTCGGTGATGGTTCTTCCTTACTATTTACATATTCCCTCAAACTCTCTATTGCTGTTGGTCTCTGGTTAGACTGCATCCGCCGTGTGCTGGCATATAATTTCTCGACTATTTTTGCTATGTTGATTTTGGTTACGTGCTGTATGTTGCATACCCGCTTCTCAACTAGAGACGATTTGTTGGGAATTGACTCAATAAATGCCTTGGTTTATCATAGACTTCGAGTTAATAGATGCCTTTGTACAATGAGTCCGGTTTTGAAAACTCACCTTGTATTTCAAGCGAATTGTGAAATCGCATTGAGACCTGATTTACTAGATGGTGACTACAGGGGATGTCGAAATATTATTAAAACTGTTATTCGCCGAGCTCACGAAGTGTGCGCCTAGAGTATGCAACGTAAAACTTCAATCCCGTCCTTCCGAAGGGCAAAACTTATGCGAATATCAGCATTGCAATGCAGGAAATGATTAATTCAAACTAGATAATGCTACAACGTCAAGATAGGTGAAAGATAACATGGTATCGCATGTGCCCTTGAGCTCGTCACAGGAATATTCCTCTCGCACATGAAACGAACAAGATGAAGCCGATTAACGTTGAAAGTTGAGGGGGGAGTTAAAATATGTTCGATAACCAGCCCGTGATAGCAACCAGTTTTTGGTAGCCTTTATCACCGGTAAAGCCTCCAACAACTATGATAAAATGTGCCAGACAAGCTGGTGGAAGAAGCTCGATCAGTATGTAACCAGGGACGCATTGGATTCAGACATACCTGCGGCAATGAATGCTACCACGGAAGCGACCGGATATGTCTTCTCTAGACTTGAATCAAGAGTCTTAAGAGGAGGTTCTAGAGTGTAGCCCTCTGATTTCTCGCTCGCTGGGCTCGCGTTCTCAGTAGCAGTGCGTGCTTCCATAGCGTCGAAGAGTCCAATGTTAAGATCGTACGCAAGAAGCGCTTCGTTGACAACAGCGGCTGATGATCATGATGGATCAATATATTATGTCATACAATTCATTGAATGGGAACATACCCTTGCTTTCCTCACTCTTGGATTTGTTCATGCCGTCTCTAAACCAGTCCTTAATCGTCTTCATATCGCCTTGGGTGGCCTTCTTCGAACTGCTAAGTTGCTTGAAAGCATAAAATTCGGTACCAAGTCCACTCGTCATGTCCAAGTCGTATGCCTTGGTAATGGTTCTTCGCATGATCTGGCCTCCGCTCAAATCACCCAGATAACGAGCGTATGAGTGCGCCAATAGGGGGGCAGGATCGATAGAATCAGACAAAAATTGGATACGGTCCACGTATGATCGGAGTTGGTCCGGCATGTTTGACATGAGCGATGTATGTAGGGGGTGTGATTGCCATTTCGAGACAGGAACTTGTAGCAAGTGCGAGATATCTGACTCCAAAGGTGTGGCACGTCCTAATAGAGCCGGATTGTAAGTTGATTCAAGAGTGGGGTGAGTCGAATGACGTTCTAGTTGACGTTCGAGTGTACTGTAAAGCCCCAGTTCAGCCAAAGCGGCAGAAGGGAAAACCAGACAATACTGACTCGTATACGTGCCACAACATCATCAAGTATTGGATGTACTGATCCTTAGGTAGTTGCCCACTGAGCAAACGTTTCGCTCCTACACTGCTATTTGCACGATCATGCGACTCCTTCGTTGCCTCCCGCAAAAGAGTTGCCAAAGGTTGACTTAAATCGAGCTTGAGTGTGGCTGCCATGTCCGGGGTCGTGATGAATAGGAGTCAGTAATGGGAGTTGAAAGGTGCAGAGAAAGTGGGCGAGCAACCGCGAAATATAAGCCCAGAAGCTGTTGAGCATAGCCATTTTTGGCTCAGCGCCAAATGCGGAGCATAACGACGCGTGCTGAATGGGTCGCCTGGGGTCGCTTCGGTGGAACGGCATCCTTGCGAGCCTTATTTGGTCTACTTGCCATTGAGACGTAAGTATGACTTGATTTTCATCAGATTCCATAACCTCTGAGTGCTATCTTACATACCATCATGTTGGATTATTCGAGAGTCTGCTAGAAAGCCATCGCTAACTTGTCAAGCAGGAAAGAGTAATTACCTGTAATTTCGCCCAGAAGTGTCTCGCGACGTCAAAAGACTCGGCCACTGACCACTGTACTTTTTTCCCTTCCCCTGTGACGGTCCCCCGTTTCCGACGATATTCGTTCAGGAAGGGTTCAAAAAACATGAATGCTGTAGATCCGCGGACGGTGACGTGAGGCATGCTCCCTTGAGGCGCCAAGACGTCATAACCGGCTAGCGCAGCTCGACAGCCTAAGACTCATAGAGTCATCTGAGCCTTGAGATCCAGCTGAGGCCGCTCCTGGGGACTTGCGCGCTCAGGCACTTACGAGTGAAGAGTCAGAGATTGAGACTAGTGATCATGATAGGCAAAAGAGCTAGGCTTCTTCTACCTGAAACTAGAGCCTGAAGACGATTCTTCCAAATAAACTTCAGATAGCAAGACTGGGAGAAATTGAGACAAATATGTAACTCGACAACGATTCATCACGCTTGAGTCAGGGGAGAATCCCGACCTCTAGTGTCTTGAAACCGAGATAATAATCGGTATTGTAGCCATTTAGAGTAGTTATGTTAGACGAGGAATGAGCACGGTCGGAGGCGAATATGAATGAACCTAACCCTAATTATAACCAGTGCCTCTCTATTACGATCAGCGTGGTCTGCTCCAGCCTCTCTGATTATTTAAATGCCTACAACTTTCCTGCTCACCACACGCTCTGACGACTCGTCACGCAAGCGCTTGCAGTCAATTACCCGCGCCCATTTCTCCAGACCCCGGATTCTCATCATTGACGGTCTCTGTCCTGTGTTGTTGTACCTGCGTCGTTCACAGGGTATCAGTATCTTCGTCCACTCGCCACATTTGCTCGTTGTATCGCCTTTCTCGAACCAAGTTGTGTAGTGCCCATGTCGTGGACGAGGCCTCTGTCCTTTGTCGAGTCGAGCGTTGCCTGTCGACGGTGACTCTTCTAATCTCATCAAGTCTTGTCATGCTTGGCGCTGCTCGATCTTAATAGACACCTAACCTTGTGAGGTTTCCCGATGTCCGAAATCATCACATTGCTAACAGCTTGGTTACGCCCTTATGCTCTGTAACAGCATGATAGCGCATCGCTGGTGGCATTTATGCTTCTGTATGCTATTCACTCAGCATGGTTATGCCCGATGATTGGGAACTTATGCCCATATTTATTCTCAAAGCCAGTATGTTTTCTGCCACGCCAAGGGTGTCAGGCCGCTTTGTTATCTATGGATGACTTCTGCTCCAGTGCTGTACACTTGCTACCACAAATAGTCTATCTCATCAATGAACAGACTTCTTTTGGCAATATCAGAACTCCGATTAGTATAATGATCTACACATCTAGCGCCACTCCTCGGGGGTGAGCTGTTCCCGGACCGTGTCGGCCGGGTTGGCTGGTGCCCTCCGTTTTGGGGGTGACCCCGACTGCATTCGAATTTTTGATCTCACAGCTTAGAGGTTTTCAGGCTTCTATAGCCCATTCCTTTCACCCCCCCTCCCCCAAGACTCGCCGTCAATTGTCCAAAAAGGCAACTACCAGCTCACTAACAAAATAAGCTAATCTTGTTGTCCAGAATCTTGTAACTTATTCTCAGTATACCCATGCGGCACATCTTGTTCTGTTCAGGATACAGTCACCATTTGTTATGAGTGCCGTGTGCGACCTTGTAATCCATTTGCTGCAGTATAGCTTCATTGGTAATACAAAGCCTGTCTGGACTCCGGTGTAGAGTGATCGAGGCACGGCTACCCATTGGATTAGTATGTCATTTTGGAACCAAGTCTGGCTCCATAAACTTTTTGTGTGCAATGATGCCATCAACCCGCAGCAAGCATATGGGCAGGTTTAAAAATAATCTCATGTCTTTTTGTTTGCACTTTTCGAATTTTGAATATCTCGGGTCTGAAGTGAATCATTTTCATCAGGCCCTCTAACGGCTACGATCTAATCACATCCGAACAATGGCCCGAATTCCATAAAACCTCGGAGTTGGACAGGCGATTCAATTTTTTGTCGAGACTACAAATTAATATATACATACAACAATTGGCTTCGTCATGGGCTGCTTTGCGGAATGGATATTAAGGAAACACGCGAGGGTACAATTATGAATCATGTGAGCACGGAAATGGAGGACTGTACAAAGAAATTGATGTGGCATCCAGTTGAAACTCGAATCTGGACGTTCAAGAGTTTAAAGCAGAAAACGAATGTTACGACATGTAAACCAAAAAATCCAAAAAAATCCTGTAAACCGTCATCATAAAAGTCGTGAATTATTGAGTTCGAAAACAAGGCCATTTTGCCCGATTTCTTTGGGTGAGTCTCGTGAACCACTAATAGATACTTTCAGTTCCATAGACTATCGGTCAATGCCAGAACAAAACGCACGTTATGGAAGAGATGGACTCATCGACCTCGATCTTCGCTGTAGGTCCATCGCACAGAGCTTCGGCAATTCTTTTTCATGGACTTCGTCACTTTTATCATCGTCGTTGAGTTCCTCCGTCTCCTCTCCTCGATCGGTGCTCAAGCCTTTCTCCCCCGAGTTCTCAGCGCGTTTACCACCAATCAGTACGCCGCCCCCAATCACACGCCAAGTGATGGGGAAGAAGTCCTTCTTCTTCTCCTTATTGTCTTCAGTCTCCGACGTGTCAACTCGTGGTCTGTCAATATCCGGTTCTCCGCTGCCCTTGAAAGCAGCGATGCAGGGTGCCTGTAAGTAGCTGTCACTCTTCCGACGCGGCCTTGTGTTTTGCGAATGACTCAAAATCATGGGAGGCGCAGGAGGAACATCTGTGCTATGGATGCTAAAAATAAACTTCATAAGTATACGGTCGGCGACCACAAAAAGCACGAGTGGTGACTCACAAAGTGCAGCGATCACCATTGGGACATCCATTCTCTACGGTGTAAAATTTGCAGGGTTTGGCTACTGTGAAGTCAGCTGATAGGAAAAAACGGTCAAGTGATAGTGCACACGTACTCTTGTATTTAGTAGCCTTCCGTGAAACAGTCCGAGATACACTGCGACGGGGACCCCTTGTCGCCACATTTCTATTACCCCATGTTCCATCCCAATGTGCTTGGTGTTGCATTCCGCCAGAGTCCCAAACAGGGACATCGCGCATCGCATATCCCTCGGGTCTATGGCTGTAGGGCTTATCGGATGACATGGATTCTCGATCTTCAACGTGAACCTGCGATTGGTGTTGAATGTGTTGATGTTCTGCAAACTGCGGGTCCTCAGTGAAGACGACGTCGTGGTGGTGATTCACTTGAATTACATTTGAATTTCTCGTCCTATTACGATTGCTTTCATCCTCTTTCTCTTCGTTTCTCGTCAAGCCGAGGACTCCGATCGTAGATTCAAAGTCAACGCAGGGCGTGTCTAGCTGTGGACTGGCCATCGACATCGAGGTTGAATAGGATCGTGATTTAACCTCCGGAGACTGAGCATTGGTAGAGATTTCAGGACTTCCAACAGTGAAAGATCCTGGATGTCCTGAGTAAACGCTTGTTGGTGTCCAGGGATGGTAGTAATAGGATGGATGTATGGGATAAGGATTAGGATAACTGCAAGCACCGGTGTATGACGACGCTATACCCTGATTAGTATATCGATGAAATTGAATGGCAAGACGGGGGCCTACGGTGAGGTGGCGGAAGTATAACATTGATATCTGACAAGACAAAATATACGTGGTCAATGGTACACTTTGCTTCAACGGGAACACTCACCGTGGCCTCGCCCTGGCCCATGTAGCCCTTGTATCGAAGGGGGATAGGTCAAACTTGGCATAACTGACACATGCGCAAAGTTACACTCTTCGGCAGTGTTTGTACATAGTCCGAATTGGAAATACTTGCAAGGTTTCGCTATGAGATTTGTCAACAAAATATGGAACATATATGTTGGCAGTGTATCAAACGCAAAAAAAAAAACACAAAATGGAAAAGTGGATATGTAATTACTTACTGTGGCGCTTCTTGAGCGGAGGATACTTCTTCGCTTTGGTCGACATGCCGTATATAGATGAAGGAGAGGAATGTTTTCCAAAAGCCAGCGTGCAAAATCGACGAAGTCGGGAGGGAATAAGTCCGAGATGCAAGCTAAGCTTATGAGGAGAGCGTCTAGGTATCCAACAATAACAAGGTTTCAAGTGGAAGAGAGGCCAAAAGACAGCTAGCCGAAACTGCACCCTATATTAAGCTCTTCAACAAATATGGAAATCGGAAAGAGCACAAAATTAGCAATCAGATGGATGCCTAAAATGAATGAACCGTCCGAAAGAGAAGCGACAAGACAAGCAAGAATGTGGCTTGGAGAGATGATATTTGATCGATGTTGTAGGTTGGGCCGGGGCTGGGCAGGCTTTGTACTTTTGAACCGTGGATTCTCGTTTGGAATCGGAGATGGAAAGACAATATTTAGAAATGTCAAACTGATCGAACGTAGGGGCTTGATTTCTTAACAGTATGAGAAGGCCGTAATCCGTGCCAGCGTCGCGTGTGGTCTGATTTAAAAACGGTGAGAGAGAAAATATGAAGAGTCGGATAAAAGCCCCACAAATGACCGAATACTACACCAACAACCACAGGAACCGTAAAAGAGTAGTGACAAGGTGAATCTGAAACACTTCTCCGTTCAGTGTCCCAATTCTTAGTAGAGCACGTACATTGAAGACAACAGAACAACAAATCACCAAACTTCCAGCAACAAACAACGTATAAATCTCACCTCACACTAACCGTGCCCCAGACGGTGCCAGAGTGAAAGAGATGATGAACCCGGCCAAACGGAAAAGCGGCTAAAGGGTTTCGTGAAGTAATCCCGTGACAGTGATGGGCAACTCCAAGTTTATCCGTTCGTAGAGATGGAACACTTGAAAGACAATAGAGCCCTGCCACGAGTCCGTAACAATAAGAAACGGTGAGTTCGCAAGACGGGGTCGCCACTATTGAATATCCAGATGGGGATGAGAGATAGGCGATTCAGATCGAACCTGCACACTCGCTCCCACTGCGCCATACATAGCTAATGACTGCAAGTCAATGGAAGGCTCATGTATCTGGGGGCCTTCACTTTTTAAAAAATTCTCGGTCACTGGTATTAGGAGTTGATGACGAATAAAAGGTCGGAGCCCTCTTTTCAACCACAAGAGGTATCATTCTTTCAATGCGTCTACTATGTATTGTTCAGTTCAGTTCTGTGAGGTCCAGAATGTGGACAATTGGGGTGGACATTACCAGATGAACCGAATCCCAAGGTTTCAACAAAAAAAAATTGACCAATGACCAAATGCGTATAAGATCTACTTGTACCTGGAAGTCCTATTGTTTTGCTTCCAAGCGGTTCCCAGCCCATGCATATATAGACATAAAGAGCTATTCTTAGCCAGAGTTTGTCAATACCCTGAAGGTGAAGAATGGAAGCTTAAGTCAATAACATCATATAAAGATGAGCGAAGAGTCTTCTTAGCGTACGACATCATGATCGTGACACGAACATGCCGGACTCAAGAAGGCGTGGCGCAACATAAGTATTCGTGTCCTCGTTCGACTCGAAAAGGTTCCCTGACGATGATCTTCATGAAAGGATATGGCGGCGATTGATGTGCGACAGCGTTATATCTCCTCCGCTATCTGGGAAGGCCAACTCAAATTGTCCCACACCCGGTCTGACAATATATCGATCTAGGTACTGGAACTCACGGATAGTTCTCCGCCCTCGGTCAGTTTAATCGAATCCATACCAACTTAGGTTCCAACTTCCCTCTCCCTGCAATTTGGACACGAGTGCCATTCTATAGACGGCTCAACAGTTCCAGAATGCCAGAGGCTTGATATGACAATGTGTTAGCAATGATTGCGATAGTATTGAGCTCCAAGCCTCGTGTACGGGATGCAATGTTCCGAGAAGAGGTGTGAGATAGACAACAGTCGCGAAGTTGATGCATCAATCACCTGAATCGTTACGTCACTCCCTCCAAATTGTGAATTGGTCAAGCGTTTAGCAAATCCCAGTCGTTTGTACTCTGCAATTAGAGAAATACTATTACGAACGACAGGCAACCTGGTAAGATACAACACTAAATCGCAATTGAATATATCATTGTGAGGGGAGCATCAAGATGGGGCATTAAATCTTCAATCATGTTCTTCGTTACCATGGAGTAGCAGCGGTGTTGATTCTGTCGCTTGTGGTTCATGTGACGGTCGACTGCCAAGTGTATCATGGAGCACTGCTGATGATGGACTTGTGTGTGGGTTCGAAGGATGGTACGGTTGGGTCACATCGGCTTTACATATAGGGCACTGACAATGAAGTGGGTGAGAAATATACTCGAAATCCACAGGTGAAAAAACCTACCAGTTTTTTCCGATGGATAAGCCACTCGTCTACCTCGCTGAGATGGAAGATATGCTGGCAAGGTAATACACGGACTCTGTCTCCTTTCGCAAACTCGGATAGACAGATAGCACACTCCAGTTGGGTTTCGAACCACGGGTGGTGTATTACCCGCTCTGAAGTAGAAGCATCAGAACAAGCCGTTGGACTAGATCCTCGTTCAGACGTTGCCACTTCTACAGGTGGCCTCCCTTCTTCCAGATCAACGTCTGATGAGCGAGGGGTATCATAAACGCGTTCACCGCCTTCATGCTTCTCCCAACCAGTGCCTGTATATACTCGCCATGGAAGTCTCCGGACAACGTCTTCGGGGGCACGTTCACGTTGTGCTGCGCGGGCAGCCCGTATGCGGTGTATGAGCAGGGTAATAAATGTCAAAACTGATGGAAGAAGCAAGATGACTATGAAGGTTATTATTGGTCTAAACGATGTTCAGAGCGATGCCGAAGGAGGGAAACAGGGAGAAAACCTACGAGTACCACTCCCACGCAGAGTATTCTGCAGTAATCAGGAGACTTAGTGTTTGCAGTCCAGAATGTGTGGTATTGGAACTGCCTATGAGTGTGTAGAGTTGCATATAGTCCGAAAACTTGATGTAGGTCGCGGCAATATTGATGTCGGAAGCATCCTCTTGTGGAGTAAATGAGACGCCTGGAAACTCGACCAAAAGAGCTGTAAATCCGAACCTGGGCTGTACATGTTCACGAGGGTATCAGGATAACCCGATACCTCTGGGTCTTCTCCCCCTACAACGACAGCTTTTGCGCCAAAACCTTGTACCTCTCGTACTTTTTTCACAAACTCGCAACCACCGCGTTGCACAAGTGCAATCCATGTGTCTGTCGGCTGGTGTGCGCCAGTGAGACATAGCTTTGGGCAACCTGAGTTTGATGGAAGATCCGAGTCGGCAGTATCATTACTTCCGCACGGAGCAGTAAACGAAGAAAGAGGAATAACGTAGCCCAAAATGGGATCTGCTATCTCTGCACCAAACGCAGCTATGGTGTAGATGAATTGAGGGAAGCCCCAGCAAGAATTACCGATGCTTACCCGGCCTGGAAGTGTAGGAGATCACGGGCGAATGGTCAACGACGGAGACAGTACTTTCAGATCCCCAAGCCCAACTCCACAACCACGTCCTATCGGATTGTGGAGTTGTCGGAGAATTATGGGAGATTTGAGTAGGCTTGGCAGATGCGAGCCAAAAGAAAAAGGGGAGGAAATTGCAGACCACAATGCCCAAAAGCATTGCAGGGACGGGATCAGTAGTTGGCGGGAGCACAAAGGCTCATGCCAGGCCTGCAATTTACACCGGCACGTGTACTCGGAGCACCTTCCATATATATCCAACATGCCTTTGCTACTTTCGCAGATCTCTCCCTTGGCCCTTGCCTGGCCCTTGCTACATGTTATCGATGCGTGCTCGACCAGCACCCAGTTTGCCATTTAACCAACCTCCAAGATCCTTGAAAGACGCCTGCGTAGAAGACCTGCTTATCTTGCTTCTGATGGATCAGTGTTAACATGACAGATGCTCCCTTACCTTGCACAGT
This sequence comes from Agaricus sinodeliciosus, assembly GCA_022315185.1. Lineage (NCBI taxonomy): Eukaryota > Fungi > Basidiomycota > Agaricomycetes > Agaricales > Agaricaceae > Agaricus > Agaricus sinodeliciosus. Next base: position 1,595,139 of record JAHTMV010000055.1, on the reverse strand, counting down.
CCAGAATACTCTGGTACTCCTCATGACACCATGAAGTTATGAGTCGAAGGTCTTGACGCTCTCTTTCTTGAGGCAAGTAGATTGATAGAATTTTACTTGCAGGGTACTGCCAGGGTGCAGGAAGTATGATTTCTTGATCAATTGATCAAATCATCAATAAATCCAACCCTGTGGATTCATCTTCTGATGGCCGCTGGGGTCAAAAGTTGTGCTGACGATTTGGACGCGTTTGATTGACAAGGGTCAAGCAGAGTCCTCTCACCCTAAAATCGTCAAAAATATCGACCACACATCATGTCCTGGATATACTTGCTTAATCATGGCACACAATAAATCTTACCTGTCGTGCTTTGCCATCTTCAGTCACTGTATACCTCTGCAGAAGAATCGAAAGTCTTACTCACCTTACTCGCAATCACTGTTCAAGCTACTCATTTCATTCCCGCCGCGTCGCACATACTTCCTCCTTCTCGATTCCTGTTTCATAAAACTGTCCAAATTTCGAGGGTATCGTTTGAGGTGCCACCCTCAATTTCACGCCTTATAAACGTTTTCTTATGGACTAGTATGCCTTATCGCCTTCCTCCTGGGCCCAACTCTGACAGCAGACCTCTCTGAACGCTTCCTCGCTGGCAATATATACATACGCAGTGCGCTCGACAATATATTCAAGACTTAATTGCGCCCTTTGTTTGTGACTGGGTTGCTTTGCTCGGTCTGGAGATGTAGATAATTTCTTCGCAGCTCAGGCTCCAATTTCATATGCAAAGATTTGCCCTGCCGGCCTCAAGCCATACGGTGCAAAAGTGAGGATATATTTGTGTCCAATAGTTGGCACCTGCTGACATCTGAAAGTTACTTGGGCTGGTGTTGGCATTGCCAGCCAAGTTACATACACAGGGCCCTGTCTATCTACCTCATCTCGGACACGCGATGCCGCTCTCGCGCTGAAAGTACTTAATGAGCATGAGTTGTGTCAGCTTGATCAACCTTATATTTTCTGGAGCGCATACAATCAGGTATACTACAAGCCAAGATTCGACTCTTAAGGCTATCATTGATGATTACGTCTCAGCGCATGTTCTTTTCCAGCAAGCTAGCAATCTTCATATTACTGTGAATGGTGAGGCCCTTGAAGAACCGGAGTCTCAGGTCCACTTCTTGCCATCACGGGTCCTTGAGGTCGTCCCTAGCGTGGCACATATCTAGGCAGCACCGCATCCCTGTCCTAAACATCGTCTGATCGGATAGACCCGCGCTCCATGCAACAACTTTGATCCGGTATGCCGAACATGACTTGCTTATTGCCAATGGAAATCCGTCCTATTTGAACGATAAAGTGCGGCCGATTGTCCAACTTAGTCGTGATTACGCCGTCGCCAATTGGAACCAATTTAGGTATGCCGCTGCTTTTCATCGATAACACTAGTTCGTTGAACAGATAAAGGTAGATTTAATTGTGGGAAGAAGTTCAACCTAGTCCACTCTATACCACCGCCGTCCAGCAGAGAGGCGTTCACAGTCAATACGTGGATCACGCTCTATCATATCCGCCCATAGTCATATTGGAACCCAACGTACCTTGGTGGTCGTTCCGGAAAGATGTCTATTCCATCATTGCTTCTATCCGCAATTTTGACCTGCTGCCGGATGTGATGCCACTACCCTCCAAACTTGTTCGGACAAGGCTTTAGCAAACCATACAACTTATGTTGACGCTTTCCACTCAATCAATATCACCAATGCCAGAATTTTATGAACGCTCCTGTCGCCACGGGCCAGTACCTTGGAGATGTTTTCGCCCCTAGTTTTCTTGATGCAAGGAGCTAAGCTGTTATTTCAAGTCACGGTACTTGACCAGCTTCGCCGCTGCGGAGCAAATCCACGATGCAGTCATTGTTGGGCAACTCGGGGTACTCCACGTCACATGTACTTCACTTGCTTTCTTTCAGTGATTGAAGATTGGGTGAAGCTTGGTAATTACGCGCTGGGCTTCCCCCGGCTACGCTTTTTACCTCAGGCATACGTGACTATGCCAATGGTTTCGTAGCTGCGGCTTCAAAGCACACGACGCATTTGCAGAACAAGACAATAGGAATGATGGCATTCCACTGATCAATCGATCACAGCTGACCTAACCTGGAGATGTACTGCGCTGTTGACAGCGAGCGCAGCGAGCAACGGATCTGCGCCAAAGAGCTGGGTTAAAGCCAGAATTTGCTCGGGAAATACGGAAAGGTTCTGTTGGTGAAGTTCTCAACGTCCGCGCAGACTGAGACCATATTCAGAATTTGATTGATGCGTTGGTGGCTGGCCAATTATTTGATAATGCTCTCTTGCTTTCCTCCAAAAGTCATGGTCCGCTGAGGTTGATTTTCTGATTTAATTTTTTAAACCCGCGAACATCAAAGACTCCGAAGAGATCTGGTAGGAATCTGATCCTAGTTGCGAGGCTACTACACTAGAATGCGGTGAATATGTTGTCAATAGTATATGGCGGTGGTAAATGGTTGGAATTGTATTGTTACTTGTACTATAGTTAGTTCCTTTGTATCACTATTTCCCCACAACTGATGTGATGTCACATGCACGTTAGAAGCACAGCAGTTGTTGAATGCTCATTGCTCTGCACCCCTCTCACTGCAATCAGCATGTCCCTTCTCGACAAACTTCGTAAAGGTGCTCAGAAAGCAACAATACAAGCAACTGCATTTGCACAAACAAGCTCGAGCAAAGTAGCCAGTGGATCAAGGGAGTTTATGCAAGGTTTCTCTCTCCCTGGTGAGGCAGAGAAAGCAGCTAAAATTCTGGAGAGTTTCTTGGGTATGCATTCATCTGTGCTTTACTTTCAAACCTGCATAACTAATTGCTTTCACATTTGGCCTTAAATTGACACCCTCAATCATGAACCATCGTATCAAAATGGATAACCAGCCGATCCCGAACGACCCGACTCAGCGCTTAATGCTATCCCTAAAGCTGTCCTCAATCGCGCCAGAGGTTAATCTCTCACTCTCCTTCAATCTCGAAGGTGACTCTACATCCCTCCTCCGCAGGTTTGGCCGTATTCCATGTAGTCAAAGCCGGTTTCGTATTCTCTGGCAAGGCAGGCTCGGGTATTGTCATCGCCCGCCTTCCTGACGGATCTTGGTCTGCACCATCTTGTATTGGTACAGCCGGTGTGGGTTGGGGTCTCCAAATTGGTGCCGATATCACAGATTTTGTCATCGTCCTTAACAGCGAAGATGCTGTTCGCGCACTCTCGCTCGGTGGTAACGTTACTATCGGTGGAAACATTGCTGCCACTGCTGGGCCTCTAGGTACCGGCGGTAGCGTGCAAGCGTCACTTGCCCACCCAGCCCCAATGTTTTCTTATTCACAATCGAAGGGTGCGTTACTTTTGCTGTGTTTTTCTTCCCGCATTGTGTTATAGTAGCGTCTGACTCTGACTTTTCCTACGGTGCATTCACAGGGCTTTTTGCTGGTATATCCTTAGAAGGGACCGTGTTAATCGAACGCAAAGATGCTAATCGTGACTTCTATGGATCGCCCGTGCCAGTCAAAGATATTTTAGGTGGTCGTGTTCCTCCTCCTGAAGTTGCTTCGAGACTGTATGAGATTATTGAGGCAGCAGAAGGGCTCGACGAGGCAGGACTTCCTGACCAAGCCTATATCCCGGACGCTGGAGGCGGTCAGATAAACCTCAACCAGAACAACAATCAAACCGTCTTCGATGCTGATGGTCATCACTAGTGTGGTCTACTTTCTTTTGTTTATGCCCTTCGCCCTTGCTATATACATGTATTTTTATATGCTTTAAGCACATGCGTTCAAAGTACGTTGCCATATTCCTCTATTCTAGAGACATGAAAGAACATGACAGAGCAAAGTAAACAAGTAAAAGTATGCGGTATTATAAAGTAACGGTATTAAAAGTATTTATTCCAGAATCCAATGGTGCCATTATGGTTTGCTGCAAAGTTCTCGATGCCGAGTAACTTGGTGACAAGACCATAAATTTCAACATTAGCAAAGGTATCCATCACGTAGGTGTTATCCGACGTCGAGTGCCAACCCTTGTTCGTCAAATCAAGGAAACCTCTCCTTCTCGACTGGTGCAAACTCTTGGTCACTGCAGAGAAAGGACCATGAGCAACAAATATAGCTTGCATGGCTACCTCGATATTGTCAAAGCCATGATTCTACAAGTAACGTTCAACTTGCCAAAGCCTCGAATGATATGCATGATAAATCACATACTCCTTTCGTCATATGCTTGTTTCCCTCCTTTTTGGTCGTAAGGACGTGGTTTACCTTGGGGACTATATAAAGCGGTGAAATTCTTTCGTTATTCGAGAAGTGCCATCGGCGAGGCATAGTCTCGCGTGTGAAAACCTCGAATTGTCCTGGGTTATTTTCTGATGCTTGATATAATTTCTCCTCGTACATTGTCTCGTTAGTACCTTCGCGGAACCTGATACCCATGGCTGGCCACCCGTCTTCATGTTCAATCGCTTCCATACCATCCTCACCAAGGATCTCATCGATGTTGACAAGCGTGTAATTAGAAGTATCCACCATACCGTGATCACTGACAAAGATCACATCCACGATGTCAGTCAGGTTTCGAACTTGCAACTGGGTATGGAGATGCTTGGCGAACATGTCAACCATTTCGAGGGTCGCCTGATTGAATTTCGGTTGGTGAATCACTTGAAAGCAGCGCGAAAAGATTGGTAACTCACGTTCACCTGCGCCGACATGGGACCATACTTGTGACCAGCCTGGTCTAGGGTAGGTTCATAGGCTATAGGATATTTGGTAAATCAATCGAAGCAGGCTAACTTGTACATATAAAAACCTGTGATGAGTTGAGGTCTTTCTTCGAGAGGAAGGTCAATCCACTGGAAAATATGATCCAGCTTTGCATCCAACGATACTGGTTCCTAAAATAACTGATCAGAGCGTGGAAGTAGGCAATTGGTTTCAGTGATGTACCCTCCACGGTATCATATATGTTGGCGAGGCACCATTTGCCGTTTCCAAAGGTCCCGGCCTGGAAGGATATGAGGCGGCGTTGGCAAGAGACGAAGTGAACGAAACTTACCACATGAGATTGGCTGTTAGCAATCCCGCTTTTCCGGCAGTCTCCCACATCTACGAATGATAGTGAGGACAAGTGTCATTGAATCAAGCTGGGACATACAGGTTCGCCTTTCCACCAGTGTGAAAGATAAACTGTATCTGCTTTATTGTAGTGGAACTCTGTGTCTGAGACGGGATCCCAAAAGTTCTGCTCAAGCTTAGCTCTCGACCATCGTCCATGATGCACGTAGGGCTTACATTGCCTACAATGCCATGCGACTCCGCATGAAGGCCGGTCCTATTGAATGTTCCATGTCAACACTTAATCTTACCTCTGTGAGTAGGACATACATAAGAGCCCAATGATTCCTACCACCAGCTAATCACTAGCCGCATTTTAATATATGAAATATTATTACTCACGGGAATGTCAGTGTCTAGAGTTATGCATATGAGAATGAATTTTCAGCAGAGGATAAAGACGTACAGGAAACACAGGTCGCATAGACTTGGCGCGCAGCCCTTGTTTACTAATTTCCAAGAGGTGGGGTGTGAGACCTCGGTCAAGGTAGTCGGCTCTGCAGGCATTGTGAGTAGAAAGCCTGGAAAGCAACATGCTGGGTCAACCCACCTCAGGCCGTCGATAGAAACGAGTAGTACCGTCCGCCTGAAATCGTGCGTTCCATTGGACCTTAGCACACCTCGGTGGAATAGCAAGTTCGGGTGTGGAGGTCGCGGTATTAAAAGCGTCCTTACAACAGCACCAGATAGGATAATGCAAATGAGAGTTACAGCGATAGCTGCAATCTTTCGGGATGACCAGACATTGGGCCGGGTGTTGGGTTCGGGTTTCTCGTTGTAATCTTCGCTGAGGAGACCTTTCCGCTCCTCAATGTGAAAGCACTCGAGAGCATTTTCATGCTCTACCTTTGAGTAGTGCATGTCGTTGGTAGCCATTACAGCAGTACGATGGTAAGCAAGTCGGAAGGACCAGCCGTGCTCGTGACCAGCCGTCGGGCGCCAGTTTAAAAGCAGGTTAGCCCTGAGGGTTCTTGCATCTTCACCACACAATAATAATAAATCAAAGTACAAATCTATTCTCCGGAAACGCGCTCGAAAAACTGCTTCAACGTACCCGCCAACACCTCGGGAAGAGCCTCCACATCGCGCAAAACTACATAATACTCAAACGGAAAGGAATCAAGGTACTTTTGTAACTGCATCTCCATTTTTCCATCAACATTCTTGAACTCCGCCTTTGTCATAGTCAATATCGAGTTTGAATTGGCATCTTTCGAGGAAACCGACCCCGGAGTAGTGGAAGAATGCAGAGAATCCAGAACGATGAAAACGATCATGACCTTCTGTTCTTCTGCTTTGCGCAGAAGGGTCCTGAGTTTGTCATGGTCTTGACAAATTCCATCAGATACGATTATTTCCAACTGCCATAGGTCGGCAGCAGAGGCAGAAGACATCGACCGACGCTCCCGAGCGCTTTCTAGAACCTTTAAGCTGGTGTCGACGAGGGAAAGAACATTGGTTGCCTTCTGCTTGAATGTAAACGCATTGAACACCTGTGTGCCGGCTTGATCTGTGAACGATCCCTGGTCAAAGCCGTGTAGAAGGTCAACGACTCCACCAAACTTGGCTATGGCTATATCACCGGACTCAAGACGAGTTAAAGCCTTCGAGATAAGCGCGAGGGTCTGGTAGGCGAGATGGATTGAGTGTGATTCTGCCATAGAACGGGAATCATCGATGGCAATTAGGACTTGGTATTCCCTTTGGCTAGGCTTTGTCCGCCGAAGCCAAATCTTATCCTTTGTGTAGTCACTGGCAATATAGGGTATGATTTTTTTCATATTTAGCCTCTTCCCCGTGCGGAAATCACCCTTCAAACGAGTAGCCAAGGTTGGTTCCAAGATGAGTCGGAGTTGCTCGCAGAGAGCATAAGCAAGATCGTGTGTCATAGACTCGTACAGTCGCCATATATGCTCTGCGCGGGACTCGGGGAAATCCTCACTTTGCCACTGCTTTAATTCCGCTTCAGCATTTCTATTGATCTCTTCTTCCACCTCCGCATCTGTTGTTGGTAACGAAGAGCTGACTACGGTCGTAGGCTCCTGTGGATCTGGTCCGAACCCAGGCAGAACAGCCCCCTCGATATTTTCGCGGAGCGCTGAGGCAGTCTGTTCCGACTGAGATGTGAGTTCTTCCTGGGGTTTTTCATAGTGCTCTGGCTGAACAGGTTCGTCCATATCCATAGAAAGGGAAGGATCAAGGTACGGGTCGTCTTCGACGAATTTTAGATCATTAAGCTTAGCAACTTGTTCCTCCTCCGCCGCTCCTAAGGCTTGCATATCGTTATCCTCGTCATCCGGTTGGACGTATTCAAGCTGAGCAGGCGTCTCTGATGGTCCGACTTTGGGCTTCGGTACGTCAGTGGGTTCGCTGCCCAGAATTTCGTCAAAACGTTGCTTGATTTCTTTAAGAGTTTCACCAAGGCTTCGGAGGGGGTTAGCTTGCGCCTTCTGTACGGCAGAAGATTGTTCGTGGCCTTGTTGTTCACCAGATCGAGCATTCCCCTTGTGGTCATCCGGACTCTCCTGAGTAGATTCTTCTCGGACATCACTCTTAGCTCTACAACGTCGTCAGTAGGGTGGATGAGTACAGATAAATAGGACAAACCCAGCCTGTTTGGTGATTTCAATCCTCTCTGAACTCGCCTTCTGCCCACTTTCCGCGGCGGAACTTCCTGTCTGACCAGTCGAGGTAGAATCATTGTCCATTGTCTGTGCCTCATCATTCGAATTGACATCCCCCTCTCCCACTGAGGTATCTGGACGAGCCACAACTTCATCGGGCGTCCCTTGTTCTGCTGCTGGATCGGGATCCTGCTGCACATCTACTTCTGTTTCCACCTTCTTCTCCATTTCAATGTCTGAATCGTCAACCATATCCTCTCCTTGTGTCCCGTCACCTTCCTCGCCTTCAACTTCGTCGTTTTCCAACGCCTTATCATCGTCCATTTCATTGCCTTCGGATACCCGTTCCCGTTCCCGTTCCCGTTCCCGTTCCTCGCCTTCTTCTTCCAACTCACTATTTGTTTTATCCCTTTTCTCTTCTTCGCCAAAATCCAAGTCCATATCTTCCGGTAGATTGAGAGTATCCGTATCTTGAACATCGTCTCCGATCGGTGCACCAGCAGCACCCGGTTCTTGCTCTTGCTCCTCAGTCTCGGGTGCTTCTTTGGGTTCCTCCGTTTTTGATACCTCATCTTCCTTCGACCTTTCCTTTGATGTTTCCTCATTCTCCTTTGCTACCATCTCGGATGACCCACCCTGCTCCTCCGAAAAATTCTTATCTGTTTTGCCCGGTATATTATCTGAGTCGGGAGGACCGTCTTCATCTCCCCAGATCTTCTCATCCAGAGCTGATGGGTCGGTGGGATCCAGGTCCTCTACTTTCTCCTCAGGATCCGCTTCACTTCCATCAGATTTATCGTCTCCTTCCATCTCCGACCCATCTTCCGGGACATCTTCCAGTGTACCCGCGAAATCTTCTGACATTTCAATTGCGTTATCATCGTCATTGTTCTCCTCCCTCTCCCGTTCTTCGGTGTCATCCCCCTTCAAACCCTCAATCTGACTTTCATCTCCTATCTCCTCACTGACGTTTTTCATCCCAGACCCTTCACCGAGTCCAGTACCGTCGGCGGCCTCTAGTGCTTCTCCCTCACCATCGCCACCCTCTTCCGTCTCTGAAGGCTGGCAGAAGCCTTCCTTAGACAACCTCGAAAGGGTGACGCAAAGGACATAATCAAGCTTGAACACTGCTTTCGTCCATTGGGCATGAATGGCAAGCTGATCATGAGCGAGATTTTGGTAGACATGCAGGAAAGGGAGTATGCACTGTAATATATGCTCCAATTCTTTTTCGCTATGAATCATTGCCAACAGGGTAGTGAGTTGCTCAATGATGTGAGAAAGTGAGAGGAGGTGAGTGAAACCACGAGTCTCTTGAAAGGCTTTGAGTACAGATCGATCAGTCCTTTCATCTTCATGCATGTTCACATTCAACTTATCCACTTCCTTAACTATTGCTTGGACAGCGAAAAGCAAGGAATTGAGAAGAGCCTCAGCCGAACTATTCGACCTTTCTTCGTGGCAGGGCTCAATTTGAATGCAATCTGCATTTTCGCTGGAAAGCCAGTTTTGAGTCGGTTCAAAAAGGTATCGCAGATAAGGATAGGTCGAAGACCATTCTGCTAGAGCGGATGCGCATGATTTGAAAAAGTCGACGCAGGCCAAAAGGGTCTCATGCTCATCTGTACAGTGTTTTAACACTTCAGATTTACGTGACGTTTTCACTTTTCAGCTCACCTTTGGAAAGAGCAGGTACAGGTGTCTGTTCCACAGCGTCCTGGATACTCATAAGGCTGTTTTTCAGGTCGTTGCATCTAGCAAGATGATTTTCCAGTTGGTCGATTGGCACGTCCTTGGCGGAGTCCTTCTGCAGGCGTTTAAAGAGATTGAGATCCTGGATAACCTCTGTGAATGCACAGGAAAGCCGGCACATGAGACGCGTCGCATTCCCAATTCGGTCATACAGGCTCTTTTGGAATATTTTGACCTCTGAAGAGGCTAAGACGAGCAAGCGAGAACAGATTTTCTTCAGTCGAGTACTCTGTTCACTCCCTGCGGCCAAACTACAGAAGGATATTGAGTTATGGAAATGAGATTGTGACAGTAACTTACCCAGCTCTAAGGCCAATTGCGATGGAGAAACCTGACTCCAAGAAAGATTGTCCGCGTAGCAGCTCACGCGTTTGGAGGTCACTGTGATGGTTCGAAAGTGACGCACGAAGTTCTGGGAGAGAAGCGAGGAGTTTCGAGAAGTAGGTTTCGGTCTTTGTCAGTCCAAAGTCAATGGCCGCGTTTCCAAGGACCGGTTGCCCTCGCAGCCACACCGGGTCAGCATTCTGACGTGAAATCTCTGTAGTGACGTTGCCCGCGAGGCCAATTGCCTTAAGCTCTTTGAGAAGGTCGCTATAGCCCTTGCGTTTCCGAACAAGTAAGGACTTTATAAACTTTGCGCGTTTCTCCGCGGATAGATTTTTCGGGATTGGGATATCTGACAGCTCCTTGGAAGTAGTGATGATGGCGATGGCAAGGTCATCGGCATAAACATTATGTCGACGGGACATGAAAGGTGTAATCTTGGCGTGAATCAGTCTCTCGAACTTCTTTAAAGTCGTGCCTAAATCCGACAAGGGGCCTGCAAGGGTGACCGATAGAGTATGAGGAACAGACAAGTGAAGATCTTCCAGTCGTTGGCGGATCAAAGGTAAGGGATGGAGCTCTGCCTCTGTGATCATGGACATTCCGATCCTCAGCCTGTGTGTTATCGGCTCTCTCAAGACCTCCCGGAACTTGCGTATAGTCTTGTAAAGCTGGTGATGGGTCCTCTGGGCACTCTGCTTCAAAGCTTGCACATTAATGTCCTTCCAACTTGCTAACTTGATGAGCTTTCTGATCTCTTTATCTAAAACCGTCCGCTGTTCCGTGAGGTATGATTGGAAGCTTGGTTGGAACAATCCATAATACTGTAGGAAGGAATGGATGATGCGAACAATGCGGCCGAGACAATGTTTCTCGGCGTGTCTTTCTGTAGTTGACAACTCAGAGATGAATCGTTCGAAGCTTTGGAGAAGTCTAATTCGGAAGAAAAATTGCCCGAGTGGACTTGATGAGACAAAATCGTCGATAAGAGGAATGATTTTGCTCAGATATTTGTCCTCCTCGCCAAATTTCATGGCATCAGAAAGTCCCCGAATTGTTGCATTGTGCAGTCGGAACCACCACTCTGAAGCACCTTCAGCGAAAGTCTGGGCCTCAGATTCGAGCAAACAATTCCATCCGCTCAATTCTAACCTCCTCCATCGTACAATGAGCTCAATCAAGGATTGTCGATAAGTGATAAGAGAATTACTTCTGTTCGCATACATTTCCCAATCATCTGTTTGCAGTAGCAATTGTTCCAGAGCAGACAACACCTTCGCGATCGGACTCTCTACGGGAAAATCTAGGATGACATCGCAGCGATCTATTAAATGCTGGAGGACCATTTGGTCAGGCCACTCATCGAACAACTTCTTCAACCGTGCCCTGAGAGCCATGACGATAGACGAAGCACTCTTGATTTCATGTGGGTTCGAATCTTTGTAGAAATTGTATGCCGTTAATTCGTCTATCGGCGTCTGGAGGAAGCGACGAGCACCGTCAGCAAAACGAAGGCGGTATGCTAATGCAGTGGTGTCTAGCGAATCAGGAAGCTCATGGACGCGGGATGGCAGGATTTCCGACAGAAGGCGTTTCCTTGTTTGATCTATGCGCCCCAACGTGGGTTTCTCGAGAGCCGCTGCTGAGAATATGTCCATATAAAGAGAAGTCATCTGAACCATGTGTTCTTTAGATACGTTCTGAGGAGGATTAGGGTTAGTGGTGTCCATGGTTCCCTTGGCTAAAGAATCCTCATAAGACGGGAACAGGGCAAGAAATTCCTCCTCTTCAAGTTCCGCGTCAGTCTTGGCGTCATGTTGTATGACTGCTTCACGATACAGGCTCTGGGAGGTTGCTTCATTCTCTGCTTCTCTAGCCTTATCGATGAGCCACAATCCGAGAACCTGATTATATAGTGTTTCGAATTGCGGTAACAAATGCTTCAGCTGAACGCCTACTGACGCCTCCAGTTGTAATTTCACGAGGCACAAGTAGATGGAAGTGGAGGCACCGAGGATTGGGCGCTTCTGGCTGAGAGAGGAGACCAGAGGACTCCCAATTGATGGATAGGAGGTAAGTGCTGTCATAGTAGTTACGGCCTCCGAATTTATTCTGTTCGCTTTCGAGGCAAGGCGTAGTCCGAGTCTCAGTTGGGATATAGGTATGCTTAGGAGCGAATTGATGTCTCTAAACTCGGGGTATGCATGAGCGAGTCGCTGATGGAAACCCGTGATGGACTCCTGGATGACTTGTTCTTGTAGGACAGCAGTCTCATTCACAGTGCTGGAAGGTTTGAGGATGCTAGAGAGCTTGGCCTCGGATAGGACTTGATTCTTGAACTGCCATACTTCGGCCCAATAAGAGTGTAGTCGAGCGACGTTCTCTCGCCCTTTGACCGAGATTGTGCCCGAACGGTTTCCCGCTGTACCACTCAGCCGATGACGGAGAACACGCAGAATGAAACTATGATTGTTTCCTGTCATGATTCGCTCGAGAAGGTGGTGGAGGTGAAGCTCAATTGATACCTGGTCTTGTTCTCTTCTTCGTAGCAGGGTAGTGGTATTTTCAATAGCGACAGGATCGACGGGTGTATCCGGAATGAGGAGTTTTAGAAGGGCAGTGCCAACGGCCACCCAAGCATTAGCAAGTCGATAGAGCTTTTGCTCCATCGTATACTGTGGCAGTACTCGCAATGGCTCAAGATGGAGCTGAAGAGTCCGCAATGGAGGCTCCAAATCCGCGAATGAATGAAGGCCATCCAGAGAAGCATCCATATTGTGGAGTGATGGGGTTGAAAGTGCTGGAATGCATTCATCGTGCGAGCTCAGGGATTTCACCAGCTGTGTACACAGTCAAAATGAGGGCCAAAGGGTACCAGTGGAGCCACATACCACTGAAATTACTGTAGAAAACAATGACTCCAATCGATTTTGCCTCGTGATGTAGCTGTCCGCGAGTGTGGTATCCAAGTAGAGATTGATTTCCCGTTCATATGCACCAGTCGATTGGAGGGTAAAGTGTTTTGGATTACTGTTGGAATGTAAATCAGTAACTTATTACAACACACTGTCTTTCAAATACCAGAGTGCAATTGCCCGGATCAACTGAGAGGGCGTCAACATGTGATCCACGCCAGATTCGTGCTAAATCTTGTCAAAAACAGAACCGTGCGCAAAGGGATGTTACACGTACGATACGAGGTGGATCGAACAGTGACTCCATCCACATCGAGAGGGACTGTATATACTTTGTAATTGTTTCTAAGTAGCCGGTTAATTCATTAACAAAGAGTCAGAGAAGATCAATTACCTGTCCCAGCTTCCAGAGCCCATGATAACTGCTGAAACGCAACGTAGCGCAATACAGGCTCTCTTGAAAAGCGGCACACAAGGTCAAGGTGCTTCTCCAACTGCGCAAACATCAAACTTCGCTCTACATGATCTGAGAGGAATCACTTACTGCTCTATGATCCAGAGGTCCCGAAAGAATATTCAGAGTGAGCAATCTGGGCGTCATGTCTATTGTGCTAGAGGTTTCTGAGGTTATCATCTCTCGTTGATTATCAAATGTGATATCGGAAAGGCCGGCTGAGTCCTCAGAGGCCTGATCCAAGGTTAAGAGGATATCTGCAAATTGGTTTTCATGCTCAGATCCCTTAGTAGCAAATTGCATTGTTGATGCGAATCGAAGAACCTGTCGCCGAAGTTCTGAATGGTGCCCGTGAGCTGAGTGTCAATTAGTCACAAAACGTTGAAGCTCGCCTGGCGGGGTGTTGTTGTTGTTCAGAAGGTGGGCCACATTGTCTATTCGTACCCCCCATGAACTACCAGTCGGCAGTGCATCTTTACAACTCCACCGTAACCATAAGTCTACAAGGGAAATGCCTGAAGTTGGTGACGTGATCTCTGCCAGACGTATCGCATCAGCAGAAAGGGAAAGGAGTAGCGGTGGTGCACTATTTAGCACATCTCTGATCATGCGAACCACCACTTGAATAGCGGAATGATCAAGAAGGGCCTGAGATGAAATGGTATGAAGGTATCGCCCGCATTTGTTAACGGCGAGAATCAAGGGTAATGCGTTCTGAAGGAACAGAATCAGGGTTGATAGATGGTTATCTCAGTTGAACACTCACTAATAATTCGACGACGTCAGCATCAGAAGAGAGCGAATTTAAAATATGTTCATTGAGGCGAGATAATTGGTTCAAGAAAATTTTGACTCCCTGATGTATCCTCTCGACCATCTGAGTCGATAAACGAGGCTCGTAACCATCGGCGCCTGTATTTTTACGTTGAAGGAAAACAGTTGCAATGAAGTCTAGAATGTTCAGGACTGTGTCTGCATCGGACTCAGCAGGGCTTTTTGACAACTCATTGGCAAAGTCGTCCATGGCCTATTTCAATTAGTGAGACACGTACGTGTTTATGTGAATGTGTAAAACCCGACCTGGGCAGACAAGATCTCAGACGAACACTTTCTCACTTGTGTTAACATGTCCTTAATTCGATTGGTGATGGATAATGATGGTGCGCTTGACAATAAATTCACGAAAGCATGAAGATATTGCTTGAATTGTCCATTTGTACCATCACATGTGTCCAAAACTCGACGAAAGTACGGGAAATACGCAGGGTGGAAAGTACGAGACAGGAAGAAAGTCGATGCGTCAAGGTACATATCATTTGAGGCGTTAAGGTACAAGGGGAAGCGATCCATTACGTTGGATAGAGGAGTAAATTGGTCGAGTGATCGTCCCGAAGAAGTAGTGATTTTCTCTCGTTGGTACAATGACTTCGCCAGGCCCCTCCTAGAAGATAGATGATTCAGAGACAGCAGATTTGCGTGCTCAACAGGAGTTTGAAGACGAGGAAGGCGCAGGTGATCCAAAACAATTAGATAGTCATCGGGAAGGATACCCAAGGGAATGAATATCTCAATACCCCGATTTCGCATAGCCCTCGATAGTTCACCGTGTTGAGGATCGACCGTCATAAACAATCGGAAATTAGGGTGCGGTTTAATGACCTCAATCACGTCTTGTACGAGACCACGTTCATTCAAAGTCAATTGGCCGTTGGGCTCACAGAGGGAGTTGAGGCGATCCAGTACAGAAGGATTACAGAGATTGGCGCCGTCCAAAAGCAACCATTTACCTTGACGCATTGCCTGAACCAAGGGTCCATCCATCCATTCAAAGCGTCCCACCCATGGTGACTGCAAGAGTATTTTGATGCGTTTCTGAACCTCCCCGAAAGCGCCACAGTGAGTAGTAAGATCGGAGAGAAAGTCAGAAGCCTGTCCCAGCAAAGAAACAATCATTTCTTGAGTCAGAGGGCAGGATACCGCTAGGTTCAGTGAATCTCGCGTGGCTATGAGATCATGTAGCCCTTGAGCCTGTTTCAGATTTCTAAAAACTTCTTCGGCGAGTTGCAAGATGTCGCGAATGAGATCGATGGCTAGCGCCCGAACATCAACCTGCTCAAAACTGCCAATTATATCCATGGTGTCCGTGGCGCTATTGAGGGATATCTCACGAAGTGGATTGCCTGTAAAATTAGCCAAAGCCCGAACTAAGTGAGACTTACCACTGTCATGGGGACCGGTAACAATAGCTAGCCAGTTCTGCGAGACACAGTCACCAAGGGTCTCCATGGGTGCGGTTTGAACCTTGAGAAGACGCTCGGGGCGAGAAAATGTAGAAAAATTATGACGCGTGGTTAGGAAGTGACCAACTTGCAGCTGTAAGGGCGAGAAGAATGAGGGAGGAGCTTGTTCAAATGACGGGATCGAAGAAGTAAAGATGGCGTCGAAAATGCCTTGCACGCGACGGCGGTCTTCATTGGTACGAAATCGCTGGAGGTATACGCTCCGAAGGAAGGTGACGGGTGCTCGATTACGGTACGAAGTCAGAAGGCGACCCCATCGAATGACATCGCGAAGATTGAATTCCCAAGGTGCACCAGCGCGACCGAAGTTTTTCCGATGTGTAACTTCGTCATTGAGACTGTTATTGAAAGCGATCATGGCATGAAGAACGTTTTCATCCATATGAGGAAACATATGCTGGCAAACCAAGCTGAGGTCGGCAGAAGTAAGTTCCTCGATGTAGACTTTGGTGAATCGATTGACAAATGATTTGGGCAAGCCTTTGCGGCCACCCCCCTGGTTTATAGGGTTTTGAGCCGCAAAGATTCGGAATGATGGATGACAAGTGAATATTTTCCCCAATTCCGGAATATAAACTGTTGCTCGATGATCGAGAACAGCATTAAGACCCTCGAGCACAGTTTGGGGCGCCAGATTCATTTCGTCCAGAAGTACCCAATGGCCATTTTGTAGCGCCTTGAGGAATTCTGCATCTCTCCAGGCGAACTCGCCTGGTGAGCCACCCTCAACGGGAAGGTCGGAACCAAAAAGTTCGATAAGATCAGTTTGATCAGATAAATTGATGCGGCAGAGGTGGTGGCCCGAGATATTTGCGAGAGCAGTGATTAAACTCGTTTTCCCGACTCCAGGACTGCCTTCAAGAAGAATAGGCTTTGATAACTGACAGGCACGCAAGATGCGCATAACATTACTCCGCGACGTAGGAGCAGCCAGATTGAAAACCAGGGGTTGTGCTTCAAGTGGTCCTTTCTTGATCCCGAACGAGCCAAACTGGACAAATTGAGTGGGATCGAAGACTGGACCATGGAAATTGGTATCGGTAAGAGGCACCATCTCATTGAGTTTCCTCATAGCTTCTTCTTTGAGCCAAGTTAGAGCGTCACGAGAATACGCAGACAACTGGGGAAGGGAAGCTAGTCCATCAAGGTACGTCATTTGTGCTGCATGGTGCTACAAGCTTCTTTAGCCAACAATTGGGTCTAAGGACTTTAAGACTTACAAAGACCTCGGAGGACGAGATAGCTCCTTCAACCGTGTAGACAGCATTGGAGAACATAACCCAAGCCTATAGATGAGGTGTATCAGAGATTGGCAGAGAAGTCATTTCAAGATTACCTACTATAATGTCACGCAAACTTGCTATGGACCGGTCCCCAACCCTTGAAGATAACCACTCCGTATAATCGAGTACTTTCTGTGTATAGGATCTAAGATTTGCATGTTTCCAGAGACTGCCCACAATCAACTCCAAGTCAGCACGACCATCCACACGTGGTACCCAGATCTCTGTGAAACGATTGCGTAATGCTGGTGATAATTCCTTCTTTCCATAGTCGCCACCTGGATTCATTGTCGCAACTAACTTGAAAGCGTCCATAGCCTTAACAACTGGGTGCACAAAATCACTTCCTCCCCTTTCGGCAAGAACAATAGTACGAGCAGGTTCCAGTACGCTGTTCAACCGCTCCAGCACCGAGTCATCGGCCAAAGAGATTTCATCAAGCAAAAATATGTCACCGCGCCCCATGGCTTCCACGAGGGGGCCATCATGCCACTCAAAAATGGATTGAAGCCCAAGCAGACGACTTCGAGCATTGGATAGTTGATCATGATATGCGGAGCAAGATAACTTTAAAGCTTTTTCCAGCGCAGAGGCAAGCCCTTCAAAGGATGAGTCAGTGGGCTGCACACCACTCGCCGCTAATGCTGAAGACGCTTCTTGAAATACTTCTGCTTCTAATGCAGTCCGATTTCGAATGGGGCGCAGAGCGCCGATAATGTCTGCAGTTTCAGTGTTCTGATGACAATTGAGTCCATGTAGCCGTTGCCCAGTAGCTTCGGCGAAAATCTGGCAGACGGAAGTCTTCCCAGAACCTGTTTCCCCAACCAACAAAACGGGCTCATTGAACCTGAGCGCACGACAGAGCAAGATATATAAGCGTTGCATGGCTTTGGTCCAGACGACGTCAGAAGTCAATGGTAATGGTGTACCCAAAAACTCGGCCATGTTCACACTTGGCTGATGGAGGTTATAAAGGACATCTTCGTTGATTTGCACCCCCATGATGGATTGGATCACCTCCTTGACAACAGCTTTGTCGTCGTCTCGACGCGCACGTTCTGCTAGCAGCATATATCCATTGTCAGCCAATTCTTGATAGCCAAGAGCATCTCTATTGGCCCAACGGAATAGATCCCGGAGAGTAGCAAAACCTTGCTTGCTTTCAAAAACACGACCAGCCTGTCGCCGCTTTTGCAACTCCTGGAATACGGCGACGATGCGTTTACCATAAGAGGGAGCGATCTTGCAACGTTGACACAAGATCGACTCTAATTCAGCTTGTGGAACATCCTGGAAATGTACCTCAAGGAATCGGTTACGGAACGCACGAGATAAAATTTTTCTGCCAGCATAGAGGCCGGGAGGGTTTTGAGTTGCGAACAACATGAATTGAGGATGAGGCCGTATCACTTCTTGAGTCTCCGGAATAAGAAGCTCTCGGTTGTCATCAAGAAGCCGGTTGAGGGCTTCCAGGACGTCAGTTGGAGCCAAATTCAGTTCGTCTAGGACAATCCAATCCCCATTCCGCAAAGCATGCACAAGGAGGCCATCTTTGAAAACGAGCTTGCCAGTCAGAGGATCTGACACGTAGGAGCCAAGATACTCTTGAATGTCTGTATGTTCATGGTTATTGATACGGACAAAGCGATGACCAGTTCGCCGCGCTAAATACTCGACGGAGCTTGTCTTGCCACTTGAAGTGGGGCCTTCGATTAAAACAGGGAACCTTCTGGTTGTAACGATACGCGCAAGATCAATAAGTTTCGTCTCCACCGAAGGCGTTAAGATGTATTCTTCCATTGGGTCTTCAGGATACAGCCCCCTCTTCAAATAGAACGGCCCAAATTTGACAAACTGCTCTGCCGAATGACCGCGGGGAACTGCTGGTTCCATACCTAACATGGACCTGGGATTCCGAACTCCCACCAACAAGTGTTTGTGCATTAACCCCACCAAAATCTCCGCACTCCATAGATCCAAAACCATCGTAAAAGCCATCAAACATCCCTCCCAAACAGCCCGACGCAGACTATACATATTCGCCATATCAGAAGCGAAGGTCAACGCACGCGCCAATGTCCGCATACTGAAATGTGGTCTATGGTTGGCACCATCTGCGAGCTGACGCTTCTCTGCCAAACCTTTGGCGGCGATATAAAACTCGGCCACGTTCATAATGATCCCTTTGTCTCCAACTGCACATGCTCCGATATATTGCGTGATTATGGTCAAGAGTGTATCTTTATCAGCATCTGGTGGCGGAACGTCGATCTCGGTAAACCGGGGACGGATATTCGGAGGGAGATCCTTCTTGCCGACATCAGTTGCCGGGTTCATGCAGGCAAATAACCGGAAATCTGGGTGGCGAGGTACAGGCTCAAGGGATCCTTGCTCCGTGAGGGTAATGGATGCAGTTGGACCATGGAGTAATCCGGAGATACATTCGAGGGTTTCCGGGCTTGCAAGGTTAATTTCGTCCAGCAAGATCCTTCAATCATAAATAAGTTTCTACGTGCACTAGTCAGCAAATGGTCAACTCACCAATCGCCTGACCGTAATGCCTTGACCAAAGGACCTTCTACGAATCCGAAAGCAAATTTGCCTTTTCCTTGCACGTGCTGGATATCGAATTCATCGACATCCTTCAAGAAAGCATCCCATACAGCAATGGATTCTACAGCATGAAGCTTCCTTCGCTTACGGGGGACCTCATTTTCACCACGTCCATGATCAGCCTCACTATAAGTGAAAATTAGAAGCATGAGCTCGAGAAACAGGGAACAAAACTAGAAAACATACCTCATCTGTTCAGCATTTTTCGTCGTCAAACGCTCCCTAGCCAATCTTCCACTCTCCTTCCAGAGTCCCACAACTCTCTTCCACCTTCCTTCGTTCACAGCTTTCCTAACCTCCGACTCAAACTTCTCATTCTTCTTCCTACTAAAAGTGGATCCAAATAACTCCAAGAATCTTTCCTGCAGCACAGATGCGGGAACCCTCGTATCAATAGGTTTCAATCCACCAATCAAATCCGATGATTCAGTCTGATGGGACAAGTTGAGAGAGATAAGCGAACGCCCAAGCAAAGACGCTAAATGCGTGACGACACTAGTTTTTCCTGTACCCGTCTCACCGGTGAGTAAGACAGGTTCGGAGAGTGCCACGCTCGTCATGATACGAGAGAGCAGACACACAGCGGGGCGATGCATAGCGAAAGGTCTTGAAGGTGGTGGATCAACTAAACTCTTCCTCTGCTTCGCAGCCAATCTTGTTCTCCCTATGGATACACCATTGATGTTCCCATTCATATCCTTTTCGATATCTAAAACAGGTGTCCTTCCTTTCAACAACCATTCTTGTCTTTCTTCATCCAAACCAAGTTTCTCGCCAAAAATCGCAGCAACACTATCAAAATGATTCTTGGCAGAAGTAGTCGTTGCGCTCGCGCCGAAAAACACGTCCCGTGCCTCCAGATATATCTCCTCTCTCAACGTAGGGTTGGTGAAGACATCCCAAAGTGGTACAATGCCTCCTTCTGATGGTTCAATATCCATTGACTGATCCGACAGTGGTAACAGCCTCTCCACTCTAGCACACAACTTTTCCAACTCCCTTAACCCAACATCTCTCACACCCGCCACCATTCCCAATGCCTTCACTTCTGTCCAAAGATCAATCAAGCCCTCCACAGCATTGCTTCCCAACCTCACACACCGTCTCTCTATGATCATCTTCAGCTCTTCTCCCTCTGGAGCTCTAATGATCGTCTCGCAAAACTTGTGGGCACCGAAGAACGCTGGTTGAACAAATTTTCCATTTCTCGATGGTTGTAAAGAACGTGTTGCAAACACCAGAAAATTTTGATGTGCAATGATAGTTCCTCTGGATGGAACATCCAACTTTGCTCGTGCACCTATCCAATTTCCGAGTCGCAACGATTCCACGAGAGGCTTAATGACTCCAAGAACTTCATTACTTCCTCGATCAATATCTTCAAAGACAACCCAACGACCTTCACGCATTGCGCGCACCAGGACACCCTCTTTCCATTCAAAACTCCCAGGCTGAGTTGAAGAAGAGATGTATGAACCGAGAAGAGATCGAGGATCGAGAGATGTATCAGCGAGATGAATGGTAATGATTTGATTCTCGGTGTCGGGATAAAGAGACCGGGCGAGATGATCTAGCAAAAGGCTTTTTCCAGCGGACGGTGATGACGTGAGGAGCGTAGGAGCACGCATGGATATATGAAGAGCAAGAGCCTGGAGAGACCTGATGGAAGTAGGCGTAGCTATAAGCACCGAGGGGCGCGCGGGCACCATGGACTGTCGAAGAAGTAAGACTCCATGAATATTTGCAACACGAGGGCTATAGGAAAGAAAGTTAATCACTGGAGAAAAGACAGGATACAACCATACCTCAAATCGAGCTCTTCAACACATACTCTCTCTTCTTCATCCTCATATCCGTAGAACGTCTCTAAATCAACATCATAAAGCCCCTCCCTCATATCCTTAACTCTCTGTACCTCTAACATAGGCAACACCCAACCATCCAAGAACTTTTCCTTCCCCTCCTCATCCTTCTTCCCGAAACCACCAGCAGAAATCCAACAATCAACGCTGCACATTTCATCGTCTTTCATGTTCAAAACTTTCCTCTCCATCTTCTCTCTCTCCGCCTCACCCATTCCACTTTGATAAGCGTAACATCTGATCGCGAGTAATTTGACTCCATTATCATCTTTATTATGGTTAGATGACCATATAAGTTTGCTGAGCGGCGTTAAACTCCAGAAGAGTTGGAGAGGGAGTTCGCGGTTGGCTTGTTGAATGCGGAAATATGTCAAAAGGAGACGGTGTAATCTTTCAACCTCTCCGAAGGGTATACTGGATTGTGTGGTGATAGTTGCAAGTGGGCCATGAGGGTAAAATTTGGCCAGAAATTCGTGTAGAATCCTATGAGTAAACCAGTCAGTGAACCGAGCCTAAGGTAGAAAGAAAAGGACAGACGGGAAGATTTCCTCATAAACCTCAACGACATAAGCCAAAGCAATCAACCTCTCCTCCTTCACCTTTCCATCGTCATTTTCATCGTCCAACCACCTCGCAACCAAATCGATCAACAGTGGCCTAAACAAATCCACAACAGTCTCAAGCAACTGAGGTACGCTCAGACACCTCGACACGGCATCCAACAAGATTTTTCTTTCAACCACAGCACGAAGACCACAGGCAAACGAATTGAAAATTTCAAGAACAGTAGGTAAACGGGATTCAATCGCCGAATGTTGAATGGCAACAATCAACTTTTTAATTTGTTTCTTCAAGTTGATTTTGAGCGGGTCACGAAGAAGACTTGCGTCAAATGTAGCTGTTGTATTGGGAGATGTAAAAAGAGCAGCGGTTGCTGCCATGGATTCATCTGAGAATGCAGATGATTCGAGTTCGAGTTCTGGCCACTCGGTTTTTGTAGTAGTAGATGTTGTTGGAATTTGTGTTGCGATAGAAGTGTCGGTGTCAGGAACACCAGCTGAAGTCATCGCAGATTGTGTTTCCGTTACTTTTACTTGGTTCGGACGAGATATATACTTGTACAAGCTCAAGTGAACTGGCAGCACAGATATAAAATGAGCAACGATGAAAAAAAAAGAAACATACCAGTATTTTACTTTTACTACGCGTCAAGATCAATTCTATCGCCTGGGTGACGATTGAAAAAATAATTGTGTTAAACACTGGAGACACCGACGACGCAGGTGGAAGGAAAAGTTCTGCCGCAAATTTCGTGTGACTGTGATGGCGGATGTGTGTCGTCACAAAGTGACCATATCTAATCTTATCTCTAGGTCCCTGTCACGGCTGGAAAGGATTTACCATTTCATGCGTGTCCTATCACGCTCGCGAGGTCAAGGATAGTGGGAATGCCATACTTTACAAACAAACAATGGGAATATGCACCAAATAATGATCCGATACCCGAAAACAAAACAAAAGTCATAAACCAAAATACAGCAGAAGCAAAAGCAGATAGAAAGCCAGATCCCGAAAGCACGATAGATATATCGCACATAATTTTAGTGGAGAGTGATACGTGAGGCAACGGATCAAACAATGATCGCCCACAGAATCAGCAACATGAAATCATATGAATACTTATCCCATCACTTTGTATTCCTCTTCAGGATGGTCGAGTCAAAACCCGAGTACGAAGCGACGTGCTCATCCTGGTGGGACACAACCGGCCCCGACCTTACTGCGGTGTATTCCTCCACCGTCACTTCTCCAGCTCACTCGCTACCATCGCCACCACCAACTTCATCTTCAGCAGACTCCTCCCAATCCTCCTCCCCTTCGGCTACACCCCCGACTACCTCTTCAGCCCCATCTCCATCAGAGTCTCCCTCTTCGCTTTTCCCCTCATTTTCATCCTCTTCGTCTTCGTCTTCATCCTCTTCTGTAATTTTCTCAACGTTTACCCATCGCCCTTCCTTTCCGTCTCCATCGCGGCTTACCCATACGCCTCTCTCAAATATGGAAGATAACTCTGGATCGATTTCAAGAAATTTGTCCTCCACAACCAGCCACGCCACGTTTCCCCTGCACTCTCCAACTTCAGCGGCGCGCTCCCTCTCAGAAATGACCCGGTTCACGGTATTTCCAGGAAGCCCAGCAATCTTGCACTTCTTCAAGTTCGGCAAAACCATCCTCTCCCTTTTTAAGATTCCTTCCGACTTGACTTTGATCTCCTCCGTGACTCGTTCAATTAACGCCTTCCACTCTGTCCCATCAACAATAGCGTCAGTGTACCTCTCAGCCTCAGTCACTTTAACTTTCCAAAAATTTATCTCCAATATTTCCAAAACAATCAACCCCTTCATCAGTACTTTCCATGACGCAGAATCGCATTCCAGGGCTGTTATGATAAGCATTTGCAGGGTCGTCGCTAATCTCGGCAAGGGTAGACGCTTATACAATGCCGTTGCACCTGTTCCATTATTAGATGTTGAATTGACAGATATAGAAGTCGCGACTGTGGAGACGCTGGAAGAGTTGATGGATGTCGTGAGAGAAGAAGCATCATGTAGTTTTGAAGTAGACGTCGGGGAATAGGGGGGCGTTGACGATCTCGAGCTTGGCGACGCGTTAGATGTGGCCCAAGAATCACTACCTAATGATGAAGGGGAACTGCTAGAGGGGGAGTCAAGCGTCTGATCGTGAGACTGAGGGAAAGTCAAAGTGAAGTCCGCTAGCTTCAAATGAGAGTGATGATGGATCGTCGGTGGTTGTGCGGAAGCAGTGGGAAGGTTAGTGGGCGCGATTAGCTCCACGAAGGGGGTGAAATCCTGGTCCGGCAAATCGAGACTGAGTTTGTTTACATTCGGCATCACGAGGCGGTCGAGGATAAGGCAGAGATAATCGGGATCCAAGTCAGTCAAACTTAACTCCAATAAGGATTCCAACAGAATAGAGTCATCCTGCTTTCCCTTCCCCTTGCCGTCGTGCATAGGTGTCCACTCAAGTTCCTCGGTGCCATTTTCAGCCCTCGGGCCCGAATAGTGAAGGAATAGCCGTTGGAGATTAGGGCTGTAGCGTAGCATCCTATCCCAGTATGTGTACGGGGGTCTAATGTTGTCAGAGTGAAGGGCTAGTTCGAGGGTGCGTAAATTTAGTAGGTATGGACTTTGATCCCACGGAAGGTTGACGCCGATCAAAGACACGTTCCTAAGGTTTGGAAGGGAGTTGCTGAAGATTCGGACGGGGGGTCTATACGTAGCAATGTAGAGGTCTTGGACCTGGCGAAAGTCCTCAAAATGATACAGCTGGAGAGTCTCGAGATTGGGTGCTGGGCCGGAGCCACCGAGATATTTACGAGCGATCAACTTGCAAGCGTTGTCGCGAACCTTTAAATGGAAAGCACGCCAACATAGCACATGTGGCATAATGAGAGAGAATACGTAGGAAAGCTCTTCGGTGCAGAGGGTGACGCCGGGGATGTGGTCTTGGGGTGCTACGGTGTCGACCAAGATGTCGAGACGACGGTTGGGACTGCGGGAGCATCGCGCGAGGTATGCGACTGCGCGAGGAATATGAGATGTCTCCCTGAAGCAGAGAGTAGTCCAGAGCGAAGGGGTCCGGAGTGCGACATGGCGCCAGTGTTGGCAGACGTGGGAGACAGCGAGCTGAAAATGGGTAGAAGGGACGGCGTAGTAGTTCTGATCTGGCTTGAGGAGAAAGGGGGAGTGGAAGTAGGGATCTTGGTCTTGGGCGCCGAGGACGACGACGCGGGTGAGGAGCTCTACGGGGAGGGCATGGATGCCTGTGGGATAGTGGGCATACATGAGAGTGGGGAGGCAAAGCTGGAATTGCTAGATATAAATATCTAATCTGCGAACAGCTGACGTAATTACTGCATTCCCAAGTCCTTGAACGAGATGAAATGGCCTCCACCGCTGCACTTGTACCCGTGCGCCTTTTTCTCCCAGGCATATCCGTTCTTGCACTTTTGGCCCAGCCGACTCGCCACCGCGGCAATGTGTTCCTGCAAATGCTCGTCTGCAACCTTAGGGGCCTCCGACACGGCAGGCACCCGGCTTTTGCGATCAGCCTGTGCCTTTATCTCGGCCTCCTCTCGCGCCTTTCGTTCTGCCTCTTCTTTAACCCGGCGCTCTGTTTCATCTTTGACCCTACGTTCTGCCTCTTCTTTGGACTTTCGCTCTGCCTCTTCTTTGGCCTGTCGCTCTGCCTCTTCTTTAGCCCTACGCTCCGCTTCCTCTCGTGCTGCTTCTCTCGCTCTCTGTTCCGCCTCCTCTCTGGCTTTCCGTTCAGCCTCCTCTTGGGCTCTCTTCTCTACTTCGCGCTTCCTCTCGTCCTCAGCTCTCAGCCTAGCCTCCTCCAGTTCCTTCAATTTCCGCTCTTCTTCCGTCAGTCTCTTTTCAAAGTCCTCCTTTGCTTTCTTCTCCATCGCCACAAACTCCTCCTCCCTTTTTTCCAACTCTTTCTCCGCATCCAACTCGCTCTTGACTCTCTTCTCCGACTCGGAATTGGCAAGCTTGACGTTTTCCTGCAACTTTCTGATCGAATCGTCTACTTCGCGCCTCAGAGCCCCGAGCCGCTCTCTCTCCATTCTGAACTCATGTAGCTGCCTTTCCCTTTCCTCTTTCCTCTTAGTCAGCTCTTTACTGTCATCCCAAGTCGCAGAAACATCGACTGAAATGCTTCTCAACGTCTCGTCTCCAGGATATTCGTACACGTGGAAGAATAAATATGCGTGGATCTCATCGTGATCTACACCATTGATACGTGCTTGGAAATCCTCGCCGATTCGTACGTTTGGGTAGATTTTCTGGTGATCCAAATAATGGCTCCA
The DNA here is from genome assembly GCA_022315185.1 of Agaricus sinodeliciosus. Taxonomy (NCBI): domain Eukaryota; kingdom Fungi; phylum Basidiomycota; class Agaricomycetes; order Agaricales; family Agaricaceae; genus Agaricus; species Agaricus sinodeliciosus. Next base: position 1,568,952 of record JAHTMV010000055.1, on the reverse strand, counting down.
ACCACTACCAGCACTCTTGAATGCCGGGGTTGATGCAAGTGACAATCCAAGCGCCTCGTTCAACATGGGTGGACCGTATCCCATAGTGTTTCCATCGTCCCCGTAGTGAGCGTACAAAGGCAAATCATTGTAATTCGTGACGATGCCCTGAGCTATCTTTTTGCCGTGAGAAAGGACGATGTCCGTCTGAACGGACGCATTTCCCGCGTTAAGAGAGGCATAGCGAACCGTGTAAACGAGAGATTCGAGGGTTGCATCAGGAACACCGTGGGGTATTGGGATGGGGAGACATAGCGTCCAGCTGTTAACTTGTTTAACCGGAGCTGATGGGGTGGGCGCTTTGGCAGGTTGCACAACGCCATTCCCGTGTACATGACCAAAAACTGCTATTGTACCAGAATTGGCACCATTTGTCAGTTCGGGGAGACTATCGCGACGATAAGACGCATGAGTATGTTTGACCTGTCCCCCTTTCAATGGGTAAACCCGAGGCTCGACAATTTCATGACTTTGATTCCCATAATCACCACTGCTGGTTCTGACGATGGTTGGAGAAGCGGAGAAACTGTGTTGTCCGGAAGGTGAATGATGTGGAGTGAGAGGACCTCCGGTGTGAAGCGGGCTGAGGACGGGATGTCCCAGAGCGATGGTACCAATACCTAGTCCCTGCGTGGTGATACTGCGCTCATGGGGATGAGCGTGTCCTGCACACTGGCAAGTGCAAACACACTGAGGTTGGACCAAAGATGCCGCCATTTTGGTATTAAAAAAAAGGAACGAATATGAGATAGGTGATATGTGACAAAGACTAAGTGTTAAGCCTTGCGATCAATGAGTGGGATGACGATGAAGGATGCTAACAAGCAGATGGTGCCCTGAAGGGGAATTCATTTCATTTTTTCTCTTCTTATAAGTGTATGTGAACCGTACATAACGCCGTTCGGCAGGCACTAGCTGGATCGCACACCAAATCACATACGCACCTGTCATTAATCCATTCATCTTGTCAAAGTATTGATGGTGTATCACGCGTACTAGCAAAACCGGAGAGAACCATGACGCCTCTCAAGAATTCATTTCAGAAGTCAAGATAGGTTCATATTGTATTGCGACATACGATATTCATCGCTCACCAAAAATGGCAATGCGTTCAACTGGTCATTGTACTGGTTAATGTCCCATCTTCCAGTTACTGCGGTGCCCGTCCATTTATCATGTCAATTAGCGTATCTAAGGCCGACAAACGGCGGAATGATAAAAGCAACTTGAGACTCGCAATTGAAGCTTCGGACTGTCAGCTCTTCCATTCGGACGGACTCCAAAACCCATTGCAAGTTTCTTTCCCGCTTCAATTCTCCCTGAGTCATTGACTCGACTTCAAAAACTTGATCAACCTCAACAGAACTCGACTTGATAACAATTTTTATTTTGCACTTCGAAATTCATGCAGTGCGCATACTGCAAACTACACATGAGACAATGGGGAAACTAGTAACATAACGTGCCTGTTCCGTCAAAACCGCTCCCACGTCTTGAACATCGCTGATGGCTGAATCTGTATATCTCACGGACCTTATGCCTGCGATCAAGGTAGCTTAATATGAGAAGGGCGAAACATCTACGCATGGTAGCCGTCAAATAAGCATAGTCAAATGAGCGTTTTCCACTTATGAAATTTTGAGGTGTCTATGTGTTGAGTACTTCGCCATCTCTTCCCATGAAATACGTCCTTCAAGATTGACAGATCCGCTGTTGCCAAGCATGCTCTTTTGATCTTGTTGCCTCACGTAAAGGTCGAAGCCAGTTCTGGCGCCACAAGCGGAGCACAGATCAAAAAGAGAGTTGGGCAAAGAAATGGAGGTGTAATCTGATGACATACGAGAGCTAAGCTCTTAAGAATTCGGAGCAATTATTCGCATCGCCGATGCCTCGGCGGAAAACAGGAAGAGATAAACGATATCTCTGACTCGGTTCCTCCGCCGTAGTAGAGCTCAAACTTGGTTTCTCATACTATAATTCGCAACCACATATTGAAATATCGAACCAACAATGAAAAAAAGGCCTCGAAAAAGCTCATACGGCTTATCCTTCTCGCAATCTACAACGCTCCGTGCTCTTCCAAAACTTGCTCAGAATGTTCCTTTGCTCTTTCGGACGTACGAGGATCTAGAACGCGCTGTTCAACATGCATTTAAGCACTGAAACAATACACTTACTACTGAGTGTGGCCTTGTGACCTCGAAGAACGTTACCACTAATGTCGCCAGCCTCCTCCTTACTGGCTTCACCCTGTTGAGCACCACCTGAAGGTACATCCGCTCCCATCTCTTCTAAGCGCTCCTGTGCGCTTTCCTTTGCTTCTTCTGAAGTACGAGGATTGTGAATCGTGGCCTTGAGACCTGCAGCAACTCTGGTTTCGTCTTTATCCTCTGTTTCCTACAGCGTAAGACCTTGTATACGGATTATTCTTGATGACCATAGCTTACGAGAACGCATTATTGATCAACGTTGGAGGTATGTGTTCAATGAAGAGACGTGAGGGTAGGATGCCCTCCACATTTATATATGCAAAAAGAGACTCGTAGGAGTGTGAAATAGCAATTGGCTCCCAGCGACGTCAAATGATGTCGCCAGCCATCGATTGCGTCAGATCATCTGCGACACCGTCACCTAATAACCGAAAAAAGTAAGCCACTAACCTTTCTGAGAGAGTGACTTTAATCCGGTCACATCACTGAGTAAAGCGTTCCAGCATCGTCTTGACTTTTACTCAGTGGCCAGGCTAGCGATGAAGGTTTGGCTGGTGAGACCGCGTTAGCGGGCTGGACCACGGAGTGAGAAGCCGCCGGGTGGGCGGGTTCCCACTCTGGGATTTATAAGTAGCCGGCTCTGAGCGCATTATAAAATAATTAAATGAATTATTGCGAATAAATACAGGGAGCGGGGGGTGAGTAAATAAATGAGAGACTGCGGTAGCGAGCTCGTGTACAGCGAGCGGTGTCGATGGTGGTAGAAGAAGAAGCGTGACAAGCGCTCGTTTCGTCAGCGCTCTGCTGGACGTTGGGCGCCGGCAACATCCGTTGCAGGGCCCTGCCGCAAAGATTTCTTCGATTGACGATTGATTCGATATCCCATGCATAAGTAGTCCCACTAGGCAGTATCATGGCAATTATTCAGGAGGGAAATAAATAAGGTATCATGGATGAACGCCCGTGCTAGAGAACCAGCTGACTGTGGAGTCCCATTTCTTTGCCAACATGCTCCCAGTGGAGATTAATATTGTTTACCGGTCTTGACGTTACGAAGGAACCGCCTTGGACACTCCTCGACGTCACTGTATTTTCAAATAATCATTTTAGCAATTCCACTGACGTCAATTTGGTATCTGCTGCTACTCTAGGGAGGTTCTACTTGTGGGGTCAGTATAGCCGATTTCACTGCACTGCCTATACTGTGTCCCAAGAGTATGGCAGCGTACCAGTATGGTGGCGATGGCGCTTCTAATGGTAGAACCAATAGGTCTTGAGCAGACGACGCGGGGTGACAACAAAGAGATATTATTTTTCATATCTGAGGTGTACTACGTAGACGCTTCACCTGGTTGAGGGCGCGGACATATCGTCACCATCCGACAACTGAATGGAGTTCCAAGGTCTATTCTGGCATGATCATCGGCGAATCTAAGCAAATAAGCGCGTCATGGAGGTTATTCTAACCCCTCTGATCTGGCATAGCATAAAACATCAGCACACAATCCCTCGGTGAAGTTTTGCGTATTCTCTCCGATATTCTGGCGTGTTCATTAAAACTATGGCCGAGGATACAGTCATTTAGCCATTCGAACGTTTTTCCGAAGTGAAGCTGATTGGGAAGGTCAATAGGCAGGAACGGGGAGATGTAGTATGTCCTCCATGCCCAAGATCGAGCTCCAGGTGGCAAATTCGTGTCACAATGGAGTCACTGGATAAGGAATAATTCGCGGTGGTGGCGGAGTATGAGAACTAGCGTTGTATGGTAAGATGTATCTTCAATCCATCGATTCGACCCACGTACCTACCACAGGAACCCCCAGACCATTCGAGCCTTGGGGAGATCAATAATCCTCTCTCCACACTACATCTCCTTTACTCCATTTCTCTGCCCACAGGACGCGTTTATGATATATCTTCCGGAGCTCTTTGAACTCTTTGACAAAATCATCGATTTCGTTGTTCGGAGCAGGAGTTCCTGTCCCCGAAGTAGAGTTTCCGGAAGTGGCCGGCCTAACGAAAGCGGTAGCCAAGGCTTCCGAGGCGTCATCTTGGGCAGTAATACTGTGTTTTAATCTCATGAGGAGAAACTGTGGAGTATAACGCTGTAGGGAGCATTTAACGACACGGATTGAAATGTCGATCAAGCATGAACGTACCTGATATAAATCCCGTTGTTCCTTTTCCAGTTCTTTCCATCTTGCTTCTAGGCTTTTGGCCTCGTCGAATGCGTCTTTAGTTTCGGAGCGTAGATCATATAGAGATTGTTGGAGATGGAGGTTGTTGTCTCGGTGGAAAGTCAATCGCTGATTCTCTTGAGGCAGAAGCAAAAATACTCACTGGCAATCGTTTCGTTGCCAAATCCGAGGTCGGCCTGTGACTGATACAGTCGTTTGACGCCACCGAGTGAATGAAAGATTGCTTGAAAGTAGACTGGATCTGCAAGTAGATCCTCGAGATCCTCGCGCCTATGTATCTCAGTTACTCAGCTTCCTTGTTTTGAGTTTCTAAGCAATGCGTGCCATACGAGAGATGTGCGAGCTCTGGAAACTCAGCGAGGAGAGGAGTCGCCATATTGATGGGATAAAGCAAGAGGCAGTTCAGATCAATTTAGCCTGATTTAGCCATGACCACAGTCGTCCCCGGCGAAAAAATCGACGTACAACATGTTAATCTGAAACTTGGCCCGGGATTGCAGCAGATATCTTCCAATGGATCATCGCAATCGAAGATAATAGCGACACGGGCAGGGGTCGTAAACCATTCTGCAAATGGGAGTAGATGGTGGATAGAGAGTAATTCAAGGCGCGTTCGTGACTTTTACCTTCACGCCCTTGTGTGCCGCTGACGGTCAGACAGTATGTTCCTGCCCTTCAGGAATCGGTGGTTGGTGCTGTTGTACAGAGACAAGGAGAAGGCTACCGAGTTGACATTGGATCAGCGCATTCTGCTACTCTAGATGGACTAGCCTTTGAAAGCGCAACAAAAAGAAATAAGCCCAATCTCAAGGTCAGTTGAGTTACATGGTGCCTGCGTCATTCTGACTGTTGACTAGGTCGGATGCTTAGTATATGCGCGCGTGTCATTGGCACACAAGGATATGGATCCTGAGCTAGAATGTTTTGACGCACAAACCCACAAGGCAGAAGGATTCGGAGAACTCAAAGGCGGCTTTGTGGTAAAGTGCAGTTTGAAAATGTGCAGAGAGTGAGTTTGTCCTTTCCTTCATGATTTTTATAACATTCGGAATACGTGAATTCTAGTCTTTTGGATCCAAAACACTTTTTGCTTCCTCTTCTGGGTAGCAAATTTCCCTTTGAGACTGCTGTCGGTATGAACGGCCGCGTATGGATCAATGCGAAACAACCGGGACAAGTCATTGCAATTGCGCGATGCATAGAAGCTGCTGATCCTGATGGTGGAGGTATGGAACTGAAAGCAATCAAAGTGTTTCTTGAGACGCTGGATATCTAATACTGCCGGGAGATGGGGGTATAAGGAGATAATAATACATTATGGTTACGGTGCAGTGGCAGTGATACATAATACTTTATACCAAAGCGTTAGGTCCCTGAAATCGTTTGGAAGATGAGACGTACGCGATCGTCAATCGTCCTCGGTGATCCTGGCTCTCTTGGTCGGTCTTCTCGTACTTGCGCTGACAATCTCTTCCTCGCTCTCACCTGTACTCCGCATACTCGCACTCGCACGTTTTTTGCGTTGATATTCCTTATCTCGTAGGCGCTTCTGTTGGGCCACGGATAGTTCTTGGTTCCTAGTGGCAGGAGGGACTATAACGGTTGTGAGTCCCGGGGTTGGTTGTTTAACATACTCGTCATTGGGTCCTCCTTCTTCACTGTCTCCCACCAGTTCTAGTGACTGTCTCAAGTTGGTTTGGCAATAACAGCGAAGGGTCCTGATAGTACATACTTTGGTCACAGTTAGGCTGCTATTGGAGAATAATCTGTCTTGATCATTGACTTCATACTTTCGTCGGCCGGTGGTTGGGTTCTTAAGGTATCCTTCAAAACCGTGAATTATGTTCCCTCCACTATGCTGCGCTGTTTCATTGAGATAGGTAGCTTCCAAAGTGTGTATTTGGGCTTCTATTTGGGCCTGCGAATAGATAAGCGGCGCGTGAGAGTGAGGGGACAGTTTGCACACCAACTGCTTGTCTACCGCACGCTTTTTGGGCAACGCGGCGAGGAGTTCTTTCTTGATGGTGTCATAGCGCGAACGGTCTTCTGCTGAGGGCGCGGACTCGGTCATAGAGAGTGGAGGGAGAAATGTCTGCTTTGGTTTTGTTTGGCAAGAGCCTCTGAGGGCTTGAGTGAACGCGTCATTGCTCACTCATTCACAGTGATGTCTTCTGCTCTCCCGCCCAACGCGCCCGACGACAACAATGAGAAGAAGCCAGAGACGAGCACCCCAGCACCCCCGTCCTCGTCAGCTGAGCATGCAGCCATGGACACAACCCCTGACGTCCCTCCCCCGGAAACTTGGGACGACATTCCGGAGGAAATCATGTCACTGAGCACCGACGAAGTCCTCACGCGAATACGGCTCATAGATAACGACATCAAGGTATTTTTTTCTGAAATCATTATGTCTCGCGTGTGTTCATTCGATTTAGGTGATGAGGTCAGAAACCCTGCGATTACAACATGAACAGAGCGTAATGAAGGAGAAGATTCGCGATAACGGTGAAAAGATCAAACAGAACAAGGTTCTGCCATATCTCGTTGGAAATATTGTAGAGGTTTGTTATCATGTTCCTTCTCTGTTTTTTGCGTACTAATATTGCTTAGATTTTAGATATGGATCCCGAGGTCGAAGAGGATGGTGCCAATCGAGATCTCGATTCTATGCGCAAAGGCAAATGCGCTGTGGTCAAAACTTCAACACGGCAAACGGTATTTCTGCCTATGATCGGTCTCGTACCTCCCGAGGAGCTAAAGCCTGGCGATCTTGTCGGTGTCAACAAAGATTCCTATCTTGTTCTCGATACGCTTCCTGCAGAATTCGACTCACGAGTGAAGGCCATGGAGGTCGACGAGCGTCCGACGGAAAAGTACACAGACATTGGTGGTCTTGAAAAGCAGATTGAAGAGTTGGTCGAGGCAATCGTTTTACCGATGGAGCAGGCGGACCGGTTCAAGACGATAGGTATAAAGCCGCCAAAAGGCTGCCTCATGTATGGACCACCAGGTATGCTCCAAACCGCCCTTGTTTGTTTAGCTTACGTGAAGTTTTTCAGGTACTGGTAAGACGCTGCTTGCTCGTGCATGTGCTGCTTCCACGCAGGCCTGCTACCTCAAATTGGCTGGTCCATCCCTCGTCCAAATGTTCATTGGTGATGGTGCCAAGCTTGTTCGAGATGCTTTCGCTCTTGCCAAAGAAAAGGCACCTGCGATCATTTTCATTGATGAGCTGGATGCAATTGGTACGAAACGGTTCGATTCTGAAAAAAGCGGTGACCGTGAGGTGCAACGTACCATGCTCGAGCTCCTCAACCAACTCGATGGCTTTGGTAGTGACGAGCGAATCAAAGTAGAATTCAGTTTCCCTCTGAGAGTTATCCACAAGCTGATACTTTCGTAGGTTATCGCCGCCACCAACAGGATAGATATACTGGATCCTGCCCTCCTACGTTCTGGTCGTCTTGACCGTAAAATTGAATTCCCTCCCCCCAATGAAACTGCCCGGGCTCGTATTCTCGAGATTCATTCACGCAAGATGACATGTTCGCCGGACGTGAACTACGAAGAACTAGCCCGAAGTACGGATGAGTTCAATGGTGCTCAACTGAAAGCTGTCTGTGTGGAGGCTGGTATGTTTGCGCTCCGTGAAGGTGCCAAGACGTTATCCCATGAGCACTTCTTGAGTGGCATTGCGGAAGGTATGTCTGTGCTGGCTATCTCGATGGATATGGATACAAATCCTGACCTGTCTGCAGTGCAAAGCAAAAAGAAGAATGACCTCATGTATTTCGCATAATTCATTTGTACTATACCATGCAGAATATATGTTAGTTAGAGGCGGTGTTTATTCCAGAAGGATGAGCCAAATACAGGACAGTGGCCCGGTGGACGATCTGGGCCACAACAACAGACAGAAGCCATGTCGTCACTCGCACAAGCCCAAAGCGAAGGGCCATGTCTCCGCTACCCAGAAAGCGCAGGCATGCATCGCGAGATCAGTTTAGAGGCCGCTGTCAACATGCTCTTACGTGCTGCCCATGTCGCGCAAACCGTTCCCTTCACTTGGGGTTACATTGACAAACCCGCTGGTAGGTTCCTCACCGTGGATCACCGCTCAGGACGCATAGATGCTTAGATTTTAGAGGGACAGACCTACGTCATATTTTTGCCTCCCGATAGACCGTTCCCGAATGATGGCGTTAGATATCAAGACAACGAAGGCAAATATGGCGTCCCAGCTCCCAACGGACGTGTGAGTTGCTAGGGGCGAATTTGAACAGCATCTGAGACTGATATAACTATCATATTTTGGGCCCGGCATAGGAAATGGAAGTTTGCGAAATAAAATTCGGCTTTGTTCCGAATTCGCAAGACCAACAAGCGTGGAGATTCCGAAGGCGTTACCGTCTAATTAAAGGTGGTCATCCACAACTTGTTCTCGTACACTATACCCGAGGACCTCCTGCACGTGCGTGTTTATTGAGCCGTCATTTTTCTATGAGTGACGTGTGTTAGAGTTGAGAAACTGAGTTTACGTCTTATCAGCAATCAACCCGACACTTTTTAACCAGGCCGTGCGTGCTTATCCTCTTCGAGGAATCACAGAGTCAGGAGTGTTCGTTGCCGGGGAACGAGCTGGACAGAAGGCACAACCTCCTCAAGGAAACATGATGCATAATCAAATGCCATCGGGCGGCATGCCAGCAATGGGAATACATCAGCAACAGGTGATGCTTGCTCACCAGAATACTAACATGGAGATGATGGAGAGACGGCAGAGGGAGCGACAAGCTGCCGAGCGGACAGCCAACTCACAGGCGGTAAGAGTGTGTTTCTCCCACTTTTTAGGCTACGTCCGCTCATTCGTTCATTTCATCACTTTGTTAGAGACAACCTCGTCCCGAGGACGATGACTCTGGTGGTGAGTCTCAGCTTTGATTTATTGCAGGCTTTGAAATTCTCATAGCGGTCATCGCTTCATCAGATGAAGTCGATCAAGTCTCAACGAGAACCCTTGCAATGACTCGCTATAAGCGCAATCACGAGCTGATGAACGCAGTATTCCAAACAGCTGCCTTTGGTACGTTTTTCCCTCTACCGAACCTGCTTAGTTGTATGCAGCGCACATATATATAGAAACTAACAGAGAGCCCAGGTAATAAAGCATTGCCTCCTAAACCAAAGCTATCTTCTATTTTCTCACCAGCGGACTTGGAAGCGAAAATAGTATGTCACGTTTCGTAGCTTCATTGTTTTATCTACATCAACTTTTTTGTTTCTAGGAGAAACTCCAAAGCGAAATCGAGCAACTAAAGCAGAAGTCAGATGAACGGCGGGCTCGGAATGAACAGCAAAAACGCCCTCCTGCCTTGGATATGGGCGATAGTATTGCCCTCTAATTCCAATAATTTTTCTCTCCGATAGGCTTGTTACTGCTATTTCGGTGCTTGTATTCATCGTACTTAATTTCTGGTATTATTCATTCGTCTTATCCCATCCTGTTGCATATCTAGAGACCACAACTTGTTAAATTCAGTTATTGCTATTGCTACAGAAACTTGGGTATACAGGCTGCTACGTTGTGCGTACAGATGTAGAAGATAGAAGACTACACATTGGAGAGGGAGATAGATGACTGAGTTGTGGAGACAAGCGGAAAGACATAAGCAACAAGTTGAATCATCAAAGGTTGTGGACAAAAATTAGCATGAATTTGCAACAAAACAAGACATGAAGGGATGAAGAGGAAGATAAGCAGAGTAGAGTAAAGAGGCCGACAAAAAGGCAGAAAAAAAAAAGCACAAAGAGGCCGCAAGACATAGTCAGTCACGACTTGTCGGCCTGCGCCAATGACGAGGAATTTGAATCCAAAAAGCCCCGGATTAAATAGTACACTTTTGTACCTTTCGACACCCATTTCACTTTAGGACCACCGACAAGGCAGCAAAAAAAAATTCACCCCCCTCACTAGCCAAGATTAAAGGGAGGGTTCAGCATTAACGCGCTTGGGTAGTCGACCGAGCACAAGCAACTGATTTAAGACCAGCCAATGGCACAGTCCATGCTTCTTTCCCTCTTCGTGATCGCCGACGGAATTTCGGGACTAGACACAGGAGGGGGTTGCGATATAGACACATTCTTCTTTTTCAGGAGTTCGTTGATGGCAGCAGCAAATGAGGGTGGCTTGCCAGCTTGCGAGCTGGAGACCGGATTTCGAGCATTCGGAACAGACCAAGGACTAGTCGGGGATTGAGACGAACTACCTGTCTTCATGATTTTCCTCCTCGTCCAGAATTCGTGGTCATATTCATATGGCTCAAAATAGTGAGAAAGATGGCGCGAATCCTGCATCGTCCGGGTGATGAGAGATTCTGCCGTGGACGAAGCTCTTAAGCTATGGCCGCAACTTCGACTTCTCTCCTTTTCCGGTATGGCCTCCGCATTAATGATATGATGATTGCAGTCTAGCTTTCCAGTGCGGCCAACGACTCCCCTTTCCGTTATCTCTTCTCCACCCCAATATCCGTTCCCGCTAGTTCCGGCGTGAAAAAGGACGTCAACGTTATCGTTATCAGAAGAGCCGAAGCTAGTAGAACAAGATAAAGGCGAGGCTCTGATCTCACGAGTGGATTTAGAGCGGCCTCTTTCCTCTCCCTCTTTGTGCAATGTATCCAGGGTCAACTCGTCAACCCGGTCATCGACAACAGGCAACGAGGAACTGAACGGACTACGGAAGGGTGCGGAGACGTCGACGGGAGTGCCCGGGATGATACTGGGGCTAGGGGACCGAGAAGGAAAATTACGGAACAAGCGGCGGCCACGATCGATGGAGAAAGTTGGCGAGGGTAGGAAGGGAGACTCGGAAATGGTGCTGCCACTCAGGCCCGAAGTGGTTGGCGTGGGTGAGGGTGCGCGGGAGTTGTGGCGCGAAACAACGCCGCGGCTGCGACTGCGAGTTGGTACGGGTGCCCGGTATTCTGAGCGCTTGGCGCGGGAAGCCGACCTGCGAGAGGCTGCCTCTCGCACGTGCCTCGATTGTCCGCTGTCTGGTAGAGAATCCGCACCAGGGCTCGAGAGGACAAGAGCGGGAGGACGAGAGCGGGAACGAGACGGCGGACAGTGAGCCTCAAACTCGTCGTCAGACTCTGCTGGGGTAACATCATCCCCTTCGCTCCCCCAGCCGACTCCCCAGGCCACCTCGTCGACCATTGAGATTGACCACCGTAGCTGCGTGGATTTCTCGAGGCAACCACGGAGAACACGTTCAGCGCCCTTTCCAATCCCTGGTGGAATATTGAATGTTCCTAGCCACGTGTGAGCATGACTGTAGTCAACGTGTGGATAAACTCTCACCCTGCAGTATCTTCATCTGAAGCCGAGGCTCAAAGGAATCCCAGAAGGGAAAGTGCCCTGTTAATAGCGTGTACAGCAGAACGCCAAGCGCCCAAATGTCCTGGGCGGGGTGTGGTCGTAGTGGACCATGTGTCTGAGGGAGAAGAATTTCAGGAGCAGCATACGGCAGAGAGCCTGGCTGGCGAGCCTGGGCAGTCAGATGGGCAGTAGAAGTAGAATTGCGATGCCGGGCCCCGCCATTGCGCACACCAACATGGGGAGATTGTAGACTTGACTGGCGGTGAAGAGGATGCCCTGAAAAGGTGGCAGCCCTATGAGGTAAGACATTATGACCTGGAAAGCTGAAGGATTCGTGTTCATTCTGTTCCTCTATGTCTGATTCCAGGTCATCTTCGTCGATTTCACCTATTTTTCTGGACATGCCAAAGTCACCAATTCTGCACACACCCATCTCATCCACGAGCACATTCTCTAGTTTGATGTCCCTATGGACATACATCGCAACTTCATGAAGATAACGCAACCCCCTCACCACCTGCCTGAACATCATCCCCGCATCATCCTGCAACAGGGCCGGAGTCCCATCACGCTGAAGTATATCATACAAGGAACCTGCAGGACAAAAGGGGGTTACAAAAAAGTCTGCATAGGAGGAATGGACCGCGGCAAAGAGCGGAAGAATATGCTCATGACTCAGTGAACCCCAGACCTCTGCTTCGTGCTGCAGCTTTTTCAAACTTTGTGACAAATGTCCTTGCTTTCGTAATTCTGAGTGTTTGACGATTTTGACAGCAACTATCCCACCCGAAGAAGAGTAGGCCCGCCGGATGATGGAGGAACCACCGTAACCGACGATACCACCGAGAGTATAACCTGCAACGACCTGACCCTCATCATCAGGGAGAGGCGCAGCCTTTGTAGAAGGGCTAAAGGCGGCCAGAAACATGGCGGCCGGGGACGCCGAAATACTCGGTGAGTCCTGGGCGGTGCATTTGGTGGGAACAGAGGATGGATGGGAGGCAGTGCCTGAGCGAGAGAGAGAAGCTGAAAGCTGTTGTTCATCGTCGAGATCTGCATCTGAAGGAGCCTCGAGATTCCATTCGACACCTGAGGGAAAAGTCGGAAGTCTGCCGCGTCTGGACGGGGCGGGATGGGGTGATTGTTGATAGAAAGAGCTGGCAGAACCAATGGCGATGGGACGGGTATCCGGTGGAGATGATTGCTGCCCAGAGTGCATTAAACGGTGGGGGCGATGGTGGGGGTGGATAGTGGGAGGATGGTGGTGGTGGGAGAAGGGCAAGTCCGATGACTCTCAAAAGCGCCAAGCCGCAATCCCTTTGAAATTAAATATATTTATAAATATTTTCTTATCAACGGAACGCCATGACACACTACCCCTAGTCTGGGGTTTAGATCCCGATCCATATTCCACGTCACTTCCAGTACGATCAATGCTGAATCTCTCTCGTCCACCATGTCCTTTGCCAGGTCTGTCTTGCCAAGCAGCCCCGCACTCGTTTCCGCGCTGACAGCCCGTTTTAGACTCCTGGTATGTGTGTTCGGAGTATACGCGATGTTTCTCGTGAGTAGCTTCGGTGCATCTCGTCTTCGGAGTCGCTTATACTCTTTCCAGTTGTGGGCAATAGCTCAGGAGCGTCGTGAGTGACCTCGGCTCAGCACTAGTCTCAATTACCTGATTCTTCGCTTGCCCCGCAGTCTCCGTGCCCTTCCAACGCCTCGATGGCTCTGGCGCCGACAAGTTCAAGTCTCCTCTTTTCATGGGGACGTGTCAGAGTTTTCTTAGCTCTATATCGGCCATCATTTATATCCTGCTTCGTCGAAGCCCGACAGATACCCTAGCTCAGAACCTCGGTCTGAGGCGCAAAGTAAATAATATCTCTAATGGGGTTGCAGTAAACGGCAATGCACAGCAAGCCAATGGCAAACACCACCATCATCATCACCCCGAGAAATCAGATAGTCGCCACTCTACCCAGGCTCTCTTGCTGCGATACCTACAATGCTCGGCATTCATCACCTCAGCCGCTCCTTTTGGCTTCGCCGCTCTTTCGTACATATCTTATCCTGCCATGGTCCTCGGCAAGTCTTGCAAACTCATTCCGGTGATGATTATGAACGTCATCTTGTACCGCCGTCGCTTCGCACCGCATAAATACCTTGTTGTTTTCATGGTTACGACGGGTATTACTCTCTTCATGCACTTTGGTAATGAAAACAAAAAGAGCAAACATAACTCGGTGCAGGCACCCCAGACTCCCTACGCGAATCTTATCGGAATAACCTATCTCTTGATCAACCTCGCTCTGGATGGAGCTGTCAATTCCACTCAAGATGAAATTTTCGCTCGCCACAAAGTGTCAGGGCAACAGATGATGTTCTGGATCAACCTCTTTTGCACAATAATTACTTCCATTCTGTCGATCCTTCCATTGCCTTATATCCCGGTCATTCATCCTTCGAATGACGGCAAGACTGAACTCATGGGCGCTCTTACATTCATTCGTGGTCACCCTTCAATCATTCTGCCTCTCGCGCAATTCGCTTTCACTGGAGCACTTGGACAACTTTTCATATTCGAGACCCTACAGCACTTTGGATCCCTTACATTGGTGTAAGCTTGGTCATTTCCCCTGTCACAAGTCTGATCACTCTAACCCTGTTTCTCCACAGAACCATTACCTTGACTCGCAAATTATTTACGATGCTGCTGTCGGTAGTCGTCTATAACCATAAATTGGCTTCGGGTCAATGGCTGGGTGCCGGCGTTGTATTCGCGGGCATCTCTGTGGAAGCCTGGATCAAACGCCGAGGTACGCTCTATCTTTTTCCCTGATCGATATTGGTCATGATGACTGATATATTTGTAGATGTTCATGCGAAGCGCGTCATCCAGGAAAAAGAAAAGGCGAAGATAAAGTCTTTGTAACATTAAATATTAAAATGGATTTCATAGCTTACGGGTATGCAGCAATTGAAGATTAGAGATCGCCATCAGTAGCGCTTTAAACCGAAAGAAAAGAAACCAGCCATTCACGAATTCATCTCCAAGACATCAAGAACTAGCGGAGATAAAAATCGCAAATAGCTATCCAGGACTGTGCATCCACCCATGACATTAATAAGTAATCGGGCAAACAAATTTCCTTTGCCGGGTCACGACGGAAGACCGACTCGACCCAGCCCCCGGTCCGAAGCTCATGACGTCTCCATTGCATTGGGATCAAGGTCTTCTGAATCGTTCTTGACCAAAGGCCTTTTCCGGTCTTCCCCTCTGTCGCAGCCACACAAAGTCAATAACACGAGTGGGAGACAGAGAACCTGACAGTTTACCTCATCATCTCCGTGTCCTCATCCTCTTCATGTTCGCGTTTCCGCCTTGGAACTGACCTCTGCTTGTTCGGGAATGATTGGACGGCAAAATTTGCCCTATAAATGGCTTCATACTCCTACAACGTAAAGCGAGAGATGTTAACAAAAGTCGATTGGCGAGGAGGAATATGATCAGTACCTTAAGCTGGGTGAGAAACCCTCCATTTGGGGATATACAGTATCGACGGTTCTGAACCATATGGAGACCCTCTTCCCATGATAGCTGATAATGTTGCATAACAAACATGACTACGAATGCGGGGGATAAACTGATGCCACCTAGCCAAAAAAAGATCAGGCCGATTCAACGCGATGATAAGCAAGTGGCCGTACCATTGCAATGCACCAGGACGCGTCCACCTGATGCAATCGCATCGTCGATGAACTGCTTGGCTCTGTGATCTATTGATTAGCTTGATGTCGAATACGAGGAAAACATGAGAAGTACGGTGGAAACACTCGAATGAGATTCTGTTCCTCGTTGTCTTCGACGTCGAGCACCATGTATTTGAAATCTTGTGGAAATCGGGGACGGACTGAGAAAGCTTCTTTGGCGTCTCGTATACATACTCTGTATGATGTGCGATACGAAAATCCCAACTGTCAGAGAAACAGTAGAGTAAGGCGACGCGGACCATACATGTGTGTCACGCTAAGGGACTTGAGTGTCTCAAGGGATTTCGATGCAGCAAAGGGTCCGAGTAGCAAGCCAGGCAAGATTTCCTGACACTCACGACGCATCTCATATCTATCACGAATGTTCAATACGAGCCGGCATACGAGCGGACGACGGGCTGACGTACTTCCATTCGACGTCGCCAGGACCCTGCACGACTGATCTGCGCTCGTCTTCTGTGAGTGGCATGCCGTTGGAAGCCATGGGAGAGGGAGAGTGGAGGACTGTGATGCTAGAGTTGTGTTAGATTGCGTAAATGAGATCCCCACGGCACCCCCGTCACACCACCATGGCCTCAGACGACGAAGTCCCGTACGTCTTTCCTTCTCCTCCTCGTCTCGGGCTTACGTCTTTCCTAGGACCCTCATCGATTCTCAGCCGACGCGCGTTCCTCTGACTATCATCTGCGGCTTCCTCGGCGCCGGCAAATCTACTCTCCTCAAGTGCGCAGCTTTCTCACTTTACAAAGCGCATCCATCTCACCATTCAAAGATATATTCTCACGGAGCGTCATGGATATCGAATAGCCGTCATCATGAACGAATTTGGCGACACCGCTGTGAGCAAAGCCTAGAGCGTACCGATGCCACCCAGCTGATACATTGAATACCCAGGATATCGAAGGTATGTCGCTTCGTAGGCCTTCCTCATGAGAATAGCGAAACTTAAGGCGCTTCTGGAACACAATAGCGAAAGCCATCAATATCTCTTCCGCAGACGACCCAACCGCGGAACAATCAGAAGAATTTCTAGAGCTTCCAAATGGTTGTTTATGCTGCAGCATTAAAGACACTGGCGCTGCAGCAATTGAAAAGCTTATGCAGCGTAAGGGCGCTTTTGATTATATTCTCTTGGAAACAACAGGACTCGCGGATCCTGGTCAGTTATCCAACAACAACGGAAGGATCATCTTGACATTTTCGTCTGCAGGTCCCATCGCCGCCATATTTTGGCATAATGAAGAATTCGCTATGGGTCTTGGCCGCGATATAGGACTTGATGGAGTGGTTTGTGTTGTTGACGCTGTCTTTGGACAACAGGTATTTTTTTCATCAGCGCCTAGTTCATTGCTCCTGGTTCACACCGCAAAATAGCAAATGACAGAAGATCATGCCACTGATCCAATAAACGTCGGCGAAAGCCTTCGGTACGTGATTAGCATTCATTTATCATCTCCAAAATAAATTTTCAAACCTGAAATTAGACAAATTGCCGGCTCAGATGTAGTGATCTTGAACAAAAGTGACCTCGCAACGCCTGAAGCTCTCGCTCACACGGAAAACTTAATCCGACAAGTCAATCCCGCCGCACCAATTCACCGGACCGTTAAAGGTCAAATCGATCTCAAGCATATAATTGGAATATCCGCGTATTCGAAGCCGCCACCATCAGGCGCCACAAACTCGTCCGTGACATCCCATGTCCACGAATGTGATGATACCCACAGTCATGACGCGAAAACCAAAACCAATCATTACGAGTTCCGCGGAATTTCAAGTTTACGGGTAGAATGTCCTCCACTGTCCCCCCAAGCGTTCGATAACTTTGATCAATGGATTCGCACGGTCCTCTGGGAGAATCATCTACCAGAGGAAGATTCATCGCAGAATCGTGATTTGTTAGTGCTCCGATGTAAAGGCCTGCTATCAACTACGTCTGGACAGCGATATGTCTTGCAGGGTGTACGGAATCTATACGAGATGGAGGAGATTAAGGAGACGAACGATGATCTAGGGATTCCCGATGAAGGCAAGATTGTACTTATAGGTAAAGGCTTGGACGATGTTGTACGACGTAGTCTCGAGGTCGTATTGAATTCATGAGGATAGCAAAATATTTTGTTATCAAGAGCAAAGCAGTAACAGACCCTAATAAAACAAAATATCGTACCCTAATTATCTAATCGAACGACTTCACAACTCAGCCGCTGCTTGACACTCGACATGCCATTACTGCCTTCTGCGACTTTTAATAGTGCATATGTTCCTCTATTCAAGAAAGAAGCATTGATTACCGTCGTAGAATGGACCATCTGTGCATACGCATTTTCAACAAGATTGTAACACAAAAACTTGCCTTCATACCTTGACAAAGTGCTTCAATTTGCTCGGCAAAATCAAAACATCAGGCGGGTTCGGATTATCTCCATCAACGAGCCTCAAACCATCTGAATGACTAACATCCATATTCACCTCATGTGCTAAACCTTGAGGCGTAGGAAAGATCGGATAAAAGCTACCCAGTTGTTGGGGTTAGTCGCTTGGGGAACAAAGTAGAGATTCAATCCCCACCTGCGTTGTTGCAACAAGTGTCGACAAGTGTTAGCCATCACGTCTGTGCCAACATCATCTTCATGTACGGGCAATACTGGATCCACCTCCCGCCCAAGTTTAAGGAACTCTTCTTTACGGAGATGAAACAATACATCAACGCTACAAGCTCCAAATGAGACATCGTTGATTTTGAATTTGGATGGGTTCGGTATGAGGTGGATTCTCTGGTATACGAGTCAACGGAAACGAAGGGAGGGGCATAGGGGGAACTTACTGGATCATTTTTAACCAAGTCGCGAGGCAACTCGCTTTGTGGGTATACAGCGTGAATGCTCAGGAGATCGCGTACGCCAGGCAGCAGGATGGCAATACTGCCTGGGGAGGCGTCGAGAAAAGACCTTATAGACGAGTATATTTTGTCATGAAAAAGCTCTACGGGCGTGGAATCAAGGTCGCCCGCTTTGATTGAAGGATGATTGGCGTCGACAAATGGACCAACCTGAGAGAAAAGATGTCATCATAATTCTTCAACGAAACGATACGTGGATGATACTCACTAAAAACAGTGCGCTGGGTTTATCCTTTTTCGCCGCCTCTACTAGACTAGCTAAGAACGTATAGCTCAGATCTGAGTCGGCGGTAAAAGGCCCACACGCAGCTACCAACGAAAATGCACCAGACTCGATAGGATCAACTTTCATGGTATTCTCGCCTGACACTGGCGCGGTTGGATTAGGTACCGGAAGCTACAAGTAGCTCATTCAAAATCCCCGGTAAACGAAGTCATCAACAATAAAACTCCCTACTCACCGTCAGAATCTCCTTGACTAGGAAATATCCACCTCCACCATTCCTGCCCTTCAAGGCGACGATAGCACCAGGGAAAAATCCTAAGCCTCTTGCATCTCTGATATTATTTCGTATCACAAGGGCAGGATGAAATTTGAGAGCTATCCGTGCTCCTCCCGATAGCATACGCGAAGATTCAAGGAACATGGAACTTTCTGTGAGTTTTTCTGCCTCAATTTCGACATCGGAAAATATTCTACCGACAATGACCACGTCTTCCTGTTTTTTTTTCAGATAAGATGTCGTAAGGGAAAGAAAATGAAGGGACACGGTCGAAAACATACATCTGTCGTGGTGCCTGGATCTCCAATATCATCCAGCTTGAAATGACTTCGCACGATGTCCGCGGCATCGTCAATCATTTGATCAAGGTCTGCAAGTAACCCGAACCTTAAGCAATCTATCGAGAAAATCGCCATCAAACTGACTTTCACTTCGTTCCATCTGCTTCTCAAACATGTATCGATCTATGGCGCAGACCCAACTCAAACAATGAGCATGGCAGTAATTGGTGAAACCAAATGGTACCAGCCACTCACAAGCTCTCTGACTCTCGGCTTTTTCATCCTGTTTCGGTCCAGAAAACACGACGCGACTTGGTCCAGCAACCTGCACTTCTTCCTGCTTGACTTGAGCAACGACGGTCCTTCCAGAAGATACCGTAGGCCCAGGCAAATTGATCTTTCTGCTCAGAACTGCAGGCATGCGCATCTTATTGACGTTTGCAGAAACAGTCGAGGTTCGAGTTTGAGTTTTCTTCTCTCTTCCTACGTCGCGCTGCAGCTGCACCTTAAGAGCAAGAACGGAGTCCAAAGTGATATTTTTTAACACTGAGTGAGGAGCGTTTTTACTGGTGCTGAAGCTGACTGCTTCAAGCTTCCATCGAAGAGTGTCAGGCGACATATTGAAGTTGTGGCATATCGATAGACCTGCAAATTGTTACAGACAATGAATTGTAGGAGTGCAGATTGAACGCACATTCCGCGATAATCTTTTCGTCCTGGCCGACCAGCTCCCCGAGAGTGCTTGCCACGTCCTGAGCGGTGCAGCTTGCCATTGATCACCGTGCAGACGCGTCCGATTGAATGTGGATCACGACGCACGTGATCCGAGTGAACACGATCTGATCAGTGATCAGATCTCATTGTGACATGAATCGCGACCAAACACAGACAATCCATTGCGTCATGAACAGAGCTCAGGCCTTCCGTTTCGTCGCCTCGCAACACCTTGGCGACACCCGTAAATAAGATCTCGCTTGCCGCCGCGAATAACATCGATACTTATACTCGTACATCAAAATCCAAACATATACAAGGGGTAATGTAGCGTTTCAACAGCGAATACCGCTTTTCTCGCCATAAACCAAACAAATAAGAGGGCACCACAGGTAATACGATACGTTGCGAAATAACGCAAAATCACGAATGGAACCAGCGCAACCAACATGATTAGGGGCGGCAAATCCGTATCACCGCTGAGGGATTCTGCATAGGTATGAAAGAAAAAAGGACATAAAAGAAAAAGAGAAGGGCAATTAAACACTCATTTTCATTTCATCGGCTTCTTGAGTTTTGTCCGTTATCGCCTGAGTAGTACCCATGGTTGTCGTGACCGGTGTGTTGATTTCTGGTGTCGACGACGAACCCTCAATCTGCATCGACTCGGATTCCTCTACCTTTTCTGTATTCGTATTCGCCTTCTCTTCTTCGTCTTCCAGTTCGCTAGACTTTGTGTTGATGTGCGCCAGGCTGCTTTCACGGTTGACAGGGCTGGTTGAAGTGGTCGGCGAAACTGATGGTGCTGAATGACCATTGGCCGATGCATGCGGAATACTGCAGGTACTAATCAGAAATCTCATCGTCTCCGTATGCTGGCTCACTCACTTCTCCGGATTGGGAATCGCTGTACCGACTGTACTTTGTGGTGCTACACCAGCTTTCGAGAGTGCATAATCCCCCGAATCGAAGTACTTGCGTTCCTAATTTGTGGCCAGAGCTTTACCAAATGCGCCGCTCAAATATCACGACAAACAAACCTTTTGCATCTTCATAAGCATATTCTTGTGAGTGGGAAGTTTCCCATACTTGGCGAATAACTGTTGCTCCTGAGGAGTCAATTTCTAGCCAACAGCAAGTAATGTTTTTCAATTGAGTCTTGATATGATGTGATAGATCACCTACACTGATATCGACTTTGTTTCGCTGGGCGGGAAGCATACCAGTAAGTCTCGGTGACGAGGAAGAAGGGAGAGACAAGGTTTTCAGAGAAGAAAGGGCTGAGACGACTTGGGGAAGTAATACTGGCCTGGATTGTGTCTGCAAGTCTTGGCGCTATACATCGAGCGGAGTCTGATCTGACATTCAATTGACCCACAACCTGCGGTCATGCCGCTCTGGCCGAGCAGGTATACATCGGAACAATCTAGAAGGCATTCTCAAACTACTCTCTACATGGCTAATTCCACGAAGTCTATTTCGATCTCGCGGTCAGAGCGACCATTTTTGTCTATCATGCCCCTGTCTTCCTGATACAATCTCACTCTTTGCGGCAGAAATGAAGTTAAAAAATCATCACTGCTCTCGGAATTCGACTCTGTTTCGTTCTCTAGAATCAAACCTTCACTTGCCGAATTTACGGCGTCCACCTGTTCCTCGACCAAATGTGCTGTTATAGAGCATCTCCCCTGACTTAAAGCTAACCTTGAATCCTCGTCATCAAACAGACTATCCATATCGAAGTCTTCATCAGGAAAGATTTCCTCAGATATTACGTCCAGAAAGTCCTCATGATCGAACCCGTGATTAGTCGAGTGTAGGGTCGGGTTTGCCTTTGAGCAACGATGATCTTCTGGTATATGTAGGTGGCTAAACGCGGGATTCTTTTTATCATCCATGTCCATGTAATCGTCATCTATATCTAGAGGAAATAACCCCAAGTCGGGAGCCGTTGAAGCGGTCAAAGCCTCGGTCTGTGAAATTTCTCGGGCGACTTGCTTCCGACGCTCTTTTGGATTTCCCATTAGGTTCGATTCATCCTTCCCCCGGGAAGCTCCAGTGTCGCCTGACCTGGTTCGTTGGGTAGTGTGACTTTCCATTGAGGTCGTTCCGAGAAAGGATGCAGGTGTATTTCTATCATTCGTTGGTAGTCTTGCAAAGAATTCGTCGTCCACATAACTTCTGTCACCGCATTGCATTTGGGAGAAACTGGTGTTTCTCGGCGTTTCATTTGAAGATTGGCTAGACTTAGTGTGAGAAGGTAGGCGTTCCCTGGGCTGGTCGCCAAAATCGGCTACGGAGGACCATGGGGATAACTCCTCGTCTGACTGGTCCAGGTCCATCCAGATATCGCCGATACAGTTCCCAGGAACTTCGAAGATATAACATTCATCTTCACTGTCCGAATCCAAAGGTAGCGCGCTAATGCTTGAATCTGTAAGTCCGAAACTGCCATCGAGTCGAGGCAAATCAAGCATGTCGAAAAGTGACAGTCCTTCGAAACTTCGTCTGGTATCGCCCTCGTCCTGTTCTAAAAATATGTCGGCTCCAGGCGAAGGAACTGCTATGGCAGCTGGCGGAGGCTCCGTTTCCAAGAGCTCGTGATCTTCAACGTCCATGATATGCCTGTGAGTACGACCCTAAAGCATAATTAGCTTCGATCCCTGTACTCAGAAGAAGGAAGTGACCTTGAATTCGACAGGTTTCATGCTAGCTTTGAATGCGAGTCGCATGGCGAGATGAAAGACGGTTTCGGTGAAGCCCACTTGTCGTAATCTTTTGCGGCCAGGGATTTTCGTCGTGTAATCAATGTCAAATACCGTACTAAACCGTTGCTCGAGCATCTAAATGGGATTCTGATGAGGCGGACACAAGGGGGCCATCTCATCTGGGTATACCTTAAAGAGGTGCTTGCATTGTGAACGAAACGCGGGGTCAAGGGAGCGTCGGAGAATCCGCGTGATTGACATGATTATCGGTTGAAAATAGGTCATTTCGTTGTTGAATTGCTGTTGTTCGCAGTCAGGGAAGATCATCATCATCATGATAGAGAGGGAACAGACACGAGCCAGATGACCGAAAACTAAAGGATATCTCCTTTTTTTGACTGTTAGGTTAGAATAGGCTACAGCAAGAACAGCGGGAGCGGACCTGACCAGGCCGTTTTTCACGAAGCGCAGAACGACTTGGTTCAAAAGTGTCCACAAGGGTAGGGTAAGGTCAGCAAAGAATAGGCAGTTATCAAAGTCCGATGACGGCGAAACGCTTTTATTGGTCGGAATCGGTCGGGTCTTCCACGTGTATTCGAGATGCAAAGATTCCAACACGGGTCGCAATTCAAAGAGGGCCGTGGCCTTGGCACAAGTAAATGACACGGTGACTAGAAGTTGAGATCATTGGGAGGAGAAACAGGGGAGTAAAGAACGATTGAACGTGCAACTGGGATGCTGCTTGAGTTTATGATCAGAAATAGCGATATCAGAAACGTGGTCTAGGCCGAGTTCTATCGCATTCTAACCGGCAAGGGGAATGGACATCAATCGATACAGTAGACTGCTATGGAATACCTGACGCAAATATTCGACGACGTAATTCGTTGTTTTCGAAGAGACAAGTTGATCGCGTGTTGCTGGAGTGCCGTCGGTGGCACCAGCGAGGGTGAATACCAGTGGATTCCGCACGACAACGTCCGAGTGGACAGAATGGTCGTATTCGGCCGGCAAGTGGAGAACATGCTGCACGACGAGCGACAAGGAAAAGCTGTCCGCGGCGGCGTTGTATGCGGCCCTGTGGGCTATGCGAGGCATGGATGACAGCCGAAAAAGGATAATTCGGGAAAATATGCAGTAACTGATAACAGACCGTCACAGCCGCCCTCCTTTTCATTCCCAGCCAGTCCATCCGTCTTCTCCAATCCCCCACTCGCGCGGTTCTTCTGCGCGCCCGCAGCCATGGTATTTCTGCCCTTTCTTCACTACCCACCCAAGGATTGTGCTGACGTACATCGACTTCCAGGCTAATGAGCTCGACCAGAAGATCCAGGAAGTCTACAAGCATATTCAGACCGAGCGCAAGATCTTAGAGGCTTCCCAACAACTCGGAAGAGCCACACTCAACCAAGAGGTCCTTGGGCGCAACGCAGCCAAGATCAGAGAAACCGAGAAGAATCTTGCATACTACGAACAGACCCTCCGCGAGCTTCAGGCTCGCAAGCTACAGCAACAGCAACAGTCGCAGCGCGATGATCCCTCTCGATCGGGAGGATTACTTTCTCCTCAGGTTGGCTCGTTTACATTTGCTCCCTTGACAGTTCATCATTTCCCTGATATCCTACATCGTGTAGGTACCGCCAAAAGACTATGATCAAGGCTACCGTTCACCCGACGCAGCCTTCGACCCGCAACCTGGATTACAACGGGGCAAGGCATACACTAACTTGGACCTGATCAAAGCAGATACCCCAATTACCCCACGGAAAATTACAAAGATGCTGCATCAGCTCGAATTCAAGCTTCAAGTGGAAAAGCAATATAAACAAGGCATCGACAAGATGGCCAAACTCTATTCCGCGGACGGAGACAAAAAATCTAAAGCCGACGCTGAGGCCAAAAAGGTGGAAAGCGAAAAGAAAATCCAGCTCTTAAATGCTGCCCTCAAGCGATACAAGAATCTGCACATATTGGATGACGTTATGGACAATGATGAGGCTGGTGAGTCATAATAGTGATCAGTTCGTCCGCAGGATTGCAATAAGTATTTCAATGCCCGCGATCCAGATACAGGAAATGAAGGCGAACGCGGAGCCAATCTGCGATCAAAACCACTTTCAGGAACGCTTCGTGTGACCCTTAGGGGTGCGCAAGAGCTCGAACACACACCCATCACCACTCGCTTCCGCACGTCATCTCGCGCCGTGACAGAGACATATGTTTCCATCAAAGTGGAAGGCACGCAGCTCGCTCGGAGCCATCCATCACGCACGGATAGATGGAACGAGGAATTCGAGATGACGGTGGATAAAGCGAATGAAGTTGAAATAGTAGTATATGATAAACAAGGGAATGAACCCCACCCCATCCCGATAGGTGTACTCTGGATCAAAATCAGTGACCTCGTTGAAGCGCTTCGACGGCAGAAGGTTGGAATGGAAACTAGTCAGGGAGGTTGGTTTACTGCTGGTGCTATGCCTGGAGATGGTCCGGGCCGTATGCAAGGCTTCCCCGGCCAAGGAGGCATGGATGTCCCGCTAAATCACCCCGGAGTGCCAGTAGCACCAGAAGGTTTCGGAGGTGCCCCTGTTGGTGCTCCTGGTACCGAAGGTGTCGAAGCTTGGTTTGCAATCGAGCCTGCTGGTGCGGTCGCTCTTCATCTAAACTTCAGTATGTCTTATCCTTTCTTTAATCTATTTTGTCAACGAATGCTTAGCTACTACTAGTCAAAGAGAATGTTCGCAAGAGGCCTTTAGATGCCCCCATGGGTGGCTTGGGTCGTCAAGGCGCTGTTCGCAAGCGCAAGGGAGAGGTCCACGAAATGAATGGACACAAATTTGTGCAACGACAATTTTATCAGCTCATGCTTTGTGCTTTCTGCAACGATTTCCTTCTTAATGCTCTCGGATACCAATGCGAGGATTGTCGATATACCTGCCACAAAAAATGCTATGAAAAAGTTGTCACAAAGTGCATATCAAAGTCAAATACTGGGGTATGTGATCTCCACAACAATTTCATCCTTCTAAGTGGCTAATATTTTGGAAGGATGGAGATGAGGAAAAGATCAACCACCGTATTCCACATCGTTTCGAACCACTGACAAACATTGGTGCGAATTGGTGTTGCCATTGTGGATACATGCTTCCTCTCGGTCGTAAGAATGCGCGCAAATGTACGGAATGCGACATCACCTGTCATGCCAATTGTGCTCACCTTGTTCCGGACTTTTGTGGTATGTCGATGGAGACGGCCAACGAACTTCTCCGTAGCTGGCGCGATATCAACAAGGCCAGAATCGATAAACAGAGGGTCGCCCCCAGCATGCAAAAGCCTTTGCAGACTTCACCGTTGCCCATGTCTGATCATAATATCAATCAACAACTCGGGCCTGCCATGGATAGATTGAAGATTACCGGTTCTGAACAAGGTTTCCCAGAAGGATATGGGCGACCAGCACCTCCTGAGCGTACCCAGGATGCCCGTTATCAACAACAGCCGAGTTCACCACAAATCCCTCCCATACAGCTTGGAGAACCGTATCCTCCTCCCCAACAATCACCTCAAATGGCCACTAGGCCTTTGCCACCGAGACAGGGAACCGCTCCGCCTGGGTTCCCTGCGCCGCAGGCGGTTTCCCCTGTTCGGCCTCCATCGCGACCGTATGAACAACAGCTACCGCCCGATAGTTACGCTCAACAAGGCTACCCAGTTAGTATAATTTTTCTTGAAGAGCGCGAATCCTGATTAACAAAACTGCATCCAGCCTCAAATGGGACGACCAGGTCAACCACCTGCGGGACACACACAGCAACAACAAAACATCCCATTACCTGTATCGCGTCCTATATTGGATTATCAAAATGTTCAACAACCCCCAAGGCCGCAGCCACAACCTGGTCGCCCAATACCAGTAAAACGTAAAGTTGGACTCGACGATTTCAACTTTTTAGCCGTGCTCGGGAAGGGCAACTTCGGTAAGGTCATGTTGGCGGAGGAGAAAACGACAACCACTTTGTATGCAATCAAGGTACTCAAAAAGGAGTTTATCATTGATAACGACGAAGTCGAGAGGTAGGAGACAATATGCATTCTCTGTCATTTGTTATTCAGTCTCGACTAGCACGCGCTCTGAGAAGAGAGTATTTTTGACCGCTGCGAGGGAGCGTCATCCGTTTCTGCTTGGGCTGCATTCGTGCTTCCAGACGGAAACTCGTATCTACTTTGTTATGGAGTATATCAGTGGGGGTGACTTGATGTTACATATTCAGAGGAAGCAATTCTCACTCAGGCAAGCCAAATTCTACGCGTCCGAGGTCCTTCTTGCGCTAGAATATTTCCATGCTAACGGTATCATCTACCGGTACGTACCTATTTTCGTCTTCTCAGTTGTGATATCAAATATAATTCCATAGTGACTTGAAATTGGATAACATTCTCCTTACACTTGATGGGCATGTCAAAGTTGCTGATTACGGTCTCTGCAAAGAGGAAATGTGGCCTGGCCAAACAACCTCTACATTTTGTGGAACGCCAGAATTCATGGCGCCCGAAGTATGTACTTCTTCATCGTCAGTGTTACGTATATTCAGATTTTTCTCATGTAGATTTTGTTGGAGCAACGTTACGGACGGGCAGTTGACTGGTGGGCCTTTGGTGTTTTGACTTACGAAATGTTACTGGGACAATCTCCATTCCGAGGGGAGGATGAAGATGAAATATTTGATGCCATTTTGGAGGATGAACCCCTATACCCCATCACTATGCCTAGAGACGCCGTCTCTATTCTACAGAAAGTAAATTATTTTCCTTGTTCTCCCGTAAAATCTTTACTAAAACAGAGATTTATTCGCAGCTCCTCAATCGTGATCCGACTCGTCGACTCGGTTCCGGTAAGGACGATGCAGACGAAATCAAACGACAGCCTTTCTTCAAAGATGTTAACTTTGAGGACATCTTCCACAAGCGGATACCGCCTCCTTATTTCCCCAAGATTGTGAGTGTCACTTGATATAGGTTCATGAGGGGTCGGCGTAATTTTTTCTTTTCAAGTCTGGATTGGCCGATACCAGTAACTTTGATGAAGAATTTACTCGCGAAAAGCCTACACTGACGCCTGTACACGGCCAATTGACGTCTCGGGATCAGGCAGAATTTAATGGGTTTTCTTGGGTTTGCATTCTATCATTCTTTTCCCAATAAAAACGCAGACTAATACAATATCTTCTACAGGTTGCAGACTGGGCGAACCATCCATGAACACTTTCTAGTCATTTGTTTTCATAAAATCGCTGTCATTGCCTGTGTTATATTACATTATTAACGTGTTGCCTTCATGTGCACTGGATTTCTCTTGTGTCATAGGACTTTTTGTCGTTGACCGAAAATTCCAATACTATTACAAAATTCCGCTCAAACGCTTGATTGATTATTCGGTTCATTTTTTCTCAAGTCATCAACGCTCACCTAGTCAGGTATTGTCCTTGTCCGCGCTCTGCCTCATCCCTGCCACAACGTGTCCTCCTGTCCCAGGCAATCCAGCATCCCCAGATAAAGAATCCTCTTTTCCTGACTCCCTCATCAACTGGTAGAAGCTGTTCCAAAGGGGTGCAATCGTTTCATATTCCCTTGTCATACCCAAAACCTCCTCGAGCTTTCGATTGAGAGCGTTGCTCGACGAGAGAAGTTCTTCAAAACCCTTTCCTAAAGCATTTAGTGACTGATTACCGTGAGAGTTATTTTCATCGATACCTACTGCAGTGATTTCGCGTGCGAGCCTATCACGTTCACGTTCGAAAAAATTTGTTTCGTCATCCATTGGTTGGAACAATGAAAGCAATACCGCTATATGGTGGACGCGTAAATGATCGCGATGCTACGTTTATTATGTAATCTAGATATATAAAGAACGGAGGGAGTCGCAGGGTGACAGCGAGCGCTGGAAAATTAAAAAGGGGTGACGCAGAAGAGAGAATGCTACAGTACAGGAAAGACGAAAGAGAAGGTGCCGAAGAAAAAATCTATACAAGAACCTAGCAACTTGAACTTAGTTCAGTGCTCGTGAACTCCGTATTGAGATGATAGCCACATCCAAAAAGCCCTAGAGAATAGATACGAGAAAAAAGGATAACAAAGATAGCAAAAAACGAAACCAAGAATGAAGACTAGTGGCAATTACAGGAAGCCACTTTCCTGCAGCAAGCGAGCCATTTTCTCATCTTCCCTTTCGCGAGGCTCACGTTCAAGACTGAGCTGCCAAAATGTGTCACTGGAAGCCCGAGCATCCGTGTTGCTGAATTGGTTGAGGGAATCCTCAATGTAAGAAAAGATGGAGGGAACAGGCTGGAGGTTGTAGGGCGTTGCCTGCCAGCGTTTGATGTCATCCATAACTTCGGAGGCTTTTTGGCGCTTAAAAAAGTTGACGAGGTTACCAGGGGGCAGGTTATCTGCATTACCATCCACGATGAATTGCAGAGTCGATAGGAAGACGCCTGATCAATGTTTCAGCATGCTTTTTTCCTCCATGCGTTTCAAACACTCTTACCAATGAAAGGAACACAGGGAGGCGAGACAGAATCCATGAGCTGTCTGTTTTTTGCAAATGTCTTACTATTGTCAATAGTAACCTCGCATGCTGCGAACTGGGCGATTGATCTCTGATTGACCTGTTCCCATGTACGTTTAAGCCGACGAATGGGAGGTGTATTCAAACCCGAAGTGATGGCAATCATGGTGGAAAAATTGTTAAGAAGACGGCAGCGCTAGAAGATCATGATTGTTAATAATACTCGCTATGTGTGACGCTATCAGCAGCGTACATCGGCAACATTGATGAGGTGCTTAACGATTTGTGCCCGTTTCCGTGAATCTTCCTTGCTCAAGATTGAGTGTGCAACCCAATCCGCAATCTACGATTGGACGTCAGTATGGTATTCGGTGATAGCGTAACCACACCAACCCGGTTACTTGTTTGAATAACAATGCCAATATCGTCTATAACATCCATTCTTTGTTCCCTTGCGCGTTTCAATGCTTCAATAGGTTTAATATGTTGATACATTCTACTCTCCATAATTGTCAGTTGTCTCGCCAATTCGAGAGGATCGATATCGAGCAACTTCAGCTTCTTCCCATTTCTCGGTACGATGGGTGTCGGGGCAGGCATCGGATTTGTAGTTATCATTGATTTGACATTGAATTCACCGTTATGTTGCTAAACACTATGTCAGGTGTTGTAATACTAGAGAAATGGCTCAATACGCACGGCACGTTCAATAAGACTTTTAAGGGCCATAGCCGCAGGCATACCAACCACATCGTCTCGTGTAATAAACGTCATCATCTTGTCGAGTATATACATATCCTCCTTATCCAACACATACTGTTCTATAACCATGGTTTTGAGCGTATTGAGTACGCTGTAAACGTTTTCAGCCAGCTAAGTGTCGTGGTAAAGAAATTGTCTTACCGAGTCCGAATGACGTGCTGCTTTAGTTTGATCCAATCTTCTAACTCCTTGGGAGTTAAATTTTCCGGGGGTTGAATTGTGAATCTTTGTAGGAGCAGGTCAAAGAGTTCATCAAGTGTCATAAAGTCCTTGTATGTCATCAAAAATGCCCGGGTATAAGGTAGATCTGCAGGAGTTGAGCGTTGAAAGCACATTCAGCTATAGAGTGACCACACTCACCAACTTTATCATGCGCAGTTAACTTCTCCACCAACGCAGACCGCGTTCCACCTTTCACAGAACCATCCGCTTCCTCAATCACAATCTCCGACGGATTATAATTCGCGCGTAAGTACCAGGGCTGTGACTCCGCTGCAAGCTTGTCCGCATAATCGTCGCCAAGAATGTGAATGAGCTTGCCAGTTCCAGTAGGACGCGGAGTTTTTTTTGGATTTACATAAAGTCGTACTATACACACATTAGCACCAAATTGATCGACCCTAAAGAACTTACAGTCTTCATCGATAGTATCCACGTCATCATCCTCATTAACTTCTGAAACTGATACCAAGGTACTAGCATCGGTATTATAGCTGCTCTCAACGGAACCATTGATGTTTTCAACGCTTTGGTCAAGTGTCTGCGTAGACTCGACCAATGGGCCGGCGGGCGGTCTTGATGCCTTGGGCCCTGGCCTGTTAAACGCATGCTCAATGTCTACCACATCTTCCTCGTCGATACCCATCCCAGATAAGTCTCGCGAGATCCTCTCACTGTTGGAAAAACGACTAGAGCTCATACTCAATCTCGACATTCTCCACTCGATGGATCCATTGTAGTCTCCTTGTGCAAGTTCCGCTTGTTCATCGCCGATCGACAAGAGGGCTTCTAAGGTCTCGCGAATGAGAAGGAGATTTAGTTGGAGTGAATATGTAATGGATTGAATAAGGTTGTATGATGAAGGGTGGTCCGTAAGGGGAGAGCGGCGGTCTGGGGTTGGAATATCTTGAGCAGTCACAAGTAATGAAGTGTTGTCATCATATACCGCTTGGACGGCAGCCTCAAAAGTCCGCACAAGCGCCCTCGCCGTTGAGAGAGTTTGCGCATACATATCATCTATTGTGTTACCGGCTTGACGAATACCATCGATATCCACGTGTCGTGCGACGCGAATATCAGCTACAAAACTGAGAAAATGGGATACGTGAGTAGTAGTTTCCTGGAGTCGTTGTCGGATTTGCTCTACTGAGAACTTCAGATCATTATCACTGCGATTGTTTTCCAGAAAACTTACCCGAGTTGTCGCCAGACGATATCGAAACTTGGGTGAAAGTGCTACAAAGGCTTTCAATTTTTGCCAGCATCGTAGCCACTTTAGCCACAGTGTCTTGGCCAAGGGGAATGTTTGGTGATTGTGCTTGTGACTCCGGGGAAACCCAGCCAAAACCCGTCCAGGAACCAGCGTTCCCTGCGCCAACCAAGCTCACTCCGAGGTTTGTGGTGGTAAATATCCCATACAGCCTCTTGAGGGGTTTTTCTTCTCTTCCATCATCGTTCTGGAAGCGCTGCACCTCCGTGATAAAGGAACTGACAGCTCTCTCTAATTCCAAAGCATCGGCTTCAATCCTGTGGAGCGTTTCGGAAATAAGAGAGCCAGAGTCGTAGTGCATTGCCCGAGCTGACAGTACAAGTCGAGAGAGAGTTGCAGTGACCCGTCGCTGGGCTGGCTTGAGGGGAGACGAGGATGATTTGTCGCGGGTCTCGTTTCCAAGCAAATCACTCGGCATATGATTTGCGTTCGCAGCAGAAACATAGAGGAGATTACGAACAGAACGAACGGCCAATTGAATAAGGTCATCCAGCCGTGGGTCACCACTGAAGCGGCCGATTGCACCCTGCACACTATCTGTAATAGCTAGGATAGCCTCACGCGCTTTGAAGGCCAGGTCCGTCACAAGCTCGGGAGACAGAGGGGCCAACACCTGCTGCAGCCGCTTGGCAATCAGTTCCTCAGAAGTCAACTCTACATCACCTTGGCTAAAACTGGTCTGTGCTGTCGGAGTCTGTAGCTGCTGCATGCGATCGGATGTGACGGAGCGGGGAGGGCGAGGGTGGTCAAGGGGGTGAACATCTGAATTATCTGAATAGACACTATTCCTAGAATCGGCGCGCTGTTTTCGAATAGTGGAGGGTATACTTGACTCGAGGCCTGGATGCGAACCGTTGATAGCGGACGCTTCAGGCCGCGTCCGCATGATCTCCCCGGTAAGCTTGTTGACATAGTAGTACGTTTGTCCATCGTCAGCTAAACGTTTGATCCATGGCTCTGGCTCGTTAGTTGAACGAGGAACACCAAATCCCGCCAGATCCGGATGGCTGCCATTGACTTCATTGGCAGGAGCAGCAACACCGAAGACCATACCTGCGCCAGTTGCTGCTCTAACAGCACTTTGGGCAGAAAGACCGGCGAGTTCACTGTCGGATATTTCATCTGCCGTTTCCTGGGGTAAATCCCAGGAATGTTGGCCAGTGCGTGAATTAACGTAAAATATCTTCGTATGTATACTGTCAAAAGATTTTCAAGACTGTGACGCATCAAATACATACCCGTCCGTCTTCCATTATGTTAGGCTCCCAGAAATCATTGGTTTGAGACCCTTGAGGAACGGCACTACTGGAATTATTCAGGTGATTGTTAGCGTGTATCTCGCTTTCTAGCCACTCCTCGTTCTGTGCCTGTCCACGCACGAAGGCGTCCGACATGCCAAGCACGCCAGTGTCACTATCAGACTGGACCATTCCATCTCCATTGGAGTAGTCTGATTCAGAGAACGCGAGTTCTGCCTCTTCCACGGAAATTATGGAGACATAATTAGATGGGAACCATCCGCGTTCCTCTCCAAGGAGGCCATCCCAC
Source organism: Agaricus sinodeliciosus (assembly GCA_022315185.1). Lineage (NCBI taxonomy): Eukaryota > Fungi > Basidiomycota > Agaricomycetes > Agaricales > Agaricaceae > Agaricus > Agaricus sinodeliciosus. The sequence continues at coordinate 1,535,891 of JAHTMV010000055.1, read as the reverse complement.
CAACCGGACGGCTGCTGATTGAGGACTTCGATGATATCTCCACGACGGAAGGAGAGTGCAGAGGCGTCCTGCGCGGTGTAGTCATAGAGAGCCTTGCAGAAAAGGCCCTGGTATGTGTCGTCGTAGATATCCTGTTCCGATGGTTGTTGCTGGGTAGAGATGGGGAGCTCCTGAGCCCTAAGTCCTGTGGCTGTTTGTTTTGTGAGGAAGGCTGGGTGTGCGGGAGTAGCGACGGAGGCCATGGTGGGGTTGTTGGGTAGGAAAGCCCTGGGAGCGAGCTGGCACAGGAGGACAGGAGCCACGGGAAACTGATGAGCTCGGCTGACCAAGCAACCAAACAAGGAATTCAATTCCATCAATTCTATCAATCAATTCCATCAGACTATCGCTTTAATGTCCTCTGCTTCTCCGCGAATTCAACTATCTTCCGGTCTACAAACAATCCCTTCCTGCCCCGCACACTGTCCATGTATACCTTCGCCAAATTAGCCCGGTCGGACTTCTCACCCAGATCTTCCAGCTCCTCCTCAGTTGTGGGAACCCAAAATGGATCCAGATCAAGCATTTCATACCTGACAGCGTCAATGCTACTCCGTCAATAAAGACCAAGTACTCACCCGCTAAAAATGAGCTGCGGACTTGCAGCACCTGATGTACGCTTCCGGATATCTGTTAACAACCTCAGTCCCGTCGCTCCAAAAGAAAGTTATGATATCTATACCATCAGCAAACCCGAAACTTTCCACGACCGGCAGAAGCGCAGAAACCGTGAAAAAGGACGTTCCCTCTTTCATTTCTTCTGCCACAATTCGACCACGCCGCTTGGCGACGACTCCATACACTTTCCCCAGGACATTGGCTGTACGTTTCTCATCAACATCACTTGGAAATAGACGTGGGTTTTGCAAACGTACTTGATGCTTGTATGTCGCAAGAATACATCGCCAACATCAGCCTTGGTGACCAATCAAGAAGTCCGTTACGACAAGCATCTCTGACTACCGCTATGACTGAGCCCGTGACCTGGGCCATGCGATTATGTTCTGTGTACGTTAGAGATACAGTGAAGAGAAATCGAGCTGAAAACATACCTATTTCCTTATCGAGGAGCTCTTGATCAATGTCTACATTTTCTACAAAATACGCCAATCCTTCCACTGGCTCTGCGGCCAAAGGACCCTGAAACGTCGCTAGCTGGAATCCGGCCTCGATATGGTTATCAAAATCACGTATTGCTTTCTCACTTCCAACGCTATTGTCATTAAATTTGACTCGCTCCAGTCGCCGTTTTAATCTATCAAATGAGATTGCAACAGTAAATTTAGGGAAGAATCACTCACGATGTTAGTGCTGTAGGCTTCCTGGCATCAATCAACAAACAGCCGCCAGCTCTCTGTGGTCCAAATGCCCATATTTTATCAACTATCCCTTCCCATTCCCCCCTGACTTCCTTGCACTTATCGTGAAGTGCGTCCCAGAATTGCTCTGGTTGGACGCTCGGATTCCGCATGATTTCGCCATATTTATCGGCAATGGTTTCTTCTTCCTCTTCACCCTCGGATTTTCCTGGTTGTGTGCTTCGATCATGTAGCAATTTCTTTAAAGTGACAACGTTATCCAAAATGAAGTCCAATAATGGTGTTGGTATCGGACTCGCGCGGATGGTGAAAGACACGATATTTTGTGTACTTGCTCCCTTGATCGTTCCGCGCGTTGCCCCTGGCGTCTTGGTTGGTGCCATATCTGTGGGAAGTCTATTGAGGGACCACTATATTTAAAAGAAGCATACTTTCCTGGCGCTTTGACTGCAGTCTCTCTGAAGGGAACTATGGGTTCGGATGCATGCACTTCGATCTTGGCAAATCGTTCCCGAAGGTCTTTCAAACACCTCTACCAAAAGGCCAATCGTCGATATTGTCTTGGAATGAATCCAATTCAACGCACCTCCAAATGTAGTTCTCCTGCTGCCAAAATCACATGTTCTCCAGTCTGTTGTTGGAAAGTCTCGACACAGGGGTCCGACTGACTGAGTAATTTCAGCCCGGTCAATAGCTTGGGCATATCTGCTGGAAGCGCCGGTTCGAGAGCGACACGTACTATGGGCGGCGTCTACACAAGAAATCGCTTCAAAAATGGGAACGACCAATCAGGAGCTTTCACTCACCGAGCGATTCACGGAACCCAAATTGACTAGCCATGACCTTGGGTTTTGCAACTCTGTGATATTTCCCTCCACACCTTTCTCTCCTGGCGCACATAGTGTCGCAGTCCTGTAAACTTTTCCCTCTAACCCCTTGATCGCAAAAATATTCCCAGGCAAGACGAAATCCACCGCTGTGAGGTCTTGTCCCATCATGATATACAAATTTTCCACCGTAGCCGAAAGCACGTACTTCTGGTTGGCAGGATGTGTTGGTTCTAGTGCCCTGTTGTATTTTGGCAACAGTGCGAGTACTGTGCTGCCTGTCCTGATGACACCAGAGTACAGCCGCGCAAAACCGAGGATAATTTCTGTATTTTCTTCGGGTGTCTGCTCCGCTTCTTCCGATGCCGGCGCTTCGTCCGGAGGATGTGAGGCGACTGCTGCATCAGTGAGCTTCTCACACACTGTATACACTTGTTCTTCGGGAAACGTAGCCTCTTTAATCCTTACAGCTCTAGCTTCTCTAGCTTTAGCTCTCATCTCTTCTGCAGTCAATGATTTTTTCTTCTTCTCTGGCAAATCCTTCCTCGGAACAGCAATCATTTTACTGACGTAGGCCGTCACATATGATCCCGGTTCTGCCTTTGCGTTGTAAAGGTCCTCTTCCAACTTGTTCTTTGGAGTGGTAGGTGGTTCATGCAGGTCAGGGTATAGCATTTTCGGTATCCGTAAAGATTGAGCGAGCGTTGGTGGTGGGACGACATCGATCGCTGCTTGAATTATGCAAGTCGACAGAGAAAGCCATTGGGTACAGAGAAGTGAGAGAAGTTGGCGTGTATCCCTAGATTTGAGATCTCGTGGAGGTATTTTCAGCGACAGGGTGCTGACAATTTTGGTCACCTTTTCCGGGTTGCTGGGGGATGTTTAGCGACATTCTGAGCAATGAAGGAATGGACTTACGGGTTAAGGATTACGGCATCATATACTGCCCATATGTTTTCCAAAACAAACTGCACAAATAGAGGTTTTAACGCTCTCCCTCGCAAGTGCTTGTAACTGACGACCCGCTTTGTCTTTGGATCCAGGAAATAATCGCCCCATAGGACTCTCCTGAGGTTTGCCTCCTTTATTCCTAACTTCTGGGCATACAGCTGCGCGAATTTGCCCACACGGAAACCCCAGCCGTCCAATGCGGAAGCAAATACGACATTGCCTTTTTCCGGGGCAAAGTATATGTCCTCATCATCTTTTTCCTGAAACTCTTCGTCCTCCTCATTCACAGTGGCATCAGCCTCGTCGGCTAGTTGTTCTTTCTTTAATGCCAAACGTCTCTCGCGTTCTTCTCTCCAACGAAGATCATCATTCATACGTTCCCCTGCGAATAAATCACCCATGACAGCATTGACTTGTTCGATTAACCGTGAAAGATGATGATAGGCTTCGACAGGGGAGAGTTTGAGTTCTGTAATCAAGCGGTCGAACTTGTTGATTACAAGAATTGGACGAAGGCGATCTTGCCATGCTTGTCTGAGTACAGCGACAGTCTATACAAGCATTGTTAAATGTAGATGGAGTATGAATAAGGAAGGGATGTACTTGGGTACAGACACCCTCGACGACATCGACAAGAACCAATGCACCATCTACAAGTCTTGAAGCAGTCGACACTTCACTCGAGAAATCTACGTGTCCAGGCGTGTCAATCATGTTTATGGTATACGTCTTTGATGTCCTTCCTATCAACCATTTGAATACAAATTATCGTCTCGAGCAAAATTAATCTCGACGAACCTCCAGCATCATCACGATCCATTACTTGGAACCTTAGAGAAATGGTACTACTCTCCATAGTGATGCCTCTCTCCTGTTCATCTTCTCTACTATCCAGATATCTCAGTTTGCCTGCCATACGCGAGGATATGATGTTATTAGCTGCCAGTAACGCGTCCATGAGTGTTGTTTTTCCATGATCGACGTGTCCCATGGTCGTTATGTTACGAATATTTCGAGGGTCTTGACTTTCAATAGTTTTTTGGTCCATAATGAAGGTAAATGGAGGTTTAGAAGTTGTAGAGAAGAGGGAGAAAATTCAAGTCAACTTTGAAATAGATTAGATTTTTCCGGACCCGAAACGACATCAGTGTTTTCCGAGAATGGAAGTTATGACATCGTCATCACGTGATAAGTGATCGAGGGACGTTCGAACGAGTCTCGGGCTACACCACCGCCTACGATTCCGCGTCCATCAAATGGACACCCACGAACGAGAAGAAAAACATAGGTCTTCGAGACACAAAGAGAAAGAGAAGGAACGGCATAAACACCGGTCTCATGACAAAGATAGGGATAGGGATGACCGCAAACACAAGAAACGGAGAATACACGACGATGAACATGAAGGACAAGAGCGGAAACATAAACTCAGGAAAAAGGAAAAAGGCAGCAAGGAAGTCCATTTTGCTGTTGTGGATGATGATGTCAATGATGAAGATATATGGGTGGAGAAGAATATCGACATGGAGGGTGAACGAGTGCGTATTCACATCTACTATCCATTCATCTACTCTTCAACTGGTATCAAACGATAGGTCCTCGCAACAGACATTCCTACAGCAGAAAGCCTAAAAATTGTCTCCACTGCAGAAGACCACCTATCAGATCCAAGTTTACCTAAAGCGACTGCAATTACGTCACAATTGAAGCGCGACGAGTGGATGTTACTTCCACCTAGCATACCTGCTTTGCCAACCGCATCTTCCGTACCCGAATTCCCACTACAGACGAATCATGAAACTTTAACTGAGGATTATGGTGAAGCCCCTCCAAATAAACGAACGCTGAGTGGAGGCGTTGATTTCTTCTCAAGTCTTGGTACCGAACATAAGAAAAAACAACCAGATAAACCAGACCCTGACAAGGTATCTCACATTGAATTTTCTCGAGAAATATTCATGCTCATGCACCCACACCAGCCCAAAATAAGTCTTCGCGAACTCAATCCGGAAATCATATCTGGCAAACCTACAAACTCTGACGAACCACCTCCACCACATAAACCCAATGTCCCTGGCGGCCCCGGGTCCTCCTGGCGTATGATGCGCCTCCGCAAAGTATATGAAACCGCGGAGGAAGACAAGAGACTTCTGGAGGAAGTCGCTATGGAACGCTTCGGTTCTCTTGCTTTATTCGAAGAAGCCAAAGAGGAGCGTCGGATATTGGATGAGAGGGGTGGAAAAAAAACCGATCGCGATCGTGAGAGAGGGAGAAAAAATGAACGACAAACGGAAATTGGTTCTAGTGGTGAAAAGAAATTAATCTTCACCGATATAGGTGGAAGTGGCACTTCAAGCCGTAGCTCCTCGTTCCGCCGGCCAGGGGCTATGGGGGAAAGTACGCCTTCGACGCCGTCACCACCGACAGGTACCGCACCTGTCAATCGTCGTTTAGACTCCCTGCGGTTGCCGTCCCAGGCCAGTTCACCACTTGCACAATCACATACCCCCATCCCGTCAGTTATGACGCCACCTCCGCCTGTCGCGCCTGGTTCGACTGGGCGGCCATTGTCACCTTCATCCTTGAACAAGTTTCAAGCGAAGGTGTTACGAGCCAAGCTTATGGGTGCCCCTGATGCGGAGAAATTGGAAAAAGAGTATGACATGGAGGTCAAGAAGGCTCATGGCAGTCAAGATGAAAGTGGTGTGCGGACGAAGGTAGAAATTATGCCAACTTTGGATGCAAGGGGACGGTTGTATGATGTTGGCCATGGCGGAGAGGATGACAGGCGACCGGCAGGCAACAGGAGGAAGAAGGAAGAGAAGGTGAGTAGTCTGCAAGGTGCTAATCTCATAACCTATACTGATATCATATTAGTTTGAAACTCATGATCGTAGAACTGGCGAAATTATTCGTTATAATGCTGATGATGACACGATGACACTGGGCGAGATGCTACGACAAGAAAAATTCGAGGCTGGGATGGCTGATCAGAAAAACTTGGATGCTCAATTCGCGAAAGCCATCATGGGTGATACAAAGTTTGAGGTATGTGCGAGTTCGATCTCCCAAGTTCCTGCTCACTTAAGATGTCATAGAATGACCTCGAATATATGGACGATAATGCAGCCAAGTTGGGTCGTCAGAAAATGCGTTCGGACGCAATGAAACGACAGTTCGCTATCCATGGTTGGTTACTTCACATTGATATCGAACAGTATTATGCTTACGCCGCTCTATGCCAGATTATAAACGTACCCAACAGGTGCTTGCCATATGTCCGTTCTGTTATGGAGAAGATGATTCGCTACCAAAAGCTCCGATTGTTGCAATGGGCACGCGGGTTTATCTCACGTGCACAATCTTTGAAGAACTTGTTAAGGGACACTGCCTGATTGTTCCAATTCAACATCACCTTAGTATGCTAGAGGCTGATGATGATACCTGGGACGAAGTCAGGGTGAGTACGAGACAAGCCGATAGGTTTTGTGCTAGCTGACCTGGTTTTCAGAACTTTATGAAATGCCTGATGCGTATGTTTGCCGAGGACGATAAAGGCGTCATCTTCTACGAAACCGTTATTTCTCTGAAATGGCAGAAACACACGTTCGTGGAGTGTGTACCCTTGCCTTGGGATCAATTCGATTTGATACCAGGCTATTTCAAGGTGCATTGCTTGCCAGATGCTACACCTCTGGCGCTCATGTGATCTTGTAGGAATCCATTCTGACTTCAGAAGCTGAATGGTCACAGCACAAGAAGCTGATTGACTTTTCTTCTCGCCCAGGAGGATTTCGGCGTGCCATGGTTCCGAACCTGCCGTATTTCATGGTGCAATTTGACTACAAGGGTGAGAAGGGCTATGGCCACGTTATTGAAGGGACTGGCGAAGATATGGATGAGGAGCTTGACGAAGGCGAGAAGGGAGGTGGCGAATTCCCCAGGTGTGTTGTACTATTTGCCACGAGAGAGTGCCTGACCTTGAAATAGGTACTTTGCTGGCGAAATTATCGGAAATCTGTTGGATCTGGAGCCGAGACGGTGGAGACGGCCAAGGAAGGTGGATTTCAGGAGCAGCACGGAGCGGGTGAAGATGTTCAAGAAGGAGTACGAGAAGTTTGACTGGACTGGTATGATAGAGCGGCAGTGAATGTATTGCGACAAATATAGACACTCTACAATAGGCAACGAGGATCTGGGGACGTTTATTGATTCTCTTTGTCGGTCTCTTTTCTCTTTCTTTTCGCTCTCTTTCCTCTCTCTCCGACCTGGAATGCACCAGCTGTTTCCCACGCGGCGCGAGTTCGCTCTCGTGTTGCTGTTTTTCTTCCTCCTCCTCTTACTCAACCGCGGCCCCGGCACTTCATATTCTCCCAACGTTCCGCCTCCGAGTCTACGACATGCACTCCAGGCAGAACAGCTTGCCCTACCACAGACTCAGCTCTCGTGGAAACATAATCCGGTGCCGCAGACGAAGCTTGTGGCCCATGTACCAGGTATGCCCAAGCTTCTCGTACTCTCGCGTGCCATTCTTCATTCGCGCCGTCTTCAGGTTGGACAATTTTCGATAGACTATATGTCTTCAAAGGCGTCGTATATATTGTATCGGACGATGAGGCGTCGCTACCACACATCCAGTTTATCCTCTCAAGAGGCATTCCAATTGAAAATGGACAAGAGGCTGAGTTTGGCAGATTACCGACGGACGAAGATATCCGCGTCATCAGCACAGAAGAGGCTAGGCGATTGTTTGGACTAGGTGCTTCCATTCTAGATGGTGCCACTGTATGTCGTCGTTGCTTTCTAGCACTTTCCCTCCTTGACAATATATCATTAGCTTTTCGTCAATGACCCCCATCAATTGTATGGTTCCTCCTCCACGACTTTCCCGTGATATCTAAGCTCTTTCTTTCGCAGCATCACTCATTATTACCACTGGTCGGCCGAACTCTGGTTTGGCTTTTGGCGCACCTACTCTACCCTTGACACTACGATCACTTCAGATGGAAACACTACTCTGCCTTTTACACGGCGCATCATATTCAACCACTTGGATGCGCACCACTGGCGTGACTATGCCCACATGAATGAATGGGTCGTCCGCTCCTCTTTTCCCTCTGTCACAATGGAATTCATGGATGACTGGCGCGATAGGGCCGAACTCGGCAAACCATTTGTTTTTGATCGCGTCGTCGTTGCCGATCGCTCAGCCGCCATGAGATCGTACAATTTCCAACGCTATCAAAGGACTGCTTCTGCTGCCTTTGCGTTGCCCGGGAGTGTTAACTGGTGGATGCCAATACGGAACAATGTCATCAAATTTGCGGGGTTAGACTCCGACACTGGAGGTGGAACAACAGGTGCACCCGTCATCACCTATATTTCTAGACAAAAATGGGGGAGACGCATGTTGGTTTCAGAAGACCACGAAAAACTGGTCCATGAACTTCATAAACTTCGAGACGTATATGGCTATGAGGTCAACATTGTAGAGGCCGAGAATATGTCACGCGTTGAGCAAATCCGACTCGCTGCTCGGACTACTGTACGTCTATAGCCGCTTCCTTCCTCTTCGGAGAAGGTTTCTCGCTGATCTGACGCCACATCTATTTAATTAACCAGATATTGATGGGAGTCCATGGAAATGGTCTGACTTCTCTCGTCTGGATGAAACCAAACCCTCGTTCCACCGTTATGGAATTCTTTTACCCGCAAGGGTTCGCACATGACTATGAATTTACTACTCGAGCACTTGGGATGACACATTACGGCTTCTGGGGCAATCAGTAAGCTTTCTGAACCACTTTTTACATATCCTGTTTCATATTTCTCCCTTTACTTTTAGGTATTTCACAAGCCCAGACCTTCCACTTCCACAATATGTTGAAGGGTTCCAAGGGAACTCAATTCCTGTAGATGCAGAGGCAGTTGCTCGTTTATGCGTTGAACGCTTATCTCTCAATTTTGAAGTGGATGATTAATCATCCTCTCCGTCCTGGAACTAGACGCGGATAATTTATACGCCACCCTCACGCTCGTTCGCTTGGTTTGGACTCTTTTTATTAGATGCGGAGTACACTATAGGGCATTTAGGCAGTAGACATGCGTAGCACAGTACATTTAAGCGTGCCTTATCTATTAATTGCAGTAGTTATATGTAGAATTTCTTTTTTTTCGTGTGGTTGGGGTGTCATACTGGTGGCCTCGCTCGACTGCGGTGTTGTCGTCCTATTAACATCTAATTGCACCAACCTGTCTGGCCACAGGAGGGATACTAATACATCTGTGGCTCTGAGATGATGAGACAGTGGGGCTCCTTCGATGATAAAACTGACTTTACTCGAGCGACAGACTCACAACACAAGTACGGTAGAGTATTCCAGTTAAAATTCAGTAAGGAAAGGTTCCTGTATTATTCTATACAGGCCGGAAAAGAAAACCATGAAGAATAGTCTTTCGCTGACCTGTACTGCGACTTGGCGCGAAATTCAGAGTTTGACACCAGATTTCACTCCGGACCAATTCAATATGTAAAATCGAGGCCATTAACAAACACATGGAGCATCGGCAGTCTTAACGTCCTACTAGTCACCATAATTCAAATCTTACCAACCACGCAATTGCCAGTTCTAGCCATTGTGAATCACATCACGGTTCCGCCGTTCACGATCCGCGATTCATTCAAAGATCTGAGTAAGATGTTTGAAATCGATCAGCATAAGAAGCCAACCATCCAGACCTTAATTGATTAATTCTTCGCGTTGTATATCCATTGGCGAGGCTGAAACAGCGAAGTTGGGAGTGCGGTTATTCGGTTCATGTGATGGTAGGCCAACGGATCCCTGATCAAAGAATCTATGATCCCGTTCTAGATCGCGGATCCTCTTAGTAGCTTCGAGACCGTCTATGATAGGAATTCTCACTATAGTAGCGGCCAATTTGATATGCAGCCTACCGCACTTATCGCATATCCTTGAGCACAATATTGAATGCTTGAGGCTGGTCGGTACCCTCCTTCCATTGGCAGCATGCACGACGGTGTGCCCGTTGGCAGTGAGCGTCTTTGCGAGAATGGTCCGGTTGATTCACAGATTGTCAGGTAAGAATGAGTGCAATCCTTGATGATACCTCTTCTTAATCTCTCGACCCTTAATGTAGGTCATTCGGCGGTGGATGTAATGAAGGACTTACTCGCTGGGGACTTTCGCAAACGAACTGGCACATAGACGACAGGGATCGAATTTTTGTGGCTGGTTCTATAAACCTCTTGGTCATACACTGACAGGGATATAGGTAACTTATGCGGAGTCCATGACCTCCAAAGTGTCTCAACGCCATGCCTTAAAAGGAAGTTAGACCGTTCCAGTGGTAGGTGAACTTACTACAATTTGTCGCTGGACATGAGAGGACATATGGTATGATGATGGCGTTTGGACAGGCTCCTAGAGCTTATGAGACTCAAAGAGTAAGCATGTTGGGCGAGAGAACGCATGCGAATATGCTGAGGATGCATCTGAAGACTGAGATGAGAGAGAGGTCTGAGTCCTCTAGCTTTAACGACAGGGGTAATAGGATGAAAGACTGCTGCCAGAGCTAATTTTGGATTCAACGTGCACTTCACCTCCGATTTGTTCGACTATGCGGGCTACAACGGCTAGCCCAAGGTCTAGGTAACCCTGGTCTATGGCTTGTTCCTATGCGTATATTGGCAAGTTACCCATACTTGCCTCTGCATTTGACCGAGGTTCTAACGAGTCAATTTGTATGAATCTCCTGAAGGGTTTTCCATTCGATGCCACATTCAGAATCGGCGACAGTGATCTCAATCGCGGTCTGTCCAGGACTTCGTAACCCTTCGCGCTCGCCGAACATCCTACGGAAAATCGAAATCGAACCAGTTTCGGTAATCTAGACTGCAAGGCGATTAGTGGTCAATCTCAGGAATACCCATTGGTATTGATGAATCACGTACATGCATTTGCAATAAGGTTCTGAATTACCGTCGAATCGTTCTGGGATCGTGCACCAGACATTTGGGACTTGCTGAAACATTCCGGACGACGAACTCGATGCTCCGCCGAGATGCTTTTCTATGGTAAATGTGCACAGCATCTTCAATTGCCTTATGGAGGTCAAATGGTCCGTTGAGAGACGTTTCATTCCCAAATTTTACGATGAGATCCTGCAAGTCCGATTAGAGCAAAATCCGAATTTAGGTAGAAAATCCCTGGATGAAGACGTTCAAATCCCACCAACAAATCATTGATAGTAAACAAGAGGCTCTGAAGTTTGATAAATAACACCTTTGTAAGCCTCTTCATGTTTCAGCCATCCCAAATTGGAGACTAACCTTCGAAGCGGCATGGGACCGAATTAGATGTTCCCCGGTTCTTCTCTCGAGTGGGCCGCTCAAGGCCATCTCAAGGTAACTCGACCAAATGTCAATCACTAGACGTGACACAGAAGGAGAATGGCCCTCTTGATGATGTGATCGAGCGGTGTTTGACCTGAAGAATACTCAGGGCGTAAGAGTGAATAGAATTCTATCTAAAGCAAGGAATAGCGGTTCTCAGTAACAGCTCACCTTCATGTGAAGCATTGGACAATACAGGCTAGTCAATTCAGTTGTTTGAAGTGCATTCCACTTCTGCCTCCACCTTTCAATGAACTATTTAAGGGTCCAAATCAGTTGCACATCAGTTGGCTCAACGACGATCTTGGCCATCAATAATCAGACGCCTAACCTTTGTGCAATGACGCCAGGCCACCCGCGGTCTGCAGTTGTTCGTCCGCCCTATGCAACGGCACCTTCCAGCTACAGTCTCGGACCAAACTTTGAATGACTTCCGAGGCTCCAACTCCTGGGACATAATGCAGGGCGTCTTCGAAAGGTATTCCAGCCCAGTGCGCATTGCGTAGCTGTCCGCGCCTCAAGGTGATAAAATCCTTTCCTTCGCTGGCTAGTGGAACACACAATAATCCGTTAATGATTTCAAAGCCTACCAGCAAATGAAGATTCACCTCCGCAGACGTGAAATCTATGTTCCTGGCCCGTTGTCAAGTGCAGATCCGGAAAGTCATTCTTGACAGCCTGAGAAGCTGAAATGATACTATAGAGTTTTGAATAGAACGAGGTAAGTAAAAGACAGCAAGTGGAGAAATGAACATGAAAACATTTTACTTGAATTGTTTGAGATGCAGGTATTCCGCCATGATCAAGATTTCATGCCCGGTTGATTCGCCGATCACGACACTACCAAAACGCATCAAATTAGCTAAGTCACCATCAGCATTACTGGAAATATATCCGGTCCGTTGCAGATTCGATGTTACACATGGCCGAGAAAAATCAACCATTAATCACGCATACCGAGTGATAATCAGATGCGAGAGTGTTATTCTGTAATAGAGAGATGGACATGAGAAAAAGCTATCATACCGAAGGTAAACATGAACCACTTGTCGTGCATAACTTAATCTTTCAATGCTATGGGAGGTTGATTGACTCGACAGCTGCAACATTTGCCGCAGAGTGAATGAAATGCGCATTCCTGCATCATCATAGAAATGACATACAACGAGGCCCCATAGTTTATCAAAATGTCAAATTGACCGTGTCTATAAGTTCGCAAGAAAGGTCAATCACAATGAGCTGTCAGTATGTATGTCCATTAACTAATAGAGGGGTATATATGTTACGCATGGTCGACATGGAAGCACAAACGCCTATAATTTCGAGATCAGGGCGGTATCGTCTCAAAAAAAGAGAGGAGCGTTTCAGTAATCCTGCAATTGATGTGGATAAGACCCATGGCAAGAATATAACATGCGTCATAGTCTTAACGATCTTTGTCAGTCTCAATTATAGGAGCGCCCAGCCAAAACTTCATGCGAGGGTTCCTTCAAGATCTTTTTTATCCCTGACAACAAGTCGTGCTGTAGAGAGCCCGAACCTTATCTTTGAAATACGCTCAAATTCCAAAGCAGAGTAAAGCGTGGCTACGCACTGATCATACACAGTTGGCGCGCCTAGATATCGCTAGTCCACAAAGGCATTCTCATGGCGAAGTTTTCCCTCGGCCAGTGGGTGCTTGGTGCTACAATCGACGCGGAACCAAGAGTAGTAGCGGCCGGAGATGATACAAGCTGCGTGATTCGAGAAGAACAAGCCTGAAAATTAGAGGACGTGTGTGAAGTGGGTTGAATTGGTCCCATTGCAGCTCGGACTCCATAGTGACCCAGCTTTGTTTCGATTGCCTTATAAAGCACACCAGCAAGTCCAATAGCGTCGCTTTTCTAGAGGTTTTTAACTCGAGCATCGGGTGTAGAACCCGTAGAAAGCCAGCTTCCCCCAACGGCAGATCATGAAGACGTGGGAAGGGTTATCTTCTCCGTCTAACGATGCTGACCCAGGAAAGAGTCAATAAGAAATCGAATATTGTCCCCGAGCTTTCCTTCCGACTCTTCTGTCAGCGAATCGGCGAGAAATTCCAGAAAAATCGAGAGGAAAGACGCAAAAACTCAATCAACTTCTGCAACTTCCTGTCAATACGATGCAGATGGTCAGGGGTCAAACACGCAGCTCTAACCTCAGAGACTTGATGAACCACCAATATGTATGTAGCAACGTTCCATACCTAATCAAGGACAAATGTTTACCTCGTCCTCGCACCATTCGAATTTTCCTTCGTGTCCAACTACAACAAGATTTCCATGCTCGTCAGCCGCATAGGCGAAACTAAAGTGATTTGGTCTTCGCTCGTGCTGCTATACGCCATGCTCAGTCTTGCATTACCTCTGGCTCTCGCGACGTTGTTTCAAGAATGAAGAGGAGGGAGTGACTGAGTTTGCATATACCAGTCTGGAATATAATGCCCACTTTCAGCAGCGAATACAGACCCAATACTACCCCTAGTCGAGGAGGCATCTATCAAACTGACAAGTTTGCCCTTGTACACATCGGGTGATGCTGCTATTTGAGTCCTGTATCACAAAGTGCGATCGATTGGAGGCGTAGACTTCCTCCTCCTGCAGAGACTACGAAGCCAGACCACTGTTCGCTTGTCCCGGGAGATGGGAGTCGGGGAAAGCGTACGAAATCACCTTGAGAGAGATTGAAGGGAAGATCTAGAAGTTCATCTATGGCCTCTATGTTTCCAGATGAACTACTTTCGCGAGTGGATCTGATGAGGATTCGATACCAGCCAAAAATGACGACTCGGGAGTTTTCCAAACCTTATCATCCAATGAATTATGATACTCATCATTATGGTCTTGTATTATTAACGCAAAACCTGCGGCTTCATTAGCAGGATCCTGTGTTATATAGGAACCTTTGGGCACCTTGATGGAAGGACATTGGTTTGCAACCAACTGGAGCGGCAGCAGCATTGATAGAGGGGAACTGATAAATGAAGGTAGAAGACATACACTAGTCACAACCAAAGCTGGGCTAGCGACTAGTGGCAGTGGAATCTAGGCGTACCATTCAGTGAGATATTCCTATTCAGTGTCAAGCCGTCGATCATACCTAACTCGATAGGCAACGTGGCAGTAACGTCCTTGGATCATAAACTTCGGTGATTTGTCTCTATGATTTTAAGAAACTCAAAGTAGGATATGTGGCCTGGTAGTGGCATCTGCAAAGGGCCTTATTTTCGAGCGGAGTCGAAGCAAGCCCTTGAGAGGTTGAAAGTGAGGATATAGACCCGCTCCTTGGGAGGGCGGCTGCGGGGTTGGATGGCTGCGAGAAGAGAGCGGATGAGACTTCGAGGCGGAGAGTGGTATATGTTTAGATGTCGCCGAAGGCGAAAAGAAGAGAGGACTATTATCTTCTTGCATGAGCTAGTGGTGACCAAAAGGAAGATAAACAGCGGCGCAGCTGGATGGTCCGAGTAACCTCTCCCGTCGTTGAACGTAAACCCAATCTCTCACGTACATACTCACGAGCCATCTACAATAAATAGATAATTTACTTATAAGAAAAACCCGAACATCCTTCCAATCGCGTCCTGCACTCCTTCCTGCGCTCCACAGTAGTCATGTGCCCCCCACAATGTCTTCACCAGCGTCACATTCCGTTGCCTCTTTTCATCCCAAAAAGTTTCTGTGTGGCCGAATCCAGGAATATCGACTTGATGAACCAAAATTTCCTTTGCGGTTTGCCGCCTCTTTATGGAAGAGGACATCGCTTCATATTCCTCTTTCCTTGCCGTGAGTGCATTCCCTGGCACTGCGAGCTTTGGCAACACACGATCAAGGAAAGCATTGAACAGCATATCTGAATGAGAATCGGGAATATCCCAGTCATTTTCTGCATGCGCAATCAACACAGGTATATCTATGTCCTGCAAGGGAGTCAATGGGGCACCAAGACACAGAAAATGACGCACTGGAACAATTTTGAGCGTATCAAATTTGTGCACCAAAACCCATGAGATAAGGCCTATAGCTTCCCAATTAGAACTTCCAATATCAAGCGCATTTGACTACTCACTCGAAGCCCATGGAATCATTGCCAGTGGCTTCGTCAAAGGAAGCAACCCGAAAAGTTGATAAGTTTCTAGCACCTCCCGAATGCTTGAGAAGGGCTAAAGAACCTCGTTCATTGCGTGGCATTGCGATCAATGGTAGCGTCACGACTTACACTCAGTAGCACAAGTCCTTTGGGAGTTATTCCATCGCGCCCAAGTTCCTTCGTTAATGCAGCACCAGCTCCCGAGCCTAAACTGTGCCCTATGATTAGAACATCTTGTGCAGTTGTGCCCTTGCGAGCAAGCCAATCCCAGGCCGCTCGAGCATCCCTGAGTAGCCCTTGCTCACTAGGCGTTCCTGTACTATCCCCAAAGCCACGATAGTCAATGGCCAAAATGTTGGCGCCAAAACGAGAGGAGAATGTAAGATAATGTTGTACACGAGCAGAAAAAGCACGTGTAGCAGCATTTCCGTGAAGGAACAAGATGGTAGGATAGTTACGGATAGCAGCCGGAATGTGTTCAGCGGGCAACGACTCCCTAGTCGGAGTTGCCGAGAGGTTGTGATAATAGCGGTCTGACAAAACAAACCAAGCGCCAAGAGACTCGCCGTCTTGAGTGGGAATCAACATGTTTAAAGTTTTGTTCGCTGGAAGTGGCATAAACTTTTGCAGCAGCTTCCTAGAGATGACACATACGGGCCAGGCCATACTTTTCTGGCAGATCAAAATTTGGGAAAAGTGGGATCCTGACGTTGTTAAGATAAAGTGTCCTGGTTGATGCGTGAGTTATCCTAACTGGTCGTGACTAACAGTGCGTGCTTACTGTCTTTGGAAGAAAGGCGTGCAGAGAAGAAGAACAGTGACAGCGTATATGACTCCTATTACAAGCAGAATTCGACGAGTTTTGTCGAACCATGAGGTCTTCTGGGACGGTCTGCTTTGTGTCGCTGCAGCGCTTGAGCAGTCATTTGATGCCATGGTTGTGGAACAAGCGAGGAATGGAATGAGCGAAACGCTTGGGCGGCCCAACCACGTGACGGTCGCCTAATCTTATCTCGTAGGTGTGGCCGACCATTGATCGAGTTGATGTATTTTCGATGTGACACAGGGTGCAACTTCCTCTCTATTCTCCTGTGGCATTGCGAGATAATTTCTATTTTCAAAGATTCCTTGCCGACTACGGGATGCCGATTAGTCCTGTTGCATGCTCTGCAATGGCCTATTAGGACAGATTAAATTCTGCCAATTCAGAAACTCCCCATCTGTCCAGTTTCCCGCGCGGCAAATGGATGTGAATGGCTTGTAACATTTTGGCAGCTAGATCACAAGTGCGATGGAATTGTGCCGCACTCGATACCGCTCATGGACCTGTTTTGACCGCAACATATCAGGAGCCTTTTGCGCCATGCCCTACAATCAGTGATTAATGACTCAAAGACCCGAATTTTCGCTCGGCAAACCTCCTGGCTCCCATGAGGATGTTTTCCTCCTTGGTGTTACAACCTTGATTGCAAATCTTCTTGGTTTGCCGGCCCCAAAGAGGCCCATTCCTCAAGGGCCTATCCACACCACCTCTTCACTTGTTATGGGTTGCGATATTACCGATGAAAGACATCAAATAGCTCGCAATCTCGAATCTCTTCACGTCCCTTCTCGACAAGCAGACAGCAAAGATCAGATAATTTCTAATTCGAGGCTCGACGTTGAAGCGTTCAAGGGTTCAAGCTTCTGTGATTCGATCCTTTCAGAGTGTCAATTGGTGTTGTTTCAGAACAGCGTGTATCCTACGTAGTCCAATAAAGCTTGTGTCTTGGCCTGCGTACTGGTCTCTTGTTGTAATGCCCTCAGCCTGATCCCGGGAGGAGTGTTTGAAATGTTACTGCGCGTACCGGATGCTCTACGTATAGATTAATTTAGCTGATGAAATCTTTATCTTCATCCAGCCGGTACATCGGGCTTGACTCTTCAGGGCAATGGGAGAACGAACAAAACTATTGTATTTTAATCAAGATAGGCGACTGACGCCTGACCATAAACCTTCGCGAGAAGCTCGCAAGCCACGCATCTCAATATTCGCTTTAGTCCAACCCGTTGGTATTGTCTGTGGGTTGGGCATCCCGTAAGCATTGACGGTTCATTCTTGCTCTTCGCCCTGTAATCCACTGGCGGATCATTAGATTTTAGGAACTGACTTTACTCGTCTCTGATACAGCTGCGGTCGGGTTCCCGGTCAATACCATGTTGCTGATACCCTACGCTTTTTGTCGCATTCCTAGGCTGCCGTTTATTGTTGAAGAGAACAATCTATTCTCGATGGTCTGGCGGTTTCTCCATTCAAAAAATATTTACCTTTTCATAGGCGACTTGTTCCATCTTAATTTACGTTTGTTCTTGAACCGAATATACCTCTTGTTTTTTGTTTTCAGTGTAACCCCAGTTTCTATTCTCATGCTCCTGATTTCACGATCTGATCTTCCATTTCTTCTGTCCTGTTAGACGCTCTGCCCTTATTCGCCCTTCATGAATGTTTCGCAATCCCCGATGTAGCCCGAGTGACATTTTACCGGCCCATTCCCGCCTCGGACGAACCAAGGCGAGCGTTTGCCTAGATTCTCTATATCTTATACCGCGTTGCGAGCCCGATTCCTTAGTTTAGGAACATTCACTGTCGAAAACCGGTTCGTTGATCAGTATTGCAACTTAGAGTGAAACACGAAGATTTGCACGACGCGTTCCCATGTCCCTCCCTGCCTTGCACATGCATCATCTTCACCCCGATTCTTATTTCTTATCCTTGGCTAGCTTCTGATGCTTCGACTGATGATGAAGGGCATTCATCACTGATGGTTTGTCTTTCCACAGAAGATAAAATTGGTTGGAGGAGCCTTCTGATTGGTTTGAACAATGATGTTGTCATGGTAGACATAAGCAATCCTTGAACCTTCTGGGTCGTAAGGAATTTAATGTATGCTATTTCAATACAGTTTTACTTACCGCATGTATGTTTTAGCGTGGTAAACTTTCATTTTAATTGAGACTTAGATTCCGAATCTTTGACTTCTGGCAATCCTCTTTCCATGGACGGTGAATTCTTGTAACACTTCACATATGAGGGGCTCGTGCTTATTTGTTGCAGTACACGGGTTAACTGCTTGCGCGAATACCTTCAGCGAGGAACTGGGGCAGGGGAGACGAAGATCGTAAAGATGTAGTACAAAAGTGTGACGCTCACTGGTATCTGTTTACTCGAGTCCTCCCAAAATGGCAGAATATTGAGCTTTGTACCACCTTCCACCCTTAGCCTGAGAGTTGTACTTCGACAAATATCAGGTTCATGAGAATCTCGAGAGCTACAAACCGCTCATCGCGCCCACTCTTTTGCCTGATTTTTTGCACCTCTTTTAAACTTACTTACCACTTAATCTTGCACAATCTCAGGTGATGGACTTGCAGTATACTACTTTCTTCACCCGCCTCTCCTCCACTACCATAAATCAGGTTAAGCATACATTTCTGGATCCGCAGGGAAAAATATTGCGTAATTTCTCCCTGATCTGCTGTGGCCTAGAATTCCACGGGACTATCCTATCGAAATTAAGACATTACAAGTACACACTTGTCTTCACATCAAAAGTGGTATTGATCATATTCCGATTTCCGATGGCTGAGTCGGGCTCTGGAGACTTGCTTCTTCCGCTTTTGCTCCACCTCCTAGTTACCGTCGAAGGATGCAGAATACCACCAACGATCAAGTCCTCGGCGTTGTATTGTTAATCAGGCACGGAGATCGCCAGGGTAGTGACTGATAAACGATGATATACATCTCTCGCGCTGATAGTCGTATTCAGGTTTCTATCAGGATCCCGACTCGTACACTCCCTTTGGCACAAAAATCACTGCTCTTGGTTCCGTGGGTGATACTCATAGGTTCTTTGTCGTTCTTGAGAGCGCTGAGCCTTCTGGACTTCCTTCATTAGGCACAAGAACAACAATTAGGAGGATTTTTACGACAACGTTATCTAGATCCCAGTTCCCCACATTTTATTCATGGTATTGACGGAAACATTGTCAATCTTGACCAGATCCAAGCACGGGCGGATGCTGGAGGAGAGGGAGGCGTAATCTTCAACTCGGCTCTTTCTTTACTGCAGGGTTTTTTCCCCCCAAAATTGGGGGCCAACGACACGCTCGCAAATGGAACTACTATAATTGCACCTCTGGGAGGATACCAGGTTAGTTTATTTTATTTTATTCCTCGAATGAAGTTTGATCAGTGGTCCGATTCGGTCCAAGTACATTCCCAGTGAGTTGTTTTCAGACCTTCGCCGCAGCCAAATTTAACAGCCCAACTCATAGTCGAGTCTGTTGAACCCGAGAACGATATCTCTCTAGAGGGTTGGACTTCCTGTACCGTGAGTGGAATTAAAATATGGCAGTCATGATGACAGACAGCAATGCCAATCTTCTAAGGCCTTTAACGATGCAACCGAGGCTTTTTATAATTCTCCCGAATTCAAGCAGAAAGCCGATGAAAGCGCCGACTTCTTGAATTCGCTTAAGCGGTACCTCGATGGGCGACCGGTCTCTCTCTCGAACATGGTAAACATTTTGTTATGAAAGGAACACGAGTCGCACTAACTTTTTTATTCTGCTACCAGTGGAACGTGTGTACTACCATCCCAGCATGATAATTCCCGGGTCGTCTGAAGCGTATGACATAAGATTTATGACTTCTTGAACGTTCGTTCTATCCATGAAGCCAATTTTGCCTCTCAAATGCCTCCAAGTATGCTTGCGCAAGCACGAGATCTCGCCAACTTCCACGAATACGGTGTCTTTACTTCCGGGACACCGGACGGTATCGGGAACAGTAAGTCAGATGGATATATTCTTAATTGAATTTAGTACTCAAATGTGATCAGTCGCCGGTCAAACCATCCTGCCGTCCATTTTGAATGGTTTCGCGAGGATTACAAACGCTTCTGATCCTCTGATGATTCTGCACCAAGAAATTTCTTACAAGCCTTTCATTTCTCTGTTTAATATGACTGCTGTTGCGGAGCACAATTTTGAACTCGCCGGAATAGGTAAAAACCCGCTCGCTATACTATTGAGCATGCGTCGTGACGCCTTTTTGACAGTGGACTATGCTGCCGCTGTCGCTTTGGAAGTACGTGCCTCAAGCAATGGCCCGGTCATCCGTTTCAACTTTAAGAATGGAACGAGCGCCGATGACTTCAAAGTGTACAACCTATTCGACGCTTCTGGCGACGTACCCCTCTCGACATTCGTGGATCATTTCTCTGTGAGTTTTGATTTGATTGATCTCCTTCCAGCTTGACGTAGATTGAACTATAAACCATGAGGATGTCACAATCAATAGTACCGCAGCCTGGTGCACGGCGTGTCACAATAACATTGACAGGGGCTGTGGCGACATTACATTTGGTGGGGCTCAAACAATTGATGCGGAAAAGCTCCATCCTGTGGGTGCTGGTCTCCTAGGAGCTGGGATGGCGGTTGCAGTCATGTTGATTTTTTGCTTCTTCCTGTTCGCGACTGGGTGCATTAGGTGGGGAACGAGGAATGGAGTAGTGCCAAGGAAATCTTCAGATGTGAGATTTCAAGCTGATTACCCTTAATTGCAGACGAGTCATTGACGTTAATTGCAGGACGCTTCGGAATTTGAGAAGGTCTAATGTCTAACTAAGTAAATTTGTAGTATAAGCTAGCGTATTATCGCGCCCTCATATATGTGAGACCGTCAAATGAAAAAGGTCGACTTATAAGCAAAGTGAATACCCTACGTCCACGTCTAAGCGGTGTCAGCGATGGAATTAGAAGTCCTCATCACGGCCGCGTATTATCTCATCGTACTCGGATCTTTCATGAAACTCGTCTAGCCACCATTACAAAACTGAATTAACACAAAAAGAAAATGATCTCACCACTAAGTTCTGGTTCCGAATCGGTTTCTTCATCCGGATAATCGTTTTTATAGTATTCCTCCGCTAAAAAAGGTTCAGGGGGCATTTAGAACACCCTGATTTCACTTACCATTCGAATCTTCATCGGCTTCATCTTCTTCTTCGGAACCAGAATCTGAATCATCAGAGTTAAGAGCGGATCCAGGCAGCCCAGTGCTGAAATTGCGAGTTCGTGAGTAATTTCAAGCATAGCAAGCATTACAACGTACAGCGTTCCCGTTTTTGTGGCAACTGAGTTCCATTCGCTCAGAGTTGCAGGTCTGTGGTAGAAAACATCCCATACGTAATCACCAGACTCGTCGTCCGACGCGGATGCGGTATTCTTTGCGCTAGAAGCAATCGACGTGGAAACAGGTTTGGAATTGGGCATGATATCGTGAACTTCGTGCTAGATGGTCAACTGGTGCGGGTGCATGCAAAAATGATATTCACTCTTCAGGTAATCATTCAACAAAGGAATAAACTTCTCCATCTCGGGATCCGGAGCACTGGCTTGCAAGGGCGTCTGCTTGAATAAAATGGCATCATACACTCGAAAGTCAAAAGAAATCTTTTGCAATTCGTTCGACGGGTGTACTTTGGGCCTATAGGCGTGTTACAACCTACAGCCTAACTTACAGTAGAAACGAGGCGTACGGATTAGCTCCTTGTCTGCCCATCGGACGTTCTCGCGTGGCAGGTGGAACGATGGTATAGCGAGGCTTCTTCGTACGGATCGGGGAGACAGGAGACTCTGGCTCTTCAGATGGAATAGACTTGACGGGCGATCTCGTCACCTCCCCTTTGGCTAGTCGAGATATTTTATCCTACTTGCAGGAGATGTGTAGTCTTAGGAATATGGTTCCAGTCAGTGACGGACCTGTATGACCATCTGGCTTTTTGCATCCTTCCAGGCACCATCCTCCACCGTGTCAGCATATTGAAACACCCCAGCACCGCCGCGCGACTTTTTTCGGCGAACGCGAGAGTCGATTACTGCGAGGTGGTGATAAATATCCAGTAAAATGGGATGTGGTGTGGCGTACTACCCAATGCATCTAATGGTTCTTCGTTTCTCTTTCGCTTGATACGTAAGATTGTGTATGATTGAGAGGAAGCCGGTGATGCGTCGGCGTGCATGGCTGTTGAAGCAGAAACGCGAATATCACCTGTAAGCTAGACGGAATTTTCCGCACAGCTACGTCATATTGGATTCCCCCGTGAGAAGCGTCGCCAGCCCAAAACGGGGAACTTGAACATCAAAGGTGTAGTACAGGATGAAAATACTTTATGGCTCACAGGATGACTGCGCCGATGTCAACTTGATTGTTTTAAAACACTTGAATATGGCTCAGTCAATTTGCGATGCTGTACGCTGAAACTGCGCTCTACTCACTTCTGAAAACCTGCCAAATGCTACTTTTGCCTCGACTGCGAGCCGTACCAACCACTGCAAGTTTCATGTTATAATGGTCATCCACTTGTAGTGCAATAAATGTTGGCATTATGCTCATATATTCACATAAAATTCAGCCAGTGTTTAATTGGCAATCATCCACCGCAGCTACCGCTTTTGAATATGTTCATCCTGACACTGCTTCTTGCCATTGCTGTCATCTTCTGCTTTCAAATGCAACCCACAAAGATTTCCTGCAGGAAAGTCTGGCTTCGCCCTCCAGTCCGGTGACATTTTTCGGTGAGAAGTTGAGCATCTTTTATTCGAACCTCCCCGAACCGATCATCTTCATGGATCCAGGCCGAAAACGAGCCGTAAAATTGATGGCGAATTGAGGCTCGATCTGCATCCTGTAGGCAGTTGAACCTCGTCCGGAGTCTTTCAGTGGTATGTGAAAGTTCCAATATGTCCTACCAGCTATCAACTTGGTTCAAGTTATAATTCGGATAGTATAGCATTCGTAATACTGTATTCATTGATCTCAATCTAAATCATCTCCGACTGGCCCAGGATTACCCGGGCTTCCTGCAGCTTTCCAAGCTGCCAAAATCAAGTCAGCCGCGTCATCCACACCCAGGGCTTTTCGAACGCTAGTAAAAATAGTCGGGCCGCTGCCACGCATTAGTTTCGCATCGCGGTCCATAACTTCCAGTGAAGCCCCAACATAAGGTGCGAGGTCAGTCTAACAGACGTCCATCGTGAGGTCTTGGGGAAACATTTGAAAGGTCCGTACCTTATTTATAACGAGCAGATCAGACTGAGAGATTCCTGGTCCACCTTTGCGAGGAATTTTGTCTCCTCCCTGACGAAACAAAAAATTGCCACTGTTTCCCTGAAGAATGGAGAGATCAGCACTCACCGAAACGTCGATGACATAGATGATATAATCCGCCAGTTCTCGAGAGTAATTTGCGGCTAAATTATCACCTCCGCTCTCCACGAATAACATCTGGCAACCAAACTTGGCTTGAAGTGTTTCTAGGGCACCCATATTTGCACTGATGTCTTCACGGATTGCAGCATGAGGACAGCCACCAGTTTCTATAGCTAGAATCCGCGATGCAGGTAGAGCACGGTTCTTGATCAGGAACTCTTGATCTTCGCGAGTGAATATATCGTTTGTGACAGTCGCTAGGGTATAATGATGGTGAGGTGAAACATCTGACGTTGATAAAACTTACGAACCGATGTTATACTCCTTCCTCAAATTTTGACACAAAGCTAGAGTCAGAGCGGTCTTTCCAGAGCCAACCGGCCTGTTGATATACTTAGAGGTAGGAAAGGCTTGTATCAGTGTTTGAAGTCGCTCACCCTCCGATACCGATGGTAAAGCCACGCTCCTCGAAATTTCGGGTACTATAATCTGGTAGATCGCGCTCAGAATATTTACCTTGGACTCGATGAATAATTTTGTTATGTTATCATGGAAATGTTCAAGGGCTCACCCGGATGGTCTAGTTGCTCATGCGTGTGCCCATGATCTGCGCCATGACTGTGACTATGGCTGTGTCCATCATGTTCAAGATGAGCTGTTTGGACATAGGAGCCTGAAAGGTTATTAACAAATTGAACGCTCATGGTGAGTTACACGAACCCTTATTTATAAGTAGCCGCGGAATGACATAGTGTGTTATCATGAGCTTTCTACATATTCATATTGAGCTCCTAGAATGAGGTTAGGGTCACGCTCATTTGTTCTCGACTGATCCACCAATCTACCGCCTTCCACACTTTGTACCCTGTTCATATGAAAAGGCATGTCGCTGCCATCGTTGACTATGACTCCTCCAGCGATGAAACGGCGCAGGTCGAGATCCCACCTCCCAAGAAAAAGTGTGACCCTAGCTCTTTTTTGTGACCTTGCCTCACTTTCCGAATATTTCACAGGAAACTCCCCGAATTATCATCAAACCTCGTCATACCAGCCCCTATAGACGACCCCTCCCTGCATCAAGGTCGCACGAGGTCAACGCCTCACACAGACGGCAACTGGGCTGCTCATGTCTACGTGTCAATCACAATCAATAAATCACATGCATTATATTCCCTCTTGGAGACAGTCGTTGCTGAGGCAAAACGCACGGTTCCGACGCTTCATAGTTTCATGTCAGGTCAAAACGACAGGAACAATCAGCTTGAGCTCCACATATCCCTATCCCGCCCAGTTTTCATCAGAGCTCACCAGAAAGAAGAATTCAGACGAGCGATCAGGAAACTAGCGAAATGTTCGCCGTAAGTATTCTCATCCGTCATAGCTGAATCGAATACATAAATGTAAACAAGGTTCGCACTCTCATTTGCGTCGTTCGCGGAACTACATAATGACGAGCATACGCGGACCTTTCTGGTAATGGAGATTGGCGCTGGCCATCATGAGGTCTGTTTTATCCCACCTCGAGGTTTATGGCCTTACAATGTCTCTCAGCTCAACAGGCTCTGTTGCGACCTTAAACCACTCATTGAAAGCTTGCGACAGCGTGCATATTACACTCGCCCACGTTTCCATGCATCTATCGCTTGGGCCCTCCTCGATCGTTGCCTTGACCCTGTGGGATCTGACCCCACAGTTGGCGAGGCTCCATCCGGCTCTGTTTCGTTATTCAATCGTGAACAACTTACTACTCCGCGATACTCATCGGAAACCGAGATCCCCGCAAACTTCGTCACAATACCTGGTCTTCCGGTAGGGTTGATTGCACAAATGAATTGCCGCTTCAAAGATCAACTCTCTTCCCCGTTGATAGGATCCTTTGACGCCGAGAATGTTGTCGTAAGAATAGGAAAAGAAACTTATTCGTGGCCCTTTATCGGAACGTGAGCTCTTGTATTTGGCGCAAATTACTATCAGTGAATTTAATCTTCTTCGGCTTGGACACATAAGCGTTTCTCTGTGAACCAGTAAATGTAATTTGAAGTGTTAATTCCGATGCATTGGGCTCTGATGTTGATCTCATGAGCTTGCTATATTGTTCAATCGATCACCTGAAAGACAATTGGGAGTACAGCATTCGGGATCAACGGATGATAAGATTTGTGCCCTCGGGTGTAATCCAAGCATCATCTGCCCAAGGCGTGAGTGCGGATGGCTTCTGATGTGTATATCGAGCTACTTGTGCACCAGTGGCCCGGAGCCGATGGTGATTGCTGTCACCTGTGGCACTCAAGAATCAGAGAGCTTGTGGTCTTTCCTTGGGGTAGCATACCGTAAATCAAGAAAGGTATGGTTATCCCCGCCCGGGGCCCGCTTCTCATGAGCTCACGTTGGCCGACGATCGGTGCAATTGTTGCGATTTTTCTGATCGTTTCTGTTCCCGTGAAGTGAATGTAGTTAAGGTGACACCGATCTTGCGAATTTCCCGCTCTCTATCATGAGACAATGCCAGCATTGTCTCCCTTCCCGTTCCCATTCACCAGCGATATTGACGGACATACAATCATGGCATTCTCTTTATATATCCGAAATTATCGCAGAAAGTATCGTGGGCACCAATGTATGTACCTTCCACCTGACATGTTAAAATTTCTGATTAAACCGGCTCAGCGGCTCTCGTCAGAGCAGCCTTTCTCATATCATCGACGTATACGCGTGGCAGAGTGCAAACTCGACGACCTCAGGAGCAATCACTCAGGTTTGGAAGGAATCCGAAGGATCAAAGTATGGGTATTTGACTAGGTATGATTCTGCCTGTGCCATTGTTATATTTTGGACTTCCGGGCATTGTCTGTACCATCACTGTTCATTTATCTCCACGAGTCAACCTTTTCATGGCTGTGGTTGATTCATAAGCAGATCTCTGACGCGCAGTGACCAAAGAAGTCACGCAAAGGAGCAAAAACAATAGGCATACGCTGTGCATACAGCTTCCCTGCCAGTCGACTGTCATAGCATGACATGCCTCATTTCGAAGCTATGAATTGGCAATCACTTTTCGACATAATATGTCAGAATTTCTCCACCTGTCCATGCCCTTCATGCCAGGGACGGTTCATAATCGGAAACTCCGTACATTTTCCATTTTAGGACATCTACCGATCGTTGGTTGTTCTATTTCACACCACACAGTTGTTGTGTGAAGTAAAATTCAAACCTCGAGATACTTACCTTGAGTTCATCGACGTTGTTCTTGGATGTCACGCCGTAAGTACACATGCAAACTTTCAGTTCCTCAATTGTAAGCCCCTTATCGCCAGGCATAATACTCTTTTTGAACGCATTGCATTCTCTTTTTGAAGCATTCTCAGTTTCTTTTTTCTGTCTTTCTTTCTTCCGTTTAATTTACATAAATATCATACGCGCAAGCTTGAAACCGGTGCTTGTGTAACCCAAGATGGGGTGGATGATTTATTTCAGCTAGACGTCTTATCTTTGAACGGGACGCCCTGAATCTTCGACCTCTTCTTCTCTCGGGAGTCGGTACGTTCATTATCCATGATATCATCTGATAGTATCAGCCTCATGCAATGAATCCAAAGATAAGTAGAGCCTGGTGAGTCGATCAATTTTGCTGGAATTGTGCCGAATGCGTGGGTAAGTTCCAGGATCTCTCGGATAAAGTGCGGACTTTTACTTGGCAACGTGATCTTGCCCGACACCGTCGCTCCTTTTGGGCGTAGGTCGCCAGGACACTCATGAATGTCGGATATGTTTCACCAGCTTTGTTTTCGGCTCTGGACCAATGCTTAAAGTCAATTAGTTTCCTCTAGTGTGAATACACATGCTTCGTGACTAGTCTGACTAGTGTTACAACACTGAACGCACTTTTAAAATAAGAACCTTGGAGCCCTCTCCGCACAAATACATTCCTCCGAGAGGAAAGGAACAGAACGAATTATTATGAATGGAATAATGGAGTGTGACCCCAAATTCCTTGGTCCGTTATCCCCTTAAGCATGGTCGTGTTCACCATTCCAAAGACTCGGAATATTCCGTTCGGATTTATCATGGACCTGAATCTTCACGCTATTTCCAGCTACATATCTGCTGCTGACTTATTTCCTCGGTCTTGGCGGATGTACTGATTGTTTATAGCGTTCTCCTCAGATATTTCCCATCAGACACGATGTTAACCAAGAGCTCCCTTGATGGTTAAGATAATTCTGTGAGGCGATTATGCGCGCGCGTTTTTGCCGTTGTCGATAAAATTCTCGAAGCCTGGGGGCTAGTCAGCTACGGCCTAAATTTTCGGTCAGGGAATACAGCGACTACGGCAGAAGTCTAGATCTTCATAGTTTTTCTAGTTTTCAACCATCCGTCTATCCATCAAACATCTTCCGTCCTTATCGTAATCAATCGTTACGGTAACTAATAATACTATGGCAGGAGGCAGGAGGCTATGCATCAAGTGCTTCTCATACCAAGTTTCATCGATCATCAATGCGTCAAATGTTGTCATAGTACCTAGTATTTCGGTATGGTTCGCTCTGAACTGCAGGTAATGGTACCACGACAAGAAGTTGAAATCCCAAAGTACGGTCAATTAAATATGGGTGTTCATCTAACGGATAAGTAAATCCCTGATGGAAGCTTCTTTTAATTGTGGTCAAATCCGGCCTTGGATCGTAACTAAAGCTCTCAACCACTTTCATTCGTAGCTTGAACTTCTCCCATAACTCAACCTTATATAGACTTGTACTCCTGAATTACACAACGGGAGGATAACCCTGATGCCTCAGACCTAAAGCATCATAGTTGCCTATAAACTACTTACTTCAGTCCGGGCTACCATCAGATAGAGGAACGCTCAGAAGTAACTCTGGGAGCTATGGCATCGCTATCTCACTCCTCTCCACGGAAGTTGTTATCGCGGAGGCCCATGTGTTTTCGAGCTATTGTTGCAAATGATATATTGCATGGATGTTAATTATTTCCGAAAGGAATGCTGATGCGCTGGTGTTAATGACTGCAACAAGCGCCAATGGAAGCAGTATCATATGAAATAAGATGGCCGGCTACTACAAACGCAAGAGGAGCGCGTCCTTCAGAAGCAATTTCCGACGCTGTTTTCATCTTATGCTCCAAAATCCGCATCATAATATATCCATTCTTGTCCAGGTCGGTCGAGGAACAATACAAGGAAAGGGCGCGGGCCGAGTACGGCTGCCAGATTCAGCTGAACTCTCGCCGCTTTTACGAATGGTAAGCAAAGCATCAACGACTGTTC
The DNA here is from genome assembly GCA_022315185.1 of Agaricus sinodeliciosus. Classification (NCBI taxonomy): domain Eukaryota; kingdom Fungi; phylum Basidiomycota; class Agaricomycetes; order Agaricales; family Agaricaceae; genus Agaricus; species Agaricus sinodeliciosus. The sequence goes on along the minus strand of JAHTMV010000055.1, from coordinate 1,506,697 downwards.
GATTGGTCCGCACCGTCTAATTTGCTCTTGTTCCTCCCTGCTTTGGAATCTAGCTTACCGGCGTCTTATGCAACCCAAGTTAGAGTAGCCTACAGTCCAACCATGCTACCTGGAAATGAGTGCTTAATGCCTCGTGGTTGGACGTATCGGAAAAAATTCAAAACCAGAGAGAAGATCTTGGCCACCGAGTGGAATCTCGATAATCCGGGAAATTGCCGTGATCCCCAGACTTTTGTCCTTAAAAGGAAACAGGAGCGGCGCGGAGAATCAACTAAAATACCGTAGATTGAGTGGACATCTGACTGTGACACCACTGTACGGTCCAGACGGGGAATTTTGGGTATCAATCTTCGTAAGGAGATGGAGACTCTGGTTGCTGCAGGGAGTATCGATCTTCTCTCGTGATTCTCATCGGCTTCCCACGCTGCGTAGGAGGGGTTGGCTTTTGGTGGCACTCACCTACTGCGTGTATGAAGACTCTGGGATTGTAACCATTTGATGCGGCGTCATATATTAAACGCTCTGCCGCAGATCCGTTTCGCATGACGGAGACCCCTTGAAACAAACAGCCACACTGATGATGAACAGTATGGATAGCCATCGAATCTAAAATCGTATGGTGCACAAGCGCATAAGCCCGCGACGCATGATGCATGATGCCACTGATGTTCGATGGAGAGATGTCGGAGACCGAAACTACCCGTCATTACTCACAAGAGGTTCTTCATCATCCTGAAGAAGATTTCTTAGGGGACGAAGCTTTACCAGGCTTTTGTGAGCCTCCAGTCAAGAAGTCTATGGTAAACCATCAGCGGACATACATCGGTCAGATAGTCGATAGCGGATCGCATCACTTTGACTCCTAGATGGTCATAATTATTCACGTTATATAGCAAAGGCCCTGTATTTTAATCATGGAGCAACGCGAAGAAAACATTCATCAACCCCCTCAACTTGACTCGTTTTATAAATGTGACGTGCTACTTCGTATAAGCTTGACCGCTTTGGTTATTCGGTGACCTTGTGCAGGATCGTCCCGCGATGGGAAATCCTTTTAACCTTATTCGTTTTTGATAATCTAGAAAATAAAAAACCCTCTATCGTTGATCACGTCCGATGAAATCGACTTTCTCTCAGTGGCGAACCTGCGTTTGATTCTTCAACGCAAGCGTCTTACCATTCCATCTCCATGATCATCCAATTACCTCGCTCCCCTCGCGTTTGGTAAAAAGGGGGCAAAGCCGCGAATATCTGAACGATCGACTGTCTAATAACCAATGGGAAAAACCCATTTCCAGAAATGATCATTTACTTATACGGGAACAAGATTTCTAGAAAAAAGCAAAGAAATAGAAAAAACAAAGGGCGATTGGCGAATTCCGTCAATGTCGTGATCGAGTGGATGTAAATCGCTTGGAAGCGAAACTAACACAAAGAGAGGACAAAAACAAGAATCCATTATTCCTTGACTTTAATTATCCTCTGATTATCCTGAATGTTTTGCCTCTTGGGCGGGAGATGATCGATGAATCGATGACCCGTGACGTTACCATGTTCTTCGTTTATGCGTGAACCGGGGTGTGGTAAGGTGAACAAGGGAATGCCGTGAATTGCGGTACTTCAACTGAATGTGTGTGTTCCTCCCTCTACGCCACATGGGGACGAAAACAGGGGAACGCCGGAGTCTCAATACAATGTCTCGCGGCCTTTACACTTTGTGCATTCAAAGAAGTGCGTGGTGAGAAACGGTGGATTTGACAATTTGACGAGGGAGCCTCGACCCTTGATTTTATGTAGCCGAAAGAAATCAATACATATTACTATAAGACTTAATCTAATGTATACATCAGGAGATTTTTTTTCGACAGCGAACAAGATGAGATAAAGCAGACATTACTGGAAACCCCATAGCTCCACCTGGTTACGGGAGTTTACGGAGAGAACTAGTTAAAGGAGGCGTTTTGAGCAGATATAGTCTGCAACTCGGGCAAAAGGACGGAGGGGAACCCAGACAAGATTATGCAACGAACAATAAGCAATAGATCGGAAAGGAGTGGAAGGGAAGCCAAAGTCCGCCGAGAGAGAAGCGCCTTAAGAAAGTATTGAATATCAACGTAACACAGATAGAAGATAAAACCCGAATCAAAGGAGTCGGCACAAAAGAAAACGAATAACTCATGTCCAATAGCAGGATGGGAGGAAAAAATAGTGGTTGAAATACAGAAGGTTGCGAGTACAATAGTGCGATTCGATTACGTTGGTCAGTTGCAGACACTGTAGGCCGTAATATCGTGAGGAGAGTCAGGAAGGAATCATTGTGGAGTCGCATAGCCAGATCCGGGAGTTGAACCGGGAGCTCCAGCTTGTCCGTCAAAATATTGGCCAGGGGCTTGGCTTGAATGAGGGAGACGGGGGGAAGGGTTCAAAGATGGGTAAAGGTTTTGCTGGCCTGTTTGTGAATTGGACGAAAAGGGGTGATTTGACATCGATGCAGGCGCGGATAACGGTACCTCCGAAGAAGAGAGATAATGAGAAGAGGATCCTGGTCCTGCAGAATGCGGGCCATTCTGTCCCGGTACATAGAGTCCCATGGATCGACTGCCGTATTCAACACCGCTACCCATATGCCCCAGGTGCGCAGACCGCGTTTGTCCCATCATATGCCGTGCTGTCATAAAATCTGGTGAACCGTGGTGGTGGTGATGTGCAGCCCCATTGTTGGGTATTGACTGAAGAGTCAAGGGAGGATAGAGCTGCAAGCTTTCTGCGTTGGGCATAGATGATCTCCGACCAGCGGGGTCAAGCAAGCCAGACAGCGACGAGCTACGGCCCACAGGTGGGAAAGGAGCTGTAGTCGTGGGCCCCGATGCAGCTCGATGAGCAGGTGCCAAGATGCGACGACGAGCCTATAATTTGCATCCATTAGTCAACGGACTCCAAGAGTAAGCGAGGAAGCGCGGACGCACATTGATCATCCAGTTGGAGACCTGGCTCATGCTCAGGCCCGTCGCGTGACACAACTGTTTTTTCTCCTCTTCACTAGGGTAGGGGTGATCTGAGTGACGATGCAGCCACGCCTTGAGAAAGTCAGTGGTTTCCTTGGGGAGCTTGCCCCGTTTACGCTGCTGCGGACGATCAGCAAGGGTTGAGCTGGGTACGGTCTGCGGGGAGCGTGAAGGGGAGGCGGCAACGTTGATTGAGGGCGGGGCAGGCGGCATAGAGGCAGAGTAACCGGCGTTGCTAGAGGGGACCACAAAGTCGTTGTTGGGAAACGACCAGTCGCCCTTTATCCCTGAAAGCGACCTACGATCATGCTGACCCGAGATACGAGCCGAGCCTGCGAACATTTGTGCCTGGGACATTGGGGCGCTAAAGGAAGCGTGTCGCATACTATCATCATACTTGGCGGCCGAAGGCGAAAGCTGGCCGGGGGTGGAACTAGGCCGGTTGATGGTTGTGGACACGTTCCAATTATCATTTTCATTATAGGGAGGTAGCCCTGAACGATGATACTCCGAATGCATGGGGGAAGAAAAATTGGAGGAGGAAAAAGAGGTAGGTGTGGTTCCATTAGAGATACCCGACTGAGGATATGGGGAAAAATCCGAGTTGTGGTGAATAGAGAAATTATTGAGATCCGTAGATAATCTCGGGCGGTGCTTTTCCGGGTCGTCGTTCGCAGAGGCAGGAAAGGTATAGTTATGAAGATGGGACTGGTTGTAATTAGTGCCTCTGAGGGTAGGGGAGGGGTATGGCTGATACCGTCGGGAGTCTGAATGCAAGGTGGGAAGTGAGGCGCGACGAGGGTAGTCGCCCTCAAAGCTCGTAAAGATGGATGGAAGTTGGACTTTGGAGTCGATGCCTGCATCAGCTTGGGACTTGTCTTGTGCACTTGAATGGCTCGAGTCGTTGTCCCAGCTATTCTGATCACCTCGGGCCTTTTGTGGTTGAGGAGAGTCTACGGGGGTTAATGTGCGTTTTTCTCCCCTCGAAAGGCCGCTGCTGTCTGTGTCTGTGGCAGAGGTGGCGGAGCTGGACATGCGTCTAGATTCGTAGTCCAAGTCTGAATCAGCACTGGGCGGAGAGAAGCAAAAAAAAAAACACAAAGTCGCGAAAAAAAGGAAGAAACGAAAAGTAAGTGCCCAGTAGGGTGCGAGATTCAGAGAGGCGCATACATTATGGCCGGGGAGGCAGAAGGCGAAAGATCGTGGATGAAGGAGATTGGGTGTGAATGGCCCTTGTTCTCGCTGTGTCGGGGGCGGATGGTCAGCATTGGGTAATTTAAAGCGCTGGATCTGGAGGCAGGGCCCGGATGACAGCTGACAGCGGGGGTTACGGGATACTCACAGGGCGTACTGCAGCTGGGCAACGTTATAGCTATTGAGGACGGGGGTGTGGCTGAGGAGCTCCGCAGGCATGGGGAGGACGGGGGGAGTGTGCGAGCGAGTGGCGCCTAGCGGGGCGGGGGAGTGAAGGGGGACGGGGAGACGGTGTGCAGTATTTAAGGTTGGGGAGATCCAGGCAGATGGCTGGGTGGGAAGACATCACGCCCGCCAGATTGCCAGATTGGCTGCTGCTCCAGCTCAACCCTCCATCCCGGAACGGGAGCGAGTCTGCAATATTTTTGTAAACACGCGCAAACTCCTCCTCAATTAATCACAGATCCCATCCCAGATCCACAGCCCCCCCAGATTCGGTCGCCAGCTCACGCACGCCCAATCTCAGAACCAGCCCATCAGCTTTGCCGCCGAACCAACTCGTCCTTCGTCGGCGATGCCCGCCAGCCCATCCTCTTATGGTTATATTGCCCTCCGACTCCCTCCCGCCGTCCATGGATCACTCATTCCCGCCTTCCGTCCGGCCTTTCGCTTCCCGGCCGCCGGCCTCCCTCGCTCACCACTGCCCTCCCTCTGTACCGCCTTGCCCACCGCGGGCTGTGGCTTCGAAACTGTTGACACGCAAATCCCTTGATCGAACGTGCCCGTCCTTCAATGCCGCCAATCTGACATTCACCACATCCATCTACGGTACGGTACCCTTTCTAATCTCCACCTCTATCTCACAACCATCATTCACATCATGATCCCAACCCCTCCGTTCCTCTTTCTTTCCCCGACGTTTTATCCCTACTCTTGGTCTTGTTCAATATTCCCACAAGCAGCTTCTGAGCCTTCGCGTGCTCCTTGTCCGAAACACTAACGCCATCAAGCATCCGTATTCGACTACATGCGCGCATGACAAGTCCTCGGTATGCCAGTCGCCCGATATACAGCTCATCTGGCAGGTCCCGCCGGAATTTGGCATCTAGCTCCTGCCAACTGTTACTTGTTTTTCCTTCGCCGTCATTTCCTCGTTCTCCCCCGCCGCCGATGCTGCTTTTGCTTTCTGAAGGCTGCAATGCCCCAGGCACATCTTTAACAAGCAGGGGCAGGTACCATCCCAGCGTGCATGGATTCATCCTATAATTAATCCACCCATCAGCGATCAACATATTGAGCACCAGCAACGAATAGCGAAACACTGCTATCCAAGTTCCCCGTCAAACCCCACTCTATACACTAGACCATGTGGTCCGCCACGACTAAAATAGTGGTTTCGCCAAGGAAAATGTACCTAGAATCGGCACAAATAGGAAAACAAGAGACATACCTAAAGTCGAGCATCTCAATGTCTGGCATCCGTTGTACAATACGGATCAGCGGTTTTGTCTTTTGCAACCGAGAGCCAATAATTGTAAGCTTCTCCAGCCTCCTAAGCCCTTCCAGTGGTCGAGCGTCTTCCAAGAAATTGTAATTCAGATTCAAAACTCGCAGATTTGGTGTCAGTTTCCCCATATCCTCGGGCAGCGCGGTAAGCCGACATGCCGCTACTTCAAGATAGATCATATTGTAACACGCTTCTGATATGAAAGTAGATTGCAATGGATTTCCTGCGAGGCGATTTGTATGCATCAGGAAGAAGGACGTTGAGCTCACCAGAAAGGTACAATCTTTTCACGTCACGAACATCGCGGGTCAAAAGGTTCCTGTTAATTCAGGCAACGACCAATCATGAATCATAGAACGGCATCACACACAAATTTGCAACATCCATCAGTGAAAATCTTTCCTCGCATCACAGGCGAAAATCTACTTACAATCCTCGGCCACTTTGGTTCCGCAATGAAAGGTTCTCGAGTTTCATTAGGCGATTCAGCTTCACTAGATGCGTCAGCGAATTGTTATCCGCGTATAACGTGCGAAGGTTCATGAACGTCCCAACATCCACCTGACGAAGGCGATTCCCACTCAACCTTAGAATCCTCAATCTGGGTATACTTCCATCAACCTCCAGTGTTCTCAAACAATTGTTGTCTAAAGGACACCAGTTAGTCCCCAAAATAAACGTAAACCGAGCTATCGCCTATACAGCAAAAATGTGGCGAGAAGAGGCAGTGCATATAATGAAGGGTCGTGCGCCAAGCACCGTCGGGTATCATTTGCCCCTTAGGGTTTGATCGCTACCGCCGCCGTCCGGCAGATATCTTTGTACCAGGTTCAACAGTAGAAATTATATCCTCACCTAAATTCAGAGCCACCAGCGATTGCAGCATCTCGACCCCAGTTATACGCTCCAAGCGATTTTGACTGATGTTAATCATCTCCAACCGTTTCCTATAACGAAAAAACCCGAGTAAGCCCCTTGCTACTCCAGTTCGATTGGGAAAACAGTCACAGACCACTTGAATTTACTCAGATCGACGGATTGTATCAAATTACCTTGCAGGCTCAGTTTGATTAGACCGTCCATATTCTGCAGACCATCCAGGCTGACGATCTTATTATAATCTGCTTTCAATTCTCGTAAATGTCGTAGAGGCTCCAGCTCTGAGGTCATAAGTCAGATAACTAAACAGATCGGGAAGATTAGAAGACTCACGCCGTAAAGAATCAATGTCATTTCTACTGATGTCAAGACTCTCAATATTAGACAAGTGAGCGAACGAGGTGAGGCCCGTGAGACTGAGTTCACGGTGGCGCATCAGGACATGACATTTAATGAACCTCCTCCCGAAAAGAACACCAACACTTACCTATTCGAGGCGACAGATAACGTCCTCACCGATCCAGGCACTCCACTAAGCCAGGCAAGGTGATTTGAGTTGCTATTAAACATCAGGTTCATCTTCGTTGGACAGTAGTATCAAAGACTCACAGACTCAATATATCGAGACGAGGTAGGAATTCTTTCAATCTCGCAACACTTTCCAAATTTTTCCTTGATAAGTTAATCGAAGTAAGTCGTTCCCAATTGGGTTCAAAAGGTTGGACATCCGTGATGACAGTCACTAGTCGATCATGGGCAACACCAAAAGAACATTCAGTGAGAAATGTTGCATTCGCCCTTCCCGGGTTCTCTTTCGAGCTTGCAGTACGGTAACCCTGAGAACGAGAGAAGCCTGGCTGTGGGACACTCTTGAATTCGTTTGGCTGTAGCGCCTGAAATTCCGGTGTTCTTATTGAGCTTCCTTTTGATGGCAAATGACCGCTGGACTCTGTATGAAAGCTTAATTGACGCTGCGAGCGATAGAAAATGGTATGACACACCTGAGTCCTCCAACGCATACATCATTTCCTCTATTCGCTTTGAACGCGCAGAGGGTACAAGCTCGCTGGTTATATTGATATCTGCATTTGACTCATTCAACGAGAAAGGGATTGTGACTGAGTCACTAGAATCATGCAATCCTTGGATGGGCCCATCGAGTCTCCCGTCCGAAAAGCTGACTGACCGTCGTTGATTTTTCTGCTCGACCGGAGTTTGATATTTGAAACGATTTGGGTCCTTGAGTGCGGATGTTGGGGTTGGTCCATTATTTCTGAGAGCCGATCGTACCGCAGGAGTCATTAAAGATACGCCATCAGAACGGTGAGGAGTAACAACGGGAGGCAGAATAGACGGAGGAACAGAATTAGATGGTAGCGCCAAATCGGTCTCCTGAGCTATCGCAACCTTCGGAACATCAGTATGAAGATCATCATCCTCTGAGTCAAACTCTAAAGGTCGAGCGTTCGGCTGGACCAGTTCAAGGTTGTCTTCAGAGTCTGTTGTACCTGTATCCTCCTCTATCGCGTTGGGATCTACTCCTGTCATGACACTCACAACATGAGAAGAAGCATCAGTCGAGAAGCTCATCAAGTCAACCTCTTCATCGTCGACCTCGGATTGTTCTTCGATACGGTTCATTTCATTCACGACGGAATAGAGACCTTGTCGAGCTGTCTCATCTTCCGACTCTTCAGAGGCATTTACATCCCCGTCCCCATCCCTTTCTCCTCTGGATTCATCACGGAAACTTTCAATGTCGATGAAAGGATCATCACTTAACTCATCCAATAGGTGCGCCATATCTCCTACTGCGTTCCTAATCCAGCGAGAATTCACTTTGTCGAATATCATGTCACCAAAACGATCAGGTAGTGATGGAATATCTTGGGGAGCAATAGTTCTGATATGCGCTGGACCAGGGTGCTTCACGAATGATGGTGCACTCCCAGAAGTGACTGCTGTCCCAGCGGCAGTGCTTGACGAGACAAAACGGTTCATATCTTCTGCGGCACAAACGCCGATAGAAGTAGACGGAAGCGATGGAGGAGCAAGAGATGGCGGTACTTGTTCCTCGTGGAAGACTGCATCAATAGATGAATGCGATAGAGGTCGCTCAGTGAGTGATGCCTTCGACAGGGCCTTTGCTAGATCATGTGGATTTATGCGTGAGGCACCTCGGCTAACGACTGATGATCGGGAGTCAGTGCGCCGGGATGTCGACTTAGACGAGGACGACCTTCGAGATACAGGAGGAGATACTTTTGATTTCGTTGGCTCCTTGTCAAAGTTTGCTGAAAAAATATTTGGAGCCATACCATCTGAAGACAAATTAGGAAATATCATGTCCCTGTTGTCATTGCCCGAGTTCATGAGAGAAGATCCCGTTCCGCCGGAGACGATACGTTTCTGTTTCACGTCCTGCTTGATCTGAGCCATCAACGCTTCAGCTTGTTTCCGATAAGAAGATGAGGAATATTGGCTCTGTTTGGATCCAATGGAATTAGATGACGTTGAGAGTCCGATGCCCTCGTCACTGAGAACCTCAAAGTATTGCGGCGAAATTTCTGGTCCATCGAGAGAAGATGAATACGATATTGGTGTAGCGGTAAAGGAGCAAATTACCGGTAGCTAATAGAGCACGAGACTCTGGCGGGCCTGGAACCTCCGTCTGTGAAGTTGAAGAAGCACTGCTAGGAGTACTGGCGCTTGTTGAGATAGTAGAGAAATCGCGCGCCGATTTGATTTGTTGCATAAGTTGTTTTGATTCTCCAACATAATCTTTGCCAAGCAGTTTGGGACGAGATTGAATGGCTTGAGGACCAACACCCTTTTCATGATAATCGCTGAATGGGCTAAGTTTGACACGCTTCGCACTCCGGAGGTGAGAAACGTCAGCAACAGAGGCTGAAGCTGTCAACTCCGACACGCGAGAAAGATGGTGGGTAAAAATGCTAGGAGAGGGTGTAGTGCCCGTAACAGACGCATTATTGGCAGCTATGGAGTCAACCATTGCAGATAAATGCTCTCTCGTATAGGTATCATACTGAAATTGAAAAAGGCGGAGTCGGGGGTCTGTGGTAGGTGGCCTGGGTTGAAAGACAACCGGAGGCGTAGGGGTGCTTTGTGCATGAGGCAAAGTGGAATGCGCGATGGTTAGGTTCTTGGGCATTGTGAAGGTGAACTGGCAACCAACAGCTGAGTTGTGTTTACTAGGTGCAACTTCGGGGACGTTGGTATCGGCGACTTCGCCACGTCCGGAGACACAGCATGGGTATAGTCCAGCGGAATTAGATGGTAATAGCCTAGACTCGGGTGGTGACGGCGGTTCGAACATTCGTTCTAATGGAAGAGGGGTGAAGATATCCTTCCCTAAACCCTTCTTCCGACCGGGCGTCTTGGGTAAAAGTGGAGCATCGGGTATATCTTCCCGTATCAAAAATGTGCCAGCAGCGTGGTTAGAAGAATTAGCTGATGATGTTTGTACTACATGGTCGAAATTCGAGTGTATATGAGCCGCGAGAGGTGAGGTGAACGAAAGGGAGTGAGTGCCAAAAGACTGGTCGATTTCTTCATCGTTGCCATCGGTGGGTTCTAAGTCAACCCACTCATCTTGTAGTTCTTCTGTTTGCCATCCTGGGATTGACATTGCGAAGGCTTCGAGTTCAGACGGTCGCGACGACGCGGTAGAACACAGTGGTAGCACAAAACCATTAAGGCAGAAACGATCACATGATCACTAGTTTAAGCTGGCTTCTTATCTAAGATTAGATTACAGATGATGTGTTATGATCAATGTGAGGTTCCTCATGCGGCCCTGTATTCTTGGGATTATGTACTTCGAGCTGCCTTTGAAAGAATCGAAAGACTTATTAATAGTTGTTCAAAATCAACACTAGTTGACCATAGAACATCTGTTTGAGTGGTTGAAAGGGAACATTTCCGGGTTGCTTTACAAGTTCCCTAAACAGAATGGAAACAATTGAGGAAGAAATCATGTTACATAGTTTTAATTCATGGATGCATCGATGACCCTGGAGCATTTACCCATACTCTTACTATGGGTAAGCCGGCGAGCAGGGATTTTCTTAATGATTTCAAAAGACCCACCGCTGGCCTATGACTCGGATAGCCTTGACCGTAACAAGAAGATTGTTTATGCACATCAAGAGAGTTTGGAACTTGTTCTCTTCCTTGGACTCAAGTTGCATCTTCATGGCTTTCTTCAGTTCTACGTAGAGAAAAGGAGTGTTGACTTCAATATCGACCATTGATCACTGAAAGTGAATCAAGAATGGTCAAGAAATAAACAACTCTACAACGTATATAAGAACACCAGTCTCGGAGATATCTAACACAAGCGAATCTGAGCGAATTACTCACCTCGGTGTTGACAAAGTCGCGTTGATCACTGAGGTGTGCATGTAAAGATTTTCAGGCATATGTACCTCGGTAAAACTGCTGCCGAAAACTCGTATAATAAACGAACGAATATGTGCGGTTCTAGACATGAACCTTATAAAGTAGTCGAGTCTGAATAGGCCGGGGCGGATATGTTGATCAGAGTATTTGCAGAGTATTTGTCTCTTTGCCCTCGGCCCGATGATGCACCAGTCCCTTTTTTATATGCAAGTGACTGTTTACCACGCACCCTAGTTTGCATGCATCCCGACTCCGAGTTCTGAGTCTCATCACGAATTGATTGCATGTACTCTTGGCAAGCTTCTCTGGTTGCCAGTGTTGTGGGTTCCGAGTTCACTCATCTCCCTTTCCCACTATGTCAAGACACAGAAATTTGAGAAATGGTACCATTACCGCTGCGAGCGAGACTCTGAAATCAGAGCCGATTGTCAACTCACCCGCCAATGTGGAGGCCACCAAAGTTTCGAGCACTGTCATATTGGCACCAGTTGTTCTAGCTCTTGCTCCGGTGGGTGACGTTCTAACGTGTCTAGATTACATTTGTCAATCTTTTACCAGACTTTAGGGCTCGTCTTTGGAGGTTGTTGCTCGTACGGCCAATCCCTCTCCTCTCATTTGGAGGGTCTTGAACCTTTCCCTATAGAAATGTCTGGGCTTGTGAAGAATTGCTGTTCATCAACCATCGCATCGGTGAGCTTTCTTCTTCCCCGTCCCGACATATTCTTGATCATATTTTCTAGGCTCCGCCCTCACTTTTTTACAGATGCTATTTATTACATTGCAATCATTACCTTCATTTCTTTCTTTCTCCAAAGCGCATCGTTTACCCCAATTGAAACCTAGACAAATACCCCTCCGTCAATGGGGGCTTCAAGTTCTCGTCCTGATAACCAGCTCCTTATTGAGTAATTGGGTTTTTGCGTACGACGTGCCTCTTACAGTGCAGATCGTTTTTCGATCCGGCAGTAAGTTTTGTATGTGATAGTAAATTTTGGCTAATGCTGTTACTTCAGGTCTTGCTGTCTCTATGCTGTTCGGATACCTTTTCTCCAAGAAAAAGTATAATGGGATGCAGATAGTGAGTCCTACGATTACCTAGGTGTCATTCACTCTTAATTGGGACTCAAAGTTATCTATTGCCATTGTTACCGTGGGCGTCGTACTTGCGACGCTTTCAAGGCCGTCCTCGACGTCTAAGAATGCTGTTGTCTCGCCCCCCCGGTCACCTGAGCAACTACGAACATATACTATTGGCATCATCATGCTTGTAATATCACTATTTTCTACAGGATTACTCGGCCTACTCCAGGAAAAGACATACCAGAAGTACGGGCCGCACTGGAGGGAAGGAGTATTCTACACTGTGGGTACATCCATCTTTGATTCAATCCCGGAACCCCTCAACGACTCTTGCCTTGAATAGCATGCATTGTCACTACCAATGTTCATATTCCTGCGGTCTGATATCACTCAAGGATTGGCAAGCCTCTCTCGCTCTGCTTCGGGCTCTTCACCAGTATTTGCGTACACGGTTCTTGCTGCCAACGTAGTTTCCCAATTAATTTGCGTTTCAAGCGTGAACCGCTTAACTTCGGTGAGTGCTTTTGTTCCCGATTGATTTCTGCTGCTAAGCTTTGCTGTAGCAAGTATCATCAGTGTCAACACATATAGTCTTAACCGCACGGAAAGCAATCAGCTTATGCTTCAGTATGTGGTGGTTCAGCAGTGGTTGGAACACCCAACTAGCTGTAGGTGCTGCTATGGTATTCATGGGCAGTTTTTTGTACGCAATGGGCGTCGACAAGCAGAAACAGCAATAGTACTAGTAACTGATGAGCGCTTTTAGAGTGATACTGCGAGGCTTATTGAAATAGCTTTTCGGTCAAATGTCCAGACGCTTGGCGTCAACTCCAGCTGCAACGTTCGCAATCCTAATATCCAGTGATTGCGAACATAAACTGTAGTCCGAAAGATCATATATATATCATGTATCAATTTTCTTAACCCGACGTTACTGAAACTACACCCTGTGAAGCTTCATTTCATGTGCTTACTCGGATACTTCTCTGTCAGTTACGGTGTAAACCTCTTTGGTGACTTGCAGACGAATCGCGGCTGATAGAGTACGCGCTCCTCGACTTGCATTACGATCCACCTGCAAAAAGTATGAGTTTGCCAAAAGAAGCGTTAGAAACGAGGTTTCACCTCATCCGGATCGAGAAATAGTAGATCGCGTAACCCGCTTCGACCTAGAAGTGCGTCCATGAAAGTCTGTGCATCACGTTAGTTATAATTCATCTTGGACAATATGAATGCTTTACAATGGTATAAACGCGACTGATCGGAATACCAAACATCGCAAAGTATTGAGTGCGGGGCATGACGAAGAAAAAGATTAGACATAAGACAGCGAATACTCCCGTGCAAAGGCCTGAATAACATTATTGTCTTCAGGTCACACTCTTCTCTTCGATAATGCAGAAAACCTTACCCGTTTGCACCGACATACGGATCAGTCTATTGAGGACACTGTCCGAGTTCTTATGCCCGGTTTTCGACATCGAGAGTTTGTAAATCAGAATGCCCGCGATGGAGGCATCAACCACAACCTCCATAATCAACCAGGCTGCCAATAGTGAGTTGAACGGTCCTATTGACGTATGGCTATCGCTGTCGTCAGTTTTTTCATGACTACGGGCTCATGGTAGCTAACCGTTTCAATTTCCATGCTCGGACAGCGACAGTCACACCAAGGACAAGAGCCCCCACTATCAGTACCGCAAGGGCACATGCGACAGTATGCTGAGAAGTTAATTTCCAAATCCTACGTGTATTTAAATTTCTTTCTGTCCGGGTAAATCAAGGAGCCGGACAGACCTATATGTGAAGAAGCCCTGAACTATGCATGCTGTACAAACCATAACCAACACTGTAAAGGGATATGGCCAATACGCATCTTAGGACGTTGTCAGGAGCCTGAATTTTGCGGAGGTAGCATACATACTCGTCGAAGCCCGCCCGCCCCCAAAGCTCTTCACACTGTCGAGGGAAATGAACTTTAACCAGAAGATTATCTCGCGCAGAAAACCCACGTAAATGTCCAGACCATATAGATGATGCTTGCAAAATGCATAAGTATTACTAAACGGATAGAATTTCATCGCTGAAAGGTATACATACGATGCGCTATGAACAGTATCCATTAGGAATAAAACAAAGACCATTAACCTGAGCACCTCATGGAGTCAGCGTCACAATATTTCGAGTATTTCGCTTCACTAACTTAACCCAATGTGGGTCTTTCTTGACTGCAACGTGACTTATTAGCGACTTCAATGGTGCAGATGTGGTAGAAGGCTCACAAGTCACCGAATACTTCGCATATTGATACGAAACCACACCGTAGAGGTAGGTATTAACTACATAAGATTAAGTTAGAAGCATAACCACATTATGGGTCAAACCCCACGTACTAAATACGCCAATTAACAAAACTCCTGTAACAAGTAAGCCCATGAGTGTCGGAGTCCAAAATTATATCCGTATGACCATCGCAGCCACCCTCACCTAGAGTGGACTCAATATCTAACATGGTGCGAATGAAGAGGGGAAAGCTCAAAGGGGGAAGCGGGAGGAAAGAAGGGCTCCTGCATCGGAGGGGTAAAAGGCTTGTCTTTATTATCCAGGATCCTCTACTCGTGTGGACTGCCAATCACGATCATTGGAAGCCTCTGTTTGACCCTGACTTAATATTTGCTCTCGGAGTGGTGACATGACAAGTCAATACAAGGCACAGTCGCTGCCGGAAAAAAAAACCGAAAATGACTAGCACAGGGTGACTGGCAACGCGTTGCTAGACCTTAGCAGGACGAACTTCACAAGAAGCTGTCAGGAAGCTGGCAGTGGTCAAAACAATCGATGGGGCCTGGATGGGGGGGAAAAGGATGGAGTTTTTTGTGTCCCTTTTTTTCGAGTGGGTTTTCCTGTACATGGACCAAAGCCAAATATAGAAGTATGCAGGTTTTAAGTACTAGGATGTCACTACTCACTTGACAAAAGTGAGCCGCCAAGACTTACAGGAAATTGGAGGCGAGCCAGTACCCGGATCCGAGGTAAAAGACTAACATAGACTAAGTTGACTTTGGGTTGACTCCACTGCATCGCATAAACAAATAACCGAACAGTCAAGCTTCAAGGGTTGACGAATGATGACCCCAAGCATACTTTAATAAGATGCAGAGTTGAGCGAATTTGACTAGCTTTTGTCGCTGATAATGGTCGAGACGAATCGTACTTATTCGCTAGGCCAGCTTGTTATCGTCTATGTCCTGCCCTATTTCGCCAAATAGTGGGTGGGGGCCGTAGCTGCTAGATCAACCTTATGGTGGCTAAAAAGGTCTGGCCAACTTGCCCATGTAGTCCATGCTCCACTGTGATTGGTCAGGGTGAGGAAGTGAAAATACCCTTCGGCGGACATTACAATTGCCATTATCCGGCCTAATAAGAGAGAGCATTGGTAAATAGTACACCTTCGTCGGGCCCTTCGAGCACCTGGACGTTGAATTTCGGGTGGCCTCTAGCCCTCGAACCATGGAATAATCCAACTCTTCAACTGACCGAGGCATCGCGATTCTCGAGTGCGTGAACGGTCAGCCAACCCCTTCACCAGCACAAGTCGGGAAAGGAATCGACCAAAATGCTGCGCTTATGAGTATCCCTCGATGGGATTGATCGCGTGGACAACCTGAGTGAGTCTGTCTGCATTGCTCAGCGGTCCACATCACGGCGATAGCAAGTCGACGTTGAAAGTTCTGAAACGCATGTAAGTACTTATCCTTACTCCCTTTCGTCTCCAATATGGCTTCGCGAAGGTGGAAGGGGGCTGTCAAGTTAGAATGGCCAAAGCTTCACCCGACTTGGTGTAACCATACCGATGCTTGCACTGAAGGTGCTCAAGCTATCGGTGCATCAGGACATGTGAGAGAGCTGTTCTTGATCTGCGTAAGCGACCAAAGGAGGTGGCAAAAGGTCTTCTGGCATTATGATTGGGTAATGGCTTCAAATTAAATGATTGTCTTTCTACTACTGCTATCTCCTGCCATTATCCATCTCTGCGACAATTCTGCGACAACGTCCAATGGATGATGGCCGACACTCAGCCGTGACGCTACAAACACCTTGCGAACCAGATATGGCAGCGAAGCCATATCAACTTTAGTATCACTTGGCATTCCCCCATGTCTTGCATTCAATTCAATTTGGAGCCTTTTCTTTCAACCTCACTTTCGCCACTACTACAGTAATGCATGGTTCAACATCTGCGGCTCCTGACTCAGACACTACGCCCTTGCTGTCGAGGGGCCTTGTCTCTTCTACTGACGTAGATTGGGCATCAGGAAGTTCTGACCACCGACCAAGGCAGCCAGACGTACCAGAGGGACGACGGGGACTGCTATCACCAAAGTTGCCGCCGCCAGAAGACACCTGGTATTCTGGCTCGAAGCTTTCGGGGGGTGTTATCGATTGGTTTTTCCATAGATTGACTGGTCGAAGAAGTGCGGAAGTATCATTGAGGTTGCGGAATAGCGGAAGTGTGGCAAGGGATCACCTTGCTCTAGAAAGAACGTTTTTGGCGTACATGCGGACTAGCCTTGCGATAGCTTCTGCTGGTGTCGGTAAGTAGAACCCTTGCCTCATTACACCTGGGTTAAGGTTCATCGACTGAGTGAAATGATTCCCCCAGCTCTTGTTCAATTATTCAGCACTTCAAATATAGCCAGATCAGAAAGAGGAGACAAACTTGCTCGCCCTCTTGGTGCATTCATTATTTCGGTGGGTCTTTCCGTTCTTGGGATTGGTGAGTGTTTTTAACGTTGAGCAATCAGTCGATATTGACATTGCTCATCCGCATTAGGACTTGGCCGCTATTTTACAGTGCAATCCGCCCTAGTAAAAGGAGCATTTCCTGTAGCTAGGCTAAGTACTGCATTCATTGCAATTGTTCTGATAGTCCTTGTGACTGTTGTTTTCTCTCTACTTTTGGGTGGCAAGCTCAAATTGGGTTGAAATAGTCATCTATATCATCTCCAGGGACGATGATTCTAAATGACCTATTATCGGTCTCATGCATGTATTTTACATTTCCGAAAGGGCCAATGATCCCTTCACAATCTCCGTTTTTTTCCTGCACGACTCTGGCTCATGTTAAACCTGACCGCACGAGCGAGTTGGTTGAACTTGCGAGGCGAGAGTGCTTATAATTATGGTTGCCAGTAGTAACCGACGCCTGACTGAACGCCATTTACGGCAATGTGGCTATGAGAGTGGCTATGTCGACGCTATGTTCAATCTGACAGCAACGATCGGAATATGAACTTGAACCCACCAACGACCAAAAACTGAGAATGTCCAATGCAAGGCGAAGAAGGACTAACGCAATCGCCAAGCCTAGAGTTGAAAACCAGCAGGAAACCTCAAGCAACGCGCTCCCTGCTTCTCATTCTGTACGTGGCGGGCGATATGCCCCATCAGTCCCCATCAGCTAAAGAGAACTTATGCGTCTAAGCTGCTCATGCAATATGTGGCATTAATTATGGTCTCAATGATTGGTTTAGTCCTGTGGCTCTTATTTATTCAGGGATCTGGTGGCGTTTCAGGGTCTGGCTCGTTTAAACTTGAAACATTACGCGGTGCAAAAGCACCGGCGCGAGATGATATGCATAAATCCCCTTTCTTTGTAGCGGATATTTCGGGTAAAGGTATGGGTCTATTGGCCTCGCGCGATATCAAGGTGTGTTATTTTAATATATAGTTCGTTGTCCATTGGCTGCAGGGAAAGATGAGTTTACGATCCATTTACAGCAAGGCGAGTTACTGGTCCGCGAGATGCCTTTATTTGTGGTTCCCCGGGAAAGTAAGCTGCGTTGATATTTAATGTATCCATGAATTCGCACTAGCTGGCGCTAATGGCTACGTTCCAGCCACCTCTTCCCCGAGTGAGCTCGTTGGCAGGTTAGTAGCGAAACTCAGCAAAAAGGAGCAGGAAGCCTTTTTCAACCTGTCATATGTTAACTTTCCGAAACATCTGGATCCAGATAGGCATCGGAATGAGGTTGCGCTGGCGATCTTCCAAACGAATGCAGTTGCGGCGGGTGACAATGTGGGCATTTTCCCTAGGATGGCTAGATTGAATCATGGATGCTCGAGTGCATTCAATGCTGTTTATTCCTGGCGCGAAAGGGAAAAGGCGCTGTACGTCTACGCGCTCAGGAGCATAAAACAAGGAGAAGTAGGCATTTTTTCTGGCAATCCACTCGAGAGACCGGGGGCAACTGAACATGTATTTGCAGGAATTGCTCACAAGCTACGGAAATGCCAGACAGCCGCGCCGTGAACGTCGGTACGGATGGCGTCATTTTGTTTCGCTTGAACGGTAATAACAAAAAATAAAATAAAATGCAGAGCCAGACTGGCAGAGCACTACGGCTTTGAGTGCCAATGTAGTGTATGCTCGATGGCAGAGGAAGAGTCCCAAGCATCAGATCGGAGGCTAGAAGCGATCTCCGGGGCGTACGAACGACTTGCTTCATGGGGACAGGGGCACATCAGTGGCACCGACGCCATCGCACAGGTACGGAAAATATGGAGATTGGAGGACGAAGAAGGATACTGGAGTGAGCGCGGCAGTTTAGCGGCTGATGCCGCTTTGGTCGCAGCTTCTCATTCGGAGTGTGTTTTTTCCGCTAGTCGAGTGTTGACGCTATTAACTCACGGGACACAGTGTGTTGGCCACACAGCAGTGGGCCGAGCTTGCGGCGGAGTGGTACACTTACGAGCTGGGTGGCGACAGTGAGCAGGTGACAGCGATGCGAGCGGTTGCGGCAGACGGGACTCGCCACGCGCGGTGGAAATCACGGGGCGGGCTGGTGGTGGGTGGGCCATGAGTACCTGCTGGAGTATGTCATATTGTACACCGTATTAATCCACGGCTATCTCGGAGGTGCTTATGTACGCGTGAGAAGTGATCCGACTGACTGCCTCCCAGAGCAAAACTCACCGCTACTCTCATCATCTCACCCTCGTCTCTCCCGTACGAAAATATTCAAAAGGCATCTACACTCAGCCTTCCACACCTCGGTATTGTTTTTTTACTTTCGTTCTCCGTAATGTCAGTCACCAATCGTACCACTTCTCAAGCTATCCCCCTCGCACTTCCTTGGTCACAGCTAATGTCTTCAACTTCAACGTCCGACGTCGTCATTCTCGCCCTTGGTGTCACGCTAGCCGCCGCTTATCTATTTCGCGACCAAATATTCTCCTCAAAGCCAAAGTCTGCACCCGTCGCTGCACACAGCAAAGTTGCAAATGGCGGTGCAAACCCAAGAGATTTTATTGCGAAGATGAAAGAGGGGGTGCGTCTGCATGTACCTTCACTCTGTGCCCTCGTTTGCTGACACAGATTTCTTTGTCCAGAAAAAGCGCCTGGTAATATTCTATGGCTCACAGACCGGCACTGCGGAAGAATATGCTATCCGTCTCGCCAAGGAGGCCAAGTCAAAATTCGGCCTTGCTTCTCTCGTCTGTGATCCTGAGGAATACGATTTTGAGAACCTCGATCAGCTCCCCGAAGACTGCGTGGCTTTCTTTGTCATGGCCACCTATGGCGAAGGTGAACCTACGGACAATGCCGTCCAGCTTATGCAGAACCTTGAAGACGACTCTTTCGAATTCTCCAACGGGTCTCATCGTCTCGATGGTCTCAAATACGTTGTTTTCAGTCTCGGCAATAGGACATACGAACACTACAATTTCATCGGTCGCAATGTAGACGCCATCCTCACAAAGATGGGCGCCCAGCGCATAGGTGAACGTGGCGAAGGTGACGACGACAAGAGCATGGAAGAAGACTATCTAGAATGGAAGGATGGTATGTGGGAAGCCTTTGCTACAGCGCTGGGAGTGGAGGAAGGCCAGGGTGCTGACTCTGCCGATTTTGCCGTTTCTGAGCTCGATTCACACCCGCCGGAGAAGGTCTATCTCGGTACGTCTTTTCATTCTGTTGCGTATATCTTTCGTTGACTAGAGATATCACAGGTGAATATTCAGCTCGAGCTTTGACCAAGACCAAAGGCATCCACGATTCCAAGAACCCCTACCCTGCTCCTCTTTGTGAAACGAAGGAACTCTTCCAATCAGTTCGCGATCGTAATTGCGTTCACGCGGAGCTAAGCATTGAAGGATCTGGCATTACTTATCAACACGGTGACCATCTCGGTGTTTGGCCCACGAATGCCGAATTGGAGGTAGATCGTCTCCTCTGTGCCCTTGGCTTGTACGACAAGCGCGATACTGTCATCGGTATTGAATCTCTTGATCCTGCTCTCGCCAAGGTTCCTTTCCCTGTTCCCACCACTTACGGCACTGTCCTCCGTCACTATATCGACATCAGCGCTGTTGCTGGCCGTCAGATCCTTGGTCCTTTGTCCAAGTATGCTCCTAATCCTGAAGCCGAGGCTCTTATGAAATCCCTTAACACTAACAAGGAGCAATACCTCAAAGTCGTTAGCGAAGGTTGCTTGAGGCTCGGTGAAGTCCTTCAGCTAGCCGCTGGCAATGATACGTCGGTTGTTCCTACTCCTGAGAACACCACGGCTTGGAACATCCCTTTCGACCTCATTGTTTCCGCTATTCCCCGACTTCAACCGCGTTATTACTCCATCTCTTCCAGCCCAAAACTTCACCCCAATTCCGTTCATGTTACCTGTGTCGTCCTCAAGTACCAAAACATCCCCAGCGCCGCCATCAAGCAGAAGTGGATCTATGGTGTCAGTTCAAACTTCCTTCTCAATCTCAGGCTTGCCACCACCAACGAAGCGGCCCCTTTCATGAATGGCAACGGTGTTCAATCTACTAGCTTCCCCAAGTATCATATTGAGGGTCCGCGTGGCGCATACAAGGTCGATAATATATACAAGACTCCGGTACATGTCAGGCGATCTACTTTCCGTTTACCAACAAACCCAAAGAGTCCAGTCATCATGGTTGGTCCTGGAACTGTGAGTCTGCACTCATCTGCTTCCTTTCGCTTCTCATACGGTTGATCAGGGTGTTGCCCCTTTCCGTGGTTTCGTACAAGAACGTGTCGCACTTGCTCGTCGTTCCATCGAGAAGAACGGACCTGATGCCCTCCAGGACTGGGGTCGCATCTCCCTTTTCTACGGTTGCCGTCGTGAGGATGAGGACTTCTTATACAAAGATGAATGGCCACTCTATAAGGAGGAGTTGAAGGGCAAATTCGAGATGTACTGTGCATTCTCCCGCCAAAACTACAAGCCCGATGGAAGCAAGATTTATGTACAGGATCTCATCTTGGAACAACGGGAACATATCGCTGATGCTATTCTCAACGGAAAGGGATACGTTTATATTTGTGGTGAAGCGAAGAACATGTCGAAGCAAGTCGAGGATATCCTTGCAATAATCTTGGGTGAAGCGAAGGGTGGATCAGCCGCTGTGGAAGGCGTGGCAGAAGTTAAGCTCCTTAAAGAGCGCTCGAGACTCATGCTCGATGTTTGGAGCTAAATGCTTCCATGGGTTATTTGGTTTGTTATGATTTTGTTATGCTCGTGTTACCCTTCGCTCTCTTTCAATGTAGACTTAACGAATTAATAGGCGACTTGCATCCGAGTTGAGTAGAGGGTGGTTGTTTGGAATAACAGTCTCGTACTTATATTACCATCGTTTCCCTTCACTCTCTCGCTCATTTCCTCTCCACCTCATTATATACACGCGCAATACATGGAATATTGGTTAACTGATGATTCAATTCTTTGGTTAATTTGCGTGAAAAAGTAATCATTTTAGAAGGGAGAAAATAAAGTCGGAACAATCCGAAGAAGTTTACCCGAGGATTCTTTCTTCCTTCATGCCCATGTCAGTGAGGGCAATCCTACATTCTAGACACATTATCACTCGTTCAGTTTCGACTCCATGGGCGAAATGGGCCACAAGACATAACTCTACCCAACCAACTGCTAGTCGAGAACGCGACGCGCTCGACAAGGAAACGGACTCTTCGACGAGGGCTATACCCCTTGCTGGACCCTCTGCTGATCTTCATGCTCCTTCTACTCTCGAAACCTCCCTACCAGAGACCGCTACTCATAAGACAATAACTCCAAACTCTTCTCCTTCATCTCAATCATCATCAACACACGAATCTACAACAAACCCTCCCGGCGAACAAGCTGAATGGAAAAAGAATCTTTCCTCATATGATTTAGACCTCGTTAAATCTCGTATCCGAGATTGGACGGAACAAGCTGCGGTTACATTTCGTGATCGTGCGGATGGTTTTACGAATCATACAAAAACCAGGTTTTCCCAGCTTGGTACAGAGTTGAGTAAAGCAACGGGATATGAAGAGATAGAAGTTTTGAAAAGGGAAGTCGTTGAACAAGGTTTGTTTCCCTTTTTTTTCCCCCAAGCACAACATATATTCACTTAATGTAGAGGAAAGAATCAAAGCAGCACGACAAGCCGCGAAACAAGCTAAACTCGCTTATGAACATTCCGTCATTCGACGTTCAGAATCTCAACGCGAAGTCAATGAACTCCTCCAACGCAAATCGTATTGGAACGACGCGGATTTAGCTAGATTCACGGATATAGTTCGCCAAGATCATTCTCATGAACAAGAAGAGAATAGAGCAAAAGCTGCTGTCGATGAAGCTGAATCCGCTGTCGAACGCGAGTTTTCGCAACTCTTGAAGAGCATTCTAGCTCGGTATCATGAAGAACAAGTATGGTCAGATAAAATCCGTAGTATATCGACTTATGGCTCGCTTGCGGCGCTTGGATTGAACCTTGTGGTGTTCATTCTGGCCATTCTAATTGTGGAACCGTGGAAGAGGAGACGATTGGCTCAAACGTTCGAGACAAAGATTGAAGAATTAAGCGTGGAAAACGCGACGAAGTTAGAGGAAAGCATGAAGGAGATTGGAGGAAAATTCATTGAACAAGAGCATTTGTTGTCGGACATTTTGGACGAGATTGTGGTGTTGAAGGGAGTTCAGGCTAAAGCAGTTGGAATGCAGGAGGCAGAAATGAGAGGGATGGACATGCATCCTAATCAGTATACAGCTCCTTCCCTTGGGAAACCTGCAGCCGTGTCCATTCCGGGTCTTTCTATGACACTACCTCAGCGGACGTTTGAACTAGCAGCCGTTGGTGTTGGGGCTTTCGTGTTGGGTGTTATCTCCGTAGTGTTAACGGAGTGAGATATATTTTTTACGCATAATTTACCGCTGTTTTCACAAAAATATTCTTATGGACTGAAAATAAGGGTATCAACAATTGATGCTTCGGTAGACTCTGCAATGCACTCTAAATGCCCGTATGAGACTTGGATATTTTAATAATAGAGCACTACTCACCTTTCAAAAAGGATTTCACCATCGTGGTTTGACGTGGGCATTGGACTCCATTTCTCGACGTTCCATTTCTCCCAACCCCATCCGTCTTTGATCTTGAACATACCGAGTTAGCCAACCTCGATAAGTTAAATCACAATGAAGATACCTCGGGTTTTTTGTGTGGTGCTAGAACGACTAGCCAATGCGCCTTGTGACTCAATGTACACAACAAAGCGAAGAGTGCGGATGCGTTGTCAACTAGGTGCAGTGCAAAGGAACACACCACCATTTCGATAGTGGTATACGGTGTTTCTACATTTGGATCTTCATGCCAAATGTTCAGACTCTCCGATCCGTACTGGAATTGATCGTTTTGAGTAACAGAAGGAACTTGGAGTTGGACTTTAGAGAGATCGGAAACAAAAGAAGGAAGTTCGCCTTGGGCTATGTCATGGAAGGAGAGCGTCGTGCAATGAAGAGATGTTCGATTCTTGTATGCTAATGCGGTAAACTTGAAGATGATTCCTGAAATTAATAAAAGATAGAAAATATGAAATGGAATGTGCTAACAGGATCTGCGGCTGTTATGAGGGGTGCCGGGTATTCTGGATCCAGAGGGAAGATGTAGGCTTGACTCTTGCGGGACACTAAATTTTCCGGGGATGCTAGGTCCATGTCGGATTTGTAGGCATGTTTACACAAAGAAAACCATTCACGGAACGCGATCGTTACTTCCCCACTTCGAAGACATTAGAAAAATGATAGATTATGGAGAGAGTAAAAAGCATCATACCTACCTGATATTGATATTTTGAACCACAGTGACTGGTGCGAGATACGAAGTAATCACATACCACAAGCCATGTCGAACAAGAAAACATTAGACTGGTCTCTCGTTGCAATTGCGGATGTTTCATTCAGCCACCACCTGTTAGACCATTGTTCATCGCAAAGTTAGTTTCTCTCCGAGAGAAATAAGCTTACTTGCTTAGCCATGCAAAGATACATAAGCGGATGCCTGGATAGTGTGGATTGCGGTATGTTGATCCAACCTTCTTATAATACTGAAGAGTTCATCGTGAGCACCAGAGGAACAAGGCTTTTTAGCTTTGAAGCAAAGCAGACCTGCTCTACTCCATGTTCGCCATAATTTTCACGCATAGACAATGAGATGTTTCCTGTAACAGGGGCTCTGCTGCCTCGAGACATTTGTCAAGATTAATGCCGTTATAAAATGCCATCCCTCCGGAGCGTTGAGGAATGTGAGAAATCGCACGTGTCGGATCATCACCTCGGAGTCAGTAACGAGATTTCTCGTCCGTTTTCTGCCATGCTTCAGCTTCGACGAGTAGCTCAAGTCGTAATTATTCTTTCTCGCGAACGACCTACACGACTCTGACGCGTCCTTCTAGAGTTTGCCAAAAGTTGGCCGCCACTGGCGGCAATCGGGTGTTCCATTAGGCGCTTGGCAAGCGTACCGGGGGCTCGCGACTGCTTCGGAGCCATATGATGTTGTAGTTATTGGCGGTGGTACGTCTATTGCCTCGTCAACTAAAAATCTACTCACGAACACTGTTATTCCCAAGGCCCGGGAGGATACGTGGCTGCTATCAAGGCAGCACAGCTAGGCCTCAAGGTATATTTTGCTTTTGATGTTGCCGGCTAATACTGAATTCAGTTTTCTTCCCTCTGTAGACTGCTTGTGTTGAAAAACGCGGTTCTCTCGGTGGAACATGTCTCAATGTTGGATGCATTCCGTCAAAGGCCATGCTTAATAATTCACATATATACCACCAAACTCAACACGACCTTGAGCGCCGTGGTATTGATGGTATGTCATTAATGTTCTGCCCAGCATCTCTCTGTTCTGATTGTTTGTTGTACCTTAGTAAGCGATGTCTCGCTTAATCTCCCCAAGATGCTTGAAGCCAAAGACAATGCTGTATCTAGCCTAACAAAAGGTATTGAATTCCTATTTAAAGCCAACAAAGTCGACTACATCAAAGGCACTGCTTCTTTCGCTTCCCCAACGTCCCTTTCCGTCTCTCTTCTTGACGGAGGATCAACCACCGTCGATGCCAAGAACTTTGTCATTGCTACTGGATCTGAAGTTACCCCTTTCCCCGGAGGTGCAATTGAAATCGACGAAAAGCAGATTGTAAGCTCGACTGGTGCACTTGAGTTGCAAAAAGTTCCCGAAAAGATGGTTGTTATTGGTGGTGGAATTATTGGACTTGAGATGGGTAGTGTTTGGAGCAGACTAGGAGCCGAGGTTACGGTGGTTGAATTCCTTGACGCAATTGGTGGCGTCGGCATCGACTCTGAGGTCGCGTGCGTGACTCGTTTTGCGCTCCAGTTAGAAACGGACTGACTTGTTTTTGCAGTAAGCAATTCCAGAGAACATTGACCAAACAGGGGCTCAAATTCAAACTCCAGACCAAGGTCCTATCAGCCGACAAGAAAGATGGCAAGGTACATTTAGTTGCTGAATCCGCCAAGGGTGGTAAACAAGAATCTGTAGGCCCCCTTTTTCCGAAATTTTGTGATTCGGAACTAACTCAGCAAAAATAGCTTGAAGCCGATGTTGTTCTCGTCGCTGTTGGTCGTCGCCCATATACCGATGGCCTCAACCTTGAGGCAGCTGGTGTTGAGAAGGATGCTCGCGGTCGTATCGTCATCGATGACCAGTTCAACACTTCGGCGAAAAATATCCGATGCATCGGAGATGTCACCTTCGGCCCCATGTTAGCCCACAAGGCTGAGGAAGAAGGTGTGTATATTTTTGGTCTATACGTCTACAAGGATCGTTATTCATAATATCCATAGGTATTGCTGCCGCTGAATACATCAAGTCCGGACACGGTCATGTCAATTATAATGCTATACCCTCCGTTGTCTACACTCACCCTGAAGTTGCATGGGTTGGCCGTACAGAACAGGACCTCAAAGCTGAGGGTGTCAAATACAATGTTGGCAAATTCAACTTCTCAGCCAACTCTCGTGCAAAAACAAACCTAGATACGGATGGTTTTGTGAAAATTTTAACTGAAAAAGAGACGGATCAGATTCTGGGTGTGCATATCATTGGACCCAACGCGGGTGAGATGATTGCTGAAGGTGTTCTTGCGGTTGAGTACGGTGCCAGTGCGGAGGATATTGGTAGGACTACTCATGCCCACGTACGTGTGCTCTCTCCCTATCTTCCCTCTGGTGTTAATGACAATTTCCCTTGTCTAGCCCACATTATCGGAAGCATTCAAGGAAGCTGCTATGGCTGCTTATGGAAAACCCATTCACATGTAATTTCGAATTCTTGTTTAATTACTTTGATAATAGATCACCCCTTGCATGACTCTTGATACGTGCGATGAGCATTGAACAGTTCATAGGCAAATAATCACACGTTTCTGATGCTTACGTCTGCGAAGCACCTTTGAGGTAGCAGCAGTCTTTTACACCGTTCAATAACGACATGACATCTTTTATCATTCAGTCTCATGTGAACCGGGAGCCTGCAACGTCGTGGGCGCAAAAGGACGATTGTGCGTTTTGTAGGATCGTGCAGGGTGTCGCACCTGCAACAAAGTTGTATGAGGATGAGGAGGTTATTGCCATTCTTGGTGTGTCCATTGTAGCGTTGTCATTGTTGCATAGTGTTAACTAATACGAATACCTAGATATTCTGCCTTTGAGACCGGGCCATACGCTTGTAATAACTAAAGCGCATATTTCGAAATTATCGAAATTACCACCTGAGCTAGCTGCTGCTATGGGCAAGGCTGTATCGAAAGTGGCACGAGCTTTGAGTGAAGGTAATATTTGCGCCAATGAATCTAAACAGGAATGATCGCTGACGGGCGGTATAGCAACAGAGAATACTGGATTGAATGTGGTGTGCAATCAAGAGTATGCACAAGCAGTCCCGCATGTCAGTAGATATAATACAGCCGCCGGCTTATGGTTGACTGAAAAGCTCTCTCCCACTCCTTACGATGACCAGGTCCACTATCATATTATACCCGCACCTATCTTGCATTCTACGACGGTCGGACTTGATGTTAAAGTAGAAAATTTGCGCAAATCAACAACACCAACGCCGACTGGGAGAGAAATGCACCGGATGGAGTTTGAATTGCGAGAAGAGTTGGATTTGGATGAGGCGGAGGTACTGGCTAATAAAGTGCGAGCACGACTATGAACAAGATCTGTTAAAGAAATCCTTTGCTACTTATTTGTAACGCGTCGCGTGACATATGTATCAATCGCGTATTGTCACGGACGCTTTATTACACCCTGAACCATGGCAGCCCAGTCAGAAAAGATGGAAACAGACGAAGTGATGGAGGAATTAGATGAGAAGGTAATAGGTGACGAACAGAGGGATGAGCCGCAAGAGGAAGCAGAAGCAGAGGAAGATGAAGATGAAGTGGAAGACGAAGTTGAAGAGGAGGAAATACCAGGCGAAGATCATCCAGCTGAAGGCAAGAAAAAACGCTCGAAGAATCCACCCAAGCCATTCCAACGAGAGCTTGGGAAATCGGTCCTTCCATTTGCGAGGGTGCAAAAAATTATCAGGGCGGATAAAGTGCGTTTGGTCTTAGGATGATGCACGACGAAGGCTTATATTTTCATCACAGGAAATACCTATGGTAGCAAAAGACGCGGTGTTTTTGATATCGATTGCGACGGAAGCTTTCATTGAGGAGCTAGCACAAGCAGCTCAGAGGGTAGCTGATAAGTACAACAGGACATTGATACATCACGAAGACGTTGGTAAGTGTTTCATGTCCACGACATGTTGCTCGCGAGACTGAAAAAAGACAGCTACTGTCGCGCGGAAAGCCGACGAGTTCATGTTTCTTGAAGGTAGGGGTCCAGAACACCGACTGTCATTAGCAGAAGACTGACCGGCTCGCCAGATATAATGCCATGGACAAAGTCGGGGCCGGAGGAGAAGCGTAGTAAAGGGGTGGGTGTGAAGGATGGTAATACTGTAACAGAAAGTGATATGTAATGCCGGGTCGCCGGGCCGAGATAATGCACTCGCAGGTTGTAATTGACCAGCAATGAAGATTGTGACGACTTTCCACCAACCCTCCTCTGTCCTCTCCTCCACCAGGTGCAGGCTCTCTACCTGCGATATAGAGCACCTCGTCGTCGCAAAGCTCAACCGCGTCGAGGTATATTCTCTCCAGTCCACAGGAGCAAGCCATGAGTGCTCCCTCGAGGTCTATGGAAAAGTCGCAGCCGTCAAGACCATCCCCATACATGTAAACACTTGTTCAGCGCACATCTGTATTTGTACACTCCACTTATGCTATCTTCTGCAGAAATCTACGCGATCCAATCTAGTTGTCCTCCTGGCCCATCCAGACCCCGAGCTTATCTTCCTTTCATATGCTGAATCAGAGTCTGGACCCGCAGAACTCCAGCTCACAAAACAACTGCCTCTCTATGAGCGAACACCCAGGGCTGCAGAATTCTTCAACGATATCCTCGTGCATCCATCCGGAAAGCTGGCAGTCGTAAGTTGCTATATCGGCAAACTCAAAATCATCAACCTCAAAGTTGGAAGATTTCAAAACGAATGTGATGTTATGTCAATCTTTCAAAAGACTATTTAATTGTTTATCATGGCTGAATGCTGTCTGTTGCAGATTGCCCGAACTCAATGTATTCTCGCTTTCCTTCCTTCCTCTCCCACCTGACGAATATGCACTCGCTATCATTCACCTCGACCACCAACAGCGCATTCAACTATTGGCACGCGACATTGATCTAGAAGAACTTCAATTATCTTCGTCCCCATCTACCCAACTCCACTCAACCATGATAGCTGATAAACTTTTCCCATATCCCGCAGATAATCCTCCAATGCTTGTTCCCGTATATGTCCGTCAACCCAAGATGAAAGAAGGCATGGAGGAAACACAGGAACAATTCCCAGGGGGTGTCCTTGTTGTAGGAGGGAAGAAGTTGCTCTTATACGAGTTGGTTGATCAAGAAGGTCAAGAGAAGCAGAGAGGCAAAAGGAGGAGATTGGAGCACAAAAAGAAAAGTAAAGACTTGGGGGAAGTATCGAAAGCTCGTGAGAAGGAAGCAGAGAGAGAAGGCCGAAAGAGAAGGCCAAAAGCCACCGTCGCGTGGCCCTGGAGCGAAATATCTGCGTGAGCTTTTGCTGTCTGACTTTTCGTATATATGCCTGCTAAAGACTCTTATATCAGATGGTGTTGCATAGATGGTTTCTCGAGGTTCATTCTGGGAGACGCGTACGGAAAGATAGTTCTCTTATCCCTTGACAATTTGTCAGATTTAGGCCTTCTACTCATCCCTCTGGGAGAAGTGAGTGATTCCCCTTCCTATTGCGTGCTGACGCTCATTCAGTTCCTGCAGGTATCGCCTCCCACTACTCTCACCTACCTCACAAATCAAATTATCTACGTGGGATCTCACTTGGGAGATTCTCAACTTGTTCGACTAACATCAACACCAACTACCTCTACCGATAAACCCACGTTACCCATTCCATCCGATGTCCACGTCATTCCCTCGAGTTCCTTCGACAGTTCCGCCTACAGAAAGGGTAAAGCAAGAGCGACTAGTCCGGAATTCGATGCTATGGACGTCGATGGCAGTGACACAGTCTCGCCACAGGAGTCGGGTAACATTGTTGAGACGAGGGGCTCATATTTGAATGTGTTGGAGCGATTCAAGAATATTGCTCCGATTTTAGATGCGTGCTTGGTTGATCCCGATAGCGGGCAGGCGAGTATCTCGAAAATTATCGCGGAGAATTGACGCTGATGGCTTGACTAGCGACAAATCGTAACATGCTCTGGGGGGAAGAATACCGGTTCCATTAATGCTGTGAGAAATGGTGCTGACTTTGAGGAAATTGTGAATATCCCTGGAGTTTCCCATGTATTGAAAATCTGGGCCGTCAAATCCAGACTTGAGGAAGCGTAAGTTGTGTAACCCTTGCCTTATGATCCTTAGCACTCATCGATGCTTATAGAGAGGATTCGTTCCTGCTTCTGTCGTTTTGTGACTCTAGCAGCCTCATCAAGATCAACGATAGTGGAGACAATATCAGCTTTGCACCATTTGACAATGCCATTGCGAGTGGGCTCATCACCGTAGAGCCGACAATTGCTTTTGCCAACGTTGCACAACGAGTTAAAGGGCAAGATGGGAAGGCTAGGTATATGAATTCGTCTTTGGTGGTTCAGGTTACTGGGTCTGGTGCTTTCTTGCTAGAACTGGACCAAGGACTCCAGACTTATATTCGCATCGATGAATGGAATGCTAAAAAAAATATAGCGGATGAAATAACTCCTGAGATCGTCGCTGCTAGCATCAATTCGAGTCAAGTTGCGCTGGCCATGCGCGGCGGGAAGCTCGCTTTGTTGAGCGTTGCTGAAGACAAGAAACTTCGCGTCGTTGTGTGGGTCTCTTCCAGTACCATTAGCGTTCCGCACTGACGACCATGATTTCATATTAATTTATTAAAGTTCAACACTGAATGATCACAATCGTCAACCTGAAATCTCAGCCATTTCATGCTCACCACTGAATCCTACTCGTGCCTTCTCACAACACATTGTTGTTTCCTATTGGGAAACAAACATAGTAGAGGTCTTTACACCTTCGGACTCGGGATTCAAGTCGGTCTGCAAATCCTCGCCTCTACCTTCTCTCGTCTCGTCTCTACGGTTCTACAACTTTGGGTCGGATCAGAGTTCAAAGGGAACAGATTATCATCCATATTTGCTCGCAGGTTTGAGTGATGGATCTGTTGCCACGTTCCGGTGGCAGGACCAGGAACTGAAGGAGCGGAAGATTGTGTCATTGGGACATGCACCTGTTAGTTTGGCGGTTTGTTCGATACTAGGTAATGCGAAAACTGTGCTTGCAGCAGGCGATAGAGCCGTTGTGTTTGCATATGAGAGGGGTAGGTTGATATATTCACCTATTCTACTCAAGGTGCGTTGGTCTTACGCACAATCTGCGTGCTACAGGTTGTATACTAAGGATATTGGATGGATTTAGAATATCGCTGCTGCCAGTCCCCTGAATACGTCTTCTTTACCGATGTCATTGGTGGCTGCTACCGCAGAAAACTTGCATATCGGAAAGATCAAGGATCTGAACAAGTTGCACATACGCTCCGTGGGTCTTGCGTGGCAGTTTACCTTGTTCGAAATCACTGACTGTTTCCCTTTCTAGATCCCATTCGGTTTAGACAATCCGCGGAAGATCACTCATCAACCTTTACTAAACGCGTTCGGTGTCGCTTTCGTATATACTGAACCGGCTGGAATTGGAGCTCACGAAGTTAGGAAAAGCTTTTTCAGTCTTTTAGATGATGCATCATTCGAAGGTATGTCTCAATTTGTTCTCCCGTTTTTTACTCTTCCTTCCTGATTCATACCACTGGTAGTGCTCGCAAAGTTTGACTGTGATGCGGACGAGGAGATAGTCTCCATCATACCCTTTTCTGCTGTCGTCGATGACATTCTCACACCTTTCTTCGTTCTTGGCACGTTCATCTATCACCCCGAAGAATCCGAACCTGAAAAGGGTCGTATACTGCTCATTTCCATCTCGACAACAAACAACCCTCGCAATCCAAGGCAAGGTTATCAACTTTCTCTTGCGGCCTCCATCGAAGTTCGAGGATGCGTCTATGCGCTCACACCTATCATGGATGATAAACGAGTCGCGCGAATCGTTGCTGCCGTCAACTCATCTGTCACGTTATTCAATCTGGATATCGACACTAAAATCTACCCTGCGGGTCTACATCTCAGAAAGGTGACAGAATGGAATCACAATTATCTTGTGACGGGTCTAGGTGCTGTTGGAAACCATGTTTTTGTTGGTGATCAGATTAGTTCGGTGTCACTGCTCAAATGTGCAGAAGAGAGGTTCCAAACGGTTGCGAGGGATTATGGGCCACGTTGGCCGGTTTCTGTGGAAGCTATCGACGAGAAAAATGTTATAGGAGCTAATGTACGTTTTCGGTGTGACTATACTCGAGAGATTATCGTTACTCACAGTCTGAACAGGACGCACTGAATATTTTCACGTTCACTCTATCTCATAATCTTGGACGCTCTGTTCTTGATTGTACTGGGAATTACCATATCGCAGATCTGGTGACAAAGTTTATCAGGGGTACGTGGCATCTTACATACCATCTTCAGTACGCCTCTGATGAACAGTCAAGGTTCTCTGGTGACCATAGAACAGTCGGAAAAGACAGACCTAGAGCCCGAGGAGCTCTTCTTCACCTCCTCCGGATGCATTGGGGTCATTGTTAACGTGAAGAACGAAGACATTTCTATTCAGCTCTCGGGGTTGCAACGAAATATGTCTGCTATCATTCCCAACGTCGGTGGAACAAGCCATGCTCGGTATGTATATCTCTATCTTTCTCATGCGGAGTTTTATCTCATGGCCTTTACAAGATTCCGAGCTCCTAAGAGTACGCGAGGGCGTACCGATGCAGACCAAGCATCCTTTGGTTTCCTCGATGGCGATTTCCTTGAGCAATTACTTTCCCATCTACATTCCCAAAATACGTTGACACAGATATGGAACGGGCAAAATGAGCCGGAGAGGTTATCAATTCCAGTGGCCGAAATGCGGCGGTTGCTAGAGGACCTACAGAGTTACCACTAAGATAGGGAAAACACCTATCGCTCATCACAAGTGTATATAACAGTGACTGTGCAAACCGCCGGTAATACAAGTAAAGTATAGAGCAAGAGAGTCGCCTTTGTGGGGTAACGCATGACAATACTACAATCGACGGAAAGCAAAGTTAGGCTTAAAGCAAAGTGCGAGCAACTGTACTTGGTATAAAAATGATGCGGGCCAAGTGGGCGTATAAAATGACCAGTGGCCAATGGATAGGTCACCGAAGGAAGTAATAGCGGATCGATTGCCAGAAGGTTAGACTGAATTCTTGGAAAGGTTCAGATTTCAGACTAAAATGTCCTTGATCGACGTCGATATCGGTCTGCGGGGCAAAATAAAAGCCGGATAGCAGGACAAGATAACTGAAAAATGTTCATGTGAGAACAAGACATGGAGGACGATAAAATCAGTTGAAAATTCACCTTAAAATCAAAATACTACCGCGGTGGTAGTTACTCTTCGCCTCGATATAAGTGTACGTCATCAAAAACATTGAGAGGATGATACTACAAACGTCCCAACGAGGGAAGATAAGTCTATGTTTCAATCAGCTTTAATTGTCGGGTTCTGCAATAGAAGAAAATCTTACGTGAAAGTTTTTGCGACTTCTCCCATATTAACGGGATCGTACCAAGCCGAGAACGCAACCATAGCAGGAATCTGCAAAAGACACACTTGCAGAGCATACGCCGAACCGATCTCCATACTATATGCAATGTAATAAGCATCCACTTCACTTTCCAGCGCATGAAGCAAAGAAATACCTTAGAGCAATGTTACCATTCAAAGCAAATGATATGGCATTCATAAATTCTGTCGTATTCGGGACGAGCGCAAAAAGTGTTAGTCCTAAAAACTTTTCATCTATGCCCCAATCTTGGAGAACCTCATCGACGACATCAACGAGCAATTCTTTATGTGTGAAAAAAAGTCAAAGTAAAATACCGCGCAAAAGAAAATGGGCAGAACTGACCAGCGATGACAGCATACAATGCCGTGCATCCAAGCAGGACACTAGCACTTGTCGTCCGGCTCCATGAAGGCGCATCGTGTCCACCATGTCCACCATGTGCTCCAGCGTTTAAAGCCCCATCATGTTCAACTAATGATGGCCTCCTCGGGTGTTGTTGTTGGTGCCTCAGCGCACTGACAGTAGCCACCGTGACAGCCCTCGTGAAGTCATCTCTTGTCATAGGTCCTCCAAGTTGAACATTGCTCAGATCTGCAGATTTAACGGCTTGATCAACACTCTCATAAACAGGACTAAAGGCGGGTTGTTGGGCTGCTGCCGAATATGAGACGCGTCTGAGAAGTGGGGGAGGGAGGTAATGCTGGTCTTGAGGACGTCGAATCGTTCCGACTTCACTTGGTTGAGTTTCGCGTGGAGTTCCAGCGCAGCTCGAATTCGGTCCCAAAGAACCACATGGCTTTCTGCTGAGCCCATCTTGAGCGTTTAGAACGTTCGCTGACTTGTTGTACAATGACAGTCTATGTATCGGAAGCTCTGAAGTATGCAAGAGCTGTTGAGGATTCTGCCAGATTTGACTGGCATGTGTACGCAAAGAGAACCATAATCCAACCAAATAAGACTAAAATCGGGTGTTGGAATATTGCATGGATAGTTATGATAACAACACGTACGAAAAGCAGGATAGCGGCACAAAAGTACATCAAACTCTTCACTGTAGACTGATAGAACGGATCATCAACAGGATCCGGGTGTTTATAGTAGCAATGATCGCAGATCCACGGGGCATTTTTTGGCGGTTGTGGTGAGGATGGGCAACCTGTGCAAACAAGTTGAAACTCAAGTGACATGATCTTAGTGTACTGTCGGACATATGGAAAAATAGGAGGAACACACATTGCCATAGGTTTGGTAGAACAGCGTAGGAGCCAAAGCACCAATGATAGCCATGATCAACATCATGCTCGTGACGCCAGCACTTTTCGCATTGAACTTTTGTTCTTTGCGTCTCAGCGCACCGGTACACATACTCATGCCAGGCATAAGCAGAACGCCAGCAAGCAAGCTACCAATAATCGATCCCTCCACGAGATGACCTTTGCTCTGAGTCAGAGCAAAACCGTACAGGATGATTTCAATGATCGAGCCGAAAGTCGCATTGATCACGGCACCCATCCCGATAGAGGATTGGGCAGAAATAGAAGCAACAGCCATACCAATAAAGTAGGAAAGTGGAATGACACTTAGCAAGCACAACACGAAGATGAAACCATGCGAAGCAATGAATGCAAGGAAAGCAGGAATTTCATGACCACCACGCTCGAGTCTGCGAAGCCAAGGTTCAAGGACGAAACCATCAAAAATGGCGAGCAAAACGACCGGAAGGAGATTAACGAAAAGGATATTGACGCCTCCAACTGTGTACTTGTAGTACTGCAAGCCAACAGCGCGATATGTACACAAGAGGACAGTGGACGTGCCGGAAGGAGCCGCCTCACCAGGCGCGAGGCGAGCATGCTTGATCTTGAATCTGGGCGTTGAGCGTGCTGAGGTCGGCCCTGCGCCATTTCCTGGTGCCCTTTCAGAACTGTCTGCGAGAACAGCTACAGGAGGAGCAGCACAGAACCTGATGGCATCGGGTCGCTGGAATAGATGTCTGATGAGAGCCCAGGTGAGCCTAGCCATGGGAATAGTGACGACCAGAGCCCAACAGACAAGACATACAATTAACAGAAGGGGGGCAATGGTAGTGATGAATGCAAGCCAGAAGCACGCTTTGCCGAGGAAGGCACTCGATGGCATCTTAGATGGGCTAATGGAACCTGACCACGAAGGTGAAGACGGGGCAGCACCGTATGACTTTATCGGGGCAGGAATCGGTGACTGTTTGTAGAGATGAAGCAACGAGGTGCCTTCCCCAACCAAAGCAGCATCCAGGACCTGCTGCGGCATAAAAAGTCTCGGTGATGTTGCTTGGGGAGTTAGGCCGTCGGCAGAACTTCCGGGCTGTCTGTCCCCGCCGCTTTCTTCGTCCTCGCTCCCACCTTCATCTTCTTCCTGATCCAGATCGCCTTCGACGTATTTCCCAAAAGGCCAGATGATGTACCAGCCCAGCCCAAACACAAGGTTTGAGTAATATTTTCCTCCTAACGGGATGATATACAGAACAGCGGAGAGACAGAAACACACTACGCCAAGCCACCACCCAAAGGCAAAGATCCAGAACACGTTTCCGGGAAGAAGGTGCCGTTCTGCCTGGTACGAGGGGATGGAGTGTAGGGCTTCTTCGGCATAGCGAGTTACAGAGCGAGATTTCTTGTACAAAGCGGGTTTCCAGATGGGAAGACCGAAGGGGTGTCGAACATTTATCAAACTCTGCCGGTCTTTGAGTGTGATGGGGTCGTCCTCGTCGTCTTGTGCGCTGTCATCGTCTCCGTCACCGGATGAATCAGAGCTCGATGTCGCTGCCTTGTCGGTTCGCGGTCGACGAGGTGTCTCCACGGCATCTCCTTGTTCGACATTTTCGTTTTCTTCGCTGAGAGCACTTTCACTGCGATGGGAATGAGTTCTGTCACGATTAATGCTTGTACTTTGGCCTGCACGGCTTCCTGAGGGAAAGGAGGGGCTTCTAATGAGGATAGATGGGGGATGTTGGGAAGAAGAGGCGCGATAATGGTCTGAACGGGAGCCATCTTCGGGATGAGAAGACATGGAGGGGTGAAGGAGAACTTGCAGACGGGGCAGCCTGAACGAGAAGACTACTTGTGGAAACCATAGTCACGGCAACCTCCGGGGTATCAAAATCTACTTGCGACAAAAAATGAAAAAAACATAATCCATAATAATACATATCTCCAGTCACTTGCGCAAGAGCTTCTCATGCAGCTGGGCGCTCTTAAGCTTAGCCCGCAAATAGTCCAGCCGTGCTTCGTACCGCATCTGCACTTCTTCCCGCTTCCGCCAGATATCTTCTATCCCATCGTCCTCCTCCAGCTCATCGTCCATTCGCATCGTGGTCATCGACCGCATATCGACATCAACATCATCCTCGGGTACTGAGGCCATCACGTGATGCCCACTCTTCGCCAGACTCACATTTGAAGCACTTGCCCCGTTTACTTGTCCCAGTCCAACGACGTGATTCGGTAAAGCAGGGATAGGGGCCTTCATACTTCCCTTCCCGACCCCATGCGATCGAACGCTCGAAGCTGAATCCTTCCGCCGCAGAGAACTGGGCCGCGATGATCCACTCAGCGTCAACGAATTCGTCCCACTCGTCTTGGCTCGTAAGCCTATTCTCGTCGAATGCACGGATTTAGCAAGGCCCGTTCCAGTAGAGGTCACCGACAGTATGGACCCGGCATCCGAATCACCGCCAAGGTTGGCCCTATGGGGCGGCCTACTCTCCATTATGCTTCCAACGTTACTAGGCCGCCCTGTATCAGACCGAGTCACCGAGTATCCTCGTGATCGCTGCACCTTTGACAGCGTCGTTATCTCCAAGCCCGTGAATGCGTCCATAAGCCGCTTCGCTTCTGCTTCCACCGCGATAATTTCCTCTCGGATATCCGCAGTAGACAAAAGACGTTCCTCGTCAAATATATTGTACGAGTTGCTATTCAGACTTCGCCGATCCGGTTGCTTCAATGCCCCGGGAAAAGACGACGGCGGTGCTGCAGTCCTCCGTCTTGGAGTGTGCGGTGTCCCCGGACGACTCGGGCTTGTTCTCCGATCTCGTCTTGATATCATTGACACCGTCTCAGCAGGTTCCGCCCTAGACGCCACTGTCTGTATCGAGGCATTGCTCGACTTCCTCGACAGTATCTTTCCAATCTTCCAGCGACCAGAGGAAGTCGATTGCTGAGACCAAACGCTGATCGAATCCGCCGCGTCCCGTGCATTTGAAGTCCGCCCAAATAAGCTCGTCAATGAATATCTCGCTGACGGTGAAGATGGGGATTGTGGTAATTCCACTTGGAAGTTTGATAAACGCCGTGGAGTAGCTGGGAAATTGTCGCGACTTTCAGTTCAGCAGCTCCAAACACGTAAGGATTCTGCATACCCTTCTCAGGTTTATCGCGTCTGGTTCCAACGGGTTGCAGTCGCGGTGGCACAACCGGTACGATTGGTCTTTCAGATGGAATATTAGAAATAGAGGAAAATCGCTCGAATAAGTTCTGTCTAAGCATTCGGTATTCATCCTCGCTATTCAGAAAGATGAGCACAATGAAAAACCCCAAAACTCGAAATATACCTGAGTAATCCATCTGCATTTGCCATCGCTAGCTCATTCAACCTTTCCGCCAACGTAACTCTGCAGCACGTACCGCTATCAGTGACTTTCATGGTTTATAATGAATATATAGGCATACGTTGCAGTATCGGCCACTGTCTTTGAAGGCGGTGACGTGGGACTTGAAAGATTCGAAGTCGAAATCCTTCCTCTCCCGTCTCCAGCACGTTGCCTTACAGGGGCCGCGGGCAGTGGTGGCATGGCCTTACTGTCCTGTCTTTTGGCACTGCCACTATGAGATGGTTGTCGGCTCGACGACGGCGTCGGTGGGAGTGGTCGTTCATTACTTCGAGAACGAGTGGGAAGAGATGCTGTTTTGTCTGCGGGTGTTGTGTGTTTCCCTCGTTTCAAGGTCAAATTAATGCTTCTGCGGCCCTCGTTTGGACTGTTTGCAAACGAACTTGAGGTTATGGGCGCATGTACACTCGCGGGTGATCCAATCGCCAACGTTTGTGCAACAGAGATGTTTTGAGGTATATAAGTAATCGGCTCCTCCTTCTGTTTTCCCTTTCTCCCATACTAAAAATGACGCAAAAGAGTTCAGAAGCGTGAATGTGAAATAATGCATGTAGATGAGCATATAAGCGGAAACGAGTAAGGGGAGAACCATGCGGACGGTTGATTTCAACGGAAATGAAAAGATGGAAATTCATAAATCGAGAAAGGACGTACAAACCGAGATCGTAGAACATTCACCACAGACTTCTCAGTCACGCCTCCATCCATACCGGTAGCATTTACTGGTGTAATCACTGTGGTTACAGTGTCGTTAGCGTCTGTTTTTCTTGAGGAAAACAGACCCATTGCCGCATAACGGTGTGACGTGAGGCGGCTATCCAAATGAACGACTGGCACTACCTGCCGAAAAGAGATCTGAAAAGACAGTAGAAAGAAGAAATTAGGGGTATCGGGGGAGAGGAGGGTGGGCGGGGGCAGTAACGCGAACGTTGTGTTTGGTAACCCAATCAGGGACACGAGGATTGAAACATGCTCTCATGTAGTTTACGTCCCGCCCAGTCAAGTGGCGGTTTAGCCTTCTCCCTCTCTCAGAGATTTCGGTTGCTTTGAAATTATCTTGCATTGGACACGAAACCGACCGATAACGCATGGCATCATTCAAGTACGGTGCTACAGTGATGGTAAATCAGGAGTAGAGAATGTCTGAATGGTCCGATAAAGCTTATTCACTATCTCTTCTCATTGTAAAACTGACCCAGCTGCCTCATCACTTGTCCAAAACCATCTGGAATGAAGAGACGATTCCCAATCCACTGCGGTAACTTCATGCGAATCGCCGAAGAGGCATATCTTTGATCCAACAGAATAAGTGACGCCCAATCCCCCTTGTGTCGTATCGCGCGGCCTGCAAACCTTATCAGCTCCCTGCAACTAACCAAAGTTCGTGCCTACACCCACCGATGCTTTGATTCACAGAATTCATACACATATTTTCGTACAACTCCGCGGCGGCATCCTTTTGTCCCTTTTCTCTCTTGGACCCCCTTCTCTCTTCTTGCTGTTTCACGTATTTTAATCGCTCTTTCAGCTCTGGGGATCCCAGATTAGCGAAAGGAAGTCCAATGACTATTACCGCTCGTGCTAAGTCGTCACTGAAGTTCAGTCCTTCGGAAAGTTTCGCTCCTATCACAGCGAAGAGAATCGCACCCTTCTTATTGGCGGGTGGAGTAGTCTGTCGTATACAAAATTTCAATAGATTCAATCAGTCAGGAGTATAACCACTCACTGCCGCCGCTGCATATTCACCCAATACACGCTCCACGTCGGTAGACCCGTCAGGCTCAAAGAACACCTAAAATTAAGAAGTATAAACTTGGAGTTTTCCCGGAAATAAGCGGATCTCACTTCTCGCTTCACAGAGAACCTGTCCAAAATTCCACCTGCCTTCCAAACGTTCTTCGCGAATTTGAGAAAGTTATAAGATGGGAAAAACACCACAATTCCAGCCGGTATCACATTGGCGAAATTCAGCAAGATCTGTCCCAGTTCAGCAACCTATTCCGAATGATCATCAGAACACATATGACAAACTCGAGTTCTAGAATAACGTGCCACATTAGGATCTCCCTGTTTCTCCGCCTTATATTCGAGACTACCGCCCCGCGGACTTTTTGTCACCACAAGGGCTTGCAGATTCTTCTCAGGTATTACGTGACCACAGGAAAAAGTTCTGATACGCTCAAGAGCATGGGAAAATAACTGGCTGACTACGTTGGACATCTACATCAAAAGGTCAGATTTGTTTGAGATGATCACCGAGATATATTCACTGGTGACATGGTTCCTCCAGCAAGAATAACAGATCTGGCTTCATCCACAACATCAATGAAGTTGGGTGCAGGATTCAAAAGCTGGTATTTGATTTCCACCTGTTCTTGACCTTGTTTCCCGAATAGAGCAAGGGTCACTCGACCATCTGAAAAGTCTGTCGATGCAACACCGGTGAGAAAAGGATTTAAATATTTACCATCATTGGTATTCGTCAAAGAAACCATGAAATCTTCCACGACGTGCAAGGGAGGAATCTGTCCCTTCCTTTTTTGCCGAGAACTAGGATCTGTTTTGCCCGTTAAGAACAATTTGAAATGGATGAAACGCCAACGAGCCTGAGCCTGTCTCCTTGTCTGTCTCCTTGTCAGCGTAACCAGATATTTTGCGAGCAATCTAAAATAGATGAGAGACTAAAATAATGACAAATGACATTCACTATCTGTTGACTTCTTACCTTGCTCTCTTTCAGATACTGTCCTATTTCTAGTAGATTGATACCGGCGGCTTTTCTTCCCATTTGATCCAGAAGCTCAGCAAGAGTTAGTACCTCCAATTTTTCTGCACTTCTACTCGCATTAGACAACTCTTTGCACTGTTTTTCTTTCCATTGAATGAGTGTCTTTTTAAGGGCATCCAAAAATACCGCAAGACGCTTCAAATGAACCAGATTTTTTGCTGAAAGTCTTGTTCGAAACTTGGACAAATAAGCGCATACTTGTCGCAGAGAAGTATCAAGTATAAGATAGGGAAGGTGGGTGGTGGATAAAGAAAGAAGGGTAGGTATCAAGTCTGTCAACCCGAATATGAGTGAAACTCCAAAAGACCAGCAGTCGTATAAATGACCTACTATGAGCTTCATCAATCACAATTATCTGGTCCCTGAGATCGATCCCTAGGGCTTCTCGCGCGGATTTTTGCAGTAGCAGATTATAGGGAAGCGTGACCAGCTAGCGCCGATATCAGTAAAAGGATCTGACTCGAGTAATGTCAAGTACTTCAGCCTGGGGGATCGCGTGACGGGAACCAAAGTATGGACAGGTGTCAGCCATCCGGCCCACCTCTGCTAAATCTTCGATATCTTTCGGTGCAGCTAAGATTTGGTCTCTGAAGTCGATTATTTTGATATCTTCCCCAGGTGGAGGTATGTATGGACAGCGCTGGTCTCCCTTTTCTAGTATGGTGACTCGCACGAAGCATATAGGAGACTGTCGACATGTTCTCACCGCTGAGTAACTCTCTGCAGGCTTCATCGAGGTCCCGCGCTTTGCTTCGCAGTTCATCGTTGATACATAGCTGTTTCCGAGAACCTAACGCTACTACGCGCGTCATGGTACTGTCAACATCGTGGAGGACATCCGCTCCTCTTTTTTGCGGGATCGAGGACACTTGCGATCCCAAGGACGGATGCAAATCGATGACAGAAACTGCCTGAGAAAGCTTAATCCTGCGCAGCTCTGGAAGTACCTGGGACAACTGGGAATGTGTCCGCGATGCGTAATAAATTTTTGTGCATACGGTTTCCTCATCAAGCCGCGACGAATTGTCGACCCTGCAAAGTTAACAGGCTGTTGGTCTTGGTCGTCAGAAATATCGTACCTACTCATCAAGGCTCGAAGTTCAGGGGAAACATAGAATTCATCCTCAATTTCGCTTCCACGATCATCGTCAGGAAGAAAATTGTCATCGTCCTCTTCGATAACATCTTTGTCCGGGGACCTTTTTTCTTTCAGATTGTCCCCGCCCCATTTCTAAAACAAACACTATTAGTGTATGCAAAGCCACAGAAAACGTGGTCCGCACAGCCCTCTTGAGAACTCGCGCGTGAGCCCTTCGTCGCATGAGTTCTTCCCTCTTCCTAGCAGCCAAGAGCTTATCTCGGTAATCCTGTTCTTCCGCTTCCAATTGTCGCTTGACTCTTTCCCGTGTTTGCTCGACCACCCAGTCCTTTGCTTTTCGATTGATTAGGAGGGTCAGGCTGCATGAGAGAATACGACTACCATTGGCTGTATTTCCGCCACCGAGCATTTCCTTGACCTTTCCTTTTCGCGCGCGATTCTTTTCATGTTCTAGCCAGGTTAGCGTGGCAGTCAATAGGCTCAATGTTTTTCCCTGTTGAAAATCTTAGAGTGAAAATATATATACACATCGGACGCGTTACTGTTCCTGTGGGACTTTCCACAATGGAGATGCAGCGGCTTTCGATGGACTCGTAGAGGTGACGCATGAGATCAGTCTGTATTGGGTATGGAGGGTCATATGGGAATGCAGGGAAGACATCTGGGGTTTCAAGATAGAGGGCCATGGTAGAGCTTAAACGCGGACGGTTCCCATTAACATGCAGTCACGTGTGCTAGGAAATCTACTACTTAATATGTTGGGGGGACGAACGGAGAGCAACAAAAGGCTGGTGAAGAGAGTATTG
Source organism: Agaricus sinodeliciosus (assembly GCA_022315185.1). Lineage (NCBI taxonomy): Eukaryota > Fungi > Basidiomycota > Agaricomycetes > Agaricales > Agaricaceae > Agaricus > Agaricus sinodeliciosus. The sequence goes on along the minus strand of JAHTMV010000055.1, from coordinate 1,463,603 downwards.
AAAGACATATGGCAAGGCTCCAGCGGCTGCCGCTTGCAGTCGAGGGATATTCGAGAGCAAGACAGGCAAATCGCTAGAGGAGAGTAGATGGCAGCAGCGATGTCGATGATCACCCAGTCGCCGCATCCGAGAGCCATCGCCAGCCCCGATGGAAGACCTTACTCACGAGCAGTCATCGCCTCTGATCACCCAAAGACACCCGCCACCCGCGGATCTTTTCCTGTCAAAGATGTTGTTACACAAGCAATACAAATGGAAGACTCCTCTCCCGGAATTGCGCAAGTCCTGTCGGTCGTCCAGCCGCTATACATTCTCACTGGGGGTGGTCATAAAAAATGGATGCAACGAGCCATATCTCTATGCATAATCCTCTCTCTCTTCGCCACCTGGTTGTCCGTTGGTTCGATGTCACTGGGGATAGAGGCCCTTCAAGTATTCCTCTGCTACCCTGTACTCTTTCTGCACTCTCGCCAGGAGTTTCCCTATGCGCAAGAGAGCCTCTTTCTTATCAAGGCTCGAACTGGCCTCTTCATCACGTAAATTACCATAATGTTGGATCTGTTCACACGAGCTTTGCACCTTGCTGACTCCCAGGGCAGCAGACGATCCTTTCAGGAAGTGCCCGAGAGATGAAAGCTCCGCGACATCCTCCCTTCGGCTACCGAGATGGCGCAGATGAAGTTATATATGACAGCGGTGACCGTAGATAGGACGTACAAGGCATCATCCATCCGACCAAATGTTTGCTCCGCTTGGATGAAGAAAGCATACACCATTTCTCGTGAAAACTCATCGCCATCTTCATCGTCCAGTTCGCGAATCTGGTTGAGGACGTCCATGTCTATGATGTCTGTCAAGGATGGAACCTGATGACATGTCAAACAAGCTGCACGAAGGGAGGGCAGCTGGGACTCACTTCTTTGGGATCTGCTGGTACCAACTCCAGTTCCGACCGTGAGGCGAGATCGAGGTCAGGTTTAAGCCCTCCCGGTTTTTTCGCCGAGGGTGAGTCGGGCCTGGGCTCCGATCTGTCGAGCTTCTGTGGCTCTGGCTCTGGAGGAGTGCTGGGGGGCGCGGGCTTCTTCTCTGGTCGCGGGGACGTGGTAGGCTTTGGCTGCGGGGGAGTAGAGGGAGGTGGGGAGGGGGCGGATGTGGGATCAGGGAGCTTAGGGCCTGGAGGGGGGCTGCGTTTGCGGGAGGAGAGGGGGTCATCGAGGAGGATGTGGACTGGTCGGGGACGCTCGGCAGTGGCAGGCATGAGGAGAGCGGCAAAGGAGAGGAAGAGTGCTGATTATCAATACAGTAGCAGCAAACCAAACCCTCTCAGCGCTGCACGCCTGCTTCGGTTCATGCCGTCAACCGTCACACCTCCCCCCCCCGTTGCACAGTCACACAGACGTCATCCGACCATGTGATCTCGGCTACTATACACGGCTAGACCGACTCGCAGCTACACGATCCCTCTCCCACCCAGCTCCGCTATCCTCTCCGCAGAATATCCCAGTTCCTCCAGCACCTGCGTCGCACACACATCATCAGTCTTTCGTCCGCTCGCTTCTCCGACTAGCCTCACCTCAGTCGTATGCTCCGAAAGCCAGGGCGGCGCCCGGCGCACAGGCATCCGCTGCCCATTGTATGAAACCGCCGGTGCAACCAGCTTGACTTTCCCAGCCCGGGGATGCTGTCGTGTCACAGATGATTTCCCCAACGCAGAAGCAAACACGTTTTTGTTACTTACTTCAACATCAACAGTCACTTGGCGTGCAACGGCCTAAAATAACTCAACCCCCAATCAGTGCCTTCGGCTCCACCTGTTTACAGGGTGCAATCCCCCACTCACCTGTGGGTGCTCAAATGTTTGTTGAATATTATTGATAGGTCCAAAAGGTATCCTGGTCAAGGCTCGTCCAGTTTAATTTCCGCCGAGACAATGCAGACCTACCCAAGTCCTGTCATCTTTTTGAGCCAATATTCACGATCGTGTTGCTTTAACTTGTCCGTGATGATGTTCATGAGTTCCACTCGGTTCTCGACCCGCACACCGTTGTCCTTGTATTTGGGATCGGTGGCAAGTGACGGATCCTCCAGCACTTTCTCTGCCAACAACTTGAACTGATCATGATCAAGCCGTCGACAAATAAAGGTGACAACACCATGAGATGAAAAAACGTTTCACAAGTCAGTAAAATGTTCCCTGATGGTTGGGGCAACTAACCTGCTTATTGTTTCCTGCCCCGATCATGAGGAATCCCTCTTTACAAGGGAATACCTGATAAGGAACAACTGATGGATGTGCAGTTCCATAACGCGAAGCTTCTTGCCCCGCAATCAGATAATTGGACGCGATATTCGCGAGCCCTGCAATCTGGCGCCACGAGGTCAATAACGTTACAAGTCTACATGTCCCACTTACCTGAGTCTCAAACAAATTGCAATCAATCCAGAGACCTTTTCCCGTCTGTTGCCGTGACAAAAGTCCCGCCATGATGGCGCCATGAGCATACAGACCAGTCGCAATGTCAGTTGCCGCTACTCCGACTTTGACAGGAGGACGATCCGGTTCTCCTGTACTTCAGGACCAAATACTGATATCAGCTCCACACAATCAGGGGGTTAGAAATTACACATATGTCCCACATATGCATCAGTCCAGCCTCCGCCTCAATGATGACATCGTAGCCCGCAGCCTCTCGATATGGGCCTGTTTGGCCGTAACCTCGTGTAACAGGAACATTATTATATATGAACATAAACATTTCATGGATAAAATAACATACCTGTAATCGAAGCATAGATCAATCGTTCATTAAGTCGTTGACAGTCTTCCCACCCCAGACCCATTGAGGCCAACTTCCCGGAAACAAAGTTTTCCACCAACACATCAGAACGTTTAACTAGTTCCCGAATTATTTCGATGCCTTCAGGCTTCTTCAAGTTGACTGTGATAGAACGTTTGTTGCGGTTGATTGCAAGGAAATACGCTGACTCAGGTGGAAGGTGGCTAGACGAGTCTGGAGCTTCATTCAGTAGAGGCGCGGAAGGAGGATGCCACGTTCCTAGATGTGGCTGAATTATTAGGTCTTATTGAACAAACACTGACAGGGTAACCATACGTGTATCGTCGCCCTTTGACACTTCCTCAACTTTGATTACATCGGCCCCCAAATCGGCCAAAAGCATCGTCGCCGTAGGACCAGCAAGTACACGTGTCAGATCCAAGATCTTGAGGCCTTTGAGGGGTGGAGGAATTCCGGGTCCATAAGGATATGCATGTTGAGATGATGGGGGAGCAGTTTGGTAACGTCTCAACGTCACTGTCGGCCTGCTCGGGTCCAGAAACGTCCTTTGGGATATTGTTCCGACAGAACGAGATTTTGCCACGCAAGTAAGGAAAGACATGGCCTCTTGCATCCAAGAAACCGTGGAAATGGTTGAGGTGCAGGGCCGACGAGGATTCCGGGTTATGCAGATGCCGGCACTTATTTTATTTTGGTCTAGACTGAGAAATGATGGATATCATTGCAAAAAAACGGCATCACCAAAGTAAGTACTATACGTGTTTAGATTGATTCTCTACTGTATGAGCACAAAACAGATGAGACTCCATTGTATAATTCTAAGCCAAATCCGCTGTATCGGCCAGTCGACGGTCACAGCGGCAGTCGTGGTTTCAACACTACAAACAGGAATAGAAATTGATAAAGTGACATGCGAGAAAAAGCTGCAAGCCACTGAATCGGATATCAAAATACTAATACTGGTCAGAGAAAAATAGACTGGGAGTAACCCTTTTCTGATAGAGCATTTGTCGACGCCTCACCGGTTTTCGGCTTTGAAATGTTGGCCCGGCAGACATTCTAGACCCACTGATGCATCACCAAGGAAGGAATTATTGGCAATATTATATCAAACGCGTTTAACCGTCATCAACGCGTCAATGACTACGTCTATCCAACCTGCCGGCCCCTTTTTTGGTACTATGAAGGTCTAGCCAGCCCCGAACATGTTCAATATTCAATATCAATGACGGCCCGACTTCTTACCCCAGAAGCACGACCATGTGGCATTATATGTCCTAGCACGTCCTACATAGGTCCTCCTGGTCCCTTCCTTCGAGAAGTACTTCTTCGAAGGTCCTCAACTCTTCAACGATCATCTACCAAATCAAGGTAGCACTCCTGCAAAACACCCGATAATCTGAACTAAGAATATAATACATAAACCACGCAACCCGAAATCCGAAATTGCATTCTCGAAGTGTACAATATCTGACCAACACTGATCGATGAGTGGGTTTGTTTCTTCCGATTACTTCCCTTTTGTGGAAGCATTTAATCGTTAATCTCTATCGATAGAATTTCAAAATAGAACAGCTGCAGTCTCGATGTCAAGAGTTGCGAATCTCTGGACCGCACTTTTCTAGTTCTTTGAAGGTCTGGACTCTGGAGCTTTGGCTATGATTCAGCAGAGCCATTATGGCATGGAGCTGCATTTTCATTCTTGTCGCAATTCGTCTCTGTAATAGCAAGTCCCTCCCATCACAGTAATCTTGTGTTCGTGATATGAATTCATGCCCCTTGCTATGGAGGAACACTGCTCGTCAGACCACTTAAAAGTCTAAAATAAAAGGACCCGCGGTCGTCACCTGACAATGGCGGCAGTCGAAATAATCGATCGTATAATCTAACTTTCTGAATGGCGGTTAAGACTGCGATCATTACTGGTGCATCTTCAGGTAGGTACGACCGGAAGCCTATTTGTGACCCGGGGAAACCTAAGCTAAGGCATATCTTATCTTCCAGGCATTGGGAGAGCTTCAGCAATTGCACTATCAGAAGCGGGCTGGAATGTCGTATTGATAGCTCGTCGAGTCAATGAGCTACGAGAGACACAACAGTTATGCAAACGCCAAGGCCAAGACCCACTGGTGTTACCTGGGGACGTGACGGATGAAGAATTCGTTATCAAGTCTTTCCAACTGGCATTCTCCACCTTTGGTGAGCTCACCAAGTGCAGTCGTTGGCTGTGTGGTTCATAGACCACGAAAACTTCCGCCTCTAGGACGAATCGATCTTCTCTTCAATGTGATTGATAAGTCTCAATTCGGCTTGCGTCTGCCGGTATCTATTAAATCTCATCGATGGTACAGAACGCTGGCATATCTCCTGGAGCGAACCCGATAGAATATACCTCTTTGGAAGAGTTCCGTCAAGTTCTTGACGTGAATCTAGTCGGCCCTTTTCTCTGTACCCGGGAAGCTATCAAGATTTTCAAAGGGCAACAACCCCCTGGAGGTGAGCTTTTCATACTCCACGCCACAAGCAACAAACCATCCAACTCTTCCAGGACGCATTATCAACAACGGATCACTCTCTGCCCATGTACCCAGGCCTCACAGTGTCCCCTATTCGACCACAAAGCATGCGATATTAGGTCTCACCAAATGCACCGCACTAGATGGACGATCAAACAATATTACCTGCACTCAGATCGACATTGGCAAGGGGTTTGCTGATATACCTCTTCTCTTTGCTAACCCGGCGGATTAGGAAACGCGGAAAGTGCGATGACCGGCAAGTTTGATACTGGGGCTCTTCAGCCCGATGGTCGGCTCATCCCTGAACCACGCATGAATGTCCAACATGTAGCCAATACAGTAGTTCACATTGCCGGTCTTCCCAATGAGGTGACAATGCTGGAAGTCAACATTATGTGAGCATGTCTCCGTAGCAATTTTGCGTGCCTTAACATGCGCGCTTTAGGGCGGCGGGTATGCCATACGTCGGACGGGGATAAAAAGCAGATACCTCGAGAAATCAATTAAGTATATGGTGTACAGGCTTGGAAAAATGAAGGAAATGGACAAGCGTGAACTGGTGAGACGCGAGCTAGGGAGTAGTATGTATCAAGCGGACAATCAAGAATTTGAGCTACTGGCACCAACAGCCTTTGGCATCTTTTTATCTCCGGTTGCAAGTTGTTCGAGGTCCGCAGATTTGAAGTAATGCGGGGCAACTAAGATATATCATCAGTGACACAGGTCAATCTTGCCAATATCCTTACATACCTTCAAGGAGCCATGTTGGTTTGATCTCCATTACTTGCCTGTGGGGGCAATTTAGAACAAAAGGGGCTGAAGATTAATGGAACATACCTCATGTATGATTTGGTTGTCATTACCAATTCATAATACAAGATGGTCTTCACAGGTGGCTGGGCCTGGAATAAACTTGACGAGGGATGAATATAAACGGTATGGTTAGTTTTCAGGGTTCGGTAAGAATCTCCACTCTTCTGCAACTGTGCCTATTTAGAAGGACTCGTAAGTTTCGAGAAGCTTTCCAGAAAATGGATATGAAATACCGTGTTGTAGAAATAACCGGAGGTGATTGCTTTCTGTATTGGCGTGATATCATTCGAGTTGATATTTGACTCGATCACAACTTCCACTCGTTCACACAGACCAGCTAACTGATCACGAATATCTCGCGCGCGGCTTAGACTCTTAAACTGGAGGAACTGTTCATAACAGAACTGCTGCGAATAATTTGTTTCCGCCCATTGCTCCCACACATTGAGAAGTGTGAAGTGATCTCCCCCCGGTCGCATGAAGTTTTGCCTCGCTTGATCCGCGTGTAACTTCTTGTCCTTTGGTCTGTAGAACAAAGAACCAGACTCTGAAAGCATGGCGATGATCGTGAGGACCTGCAGAAGACGTTTAGCTAATGCAAAAACTATGATCCACGATTTGACTTGCCTCATCAGTGCATCCGTACTGTTCACTCGAGATGATGGCCTTGGATAACATAGGGTCTACGGGGAACTCGGCCATTCGCCGACCCAGCTTCGTTAATTCTCCGCGATCGTTCAGCGCTCCCAGAGCATACAGCATCTCTAGTGCCCTCATCAACGTCTCTCCTGGCGGAGGATCAAGGAATTCAAACCCAATAAGGTCATTGATACCCAAGGATTTGAGAAGAAGAACCACCATTCCCAAATTGGTTCTCTGAATCTCAGGAACTGTATGTTCCTCCAATTCATTTGAAAAAGCCCACTTCGTGTATAGTCGGAACGCTTTTCCGGGACCAACTCTTCCTGCACGTCCTGCACGCTGATTTGCAGATGCACGTGAACACTACATATGCAGAGGTGAGATAACATGAGATGCTGATAAGAAGAAGGTTCTACTTACAGGCACTACAATGAGTGAAGACATTCCCGTCCGTGGATTATAAGAGTTTTGCTTCACAAAGCCGGGATCAATCACAAAGACAACACCATCGATAGTAATAGACGTTTCAGCAATGTTGGTAGCGAGAACGACCTTCCTTGCACCTGGTGGTGTCGGCTCGAAGATTTTGGCTTGCATTTCACTAGGGAGGTTGGCGTAGATAGGACATATAATGAGCTCCGCAATTTTGTTCCCCAAAGCACGAGCCGTCTCCTGTAAGTTTTCGTGGCATGCTTCAATTTCTTCTTGCCCCTGTGCAAAAAAAAATATTTCAATTGATCGGAAGAATGCAGAAAGCCAAGGGCTTACAGTAAGGAAAACCAAGACGTCGCCTTTTGGCTGCGACATATGTATCTGAAACACTGTCGTGATGGCAGCATGGAGATAGTTCGCCTCAGGCTGAGGAGTATAATGAATGTCGACAGGATATTGACGACCAGGAACTGTCGGAGGGTCAGACGTGGAAAGAACGGACAAAGCCTTGGAGCTTACCATAGAATGCAGGGGCATCATCGAAGTATGCACTGAACTTTTCAGCGTCAACAGTGGCCGAGGATATTAGGAGACGTAGTTCAGGTCGGAAGCGAGCAATATCCTGAGTGGAATCATAAAAAACCTGGCATGATACATAGAAAATTTCACAAACCTTAACAAGAGCAAAAAGAATATCTGTACTGAGATTCCGCTCATGTGCCTCGTCAATGATCAAAACCGAGTAGCTTGCCAAGTCAGGTTCTGTCAAAAATTCTCGAAGTAGCATGCCGTCCGTCATATATTTGAGGACCGTCTTGTCACTGGTACAATCCTCGAATCGGATGGAATAACCGACTTCGTAACCGACCTTCGTGCCCATTTCGTCTGCAACACGAGCTGCCACGGACATAGCAGCCACACGCCGTGGTTGTGTGCAACCGATTTTTTGTCCATTAGCTGTGAAACCAGCTTCATGCAAGTATTGAGGTAGTTGTGTTGTTTTACCAGAGCCAGTTTCCGCGACGACGATAAGAACCTGGTGCTCCCGGACGGCGTCGATGATATCTTGCTTGTATAGATATATCGGTAGGTTCTTGCGTGTATCTTCGATGGTCTTAGCTGCAAGATAATACATCAATTTGAGAAAGTACGCAGAAAGAAAGAACAAGAAATACCTCGTTTTTCAGCTTCCTCAATCTGCTTTTGCAACAACTTGTCTGCGGCGCTCATATTAGCGCCAGGAAGGGAAGACTCCATTACGAATCTGATCGTCTGACTTTCGTCGAAGACGTATTCATAATCATCGACGATTTCTTTTTTATCCAAAGCACCGGTTTTGAAAGAGCTGCTTTGCGTCTGGTGGGCTTCCCACTGGTCAACATCAGTCGTAAACTGGTCGTCCTTGGGTCTAGCATCCTCATATCGTTTATATAGCGCATTTTCCTTCTTCTTCTTGTCAATCTTGCCCTGCTCTGTGATATAGTCCTCTGGTAATTGGTATCCATCCCACTTGTCGTTAATCTTGAGCCTCTCTTCGACTAACCGCAACAGCTCCTTTTTCCGCTCCAACTCTCTTCTTTCTTTCTTCGACACTTTCATCCCAGCAAAAAGAGCCTCGTCATCTGCAATCTCCCTCTTCAACAGTTCAATCTGTTGTATTTCACGTTTTGTCAAGTATTCTTGACGCGAATGTAGCCGTAGTGAGGGTAATGAAGCAATACGTGCTTCGGCATCGTCAGCGAGTTGTCGTCGTTGTGCGGCCTCCGCAGCGGCACCACCGGCTTTAGAAGATCGGTCTTCTACTATTTTTTTCATTCGCTCCTTGTCGCGTTCGCGCATCCGTTCGGCGAATGCATCTCTATCCTTGATATCTTTCAACCGTTCCCTCTCCTTCCTCTCGTGCTCATCCTCAAAGTCCATGGCTTCAGCCTCTTGCTCGTCCTTCTGTCGTTCAACATCTTCATCCCCCTTCCACCTCTTCCTCGCCTTCTCCTCCTCATCACTCTCCCATTCCTTTTCATCATAATCCCGTTTCCTCATCTGCCTATCCTTCCGCCCACTGGCAGTATCTCTTTCCGAACGTTTCTCCTTTGATTTACTCGGTTTGCGCGTCTCGACAACGTCATCCTTCGTCGTCGCTTCATCCTCCAGCAAAAAATCAAACTGCTGTGAACGAAGTGCTTTGGTTTCCTTTTCAGCTTGTTTTCGAGCAGCGGCGTCCGTCAAATGTTTGTGTTTGCGTTTACGAGGTGCACGACTAAAGACCTCATTCACAAATCCTTGAGCTGCCGGATTGTTGGGTAAACCCACAGATGTCAACTTGTTAAAGAGAGCTTCCGCAGTTTTCTCGGAGGACGCTGAAAGAGAAAGCCTAATATTGAGATTTGGATGTGTATATAAGAAAGAGGTGAGAAACGTACCGGAAGCGATGACGAAGTCGATTGTTGTCCGATCCGCCATTCCGAAGTACTAAACCATAAATCGTCAACACCCAATCCTGATAGCTACATAGAGTGTGTTTCAACTCACTGTAAGAACATTGTCGCTCACATACCGCTGAAGGTCGGATGCCATAAGTGCTTGACTTATTTGATGGTGGTAGTAAGTGGTGGTGGAACTCGAAGTTAGTGACTCGGTGGCTGTGCCACGACATGGGGTAATGGGGTTGAGTCAATGGTCATAGATATTTTCATAGTAACGTGTATATAAATCAAGTAGAAGATGATACATCAGGTATAGCCAAACCAGCTGCCTTCGCAATAGCAACGATCTTTTCTGCCTGAGAAAAGATGTATGAGCGGTCGTCCCCGTTGAGCTGCAGAAAACTTACCTGCTTGATCATCGGTGCATCAATCATTTCACCTTCTAAACCAATAGCCCCTTTCTCAGCTTCATGTGCGAGTTTCATCTGGTGTAATATCTTAGCCGCACGAAGAATTTCTGCACATAGACATTCAATATGATCCGTTAATCGAGATTCCACGATTATTTACCTTTGGACGAAGGAACGTATGTCGATTGGATGGTTTCAACCTGTGCAGGGTGGATAGCTTGCTATGATATCCACAATTTGCGTCAAATTGGCATCATTGCAATAAGTGAATGTAACGAACTTTACCAGTGAAGCCAAGCTGCCTCCCATCAGTGCACTCATCTTCGAGGACTTTCAGATCTTTATATTGCACACAAACCTGTCATCTCTCCATGAGCATTGTAGTTTTCCCGAGATAGGAGAGTCAGCAGAACATACCATGTCAATAGCATCTAGGCCAAACGCTTTCGCTGTAATAACGATCTGAGATCGAGTGTAAAGGAGTTCCCGTCTTGAGGGCGTTCTTACGATCGCAGTATCCGCGCAATCTATGATACTTCACGTTTTGGTATCGTATGAATTCCGAGAGAATCTACTCACAGTCCTCAGCAGCGAACTATACTCCCCGTGGGTCATTCTTTGTTGAATATGAAGAGGGTGTGATTCAGACGAACCAATAATGCACTCAAAACCCCACCCATTTGAGTTCCACCTTTCGAACTCCAGCCAGCTATCTTCTCAATATTTATCATTGCTCTAGCACTTTCAATACTTGGAATGATGTTCAAGGTAGCTTCTCGTTCAGTATTCCTGTACAACTGAAAGACGATGTTTGAAACATGATCCAAGTCCTGGGCACTATGAATCTTCGGAAGGATGAGATTTGTTACATTTGGGAGGGATACCTAAGTCCAGATATGAGGCTCGCGACTTCCTCTAAAGATAAGGAGACTTACGACAGCCTTCATATCCTCCTCAAAGTATGGCGTACTAATGTCATTAACACGTACACCAACCCGGTCGTGATTCGAAATAGGATCTTTCTACATAGCCCGCGGTGCCACCGGGGCAAGTCTCGTTAGGACCACAGAATCAAAACAGGAGATCAGGACAAGCAACGGACGCGTAAGAACTCCCTCAGCCTTTCCCTGGCATTCGCTTTGTCCGCGGGGACAGGAGGCACGCTATCTTCCAGGTCATATACAAATACATCGGATGCTGACGTTTTCGTTTTTTCAAGCATTCTGTCCGAGGATGAGGGAACATAGAGATACGACCGTTTGAGTGTCACTGATATTGGGGTCTGAGTTGTAAGGCCTCTGAAGTACAACTTCTTGATACTCTTGGCACCATTGCAAGAAAGGTAACATCGGTGGTTATAGCGAAGAATAGAATGCATATCGCTAGAGAGTTGACGAAGATGAGATTAAGGGGGGACAGAAGGTCCAAGGCATTATTGTGATGAGAAATAACTTTTCGATTAAGCGTATATATACACAAAAATAGAATACGAAATGATAGTACTGTGGAAAACCCTCCCCCATTTAAATGCGTATGATAGCAGAAAAAAAAATACATGATAAAAGATACATCGCCTCGTCTCGTCAATATTCAGGATAATATAGTCCCATAGCTAGTAATTCCTCGTCAGTCATGTCATTGGAGGCCTCCGGTAACAACATAGCTTCAATTTCTTGTATGTCTGCTTCCGATGGTCCAAAACCGTCGATTTGCTGTGAATCTGTCTGCGCAATTTTACTCGTAGTCATGTTTTTAGGCAGTGATGTAGATAGTGAAATTTTGTGTGCCGCGTCAATTGTACTTGAGATGTCGTGGACATCATAGGTGCTTAGTTGTGCTGTGACCTCGGATTGTGGTGCTGCAGAGGGAGTAGCTTCCTTTACTGATGATGGCGGTGAGGCAGTGTGCAATGCACCTGCTTCAACGACCTCAGCAGGAGAAATTCCAAGAGGATCCTCAGTAATTTCTTCTACGGCTGTTACACACTCAGGCAGGGATTTCTGCGGCATGCGTCTGTCAAGTTCGGTCGAATTTGGACTCCCTCGCTCTCCAACCTCTGAGGTTGCACTGGAAGATGTAGAAGGAACTAGGTCACTCTTCACTGAAGGTGCTGCGCGATGCAGATTGGAAGGAGATCCTTTGGGTAGATCATTTTGCACCAAGGTAATAGGAATTTGTGGCGCGGAGAGAGCATTTTGCACCCTCTTGAAGAAGCCGGGCGTAAGCAGAGGTGGGTTGGACAAAGGAAGATGACGAGGCTCGCAAACTTGATTCGGTTTGGGGCGAGTCTTCCACGAAAAGACAGGAGAAGAGATGTCCACCTCATCAGATTGGGACGTGTTTTGAAACGCCTCATTGTAGATATGTTGTAGAGGTCCTGATGTCCTCCCGTCTTCATCCGGCGGGACCTGCTTTGCGTGTTTGTCACTAGGAGGGTCAGCTACCAGTGAAGCGGGCGATGAGGCCTTTGAAGGGGCAGAAAGTTCGGGCAGTTCAGAGGCATTAGGTGTATCTGTCGCGAAATCGTTTTCCTCTGGACGCAGAATTTCGATGGGTGGTAGGGAAGCTGCCCGCAAGCGGTCGTTATCCATAGCTTTGGAATTGGAAGGCTTAGGTTCCTCATTATCGCTGGACATGAGCACGATGACTTCGTCTTCCCGTGGGGCGCGTGATTCGCGCTTCCGACTGTTTCTAGGAGGCCTGGGGGTGACTTTATGGTCGTCGGCGCAAAGGTCGATTACGTCGGTCGAGGACGATGTACGGCCGCATTTGCGTTTGCGTTTGGGCGGAGTAGGATGTGGTTCGTCGTCAGACGTCAGCTCGATTGGTTCGGAAGCTGTCCATATGGTCAAGGTCGTGTTGGGAGGAGAGGCACGAGAGTACCTTTGGCGGCAGCGTTTTGACGCGGTCGGCGACGCTTGCGGTTGGAGGAGGATAGGACGAGGAGGGTGGCATGGTCTGGGAGAGAGTCGGAGTCGGAGAGAGGCATCAAGCGTCTTGCGTCATTGCATCGTGTCCTCCGCCATGTCTGCGCTGGGCCACGCTGTCTCTCTGCCCAGCTGCCTCCATGGGCCCAGCATCCCTCGGCCGCGAGTCCGCTGACCCTTCCCCCTTCCTTCTCCATTCTCTTCAGCACAACAAGAGCTCCGTCCTCAGCCTCGCCGCCACCGACAAGTACATCTTTTCTGGAAGCCAAACAGGCCACATCCTCGTCCGTGCCCTGCCAACTTTGCCCCCGCTCGTTCTGACGCGCTCCTCTAGGTATGGGACAAGCAGACTTTCTCTCTTAAGCACACTCTCCGGGGCCACACCGGCAGCATCCTCGCCTTGGAAATTGCCCAAGAAAAGGCATGGCTCTTCAGCTCTGGCGGTGCGTGCAACATCTACCTCAACCCTTTTCCCGACTAACGCCGCTTTCAGGCGACAGTACAGTTCGGGTATGCTTCCTGTCGCCCATCCGATAGTATATGCTCAGTGTATGGCAGGTCTGGTGCACCAAATCCTTGTCGCCACTCTATGTGATTGTGCCCTACCTCGAAACATGCTCCGGCGACCTGTTCTCCCTCGCTTGGTCTCCAACCCTCCAGGTTTTGTTTGTAGGCTGTCAGAACACTTCACTCCAATGGATCAGCTTCCGTTCGCCATCAGCGTCGTCTTCCCCAGTAGAATCTACGTCAAGCGGAAATGCCACTCCCACCCATACCTCCCGCCAAGCACACAAGTTCTTTGATAGCTATCCACAATATGAACGCAGGCCTGCCGATGTCCAGGCTTTCAATGTACTACCCCGTCTCCATGGCCGCGATACACCAGACTTGGATTGTTCAGATATCACTCCTCCCCAGGCCTATTTTAGTATTCCCGCATCCAACGTTATCGATTCCGCGCATTGGGGCTACATCTACTGTATGGCTATTCTCGACGATGAGGACGGCGTCCGGCTTGCAACCGGTAGCGGAGACGAGGTTGTCAAAGTCAGTCTACATGCCTTACCAAGGCACTTCTCTTGACACGGAACCTTTTATTCCAGCTCTGGGATTGTTCAGGAGATCATCCAAACCTGATCCATCAGTTTTCGTGTGAGCATGGTGCGGTTCTGTCTCTGGTGGCCAAAGGCGACATCATTGCTGCTGGCTGCCAGGATGGGTATGTCAAGGTCCTTGATCTTGAGACCAAAACAGCCATTCGCACCATCATTGTCCAAGAGGTATGTTGTTTTTGCATTCTTGATGACTGCGGCCTAATTTTTTCCAGGGCGTCGATATTCTGTCTTTGTCTACTTCTGACCAAGACCTATTCAGCTGCTCCGCCGATGGTCGTGTCAAGGTCATTTTGCCTTCTATGACGTTTCTTGACCTTTACTCATTAACTCATTCCTTAGCGCTGGTCTTCATCTTTCGATTGTATAGCTGAGTGGGATGCACATAAAGGCATCGTGCTCTCTTCTATCGTTACAAAGTTTCCGACCGGTGGAATCTGCCTCACAACTGGTGGCAGTGACTCCCAAATCAAGGTCGCTAATATAACAGTCACTCAGTTTTCCAAGATGTTGATTCTTCGCTCTCTAGGTCTGGGAAGTGTTCACCCCCAAGGTCGGGCAACAATTTCTTCAGACCAGATTCAGTTCTTCTTCCACTCAGCAACTCGCTGGCCCCGTCCCGCGCAACCTCGTAGAAACCCTCTTTTATACACTTTACAACTTTGTAGCTATACCAAGTGTGAGCTCACAACCGAAGCACAGAGAGGATTGTCGACAAGCCGGTGTTTGGCTGAAAAAGTACCTGTCGCAACTCGGTGCTCAGGCCACGCTTGTGAGCGATTTTGCTTGCCAGTGAGACTCATATTCATGGAAAACAGCTTCCCACCGGTGAAGGCGGTAACCCCATTGTGCTAGGAACGTTCGAGGGTCGTAAGAGTGACAATCCAAAACCTCGTATTCTCTTTTATGGGTTCGTTTATTCCTACTACTGCTGATTAGTCATTTCATCAAAAAACCTGACTTTGTTAGACACTACGACATCATTTCGGCTCCTCCAGAAGGTTGGGATTCTGATCCGTTTGTTCTAACGGGAAAAAATGGATACCTATATGGGCGGGGCGTGACGGATGACAAGGGGCCGATAATTGCTGTCGCATGTGCTGCAGCCGATCTCATCGCCCAAAGGGCTCTGGGCGTTGATCTAATTTTCTTGGTTGAGGGTGAGGAGGAAGTCGGGAGTGCTCGATTTAATGAGACAGTAAGGAAGTACAAAGACTCGATTGGACACATTGATGAAATTCTTGTTAGGTGAGTAATCTCATCATTCTGAATGATAGTTGCTCATGATCTATCTATACAGTAACTCGACTTGGATCGCGGAAGATAGAGCTTGTTTGACCTATGGCTCGAGGGGAGTTATCCATTGTAGTATGGTTGTATGTCAAATTTCCGGCTCGGTATGGTACTGCGGCTGACTTGGTCCTCAGATTTCGAACGGAAAGCCGGATCTGCACTCCGGTATAGAAGGTGGTGTCACGGTGGAACCAATGACAGACATGTTCGTCCGTTTTACTCTTATATCTACATGAGGATTGATCCATTATTCTATCTGCAGGATAAATGTCCTTGCAAAGCTTAGAGACTGTAGTGGTCGCATTTTGGTACCTGGCTTCTGTTAGTGGTAGTTCATTCCAAGTCTCCACTCTTCCGGCTGACACTTGATGAAATTAGATAACTGTGTACGACCACCGACGAAGGAAGAAGAAGAATTGTATCAGTTATTGTCAGAAGTGACCTGCAAACCCGCGTCACATTTACGCTCAAAATGGTGTGAACCATCCTTGACGATTCATAATATTGAGATAAGTGGGCCTAAGAGTACGTTTTCGACTCGTGTTCAGCGCTTTGAAATTTACTTTACGATAAATGAAGATTCTACGATCATCCCCAGCAAAGTCAAAGCTCAACTATCGTTGCGTATCGTGCCCAATCAGGACCTTGAGGTTATTGTTGCCTCTGTAGTCGCATTTCTTAAAAAGACCTTTGACGGTTTCGAGAGTCCAAATAAATTCCAGGTTTGTGTCTTGGTTATTCAGCAGGGATGAATGGTTCCCTTGACTTCTTTCCTCTCAGGTTGATGTTCAACATACAGCTGACTGGTGGTTGGGCGAAGTAGATTATGACCCTTATTTTAAGGCCTTGGAGAATGCTGTTGCAAAAGAGTGGGAGATGGAACCATTGCGGATACGAGAGGGTGGTGTGAGTAACACATCGACTCACAATCGATTCAGATTGCTGATATGGGTTTCTAAATAGTCGATTCCTTCTGTTCCCTGGCTTGAGAAAGAGTTTAAATGCCATGCGCTGCACTTGCCTATGGGCCAGAGTTCCGTGGGTTTTCGGCTCTACTACTCTTGTGATTCTCGCAATTAAACCTTGTTTTAGGACCAAGCACATTTACCCAATGAGCGTATATCCCTGGTCAACTTACAGAAAGGAAAGGTAGTTGTAGAAAAATTCTTGATTGAGGTTGCAAATGAAGGGTTCAAATCCCAGATACCGAAGAATGCGTAGATCACGCGTTCGCTCTCTTCAAACATCGTAAGCGAAGTTCTGATATCCATGCTATTGAAATGTTTTGCGAAGCCCACTGCGTTATCCAAGTTGTTTTCCTTGTTGCATTTTCCACGTTGCGTAGAGTATCTCTGTTATCCAATTTAATCCAGTACTCCTTTGTATATTCATCTTCATCTTAGTAATATGTCCATACATTCTCTGTTCTCTGATGTATTTTGGCCTCGTTTCAGACAACGACGGGCCAGCCGCTGGAGAAATCGAGTCTGTTGATTCCAAGCTATTTGTTTGATAAGTCATCGATTAATTCGAAAAGGGGGAGAGTAAATTGCTTACGAAACTACCAGAAGGAGTATAATAATCTGGTGATAATGTGAAGTGTATTTGCTTAGTTGTAGTCGAAGATATGGGGATGGAGTGCTTACGGTAGATGAGAATCGGACCATCGCCATCGAGCATGATGTCTTGGCCACCGGGACCGACTATCTGTTTCAGGAAAAACCGTGTGTATGTCATTCGGGCATATCAGAGTTTCGTGGTTGGAAACTCACGTTATCATGCGAGCCGAGAACAAGTGTACCACCTCCGTTTGTAAGAGCTACTCCAGATCGATCGACAAAGCCACCAGTAGGCCTAAATTACAAAGTTCAGTCATCTCCAAAAACCAAGATAAAGGGTTTTCCACTTACGAGTTAGAGCGTCCGACACGTATGTTGTAAGTACTGGAAGTGCCTCTGCAGCAATTATCCCAGCTTGTGAAGAGGTAATAGAAGTTGTTGAATTTGAAAATGGCGCTGGCTTCGATGGCGCCACCGTTTGCCGTACGTTGGGAAAGAGAAGTGACGCTGGTATCGGAGAGGAGGCCGTTGGATGGGTTTATACTTGAGGAAGGAGTGAGGCTTGATGTTACTAGAAGGACAAAAAGAGGGGACAGACTTCATAGACTTGATACCCGTCCAGAAACTACCGAGGGAAAGATACCATTTACCACCGTCTATGAAGCTACCGGTTTAAAACATAGCCCGCCTCCAGAGTCCAATTATCAAGACGCACCGATTAAAAGGCTATTTTGTCAAATACAAAAAATCGTGGACTCAGTAATGGCCGAATGTGATATAGCCCGCACGTACTTGGGATCAATGGCCTAAGAGCCGTCAGGAGATGTTTACTTATCAATTGAACACTTACATTGTAGTTATTGGAAGGGGACGAAGAAGTTACCATGCCTCCGTGGGTCCAACTGCCTAAAACGAAAAGGATGAGAGCTCCACTTCGCCCATGTTAGGAAACTATACTCACCAGGAGCACCAGTGGAAGACTTGGCAAGGAAGATAGCCGACTGTCGAGGGTGCAATATAGAAAGGTTCAAATCGGAGAGAAGAACGATCTTACATTCTGAGAGCCGAAACTGGAAGCTGAGTAATAAAGCTGGGCAACGTTTGAGCTGGCATTTCCAAAGATGCAAGATACATCTGGGTCTACCTACCCAGAACTGTCCGTTAATGTAGGTGCAATCCGGGGCCCATATCGGGCTAGAATAAGTGAGGTTCGGTCCTGGAAGTGGTCACTACCTCTGCCAACGTACCCATTGGAGGTGAGTGTATATTTGTCTGTCCAAGATGCTCCATTGGGCCATACTCTTCCAACAAAAGTCCAGGCCGTCCGATCAGTAGAGGTTCTGATCTCAATTCCCACCCCAGTAGCTTGAAATTAACTTATGAGCTTACTCCTTCGAACGCAGGATCCCTTTAAACGGACGCACAGAAGACAAAGTATTTTCCAGAGTTGTCTTTACACATAGTAGGGTCGTGGACAGCCGTGTTTCCTGTAACGGTTCCTGGGCCTACAACGGCATGTCCAAGCGAAGCAAAAGAGAGCAGAGCTAATGCAAAAAGAGAACGCATGTTGAGCTGTGGGTTCCTTCAGTTCCTGTGGCCCAGCTGGCCCTTTAATAGATGAACCAGTGCCCTATATCTGTAAGAAGCGTGGCACAGAACACAGCAATAAACTTCGCAAGTGATGTGAAGAGCAACACTGTGTGGCAAATCTAATAAATGAGGTAGAGCGACGGCGAAATCGAGTGAATGAAAAAATTAAATCCACGGAGAAACCTGAGTAATGCAACGGAACAGGCAGCAATAGGGCCGTAGCCTCAGCTTGATGTCACCATGTGGGATCTATCTTCTCCTTGTTGGTAGGAGAAGCGTAATGCGGCGAATTGCGAACTTGATTAGAAATGTGGTCGAGAGTCAGATGCACAATCGAGTGAGGTAGAAAATCACCTGGCCAAGTCACTAGCCAGATGCGGGATCGAATGCGGTCCGCTTCCGGTCCGCTCCCTCAGCCCGCTTTGCTTAGCAGCTGGACTGAACCAGATGAGCATATGCCAGGTAACAGAAACTTACTGAAGCTGAATTGGCGCGACCGACCTGATTTAGTTTCACAGAATCCAGCATATAGAATCAGATGATGGCATAATCAAAATACAGGTAGGCGAAATAATTGAATCTTGGCCCGATTGAAGTACTTGACAGATAGTGTGGTACAATCAGCTGCGAGTGGGACCCCTGGAAATTTGTACACTGAGCACTGATTGCACACCCATCGAGGTCCTGGAGAGGTAAACGAGGTATAAATGTTCCCACTGGTCCAAAAAATGATGCATGATGTCTGGAAGCAATTAGGCATAGTTGTGGGTATGTGGGTACATGTCCATAGGCAAGGTCACAGCAGCTCTCGGCAAGTACTTCGGAGCTCCAAAGGGGTAAATTACAAAGGCCTGTTTTAGACAATGACGGGCCAACGTAGAGAAGTCAAGCCTGTTGATTCCAAGCTATTCACTGTGAGCCCAGAAGCGAAGTAATTTCCTGATTTAAATGGCAAAAAGAGTAAATTACGTCCTTTAATTCAGTTTTTTGAAGGTATGCTTTGATTTGGTTCAACATTTATGTAAGAAATTTCCTGCCTAGGCTGTTTTAGGGTAGAGAATTGATAATATTTCGTAGGAATTTTCTATATATGTACCCCATTAAGGGTTGTCAATCACTTCAGTTCTGGGTTCACAGTGATTTGTTTGATAAGTCATCAATCAATTTGAAAGAGAAAATGAATTGGATAAACTGCTCATGAAATTACCATCAGAAGTATGATAATCTGACGATAATGAGCACGCTACCTAGCTAAAAAGGATGGAGATGAGATGCTTATGCACAACCTCAATATTTCAATACTTTCTCCAGAAATATTGAAATATTATTGAAATAGTACCATGTTTTTTATTTCCATACTACTGGTGAAGTATTGAAATAGTATTGAAACATTATGCTATATTTATTTGTATTTTTTCCAGATATGGGAATAAAATATAGTACTATTTAAACAATATTTCAATACTTCTCAGGTAGTATGAAAACAAAAAACACGGTACTGTTTCAATAATATTTCAATAATTTTTGAGAAAGTATTGAAATGTTGAGGTTGTGTATAGTAAGCAAGAATCAGACTGTCAGCATTGAGCATGACATCTTGGCCAATGGGACCAACAATCTATTTCAGAAAAGCTGTGAGCAGGTTACTAGCACTTTTTCGAGTATATTAATTGGAAGCTCACTTTATCATATATGCTGAGAACAAGTGTACTGCCTCCATTTGTAAGAGCTACACCGGAATCATCAACATAGCCACCAGTAGGCTTACTTGTGCATTTAGTCATCATATCCAAGAATCATGTCAAGGGAGTAAAGGTTTACACTTATGATGTAGAGCATCTGACACGTATGTTGTAAGTACTGGAAGTGCCTCTGCAGTAGTTATCCCAGCTCATGAAAAGGTAGTAAAAATTATTGAATTTGAAAATGGTGCTACCTTCCATAGCACCATGGTTTTCAGTATGTTGAGCCAGAGAAATGATATCACTATCATCAAAAGGGAGGCCATTGGAGGGATTGATACTTTGAGTTAGATATGGACACAACCTCAACATTTCAATACTTTCACAAAAAATATTGAAATATTATTGAAACAGTACCATGTATTTTGTTTTCATACTACCTGAGAAGTATTGAAATATTGTTTAAACAGTACTATATTTTATTTCCATATATGGAAAAAATATAAATAAATATAGTATAATATTTCAATACTATTTCAATACTTCACCAGTAGTATAGAAATAAAAAACACAGTACTATTTCAATATTTCTGGGGAAAGTATTGAAATATTGAGGTTGT
Source organism: Agaricus sinodeliciosus (assembly GCA_022315185.1). Classification (NCBI taxonomy): domain Eukaryota; kingdom Fungi; phylum Basidiomycota; class Agaricomycetes; order Agaricales; family Agaricaceae; genus Agaricus; species Agaricus sinodeliciosus. The sequence goes on along the minus strand of JAHTMV010000055.1, from coordinate 1,442,783 downwards.
GGGAGGAAAAAAAATGAGGCTTGACATCCTGAGGAAGGAAGAACGTAAACTGACTTCAAAGATTTTATGCCTGTCCAGAAACTACTAAGAGAAAGGTACCACTTCCACCATCTGGAGCTATTACTTGAGAAAACAGGCCTGGTTAAAGTCCAGCTGTTAAGGTGCACCAATCAAAAGGCTATATTATGGAACATGAAAAATTCAGTATTGACCAGATGTGACAAAATCTGCATTACTTAGGGTTAATAGCCTTGATTCACAACACCTAAATTGTAGTTATTGAAAGGCAATGTAGAAGTTATCATGCCTTCGTGGGTCTAATTGCCTAACATAGAAAAAATGAACATTCCGCCTGGCCTTGGCTGCAAATATGCTCACTGGAAGCACCAGTAGAAGACTTGGCAAGAAAGATAGCTGACTACCAAAAGTATAATATAGATAATTGGAGCTAGGGTGAAGATTACCTTCTGGGAGCCAGAAGTAGATGCTGAGTAATTGAGCTAAGGGTTTCAGCAGGTAAGCATTTCCAATAACTGTGACATATCTGATATCCTTACCCAGAACTCTCTGTTAAGATATGTGCAATCTGGTGCCCAAAGTGAGCTAGAGCTTTTTAGTCAGTTGTGAGAGTAGTGAATTTACTGTTGGAAACACACCTATTAGCAGCATATTTGTCAGTCCAAAGTGCTCCATCAGGCTATACTTTTCCAGCAAAGATCCAGGCCATACGATCAGTAGAAGTTCTAATTTCAATTCCTACTCCAGTTGCTTTGAGGCCAAGATTAGAGCTTATTCAGTCGAAGTAAGATCATGGAATTGTTACGACCTTAATCTTGTAAAGACTCAGGTTGCAGACAAGTGACAAAGACTTGAGGGCGATAAGAGAGAAGAGTAAGGGAAGGATATGATTGGTAAAGCGTAAGGAATACAGCAGTACCTACAGGTTTATATACGTAGAGACAACTACCCAAGGTAACTAAGTATAGAACAGGACTGAGTCATAATACTCGGGGTAGTGGAGTAAGTGGAGCCAGAACGTATGGACGTGGAGTAAAGCATATGGGAGTGGAGTAACAGTGAGACAAAAGATACTAGAAAGGAAAGATGAAAGAAAAGTATAACGGGCAGGCGTGAGAACGCGGAAAAACAAAAGAGCCGGAGCAGGTGACCATAACCGGTGAAACCATAACAATACCCTCCGTTTAGGCTTCGTGACCACACGAAGTATCCTAGTCTGTGAAGTTAATCTCCATCTTTGCAGGTCGAACCTCGTATCCCAACTTGAAGAGGTTTCTCTCTGCCAAATTCTTGACTTCAGGAAACTTCCACTTGTGCGCAAGGTTTAGGATGTTAACCCATTCTTCGAATACGAGACTCGAATAGTCATCATATTTGGTGTTGTAGAAGATGAAGAGGAACACTTGGAATTCTGTGGCATTGGCGTCTTCAATGAAAGCGGGGTCTGCGGTGTTAAAGTTTCTGATGAACGTGTGATGGGGATCGTCGTATCCAGTTAATTTTCTTCGCCAATAAACGGATTCTCTGGTGAGGAAGTATGAATGGATCCAGAAGCGCATTCCGTCTTTGGTTTGGACACATAAATCTGCTCCTCGAATTCTGACCAAAGCAGGTGTTTCGTTGTTGGTGGATTGGAAAGGTGGAATAAAGGTCGAGATGTCGGACATTTGAAGGTGATTTGGAGGATGAAAGAGATTGACGATTGTTGTATACCGATTGGAGTGCTTTCGTTGGGCTTTATATCCTACGACCGTGTTTCCTCGTACTCGTCTAGGACGTCCTTGGCGTTCTCCAAGGCTGATCTTGGTAACCATGTGTCTTCTTCATTTCCGTAACCCCTCCAATGTACCAATACTGGGTTCCTCTTCCTCGCTTCCTATGTCCTCGGATCTCTTCGATTTCGTACTCTTCTTCTTCGTTTATGATATCAGGTGGGGCGGGTAGGGTGGTGTTGGCTGTCAAACTCGGGTTGTGACATCGTGTGAGCAATGAAGCGTGGAATACGTTGTGGATTGCCCAGGACTCAGGTAAGCGAAGCTTGTATGACCGATCTCCGACAGCTTCGACGATCTCGAAAGGTCCATAGCGTTTGTTGTCAAGTTCCGTGATGGTCGGTTGGAATGAATGTTAACTCTTCTAGCCAGACCTTCTCTCCGGGTGAGAACACTTTAGAGGCATTTCCGTGGTTTCCTCGGTTTCGCATAAGATCATTGTTCTCTTCCATTGCCGCTTTAGCTTCTCTCGGGCTTTCTCTAACTCCGATGAGAAATCCGCTGCCGCTGGGTTGAACGTAGGTAGACTGTGATTCCCTTTCCATGGATGGAATCCGTGATTCAAAAAGAACGGTGTGTTCTTCGTGGCAGAATGACTTTAATCGTTGTAATGAAACTCCGCCGTAGGAACCATTTCGTCCAAATCGTTCTGTCGATAGCTGATGAAATTCCCAAATACATTTCGACTTCTTGGTTGATGCGTTCCGTCTGTCCATCCGTCTGAGGATGATACGCCGTTGATAGGTTCCTTTCTATCCCCAATGATGTGCATAGCTCCTTCATGAATTTAGATGCGAACTGCGGTCCTCTGTCACTGATGATTCTTCGGGGAATTCCATGGAGCCTCCAGACCTCCGATTTGTATAGATGCGCTAATTCGATTGACGTGAGAGTCGTAGTGGTGGGAACAAGGTGGATCATCTTTGAGAACCGGTCGACGATAACAACAATAGCATCTTTGCCTTCGGACTTAGGCAGAGGTCCGATCATATCAATAGAAATCTCCTGCCAAGGGCCTTCCGGGAGTAATGGGTTCATGATTGGTTCGGGTCTGCGAATGATCTTGTTCTTTTGACACATGTCACATCCTCTGACATATCTCCTGACGTCCGTCTTGATCGTGGGCCACCAGAACGTCCGCTTCAACAGTTCTAGCATCCGATGTTGTCCAGGGTGTCCGACGTCGGGGAATAGTGGTGATCGTGTAGGATTTGATCTCGCAAGTTCCTTTCATCCGGCACATAGATCCGTCCTTGTCGGTAAATTATCCCTTCTTTCTCCCACACTTTCTCCGGTTGTTTCGCCAATTCCTGCAGTACCATGGTTTCCCTCCTCTCGACTTTCTGATAACTTCCAGATCTGTTGGTCGGGTGATATCTCGAATCGTCGAGATCGTAGAATGGTGGCTTCATATACTGGCGTTTCTTCAACGATCTTCGTACAAACTCCTTTCCTTTGAACATCTCCATGTTCCTGTTGTCTCGGCTTGTATCTGGTTTGACTATGCGGGAGAGGATGTCGGCTTTGGTGTTGGATTTTCCAGGTATGTGTCGTAGTGCGAAATCGTATTCCTGCAGCATAAGGTACCATCTTGCTTGTCGAGCGTTCAGTTTCTGTGGGTCTCTGAAGTACTTCAGGTTTTCGTGGTCTGTCCAGATTTCGAACTGTTCCTTCGCATCCAACAGGTACTGTCTCCATAACTTCAGTGCCTTGACTATAGCCAGTAACTCCTTGTCGTAGATCTCGTAGTTTCGTTCTGCTTCAGTCAACGTTTTGGACATGAATGCAACCGGATGCCATTTTCCTTCCTGTTCCTGTGATAGGACTGCTCCCGTTCCATAGTTTGATGCATCCACCTCCAATCTAAACTTTCCATAGTCATTTGGCAACGCCAATACTGGTTCGCTGGTAATGGAATCTTTGACGCTGTCGAATGCCTGTTGTTGTGCTTCTTCCCATTTCCACTCTTTTCCTCCTCCCTTCAACTGATTGAGCGGAGCTGCGATGATGCTGAAGTTTTGTATGAAGCGTCTGTAAAAGTTGCGAATCCCAAGAAACTCTCCACCTCCTTAATTGTTCGTGGCGTTTTCCATTCCTTTATGGCCCTGACCTTCTCCTTTTCCATAGTAGCTTTTCCATTTCCTACAACCGTGCCTAACAAGGCGATTTCCGTGGCGTCGAATTCACATTTCGATCGTTTGAAGAATAGACTATGTTTGTCGGCGATTTTCAGGAAACGTATAGTCCGTTCACGTAGTTCCTCTTTGGTACGTCCTGGAATCGCGAAGTCGTCCATATAGTTGACCAGTGCACCTTCTTGGATCATTTCTCGGAATATGGTTGCCATCATACGAGAAAAGGTCGCCGGGGAGTTACTCATTCCAAAAACATGACGGTAGGTTCGAATAATCCACGATTGGTGAAACGCTGCTTTCCATTCATCTCCTTCTCTGATCCTGACATTGTTGTAACCCCAGATAATGTCCAGTTTATTGAAGTATTTCGCATCTCGCAGTTGGTCGAGTACTTCGCTTATGAGCGGTAATGGCGTTTTGTCCTTGATCGAATGTTCGTTGAGTTTCCTGTAGTCCTGGCATAGTCGGAGCGATCCATCTTTCTTTGGTACGAAGAAACAAGGGGCAGCGTATGGTGATTTGGATGGTCGAATTCGTTTCGATGCTAGGTTCTCGTCTAAGAACTTATCCAGTTCCTCCCTTTCCTTTGGCGTCATGTTATAAACCTTCGATGATATCTCCTTTGGTGCGTCCTCCGTTAGATTGATCTCATGATCCCATTCCGTTCGAGCTGGTAATTGCTCAAAATTCCGTTTGTTAAACAAGTGCGTAAATGGTCGAATGTAATCGGGTAGATCTTCGGGGTTGGTGGGATCTGATTCTTTTTCCTCCGTAGCGCTGTCCACATCAGTGGTTAGCCGTCGAGAAAAAGGAATCGTTTGGTGTGGTGTAGTGCATGTACTGGGGCATCGTGTAAATCTGACTTCTTGGTTTATCCAGTCGATCTCCGGGTTGTGTTGAATTAACCAGTCGTATCCAAGAAAAATATCCGCGCTCGAAATGTCCGATACCAGTGCCTTGATTTCCTCCTTATGTCCTCCTAGATCCATCTGGATTTTGGCGTCCTCCGTTAATATCCCTGTCCGATTTGGTGTTCCGTCTGCATTTCTCATGCGAATGGGTTGTTGTCGTTTGACCTTCTTCAATTTCTCTCTCTCTGCCAACTCCGTGCTATCATCGTCATATGTGCTCCCGAGTCGATAAGGGCCTTGACCGTTTTGTTTCCGTTCTTGGTTTTGATGGTTGCATCCAGCAGAATTTCGCGCGTTGAGTCTCTCTTGAAAGGAATAACATACTTGGATTTCGAATTTGTTGTTACATGGGGAGAGACTCTACGATTTATGGGTCGAGATTTCGCGCTCAATCGGACCCTTCGGCAAAATCCTGCTTCTCGGTGGCATCTTCTTCATCCTGTGGACTGTCCTCGGTCGTTTCCCTAGTCCTAGCTCTCTTCGGCGCTCTACAATTCCTGGCGATGTGTCCTGGTTTGTTACAATTGTAACACGTTACGGTCTTCTTCGGCTGCCTGCATTCTCTAGCAAAATGTCCGAACTTTCCACAGTTAAAACACTTCCTCTGATTATTCGGGGTTTGGACTCTAGCGGTTTCGAACCTTCCTACTTCCATGGGTTGACCACTTCCTCCATACGTGACTCCTGTCGCGGTGTGTTTGTCGAACAAACTCATCGTCTCTGTTCCCATTCCTACTGCTTTTATGACTTCGAGCCATCCGTTGAATGTGGTGGGGACTTTGTCGGGTGGGAATGATAGAATGGTGCGAATGGTTTCCTTTTTGACGTTCTTCTTCAGCAAGAAGATGGCGTGTTGATCGTCCGTTCCCGCTTTGTTCATCATCAAGGTAATTCGACTAAGAAATCCACGATGGGTTTCCTTCCTTGGGTCATAGTCTCGATAGCTATCTCGCTCTTCTCCTTGTCCATTCCATCGATAAACAACTCCTTCGCCTGCTTCTCGAATTGCTTCCACGTGAATGTTACGTCTGGGTTGGTGACTTTGTCCGCTACGAGTGCTGAAAAACTTCCGGCTACTCCTCCTCTCATCCTGGATATGGCCGCTATGATCATCCTATCATTGTCGGTGATCCCGTTAAACTTTATGAACAGCTGAATGCTCCTCCACCAGTCCTCAAATCTCTCTCTGCTTCCCTCGAACCAACCGGGATCGGGGATAATTGACTTGGTACTCTCTGTGGTCGACATGTCTGATGGTTCCTTCGTCTCTGATTGGTCTTCGTTGTCGATGTGATATCCGCAAAACTGTCCGCTATTTGATCTACTTCCTCGTCGATGTCTGATTGTGGTGCTGATTCCGGTCTCGATGTCGGGCTACTCGGTAACTCGATCTCTCGCAACAATCCGTCGTGATATGCGGCTAATTCTTCTTCGACAAGTCGTTTCTTTCCTTGTCGGCTGCTACTTGGCATAAACTCGTGCCCTGATGACTACGCTTGTAAAAAGCCTCGACGCGAAAAAATTACGTCCGTTCGGTTGGTAGATCTGCCGTATGCACTACCACTACAGCAAGCTCGCTAGGCTGCTGTCTGCAAGGTGAGATGTAGACGCTTTACCAAATGTATGACCTTAATCTTGTAAAGACAGGTTGCAGGACAAGTGACAAAGACTTGAGGCGATAAGAGAGAAGAGTAAGGGAAGGATATGATTGGTAAGCGTAAGGAATACAGCAGTACCTACAGGACTTATATCGTAGAGACAACTACCCAAGGTAACTAAGTATAGAACAGACTGAGTCATAATACTCGGGTAGTGGAGTAAGTGGAGCCAGAACGTATGGACGTGGAGTAAAAGCATATGGGAGTGGAGTAACAGTGAGACAAAGATACTAGAAAGGAAAGATGAAAGAAAAGTATAACGGGCATGCGTGAGAACGTGGGAAAACAAAAGAGCCGGAGCGGGTGACCATAACCGGTGAAACCATAACAGGTGAAACCATAACAGGAATGTATGCACAGAAGGCAAAATATTTTCTGGGGTCATTTCTACACATAGTAGGGTCATGGAGAGTTGTGTTCCCTGTAATGACATCAGGTCCTGCGATGGCATAGCTGAGTGCAGCAAAAGTGAGTAAGGTCAGAGTAGCAAGAAATTGCATACTGAATTCTGAGTTCTACCAGTTTCTGTGACTACATAGACTCTTATATGGGTGAACTGTGTACTGCAGCATAGAGCTCAGGGAACTTGAAACGAGGAAGAGTGACAGCAGAATCAGCTGCATGAAACAATAGGTGCATATAGAATGATGACACAGGTTAGTGAAGAAGTCACTCCAGCAAGATATCACCTACCAGATCGCCACATGCTCCATTTATTCTTTGATGGCAAGAGGAGCGAAGTGATGTGGCGACTTTCGAAGTAAGCTAAAATAATACTCAGCACAATTGAGTGGGGCAGGAATCACCTGGCCAAGATGTGTATGAGTACAATTCACCTTCTGTTCTCTCTCATTACAGTTTTGGAACTCAATAAATAAAAGGCAGGTAACAGAGATTCAGAAGTCAATATGTCACCCCGAAGCCACTAGTAGCAAGCTTAATCATGGGGAGCACATTATCCTGCTTTCCATGAATCACAACCTGTGGCCAGTGTTATGGTACCTGCACCAAGGCTAGGACTTCTGACTATGAGCATTACCTTAAGAGGTAATCCCCCTAACACAAGGGTAGATATACATTAAGGTATACTCGGCCTCCTAGTACTGAAGAGCCTCTTTGGAACGTACCTCTGTCACCAGTTGACAGATGCATTCTCCTCAAGGTTTCAGTAGTTCGGAAATGAACTTCCGACTTAGAATGAGAAGAGAATAGAGGGCGAGAAGAGAGCAGAGGAATACTAGGAAGTTATATAGAATATAATGACACTAGACTACTGAACAAGTATCTATAAGTGCTACTTATATACCTTTTCAGTAGTGAGCACAGACCAAGTGAAATACGAGTCATAGAACAAAGAAACAAGTCAAAAGGAAACAATTTGAGTTGAGTGACTAGAGGAAGACTAAGTATGTAATGAGTCGGTGACTTGAAAATAACCCGAAACTGAGTCTAAAGACTAATAATAGATTGGAGTCGTAACAGCCAGACCATGCGTGAAACAAGCTTTCTAATGGCTCGGTAATTCGAGTGGGAACTGATTTTTTCGGACTGCCTTATAACCGTCCTGTCAGTCATTCTTGTTCCCGCAGTTATACCGCCATGCCCTTGCCCGAAAATCAGAAAGCTGTTCGTTGGCATCCACCTTCATATGATATCAGGGTGGAAGATGTCCCCGTTCCAAGGTGCATCTACTGAAGCAGAGTAGGCGGGACATATCTGACTTAGCTCCACAGGATTCAACATCCCGACGATGCTATCATAAAAGTCAAGGTGAGAGATTGCGGCATCTCAACCTGATCAAAGTGCTGAATCGAGTCTTTACCCAGCTTAGCGCGCTTTGCGGTCAGTCGGATGGTTTGCGAGTCGCACCCGTGTTCTGGATACTGAGCATCGAGCAGGCAGCGATTTGCACGTCTATCGAGGTCATGGCGGGGCGACGATAAACAACAAAGTGTAAATATTCTCACGCTTATTAACTCGAGCTTTTGAACTTTATGACTGGACGACTAGACATACTTGTGGGCACGAATTCATCGGCGAAGTCGTGGCCCTCGGTGAGAGCTTCGGAGGCAAAGCAGAAGGGAGGCCTGCTTTGTACTCCAGCCTAAAAATAGGAGATAAGGTCGTTTCTCCCTTCACAGTCAACTGTGGGGAATGCCAGTGAGTAACTCCAAGTTGTTGGATTGTCCGATCCATACTCAAGCTGCCGTAGCGTCTGCCGTCTCGGATACACAGGCCGATGTCCAGATGGTTTTTTGTTTGGTACGCCTGCACTCGAAGGAGGTCAAGCTCAATTCGTACGCGTCCCTAAGGCCGGTGGCACTCTCTTCAATCTCAGCAACCCCTCTACTTGGTCAAGCGCGATGCCCGAAAGCTTGAAAGAACAGGCGCTCTCGAAGATTGCAGACAGTTCCCTCCTCATGCTCGCCGACATCCTGCCAACTGGACTATTTGCTGCTTTGCAAGCTATTAACCACCCCAAAGTCGCCGCAGTGATCACGGGGAAGCCATGGCCACTCTGCTTTTCTCAAAACGTTACCGCCGGGAATGAAATCAGTCTCATTGAATCTGATAAGGTTTTGACTGTCGCAATCATTGGCCTCGGTCCTGTTGGCGTTTGCGCTACTGTTAGCATGTTGGATATTCTCGTGAACCGCAATATCCCATTTCGAATCGTCGCCATTGATCCCAATCAGGCTCGACGAGAGAAGATGAAGGCAGTTTACGATGCCATCGCTCCCGATGGCAAAGGCACCGGAGAATTTACCGCTTTGTCTATCGATGAAGCCAAAATCAAGGTAAACGAATGGACAAATGGTGTCGGCGCAACTGCGGTGCTAGAGGTAGGTCTAATACGCTATGGCTTTGTGTAATGGTGAATTTCACTCTTTATCAGGTCGTTGGCAATGTCAGCGCCATAGAATTGGGTTTCGAACTTGTCCGAACTTTCGGTGTCATTGTTTCAGTTGGAGTCCACGGAGAGTCATTGCTTCCCATGACCGCGCGCCAGATGTACGGCAAGAATATTTCTTTCGACTTCGGACGTTGCCCATCGCGTGCAATGTTCCCTCTCGCTTTCGATATCCTCGGTAAGCGGGAAATTCTAATTGTGCGGCCGCCACTCCTGATCCTTTACTTGAATTTAGTGAAACGGCAGGATGTGTTTGGCAAAGTAGGAGACCCTGCTAGCCTCATTGACCGGATTGTCGATTTCAGCCAAGCGCCAGAGAGCTATCGTGCTTTTGATAAGGGTGAAATTGGAAAGGTGATATTTGACCCCTGGAAATAAAGGGAGTCGAAAGCAAATCTTTATGTCCTGATACTCTATGTTAAATTGAATTCAACAATGTTATTGGAATCATCGAGAAAGAAAGCCGATGTAGGGGAGGGGAGATGCCACATTTGAAATGCTGCCAAGATCGCTGATTTCCGTGATACAGCAGCAAACATGTGCGATATGTAAATGATCTTCTGTTCACCCCCGCACTGATGTCACATACCCCTCGCTCCCGGTCGGTCTCTCGTCCGACCCCGCCCGGCCTTGGCGCTCACATTGCCTCTCCTCCCCACCTTGTCATCTCCCCTTTGCGCCCCTCCCCTTCACTTTCAAACCTGCATATCCACAGTCACGGCACGCCGACACCCAATGAGCCCGAGGTCCCTCTTGTTCCTTTCCCTCAACGAGAGCAAATCCTGGAAAGCTCGGCTTCATCTGTCGTCAACGTGGATACCAATGAAGGCATATTGATTCAGGACATGGACACCGACACTGACATTACTGAGGAAGACTCTTTTGAAGCCGCACGCCCGGTTGCAACAACAAACGAGGAGTCTAAGAAGTTTCTGCGAGATCAGCTAAGGAAAACACTCTCGGACAAGCAAGGTGAGACGCTTTCGTCGTAACGTACCTGCACTTTCTACCCCAAGCCAAAAAGGACATAGATCGCCTGTCCTCAGGTCCAAGAAGCAACACCCCGATCTTCAGGAACTAGCATATGCGGGTGGTGGGTAACGTCGCTTTCATGTTCCCTCATGTTCCGATTATCTGTCTCACTAGTTGCTCGGTTTTCACCCCGAGAGTATTTCGTGCTCACCGATGCTGGGAAGCCCGTATTCATAAGGTACTCTTTATCCTTTTATGGTGAGAATGTGTAGCAATGATTGTAGTCGGCCAGGGGGTTCTAATTCGGATGGCAATGTATCAACCATCGGTATAATGCAAGCTCTTATATCCGTCTTCATCGATGATGGTGACAAGATACGGTGTATAAATGCTGGGCAATCAAGGATCACCTTTCTATTACGCCCTCCTCTTTACTATGTTTGCGTTTCGTCATGGGGTGAACCTGAATCTGTCGTGAGTTCACATATAAGATCATTGCTAGAGTCATCATCTTAAAGTTGGACTGGCTCAGACTAGAATTCACCTGGAATACTTACACCTCCAAATCTTAAGCATTGTGACTGCTTCACAATTAAGGAGAATATTCGAACGGAGGACTAATTTCGATCTGCGACGCTTGCTTGATGGTTCTTAAGCCCCCGTTTTCAATGTTACCCACTGATCTCTATCTGTTCAGGTGCTGAATCATTCCTTACAACATTACTTGACGAACTGGAATTCGATCTTGCCATCAGCTCCTCCTCTCTGCACTGTCTCAAGTTAGAACCAAGTCTAAGGAAGAAGATCGCGGAATCATTAGTACCAACTGGTAAAGTCAAAGTGGGTCCTGTCGCCTTCTCCCGTTCGCTTTATTAAATCACCATCTAGGACTTACTCTATGTCATGCTCATGGCTGGGGGTCGCGTGATTACTCTCATTCGACCAAGGAAGCACTCCGTCCATCCTGCAGGTACGCACTTCAGCACATGCAGCTATCGTCGGCGAACGCCTTTTAGATGTCCACATCCTCTTGAACACGGTCAATTCTCCTTCGATATGTAATTCACAGGCATCAGCGTCCTGGATTCCTGTTTGTCTTCCCAAGTTTAATCCGTCCGGCTTCATGAACGCATATATATCGTTCCCGCTTCGTGACAACCCTTTGTTGGATCCAAGTCTCCCGCCCTCAGCTGCCTCGACAGGCTCCATAAAATCAGGTGACGAGACTCCAGATGCCAATATCATCATGATTTGTATCAGCGGCGGCGGAGATTTCGACTATGTCAAAACTTGGTGCGATGTTGCGACGAAAGTAGGTCCTCTTTTTTTTTGTTTTACGTGATTACCACCTTCTAAGGACTACAGAAACTTGCTACCGATGGATCATTACACGCGTTGGCCAAAACCATTCTATCACATCAATGCGTTTATACAGTCACAGAGGTTGGCGTCCCTGGGCTCCGGCACTTCGTATACAAGTCCCGTTCGCAAGTCCAGATCACCTTGCCAGTTTTCGAGGACCCGTATAATGGCATCAATGAGAAACGGAGGTAAGAATACTGAGCTTTTTGAGGGCGTATTTCAACTCATGGTCAGGCTTATAGACTGGTTACCTTGTATCAGCTATTGCATGATGCGATCCACGCGAAGTCTGGCCAGTCAGAGCCACTGAAGCTTCAGTATATTCGCACGGATACCGAAAGTGTGATGGGCTGGGTAAATTGCCTACTTGATGTCTTTTCTATTGCTGATCTCGTCACAGATCACTCAGCCATTCGAACTTTATGTTGCGGTTTCTCCGCTACTGCCCAAAAGCGCCGTAATAGGAGCTGCAAACGCAGTTGTACGATGGGTGAAGAAAGAGGAATCTAGGTTATTCTTGCGCGACGCACCAGTATTTTGATATATGTATATCTGTGTCATGAATTGTATGTGAATGTGAATTTAAGAGCATTTCAGGAAAGGAACATTTCGCCGTCCCGTTCGTGAAGTTGATGACTCTGGATCACGTGTCCTAAGATTTGTGGACGCCGGACCACGTTCTTCATTCCATCGTCATGCTGGCTGGTTTGGGCTCCTTTGCTCGAATTTGCGTGTCTGCACCAAAGTTCACGCGTACATTAGTCGACAAATCCGCCCTACGCACGGTTCCGAAACCCCGCATCTTTTCTAAACAAGTTGGAAAGTTCGGTCTCCCGCTAGATGTTTCAACACCCCGGGAGTTTCTCAAAGCCATAGGACGTTCATCGGAAAAGCAGTTGCAGCCAGAGTCTTGGGATGCTCTTTGGAAGATGTCGGGGAAGGATATGCGAGAAGCTGGTCTAGCGGTTAGGGATCGGAGGTCTGTTACTTCCTTCTTTCCTGTAATTTTCATGTCCGATTCTGACAGAAGAATTGATATATAGGTATATTCTATGGTGTATGGAGAAATATCGACAAGGTCTTGACCCGCGAGATTTTGCTCATGAGCCAAAGCCTAAGAAGACCGTGAGGGGGTACGTTGTTTTTTTCCCCTTTCAATCGACCGAGTTCTATTTATATATCTACTTTCTCCTCTAGTTGGGGTCCTTCAGTCCAGAATGGCAAACGAATACGTTCGAGGCGGGTGAAACAACGTTCAAAGCGGTCGAAACAGTAGATAGAGAAATGCATTGGTCAGCTATGTCATTAATTTTGCTTTTAGGTTACAACCACTATCCACTACAAAGGTGTGCGTATGAGTCTCGTATGAGAGAAAAATTCGGGCCTGCGAGGCTAAGAAAAGAAGTTGCAGGTGACTAGAAGGGCGAGTCCACGAGATGTAGAGAAAGAAAGATGTACAAGGAGGCGCGATTAAGCATCCCAGGCCTCATTTGGTTTGCCAACGCAAGTTACATTGGCATTATCCAAATGCCGTTTCAGTGCGTCTCTGCGGCTGAAAGTTTGCATACAGCCGCCTATGCGCTTCCGTCCCAGAAACACATACGACTTGGCATCATTGGGAAGGTCAAACTTGTGAGCCTCCTCAAGCAAGACGCCTTTACACCACCATCCTTTTGATTGATCGCTGTCATCCGGGCGAGTGTGAGTACGTAGATGGCGTTTGAAGTCAGGCAATCGTTTATTTGCCTGCTTCCATCCGCATTCGGGGCAGATGAAACTCAGGTTTGGTCCGTCACATGCTTTATTGATAGCTGAAACGGATGAAGTTTGTTTGTTGCGTGAAAGAGAGGTACCGAGAACACGTTTTATGGGAGCAGGTGGCAATGATGGGTTCCGGATCAGAGGAGCGGAGCGACGGGAAAATGTGTATGAGGTACGGCGTCGCTTGGTCGTAGGACGAGGACTAGGGATGTACTCGTCGTCATCAAAAACGTTATCGCTTTCATCATCAGCGTCTTCGTCAGAAAGCTGGACAGGGCTACTTGATATTATGCATCTCCGTTTACGGTTCGAAAGTAATGGAGGCGGAGACTCTGAAGCAGGGGGGATTATTCGGGCGGTTGCCTTTGACCCGGAGAGTTTTGGTGGAATAGGTGATTGTGAGGGAGCAGTTCGAGGGCTTTGTCGCTGAGGGACGCATGCATTTTCAAATGATCTATTCATCGTTTCATCTTCAATTGTGGAATAATGATTTTTTGGAAACATACGTAGTCTTTGTATTTTCTTTCATCACGGGTCTCGATGATGGGCAGGTTGGTACGGCGATGAAATCATCATCGGGCGACTCAGACTTGATCAGGTCGTCAGCACGGACAGAAGGACTTCTACTCGAACTCGAGGCATAGGATGATCCAAATGCATCTGATGTGGCGAGAGTCATCGGAATGGGAGGACAATGGTCCTCGAAGAAACCTTTCTCGTCGGGAACAAAGGCATTGGCAGACTCGGCTATATGGTCCTCGAAGTTGTACATTTTTTCATGATCCATTTGAAGCTGGAGGAAGTCGATATAGTGGTAGGGATACATGATTGGTGATAGCGATATTGAGGGAGCAGGTGTCTCGAACTCATTTTCCAGACTTAATATATAGTAAATTAATCCTTTGACAGAGGCTTCGCGCAGCCTAGTGACGCTTGGGCCAAAGAGCGCAATGGTGGCAGCCCTGCACCAATACCTCCGCAAAGGTGCAACATACCCCTTTTTTGTTGTCGCCTCGTTGCCGATCCGAATTCGGTAACTGATTTCTCCATCCGTTTTTTTGTGGCCCGAAGATGGCCCCGGTGAGTTATTGTATAGGAAATCATTGTTATGCGAGTTGTTCTTCGGCGCTTGTTGTATCTGCAAAGAAATTGCAACCCCCACAATTGTCTGGAAACCATCTTCAAATTCAAGAATGGAGAGTGATTGGAAAGATTACGGTCTATAGGGAAAAAATTCTTGTCGATCGGCAGAAGCCAATCAGTTTATCTCTACTTCAATATTTACTTTGAGAAATGATGACGCACGATAATGGATCCGGCAGACTCAATGATGGCACGAGGTGACAATGAGGTTTGTGAAAGAACTGCCCTGTGATTTGATACGTCGCGCGGCTAGCATCCGTACACGGTCCTCGCCTTGTCATTATCGACGTGAACAATGGTTATTTCCAGTGCGTGTAAGGAACAACAACATGTGGAGCAAGCATTGTCAATTAGCGAGAGAGATATCGGAACAATCGTGTAGAGAAGTAACCAGAATGATAGTATCCAAAGCTGGGATAGGTTACGATGCCGCTTCCTCGTTTAATAAAACATATTCTCGGTTCGAAAGACCAAATTTGACGACTAAAACGGACTATATCAGTGACAGGTACTCCGAGTACCAGAATCGACGTACCATCTCCAGCTTTCAGTTCATAAAAGCGTGCAGACGGTATTTTTTCATCGTTGACAAATGTACCATTCGTCGACTCTAGGTCGATAACGAAGGGCCTGAAAAATATGATGGTGAATTTAGCATCATGCTTGTCGCCGGCATAGTGATCGGCGTACTTCACAGTACCACTAGAAGCTCCTTTGTCCTGGATATATCGATCTGGAGGAGTCTTATGACTTGTCACGCTCTCTCCGATAATCAACACTCACACTGAATGGCTGCATGCTGCTTTGAGCATGAGGGGTGATCAACGGCTATGTCAGAGACAAGCCGATCACGCCCAATCAGATATGCACTCTGACGTTGAATATGAAGAAGTTCTGATAACAGAAGATTTCGTGGAAGGTAAGGCGCGAAAGGGAATTTGGGACTTACCTACTTGTTCGCTACCTTTGAAAACGTAAAGTCTCCAACTCAAAGTAGGTTTTCGAGCTTCTGGTGGTTCATTGTATTTCAGGATGGTGCTGGTTCCATCCGCTGCCTTCACGGTATTGGTTTCTGCAGCTAGTAGTCCTGACTGGTTGAAGTTGGGCTTTGCTTTCTCTGGATTGGGAGAGCGATTTCCGGAGGATGACCTTGGCCTGGAGGAGCGTGATCTCGGCGAAGCCGAGCGTCTTCGTGAAGGTCGTTCACCACGTCTTCCATCTCTATCCCTATCATAGCGCTCTCTATCTCTTTGTCGCTCTCGTTCCCGGTCACGTTCCCCGTACTCACTGCGTTCATACTGTGAATCCCGATGCCTGCGTGGACCTCCATATGAAGAACTCTCAGCTATACGGTCATGATCCCTGTCCCTTCTTTTGTCGCTGTAAATATGAGATTTTCTATGTCGACCACGGTCTTGGCCGTTTCTTGAAGCACGATGTACATCCTCATGTATTGTCAGGTCGGGCATGGAGTTCTGTTTAAGGTATGTCAACTTATATGTGGGTTATGAAAGCTGCATAGAAAAGAGCACCACAATCTGTGTTTCGAAAGGACTGTTGAATTCTTGACAAGTGTTCAGCTGGCACTATGTAAGCTTGGTTTGAGTTCTGTTCAGTCTCGAGGTTCAATTAAAGCTGTCACGTGGGAAACCTAGGCGGGCGCCGGGCGTCCACTGAGCGGCTGCTTCAAGTTTGAGCGATGAAGCTCAATCTGGATCCAGGAAGTAGACGGAGCAACCTTGGCGGCCACTCCAGGTATAGTCAGTGATTGGTCAGTGACGGGAAGTCCACGGCAGGATTTCTGGATCTGCCATTCTCTCTACCAATCACCCAAGGTCACTTTTATTATGTCACTTCGTCCACAATCAGGGACACTATTGTGTTGCATCAGGAGTGAAAACAAGTCGAATGCGTATCTGAGCTCGACAACATATTATTCGGCCACGATCTCATAACTACCATCCCACCAGTGGTGCATAATATACTTGAGCATGGAAAAATTGTTTTATGAAAGGCTGACGAGGCGCGCCAGCCTCAATTAATAAGGGCGGGCTATTCAAGGGCGGAATTGCACAGGACTCAAGTTAATCTTGAGGGAGAAAGTTAATTTACATCGTCGTCGTCGAATTGTCCTCTAGTATGAAAGGGGTTGCCTAAGGTGGTCCCAGCTGCTCACCGGCACTAGTGGCTTATTACCCCGACCGTTCTGGTTTAAGTATAGACAAGCACTAATTCCTCACGACGAGGGATTAAATGCGAAGTTGGAATGCCCTTGCTAGATTGGCTGCGGTGTCTGAAATATTTGCTTG
Source organism: Agaricus sinodeliciosus (assembly GCA_022315185.1). NCBI lineage: Eukaryota > Fungi > Basidiomycota > Agaricomycetes > Agaricales > Agaricaceae > Agaricus > Agaricus sinodeliciosus. Next base: position 1,425,831 of record JAHTMV010000055.1, on the reverse strand, counting down.
AATATTGAAAAAGTGTTTTCTGCATTTCCGGACGTTGTAGGACATTATTCATCATGTGTCCACAAAGAACTATGTGTGGCGCACGATACAGACCAATGTGAGTACTATTATGTATATAGCGTGTGGCACGGTTGAGAGGAGCAATCAGGGACTTGGGATTCGAACCCACCATACCATAGGGCTGCTAATGATAGGGCCGAGTAAGTATATCTGGATATCTCAGGTCGATTTTCTCGGAACTAATGTCATTTCCAGTCGAGTTGGTTTGCTGAGAGAAGCTTCGGTAAAATAGATTGTTTACGCCAAGTTTACACCACTCGATTTCATATGAAATATCTAGGTGACATTCCAAATCCTCCAGGTTCCTTACTTGGGTTGGCGCAAGATGAGGGGTCTAGGCGAACCCTGTATGACGAAATTGTGGGGGAACATAAGGGCACAAGGGGTAGCGGCAACAAGTTGGAAGGAAGTCGTAGATCGTTCATCGCCGGGTCTTCATATTTCGGGCGGGACGATATCGAGCGACAGTAGTGTGACATGGTCTATACGCATCGCTATTGCCTCAATGAAAACAGTGATTGAAATCTTGGCGTATAGAAGGGCGGATGGAAGACGAGGAAAGGGACCGTCAATCACATTAGGACGCTCAGTGCTGGGGTACTGGCCACGTGAGGCGAGACCTTGGGATCCATTGATGCTTTCACATCGTAATGGGGGGGACTTGTCGACAACGAAGAAGTGGAGGGGCGCTGAGTCGCCATTTGAGAGTGGGGGGCTGAACGATTGACTAGAGTATTGAGATCGATCAAGCATCAAGTGCTTGAGAACTGCCAGGGCTTCAACTTCCATTTCGTATTTCTCTGCTAACTATCCCTCCATGTACTCTTTCTACAATTTCGTCCCTTCAGGCTGAAATTCCCCTCATTTCTCTCTCCATATGCGCAATGTCCAAGTCTTCCCCACACCCTCAGTCCGATTCATTCCGTCGCGCTCGACACTCTGCACCTAATAATCCCCCCAATCAGCGCGTTATAGCTATTTCACAATCTAATCCCTACAGCGACATGGAAGCCAGCGGAGTACGGCCATCGAACGAACCGTATTCCACTTACTCTCCGAACATTAACGGACATCCTGTCGTTTCTGAACATTTCCATGGTGACTCGGGCACAACTAATTTGAAAGCGTCCTTACGTTCGGATACCTCTACACACCCGGTTTCATTCCATACAGTCCTGACGAAGGATGCGGGAGAACAAGCTCTCAGGCTAGGTCCTCTTTCTACGAATGTAGCGCCAACCTCGTGCGGTACCTCTGTGTCTGCACCATTGTCAGCGAGTGACCCTATCAACGCTGAACATCCTGGCTTTAATCGCTCGAAACTTCAATTTTACCCTCTAAAATCTAAAAAGCGTCGCGAGAAACCTCGAATAGAGCTTGCACCCGACCAACCTCCGACCACCCAGGGAAAACCAAGGGCGAGAGTTTACGTGGCTTGTGTTCAATGGTACGTTGTTCCAGGCCGTTTGCAAAGACATGTAATTCACGGGGTTGTTAGTCGGACGAGGAAGATTCGTTGTGATGGTGCTAAACCAGTTTGTCACAATTGTGGCCGTCGTACCAGTGGCGAGAATGAGTGTAACTACGATGCTGTCCCTAAGCGTCGCGGTCCCGACAAAACGCCTGGAGCGCGTCAGCGTTTGGCTCGGGAAGTGAGAAACCAGCTCGCTGGCTCACTGTCTTTGGCCAGCCGCCACCGCCGCAATAGAGCATCTTCACCTCTCAGACCACATAAGCTTGCGCGTTCAGGTTCTTCTTCTCTTTCTCCATCCTCTCCGGAAAGCTCTATCGCCTTGCCGGCGCCATTCTCCATTCCACTCGTGACTGATTTGGGGACATATGGTTCTAATTCACCGACCGATATGAGTATTTCCCCGGCATGCGCCTATCCTTGCTGTCGGATGTCGTCTTGTCCTCGGATAGAGGGCACAGAAAAGTTCGTTAACGGAATACATTCGACTGTGAGTGGAGCGATTCTCAATGATGCATGCCTAACAATTTCTTCTTGAATTCTTTTCGTTAGTTTCCACACTGTCGCCCAAGTGGCCCATCAAACTCGGAAACTATACCTTATGGAAACCGTCCGATTCCGATTCCCAACTACACAGACGTGCTCCATGAAAATGAGAACGAAAGGTTGGATAACTGCCTCGAAATGGTCATTGAACCATCGTTGTCTTTCGCTCGAGATACGTGGTGGGATTCCTTACTGTGTCTCTACATGTCTCCCAACTCGACACACCTTCTTTCCCTATCTATATCTCAACGAGATGCTGCTACACAAGGCATCATTTCAGATCTTCAATTCGTGTTCAGAACTTCTAATTACTGGTTCTCATTCTTTCACATACCCAGTTTCTTTGGGAGATTTTTCGATGTTGTTGGGAGGAAACAAATGCAGCCCTCATTGGTCCTTGCTCTTCTGACTATATCCACGTTTTGGCAAAGTTCCGAAGTAGGCAATGGCTCTTCGGGCCGGGAGCGAGCTCTACGATTTCGAGACGAAGCACAGGGTGCACTAGAGGCGAGTGTGAATGCTGGGTGGCTCGATGAAACTCTCGCTCAGGCAGCTTGGGTGAGTTTACGCTCTTACGGCGACAGCAATTTGAGCTCAGTGGTTCGCATTCTAGCTATTGACTTTGTTTGAAGTCTGCGCTCATCCTCTACATTCAACTGAGCGTTGCTATTCAGCTTTGGTTATGCTTGATTCTATCATTCGCAGTCTATCGTTGACGCTAGTCGATGTAGACGATCCTCACGTAACGACTTTTCTTCCGGCAACAGTGCCTACAGTGCAAATCAGGAATCAGCCTGGGAATGCTTGGTGTGGCGTCAAACCACTGCCGGGTGTTGGTGCACTCTATATACCAAACTCACCCCCAGAGCATACTTATGAGATTGGATGTTCATGTAAATCCCTTACCCTTGGCGCACGTTGGCCCTTGACGATCGAGCATGCTCCGATGTGGAATCAAACACCAGCATGGAATGATTCTTGGTCCGAGACTGATATCCGTAAAGAAAGCATTCGTCGGCTATGTTGGAGCTCCATGGTGACTGCTGCTGGTTATATCTCCTACACAACGGCTCACCAGTCGAACAACCCAGATCTCTTCATAGCCGACCCTTCCAATGTAAGTTGCCGCTGTTGAATTTGACTTTTTCAAGTTGAAATTTATCAGTCGCGCTCAGTATGCTCTACTGTTCTCTGGTGAAGCTCTCGCTGGATCACCCACCTCATCCAAGAATACGATCTGGGCCCTACAAGACCGTTGTTTTTTACTATGGCATGCCTGCATTCGCATGAGGGCAGATCGGAGAGTGCCTGACGCGGACAAGGCACAGTTTGCCACTCGTGCTTGGTTGGAAGCAGATGCACTTGAAATCGCATTAAACAGGCATACTTGTGAAATCGAGCGAGCCTTTATTTATCAAGCGCGAGAATACATTTTCAAGTAAGCCTAGTAATTATCTATTTTACAGGTTTACCAATTGATTTTGTAGCACGCGTTTGAGTATTTCCTACGAGTTTCAAAGATTTATTCCTCTTGTCACCACGTAAGGATGGATAATCAGGCAATAGGTGCTTGCTGACGGCAGTGCAAATAGTGATGTGAACGGCTTATTCCACCGTCACAAAGCCGAAGAATGGCGTGCGTGCTTCTCATTCCTCATTGGAGTCCGAAATTCACATCGCTATAGTGAGGCGTCAGGCTGCTGTTGCGGAGTCTTTCATGCACGGCTTGCATACTATCACAGGAATTGCCAACAACTTACTTGCGCGCCGACCATTCTTTGTTTTTTGGTTCATGGCCCAGATTGCACGGTCTCTGTCATTATGGGAATGCGATAGCACTTTGACGATTGCCCTTGATGTCTGCAAAGCCTTGTTGCCTGCGATTGATTAGTGAGCATTTTGTACCATCTCTCGTATATCCAGACCATTCATTACTATAGTCTTTCCGCTCTCTGGCCATGTGCAGGTATGTGGAATACATCAGCCATCTATCGATCTAACCAATCACTCAAGAACAACGTATTCGCTACAACCGACAACGCGAACGCTTGATCCGTGCTTGTTATGTGGCTGGAGTCGACCTACCCCCTCCTCCCAACTTTTCTCTACCTTCGCCATCAACCCCCGGAAGCCTAGTTTGATCTGATCCTGGCGTGTAAATGTATTTATCCCTAGTTATTGCATTTGACCGGTCATTTGCTGTGCTGTTACGGTTGCTACCGCCATGTACGATTACAGTAGTAGACATTGTACCGAAGAAATCGAGAGTATACGTGCCTATTCGGGCCGAGTTAAAAAGGTGCTGCAATAGAGGGAGATTTCCATTTTGGACTCGAACTGTATATTAGCTCCATCCAATTGCTATACTCTGCAACTTGTCATCTACCATCGCCATTACACGTTCTTAGACATCATGGATCAAGCAAGCTCCTCGCTCTCCCACCCGCCTTTAATGATCACCTCAGCTTCAGTAACATTATTGTCTCCTCCACCCTCAGGCGTCAAGCGTCGAGCATCGGAGAACGCCATCGTTGAGAGTAGCAGGAAGAGACTAAAAGAGGATATCGACGACCGGGACCATGCAGAAGTTGTAGGGGATTCACCTTTCATGCAAGAATTGGCAGACGAGTTACAATGCGGTTGTTGCGCTGCGTTGGTCTACAAACCAGTTCTTGTACTGCCGTGCCAGCATTTCTTCTGTGGAAGGTACGCCAATCTCTATCACTCCCGGGCAGCACGAACAAGTCCCTTCATGACTGAATTACCTTCTATATAGTTGCTGCGTCCTTTGGATACGTGTAAGTGTTCCATTATCACCGCTCCTTTGCATTCGACCTGCGATCATCTGATTCAACGTTTTCAATGTTAAATCTTGTTACATTCTCCGCGTGGTGTCTCGCATATATTGACTCTTGTCACTAGAACGGGGGAACAAATTGTCCCTCATGTCGAAGTGTGTCATCGATTGCGACACCATACCGAGCGTTGCAGGGTACCCTCGATACATTCCTCCGTTGGGCTCCACACCGAGCTCGGTCCCAACGAGAACGACAACAAGCTGACGAGTTATACTCCGGCAACAATTTACGCGTGTGTTTCGTCAAGCAACGATCGTCTCACTATTCCTTAACTCGCGTCCTCTTTTTATGCAGATACCAGGGCCACGGGAAGCATCTCCGGAGCCAAATATCAATCAAAACACCGATTTTGCTCAACCTTGTCCGCATTGCTCTCCGGGAAATCCATACGGTTGGGTTTGCTCTCAGCCCATACCTGATCCGAACATGGACCCTGACCATGCTTGGCTTCTTGATGAAGGAGATCCCCCAGGACATGCGCGTTGTGGTAATTGGTGAGGTTGATCTTTGCTCAATAATCCAGTTTCTTGATATGGATTTGCCTAGCGAAATCATGCTGGCTCTTCGTGCTCCTACAACCTCTAAATGTGATATGTGCTCGGTATCCTTCTGCGGAATAAACGTCCAAGGACGTTGTGTTGCTGCTTCGCTTCCTGCCCAACAGCCACATGGTTTAGGGGATATTGGTGACCTCATCGAATGTTCCTTTATATATGACTGTTTTGACGGCAATAATGTGGAAGTAGAGATCATGTTAGATTATTTAACTGCGCAAAGGTTGACACCAAAGCACATCTATCGCGAGGTAAATCATAATCCATGTTTCGCATACCCGTACAAGTCTTAATATTTTATAGATTATTGCACATACGCAATCCCAACCCCGAGGGTTCCGAACACTTATAGGACGTAATATATTCAGTGAGATTCATGGTGCCATCGACGCTGACCCAGACACCCCTCGAAGTCGTATTTGTCGTTTGTGTGCTGCGGAGGTGTTCTTCGCGGGTCTCAAGAATTGGTGGGTCCGAGAACGGCAAAAAGGTTTCTTAGAACCGAGTGTTGCCAATCGCAAAGATTGTCCTCATGGTGAGACCTGCTCTCACCAAAAGGATTTTGGTGTGTAACCTATATTTTGCCCCCTTGCGAAGTACTGATGATGAAATCACCTTCTCCACTCAGGACACGCCCGTGAATGTAAGTGCCTACGACAGCGGGATGTATCGGTCCACTAATGCGAGTCTTTAAGTCAACCACATATTTATGAGAAGTGGTCCCCTTCCAGCTCTTGTCCCCTTGGATGCCGGATCATCGGTAGCAAACGCTGCCCCAGAGACTCTACCACCCGTCTTGGATGTACGGGAAGATTCTGTTGCATCTGCACCTGCTACCCCGGATTTTCGAGACGCCATCGATACTTTCCTGTAACAAGATCTTTTGGTTCTGGTACTGGAAAGTATATGGTCCAATAGATACTACAGCTTAACAACTGGTATAATCAGTAGTACAGATCTCACGACAATATGGCAGAAATTCATTGTCCAGAGAAGCACTATACTAAGATATATTACCCTATGTTATATAGGCTGGGGTTGGCTGTCCCTGAAATCTGTGGTGGCGTCCGGGTGGTTAGGGCCAGGATTATTATTCGGTTTTGTTCTTCTGCTATCTAACTGAATGCGACTGGCCAGGAGTGATTGGGTGGTTGGACTGAATGGGGCAAATGGCAAAGTCTTCTGTAGATGTGGCTTGGACTGAGGTGAAGAGTCGAGGGAGGAATTGGGACGGTGATGTACTGTCCATTTGGCACGTGTCGGACTTTGTTGTAGATCGGGGGTCTGCTTGGTATGATGATTTGCCTCGTCTCCACTTAAAACGATCGTAAATTCATCTTCCATGCCGTTCCCGTTGTGCCTCGTCGAGTAATCAGATACCTTGGGATTCATTCCTTTACTGTATGACGTAATTGGCGTCTTCAGTATATGATTGGCAGACGAAAAAGAACTTCGCGAGCTGGAGGAACTTGAATTCGGGGTATGATGCGTACGTTCAGCAAGAATCATGATATTACGCCCAGTAACATCTGTTAATATGGGCGAAGGCCTCTGTCGTGTAGGTGTGGTAGGCGATTTCGAACGTATACTAGTCGTGATTAGCGAAATCGGGCTCACGGGTTTACTGATACCCGTATTATGAGAAGTTGTTTGCATTTTAGGCGTCATTGGTGCCGATTTCTGCAAGAACATTCCTGTGGCAGGAGAAGCTTTATGCCACTCATCAGAAGCCTTGGATGAATGAGAGCGGCGATGCGTCCTAAGATTCTCTGCTGGCGCGTGTTTCTCTCGTGTCCGTGATGGTGACAAACTTGGTTCGAGGATTGACTGACGCTTGGGCCCATGCATCAGAGAAGGAACGGAATCCGGAGGTCGATATGTCACCGGAGTTGTGCGTGGCTTCTCACGGCTCATTTGAGACTCTGATTTTTTTACAGGAGGGGAGGATATGTTATCGCCCCGAGATACTAACATTGATAAGTTGACAAATTCGAAATTTGTCATTGAGATGCACTCACCATACGAGGTGCCACTGGGTACGCCGCTACCGCCAAGTGTTCTCCAACGCGCGTCTGAAGTTCCTCTTGGCCGAGAAGAGAAAGCACTACCACCACCATCATCGTGAGAGTTGTCGTTTTTGCCATTTGCTCCATTAGGTCCACTTGAGTCTCCAGAATGTCGGTCATTCCCATTGTCCTTGTCCTTGTCTTGTCGGGATTTTGAAGGTTTCTTCTGGGTATATGACTGGAGAAAACATATCAGGGTGATGAGCAGGAGAACGGAGGAGGTTATGCACACCATCACGGTCTTGAGGGCTCTATATAAGTGGATTAATTAGTTGATAAGCTTGAATTTTATGAAAAAACTAGCCTGATTTGCAGACTTCTACAGCTGCATAGAGTAGCAACTTCATACACGCCCACTGACGTCGAATTTGTGAGAGCCCCGTGCATTGCGTGTTTCGCAAGCGATACCAGGTGGTCTAATTGATAAGTCGCTCCAAGAATCAGTAACTGACTTAATACCGCAGGACTATGCTGGAGCGGGGTGATGAGAGCCATCGAATAGAAATACTGTAGCAAGGCCATCGTAACCGGCCACGGTTCTGACAAAAAGAGCTGGCGAGGAGTGAGACGAGGATCGAGTTGAGTGTCTCCCACACTAGCTGTACCAGGGATGGTAGGAAGCTCGGCATGCATAGCGGAAGCTGGCAGGCGGCTCAATGCAGCCTGAGCTCTTTGTAACATCTGGGTTCGCTGAAATTTGAACCAGGGCCAACGTTCTTCCAGAAATTTTCGAGAACAAGGTATTTTTCGTCCATCATCGCAAACAATCTCAAAATCAGTTAGACACCTCTCCTCAAGAGCTGCAAGGCCAAGTTCTTGCATACGAATATCAACCTTCAGTGAAGGTGGCTGATAGATCCCGAACGCCTCCAAGTCAATGACTGCGACATGGTCCCAACTCAACAACCGATGGTTATAATCATCGACCAAGTTCCCATTCCTATTCCCGAAAATGAGGAATTTATTGCCCTCCGCCCAAAGGCAGCCCCTAAACCAAGAACCAGTTTCAATCGCCTTTCCGGGGTCAATGCGAGACCAGGTCATAGATACTAGATCCAATACCCAGATGGAAAATGATTGATAACTGTGAGCAAGATAGGTACCAGCGATGATGAGATATGTGCCGAGAACGGCGCCTGTGGGGAAACGAAGACCAGGAGGAAGAGTGGAGCCTGTCATATGGTCGGAGCGGTCCTCAATTGTGAAATCAACGTCGGGTGAGGGAGAAAATACTTCGAGCTCTCGTTTGACGTCGGTAAACTAAATTTGAATACAATCATAAATAAGCGCCAAGTAGTAAGATAAAGGTAACCCACATTGTAATTGCTGTACAAAAAGATTTCACTGGGATGCTCATCAGTCGGATCGGCGGTGTAGGAGAGATGTGAGAGAGCGTTTGATGGAGTAACTTCTGTCAGCGGCGTCGTCTTGTCCATCTGGAATCTGGTTCCAGGAGGACCGAGCACCGAGATCGAGCGCGAAGCTTGGGCCTCATCTTTGGGTATGCGAACTATCGATGTTGAGGCAACGGCGACGCTGCGATAGGTACCACAGTGCCGAGGGTAATCTCGTCTTTGGACCCAACTTTTCTTCGCGAGGTCATAAACACAGACATCATCCAACCAGGTATTAAAAAAGTCTTGACCTCCGATGATGAAGAGTCGATTGGAAGTCACAGAAGATAGGTGGGCATAGCGAGCACGCGGAATATTGGGATCCTCAAGCGACGTGTCTGATGATCCTTCGGGCAACCAGTGCCGAGTTTCAAGGTCAAAAAAGCGGACATCGTTGAGAACGCAAAGGTCTTCCGGGTTTGGTGAGTCCGGCCGATTGCTCATGCCACCGAAGAGGACGAGATGGTTGTTCCCTAACATTGAAAATTCAACTACAAGACGACACTCCACATGACTGCACTCACAAGAATCAGTACTATGGAAATACCGAGGCCGCGGGGCACTGTCTTCGGGAAAAGGTTGAATGTATTCCCAGTCAAAAGTTTCCAGGTCAAACATATACAGGTCAGACGTCATTCGTCGCTCAGTAACTAAGCGACCTCCCTAGCGAGTATGAGCGAAACTTTGGACACACAGTTGCAATAGGGAAGTCCTCACGAAAAGATACATTTTAGAGCCTACTACGGTCGTAGAGGCACCCTGTTCAGCAGAAGAATCGACTCCCTGCTGCTTAGACGCGCGAGGGTAGGACACGTACCACCAGCTTTGGAGGAACATCCCCGGTGGTTTTACGGCAAAGAGTAGTTAGATCATAGATAGAGTGAAGCATTGGCATCAGACAAGGGGAGAGGGAATAAGACGAAGCACGGGGAGCATGGGAGAGTGTTCGGAGACTGCGACGGCTTTGTTCACTTTTGATGGCCGACACCTGCCGCTACTTATCGCTCTTCGTCAATCCCTCCCTCGACCTCCCGATGAATGTCATCATCTCTTCCTCTCCCGGAAAAATCAAGGTCCTCCCTCACCACCAATATGAAACACTTGATCATCTGTCGCCTTCAACCGTCAACCCGTCTCCCACCGAACAATTCGAGAAATGGTTCCAGGAGGCCATAGAGAGCGGTGTCCAGGAGCCAGAAGCCATGTCGCTCTCCACTGTCTCGCAATCTGGCATTCCATCAGCAAGGATCGTCCTATTAAAACAAGTCGATCCGCGTGGTTTCGTTTTCTATACCAATTACACTTCGAGGAAATCCAACGAGATTATATCCAACCCTCATGCCGCATTAGTACTCTACTGGAGGGAAATTCACAGGTCGGTGCGTGTAGTAGGCAGAGTGGAGAAGCTCTCCCGAGCGGAGAGTGATGAATATTACCAGAGTAGGCCTATAGGAAGCAAGCTGGGCGCGTGGGCGAGTAAGCAGAGTACGGTGATCGATGAACATACATTGGAAGATCGCTTGAAAAAGGTGAAAGAAAAGTTCAGAGTCAAAGAAGGAGACGAAGAGACCGAGGTTCCTCTCCCCGAATTTTGGGGAGGTTGGAGAGTTATACCACAGTTTGTCAACTAATATGATCGTTAAAGTTCGTGTTCTAACATCAGCACAGTGAGGTTGAGTTCTGGTCTGGAAAACCATCACGCTTGCACGACCGCATAAGATACCTTCGAGTGGAAGGTTCGCCAGAAGAGCAGCCGCAGTGGAAAATTGATAGATTATCACCCTGATATCAGTCAATGATAGAAATGAAAAGATTTTGTTTATTCCGCTTCCAATCGTGTACGTTTAACTCGATAAGTTTCCATTTACGGATTGCCAGCAGACTCTAGACCACTTCTGCAATAACTCTTTCGCCTCTTGGTCGTTCCCTTTGACCCATTCCTTAAGAGCATCACCCTGCAAAGCTCGGCCAAAGGAAAACGTTAACGACGGGAGGCGGGCAAAAGGAGACGGTGGCTGAGAGCGATTCACAAGGGCGTTCAAGGCCGCAAGATAGTGTGTGGCCAGCGTAGGTGTCAGTCCGCCTAAACAAAAAGTCAGATAAAGAAAGCGACAGTATATGATTTCAATGTACCAGATAGGAATGCAACCCCAGGAACAGAAATGGGCACGGCGCGAGCGATTACAGTCGCCGTAGCAAAGGCAACGTCCTCAGGCGTGCATTGACTCCTGTTCAAATTCTTTAAACCAGGCTGGGGGAAGGACGGTTTGATAACAGATCCTGTATTGGATAGGGCACTCAGGTCGCATTATCCTGAATGATGCACGCATTAGTACTGACCTTCGAGTAGCACATTATATGCCTTCATGCGCTCGTAAATCATCGAGATCGCTTTCTCGTGAACCTCAACACTTCTGGCCAGATCAGCATCCTGAGAAAACTCAACGTCAGGTTCCACGATTGGAACCAATCCTGCCTCTTGGCTGATAGCGGCAAACCGACCTAAGGTTTCGGCTTGTAGATCCAGAGAAGTTTGCGTAGGTAATCCTTGTTCCTGTGAAGTGCAAGCGATAGTCACACGCCACTTGGAGAAACGTGCACCAGCTGCCCGAGCTGCTTGAAGACGACCAAGCAACCCATCGAGTCCTTCAACTATGAACTCAGAAGGTGAACCAGGAATGGGCATAAGCTCCCCGTTGGCGCGTACGCCGGGAATTATGCCTTTATCTGTGAGAATGGGTGCAAGCCCAAAGTCGATTAAGGTTTCTAGATAGAGGATAACACCAGAGATATGTTCTATGTATAAGATGCCGTCAGAGGGGTCATATTTACCTGATGATTGCTTACCATTGGAAACGGCATAATAAGCAAACTCCCTCCATTTCTTCCTGCGTTCCCTGTTTTCTTCCGAGGAACAAGTCCTTTCCTCAAAATCATTCAACGGAGCACTGTCAAGGAGAGCCTGAATAACATCGGGCGATTCATCGGTGGCGTAGATGCCCTTTCCACGAGGATAGACAAGTGCACTGGCCGTCTTGATCAAGTCATGAGCGGCATGTGGAGACAAACAGGGTTGGAGAAAGACATCCGGCGAAAGTGGGCGAGGAAGTTGAGACGTCAGATCCGGACTGGCGAAGAGGTTAGGAGGGACTGATTCGAGCATAGCTTACTGTGCTTGGAGCGACGGGAGAGATGTTCCGATAATCCAGCAATCGAGAATACGCCTGCAGTTATTTTTAGATCACCCGTCATGTGCTCGGAGCGAGGTCATAACGAGAATCTTTATCGCTATGTACACTGTAACTTCTTTGGTCTTTTTTTCCTGTAGAAACCAAGTTCGGTCGGCCAATTAGTGTTGTATGAAAGCCCAAGGTCGAAACGTCGAGTCGCAGATAGAATCGACATAGGAGAGCGCGATATCTGTTGGAATCCTCCTACTCAGCTCGACTGGCATAGTCCAGCTTCTGGCAACGTTCAGCGAGCCAGGTTTTGACGAGGGGTTGTTTGGAAATTGGTTGGAAACACTTGACAGCGAACGGAGACTTGCACTTGTTTTGTTTACTCTTGTTGTAGTTGAGAGGGTTGTGTGCACAACTTTTCATCATTACACCGAGCGCGTACTTACTACATTGTACATATGCTCCTGCGAAATATACCACGACTCGGCACCCGCATCCTCCACTCACGCCGGCAGAGCACAAATTCCAGTTCAGGACGTGTCGAAGACAGTGACTTTCGGCCATCTTGGGTATATGTTACTTCACGTTTGGTGAATTTTACTGTCATCCCCTGTAAGTTGCCGTTAAGCTATCAACCTAGTCTCAACTAATAACAGCACTAGGTATTTTGTTATATTCGGTGTTCTTCTATGACTTTGGGGATGGAGATCATGTCTTCAAGCCAGTAAGCTGTCTATACCCAAGTCAGATGAAAAATCGCTTATATTGTGACTACCAATGTGGACAGGTACGGAGATGGGCCCAGGAGCAAAAGGCTGCCTTTCTAACGCTCTCACCCGATGAAAAACGCGTACTTGAAGCCAATGCGTCCAAACGGTCGGAAACATGACCCGCTTTGTAGCAATCAATCCTTCGAAATGTTGCATGACGACCCGAATGGAATTTGGGTCAAGAGGTCCCGCATACACTTTCCATATACAAGGACATGGTTCCAAAATGTCACTGTTTAGAACTTGGAAGATGGGAATAGTTGGTCTAACACTTTTGACATTGCGTAGAGTTTCGGTGGGCTCCGGATAGAAAATGCATACGTGAAAGGGCTTCATGCTTTTTGTCTGGCAACCGGTATGAAATCTAACATCTGAGCTGTCAAATGGATATAGACATGATCATGTTGGATTCCTTCGCTCCCTCACCAGACACCTTAATTCGAAGGAATCACGAGTGATAGGCTCTTGTCATTCGCAAGCAGAACAATGAACTTGCCATGCAGGAATGTTATGAACCATCTTCTTATTTTCCGCATCACTCTGACTCCTTTATCTGCGGTATAACAAAATCCACTGACTCGTCATATATTACAAGTCATGATTCAACTCACAACAATATGGTTCGTCTAGCTACTATATGAAATTCTGAAAACCGGTATTGTAAAGTTCCAGTCCAAACTAGAACTTTGGAACTAACTGCTCGTTTTCATCTAAAATCGTCTCGACTTAGGAGTCCGTTTTCACAGATAACAGGAATGCCCAAGGAAAGGCGATAGGGTATGTAAGCACTTGCTCAATACTTGACGTGAGCTCGACGCGTCATACTTCCTTAAAAACTTCAGTCCATTGATGGAGTTGGGATACCTGGTGAAAAGGAGATTCCGGCAAATGAGGATAACCAAGAAGACGGAGAGCAATCAGAGTAGAACGAATGGCTGAAAGAGAAGAGGATACGGAATTCAGGCGACAGGCTTTCTGAATGGACTAGACACTTTGAAAGTGATATGAGTGAGGGTGAAAGAGATAGGTACTACACAATGCGATAGTAGACAGACGTAGACAGCCATCATCATGAACTGATGTTTGCTCACACCACCTGGCAGTCTCAGCATGCTTTCTAGACCTCCCACTCGACCTCCCCTCATTACCCCCTCCGCCTCACCACAACCGCCACCTTCGTCCTCCCAGAATGACCTACCTTCCCCATCCAAACGCCAGAGAATCTCGTCACGCTCTTCCAGCGTCAGACGCTCCGTCAGCGTTGCAGACACCACACTCGATTTTCCCAAGGAACGAGAAGCGTCAATGGCGCGCATGCTGGACACTTGGTCCCAACTTGCTGAGCGATACTCCCGGAGATTGGATGAAGATGACATAGTGGACATACGAACTGGCGAAATCGTCAAGGATAATGGCTTTTGGAAGGCGACCCGCAGGTTCAACTTTGGTGAAGCTCTTCAGCGCGATGACACGGAGGATTCCGTTGACGATGATTCGGAGGACGACGAAGGCATTGACGAATTGGACGCTTTTGAAAAAGAACGCAGCTACATAGAGGATGGTTTCGCGAAAGATCTGCAGCAGAAATTACTCACACATGCGGACCATGGCGTTACCAATGATCTAGATGAATTTCTTGAGGCGGAACAACGTAGGAAAGATGAATACGGCAGTGATGTAGAAGAAGACGAGTTGGAACTCCCTCTTAAACATAACCAAGACTGCGGGTCACCTCTCTATATCACCTCAGGTAGCGATGTGGAGGAAGGATTGAGCAATGCCATTGATCAGGGCGCGTCCCCTTCGCGTGTACGTGGATCTCCCAGGAAAGAGCAAGAATCAGAGGACGACAATGACGATGACGATGAACTCGATAATTGGGACCCTATTGAAGGTAGCAAGATCATCCCAGTTCGAGACTTGAGTACGTCCCCTCAAGTAGGCGCAACCGAATCTGATGAAAAAATTGTCGAAATTCCCGCTTCACATTCAAAATCAACGTCTAGTAAGCGACGAACGCCTGCTGTTCAAATATACACGCAACCGCCTTCACATTCCCTTCCCAATTCTTCAGATTCGGACCCTGTCTTTTCACCTCGTTTTTCGCCCGCTGATCATGTTATTGGGTCTTCATATATCCCTGGAGCTAAAGGCATTTCGATGCCTTCCTCGCCTTCAAAATCTCACCCCACAGGGACTCAGTCCATTGGATCACGAGCCCAGGCTCCCGAAATAATAGAGATCAGTGACGATGAATATCCCGAGCACCCAAGTAAATCAACAAAATCTCCATCCTTATCCCCATCCCCCTCTCCTGTCCGTCTACTCGTCCGCAATAGGCGTCGAAGTGTCGTGCCACAAGTTGTGATTACAACATTACCACCTCGACAAGCCCAAATGAAGTGCAACGGCGCGGCGACTACACTTAATACATCGAGTACTACTGCGTCAACTAAGCAGACGCAAAAATCTGCAGCTTCAAGACCATCTGTGAAACCCACTCAGTCAGCTAAGAGTATAAAGAAAGCTGCGATTTCAGGACCATCTAAACCTCCTCAGTTGGTTAAGGTCGCAAACAAAGCTGCGGCTCCAGGAGCACCATCTAATTCTACTACACCGGCTAATCTTCTGAAAAAGACTACTCCTGCGGCAACGCCGGCCAAGCTGCCATCCGTGCCAAAGTCAGTTCCAAAGCCCAGGAAGACTGACGGATACATGAAAACGAGAATCACAGTCCCACAGAAGATAATTACAGACCTGCACCCCGACGGTGATCAGGGTGCCCCGGACTCAACCGCTTCGGACTGGCAGCATCGGGGAGCCAGCACAGAGGCTGGAGATCAACTGGCTATCCCACCATTTCCTGCCAATAGTCCGAAGGAACCTCAAGCGAGCAAATCGCCACCGTCAAAGCGGAAAGGTCATAAGCGTAAACGTTCCTCGTCTGCATTCGAAGAGTCTGCAAAGGTCGAAAAGAATTTGTCGTCTCCACACAGGGCTACCTCTAAAGGTGAGACAGTTTCTTACGGTACCTATCACCTTAGAACAACACTTGATACGGACATCTTAGGGCGGGCTCGATCCCGCAGTGCAGCGCCCCGTAGATCCTCTCGACGCTCTTCATCGCGATCGAGGCATTTATCTGACGATGACAACCAGTCAAGCTCTAACGAGGATATGAACTACAAGCGCCATCCGTCGCGTCTCCCCTCTGCCGCTGTAATTCCTCGCACGCAACCCCCCTACACCCCGCATACTCCATCTCACCACTCTGGAACGTATCCACCCTTTGCAGATAACCGAGCGCAGCAGATCATAACTCAAGCTATGCATCAACTTGCGGCCTTATTCTGGACGCCGACTCATCCAATCCCAGCCAATCCGATGTATCCTTATCCTAGTCCTCATCATACATACCCGTCCGTTGGACCGACTTTCCTGCATTCAACCCCTGACCATCCTCATCCTTATCCTTTTACTTTTGACCCGTCAATATCAACTGCGTCCTTACCTCCTAGTTCACCTGAACCACCTTCATCACCTATCAAACCCCGAGAGCGGCGAAAGTCTCTTGTATCAAGGAGTTATTCAAGAGGAAGAAGGGTCTCTTTTCGCGCCGACGAAAAAGGCGACGAATCCTCAGAGGGCGATGAGTCGGAATCTAAACATCGCCATTATCATGCAGCTGGAAATAACCTAGTGATGAGCGAAAGGTCCTCCAGTCCTTCGCCATCAACGCGGAAGGAGAAGGGAAAGGGAAGGGAGGAAATTGACCCTCGACATTTCGTCTCTTCAGGGTCCGAACATGAGAGTGACGAGAGCACTTCTGAAAAGATCCCTAACAAAAACGCACGTGTCGCATCTGCGAATGCTCAGAAACCCAGAACAGGACGTGCAACGAAAGACAGAGCAGTTGCATCGGGCTCCTCGGATCCTGGTTCCTCCAAAAAACCCTCCAAACTTTGGAAAAACAGTGGAGGTTCGAAAGAACGATTATGATATTCTATGTGATATTCGGTATATAGTATGGCTGCATATCTTGTGTTTTTATGGATTTTTGGCTTGGTAGGTTGCTCTTTCACTTCGTGAGTTAGCCCACTCAAGTTCAGTTATGTCAGTATTCAGTTATGTAACTCCTTTTGGATTAGACTTTTAATCTATCATTCAAGCGATATCAAACCGCTGGCCTCCAGTATTTGCCTGGGTATTTCCGGGCACCTTTTGGCGTCCGACTGCCTCAAGACTGCTTCATGCCCTGCGGTGGACCAGAGTCAGATGGACTTGAGATCGGGAATACCAGTGTCAAAATCAGATGGACGGGAATGGAACCACGAATCTTCTGATTACACACAAAAGAATGTTAGCTGTGAGAACGTCTGACCTGACAGAAGCCGGAACCCGAATAGGATCTCTTCAGTTCACCAAGCCCATTTCGCATCTTCCTTTATGGCATTCATATTGAAGTCCTACCGCCAAGTCATTCCTTCGAGAGTCCTACAAAGGCGGGCTCTCATTCCCGTATCTTCACATCGTCCATCAAGCCCTCTTCCATTCTCGTTTCGCCGACACATACACCAAGAGAGTTCTACCGCAAAAGGTGATGATGCAGCTCCTATCAGTGCCGTAGGAAAGAGCGACCACTAAGTGTACCAGGAAATAGCGAGGTCTATAAACCAAGAGAATCTCAATTACCCGCATCATACCAGGTCGGTGGTCATGCTCTACTCCTTGTCGCTGTGGTGGCAGGCATTTGCGGTTTTGCAGCCGCTCGTTGCAATATTTTTGGCTCTCCTTCCCAATCACGTCCTACTTATGGATCACCTGAAGATTTCCAAAAAGCGATTCGAGAGTTACAGGATACGTTTAGTGCGGAGGAGGACGAAGCTGGAGACATCATCTCAACAAATCCAGACGTGCTTCATGCACATGGTTTCTCGACCCTTGTGCACCATGATGGTAAGTATTATATTTCATTCATGGTCGGAGAACATCGAAAATAATACCGAAATGCAATAACTCGGCATTTGACTGGTAGGTATGATGCATGACGTTGTTATATTCCCCCGGTCGACCGAAGATGTAGTCAGGATTGTGAAGATTGCAATAAAATATAGGATGCCGATTACTCCATACTCCGGAGGTACTAACCTCGAGGCTCA
This sequence comes from Agaricus sinodeliciosus, assembly GCA_022315185.1. Taxonomy (NCBI): domain Eukaryota; kingdom Fungi; phylum Basidiomycota; class Agaricomycetes; order Agaricales; family Agaricaceae; genus Agaricus; species Agaricus sinodeliciosus. The sequence goes on along the minus strand of JAHTMV010000055.1, from coordinate 1,407,774 downwards.
AACACGTGGTGTATGTTCATATTATTCAGCCATGGTCCCCTGCCCTTCAGTTAATTGTTGTTCAGCACCCTGTTGGTGGTATGTGTGTCGACCTATCGAATATGAACAAAATACTTGAAATTCATGGTACGCAAAGACACGGTGAAATTAGTACTGAAAATTGACAGTCTAAATTCCTTAACTAGAGGTGGATTCAGATTTAGTATGTCAGCCTGGAGCTGGGTGGGTAGAGATCAACGAGACGTTGAAGGACAAAGGCAAATCACTTCCCTTTTGGCCCAGGCTGACCGCTTACTCATTTTAATTTTAGGGATTCCGTTATTTGTTCCTGTAAGATACCTTGGCTCTTCCGGGTGAATTGTCCGTGTAACGAAGAGATTCACCTTAGCTCGATCCATCCCCGGATGCCACTATAGGTGGCATGCTGAGCACCGGATGCTCCGGCAGTATGTGGGGTTTGAAGTCTTTGAATTAGCCAAGCTGATGTTGTGAATAGCAAACGCTGTCCGGTATGGTACCGCAAAGGCTGAATGGTTCCTCAATGCCGTATGCCAAATGGTCATAGAGTCTACAGTTCGACAGTGACTAATTGTGTGTGTATCTAGACAGTAGTCCTTCCATCGGGAGAAGTTATAAAGACGCGCAGGCGGTCGCGAAAATCCTCTGCAGGACCCGACATGACGAAATTGTTCGTTGGCGCTGAGGGAACATTGGGAATAGTGACTGAGAGTGCGCTTCATTCGCCCCGTCGATTCAGATATTTGTTGTCGATAACTTAATCCTCACAGTTACAGTTCGGCTGGCTCCCGTAATGCCTACAACAGTTGCTCTAGCTAACTTCCCGAATGTCAAGAGAGCTACAGAAGCGGTAATTGAAATTCTTAATCAGGGCGTTGGGATTCGTACGTAATTTCATTCCGATCATGACATATTTATGATCATCTTTGTAACAGAATGCATAGAACTCCTTGACGATGTTTTTATGACCGCGCTTAATAAGTGGCAAACTGATACCGCGGAAAAGCCCAAATACGTTGTCAAGGACCATCTTTTCTTCAAATTCCAAGGTCCCACACCAGCATCCCTCAAAGAAACTGCTTCCATAGTAAAGAAAATTGTGGAGAAGCATGGCGGTGAGAATTTCACTATTGCGCGTAACGATGCAGAAGCGGAAGAAATGTGGAGCGACCGAAAGAACGCTCACTTTGCGGGATTATCTATGATACCAGGAGCGAAAGGCTGGCCTACGGATGTTTGTGTTCCGATATCTAAATTACCACAACTGGTGTACGAAACAAAAGAAGACATGAAGAACGTGGGATTGGTAGCACCAATTGTGGGGCATGTTGGCGATGGAAATTTTCACGCGTTGCCTTTAATGTCTAACGAGGAAGATCTAGAGAAGGCGAGGGAAGCGGTTCATAGGATGGTGAGGAGGGCCATTGCATTGGATGGAACTTGTACAGGAGAACACGGCGTGGGTGTCGGGAAGAAAGAGTATCTGGTGGAAGAGCTTGGGGAAGGGACGGTGGAGTTGATGAGAACTATCAAGAGGACGATTGATCCTCTGAATCTTTTCAATCCAGGAAAGGTGCGTCTCTGGTTGGGATTCTGTATTAATAGGATAAGGAGTTTTGATTCTTTGCGACTCTAGTTGTATCCTGATCCTGCACCCAGAAATGCACCGGAACACTAGCGTTGGATACGTGGACGTCAGCGCCTATCTATGCACTTGATTGATAGCACGACTCAATTTCTTTTCTTCTTTCCTTCATAGGATTTGCTAACGAGACATCATGTATCAATTACTACAAACCGTTGTGTAGTAATATTCCTTTACGCGAGAATGCTGTCTCAGTTGAGTTGTACTTTGTATCGCCTTTAGTTTCGTAGCTTCCTTTCCCCGTGAACGAAGACAGTGTGAGAGGTACACCATAGTTCCGATCCCCACTGGAAAACAGTGACTTATGTGATCAGTGGGTATCGGTTGCGACGGTTGGGATCCTGTGGCCGACAATGATAGGGGTTATCCCACTGGAAATCCAATGTGCGACGGTCTCGCGTCAGTGGGATAGCCAGTGGAATCCGGCAAACAGTTGTTGGCCATTGGAATGTAGTGTTCGAGACTGATTTCACGCGGCCAGGGATTCACTGTTTTTCAGTGACAATCGGAATGGTGGTGTAAGATGGTGCACCGTGCAAGGACGGATGGGGAAGTGCCCTTGAAAGGGAATCTATCACTTTTCTTCTCCCACTTCCTATTGCTGATATTTGCTACTCAAATAAACCACCATGCCACCGGTGCGACAAGAGTTCAATGCCAAAGGCCGTCAATCTACTGGAGGAAAGAGGAAGAAAGGTAAAATCAAGAAACGAAAGTCAGGGGGACCAGTCAAGGATGACGACCCGAACGTTGAAATAATTGCAACGAAGAGCACAGAAGAGAAGGAACAAAGCAAACGAGAGCAACTGAAGGAGGAGGCATGTTGTGTCAGACCTGCAAAGGGCTCACTATACTGAAGATGATATGAAGCTTCGTTCACAGGCAGATAATTGGAGCAGCAAGAAGAAGAAACGACTCGAAAAATACATTGTATGGCATAGGTGCTTGAAAGATTACACCAAATGTGAACTAATTTTTTTCTATAGGATAAAAAATTGAAAAAGGAGGAGCGTGTTCTTATTTTAGAGAAACTAGCGTGCGTTTTGCTCTCTCAGCTATGATGGAAAATAAGTTTAGTGGATGCTAGTAAGTCTCAGCATGGCGTTGATTCCTTGCTACTACAGTCTTCTTCTACCTTGGGAACAGGGAAGCCTGCGACACATCAAGAGCGTATGGAAGTGGATGAAGACCTACAGGTCAAACAAATTTTGCGAGGTCGAAGTGGAAAGAGGAAACGCGGTATTTCTGGAATTGTCGATGCGATTAATGGCGATTCAGATTCGGAGAGTGAGGACAAGGGATTGAGCGGCTCAGATACGGACCTTGATGAAAGTCGATCTATGCCACCAGAACCCTCCGCTAGAGCCGAAAAAATAGACAAACCACAAAGTATAGATGGCCGTCCGCTCATGAAGACATCCGTAGTTGTCGGAAGTGCTCTACGGAGAAACGAGGATGGCACTGTAACAGCGCCAACCGTGAAGATTCGGCCGGAAAGGGTAAGGTTCCGCGAAATGAGGCTGGTTGAAGCCAATTCTGACAAGAGATATAGGCTGGCTTTGGGAAGTGGAAGAACTCACTTCGATTAAGTACTCAAAATAATGGCTCAGATGGGTCATTTGATAGTTCTGATTCTGCGTATGACTCGCTGTCAGAACATGAGGAAGACGAAGGCAGCTCACTAGGAGAAAACCACGACAGCCTAGACGAGCACGAGGCGGGCGAGAGTGCAGACGAGGAGGATGCGAGTAGCGATGAAGCCGAGGACAGCGATGATGGCAGTCCTGATTTAGAGGAAAGCAACAGAATACAACCCGAGGAGCAACACCAGAAAAAAAGCAATTTTAAGAAGTGGGCGACAAAGCAACTTTCGATAGCGAAGGGATATGTTGCGAGTCCTTCAAATTCACACAAAGAAATTCTTACAACAGCGTCCACAAAAGAGCGTCCGACAAAGCGAAGGAGGGTGATTGATGTCGACAAAATGCGAGGCCCTCTTGGTGAAGAATATGCGCTGCCCGAAAGCACTTTTGCGCGACGTGTCCTTCAAAATGCGAGCTTACAAACTGATACGAAAGCCTATGTCAAGAGTACAACCGTCAAACGCCCTTCAGACGTCCAGGAGGCTCGCCTTATGCTTCCCGTGGTGACAGAGGAACAACCTATCATGGAAGCTATCATACTAAACCCAGTCGTTATCATCTGCGGTGAAACTGGTAGCGGGAAGACAACGCAAGTACCCCAATTCCTGTTTGAAGCTGGCTTTGGCAATTGCGATGGTGGTAAGTGAGGTCGGGTTTATCCTGTTGCTACCGCTAACAGGTAGAAATAGATAATCCCGGAATGATTGGCATCACTCAACCACGTCGGGTTGCTGCTATATCCATGGCTAAACGAGTTGGATACGAACTGTCGCTGACTTCATCGCAAGTCTCGCATCAAATTCGCTATGATGCCACAGTGTCTTCATCCACCTCTATCAAATTCATGACTGATGGTGTGCTCTTACGAGAGCTGGCCACTGATTTTTTACTGAGCAAATACTCAGTTATAATCATTGATGAGGCCCATGAGAGAAGTATCAACACTGACATTCTCATTGGAGTGTTGAGTCGTGTCATCAAGTTGCGAGAAGAGATGTGGAAAGAAGGCAAAGAAGGCATGAAGGTCTGTTGGTCAATTCTCTATAATGCACGGTCATTGATGACTTCACCTAGCCTTTACGCCTGGTCATCATGTCTGCGACACTTCGTATCAGTGATTTTTCCGAAAATAAGAGTTTATTCTCAGTGTCTCCCCCTACTGTTAATATTGCTGTTCGTCAGCATCCCGTAACCGTCCATTTCAGCCGTCGAACGCCTGCGGACTATGTTACCGAGGCTATCAAAAAGGCCTCCAAAATTCATACCCGTCTTCCGCCCGGGGGAATTCTGATATTCCTAACGGGCCAAAATGAAATCACTGGAGTTTGCAGGCGACTTGAGGAGCGGTATGGACGAAAGGCTCTTGAACGCAAGCAAAAGGATCGTCTCAGTCGAACATCAACTGGAGAACAAAAGTTTCGTCGATCAAATGAAAGAACACATAAGTTAATAGTGAATCCCACTCAAGGTGCTCGTTGCATTCCCTCCTCTCTACTTTGTTGACTTTGGTATATAGCCGACGTTGAGGCAGAAGACATTGACAATGACGTTGAGGATTCTGCACCTGTGGACGAAAACTTTGATGGAGACGCGGCTGAGGAATGCAGAGATGACCTAGAAAGTGAAGGCGATGAAGACCTTGATAATGAGCTGGGTATTGACACAGAAGGTACGTGGCTATCTGACAGGATAAGGTGACACTCGTGAACGAATCTCCTTAGTTCCTATGCACATTGTACCCCTGTACTCTCTCCTGCCAAGCGAGAAACAGATGGACGTTTTCAACCCTCCCCCTCCCGATTCTCGCTTGGTTGTTGTGGCTACCAATGTTGCTGAGACTTCTGTAACAATTCCCGGGATTAAGTATGTTGTTGACTGTGGGAGGATGAAAGAAGTACGCAGGATGAAATTTTGAGGTAAATTCACACTGAAACTGGTCTTTAGCGCAGATATGATGTTGCGAATGGGATTCACGCATTCCAAATAACCTGGATATCAAAGTCATCGGCTGCTCAAAGAGCAGGTAGAGCAGGTCGGACCAGCCCAGGTCACTGTTACCGACTCTACTCTTCTGCCCTATATGAACACTACTTTCAACAATTCAATCCTCCCGAAATTCTTCGAGTCCCAGTTGACGCCATTGTTTTGCAGATGAAGAATATGCATATAGACGCCGTTGTCAACTTCCCCTTTCCTACTCCTCCAGATCGTTTTGCCCTCCAAAAAGCCGAAAATGTGCTTACACACCTCGGAGCTCTAAAGAAGTCAACTACCTTGACCTCGCAGCTAGACCCACTAAGCGGCCAGATTACTGATCTCGGAAGAACCATGGCATTGTTTCCCTTATCTCCCCGATACTCACGAATGTTAGCAGCCGGCCAGCAACATCAGTGTCTCCCCTACGTTATCGCAATTGTTTCTGCTATGTCTGTTGGAGATCCATTCCTACACGAAGAAGCCGTTCAAGTTGAGGATGATGGCCAGAGTTCTTCTGAGATTGAGAATGTTGCGCAGGTCTCTGGCGGGCGGTGGATGACAACAGAAAAGAAACAGTTACGGCGGAAGGCATATTTCCAAGTTCATCGAGTATGTTGATCTCGTCGTATTTGGTTCTCAACTTATCAGTCTATCGCAGGAACATGCGTCACTCGGAGAATTTACAAGTGATAGCTTGAAGATACTGTCAGTTGTTGGTGCTTATGAATATCATGGAGGGGCTGGTGGATTTTGTTCAGATCACTTCGTCAGGCTGAAGGTACGCTGCTTATAAACCAAAGCTCCTTCATCTCATCGTTCTCGACAGGCCATGGAGGAGACACACAAACTCCGGGTGCAGCTGACTAATATTGTGCAAATGTATTTCCCAACTACGAACGTTCAATTAACGTCCAAGCTACCACCACCCAATAGAATTCAGGTTCGCAGGTTTCACGTGGTCCTCATAGAATGGTGGTCATCTTTTCACAGATCAAAGTCTTGAAACAACTCATCTGTGCGGCCTTCATAGATCAAGTCGCTGTGCGCAAAGATCTCGTCAACCACCATGCCTCTTCAAGCGGTTCCCAATACAGTAATAGTCATAGTGTACCCTATCGAACTGTTGGAATTTCTGAGGACGTTTTTCTTCATCCATCATCGGTCTTGTGGAATCTGCCACCACCAAATTATATCGTCTTCCAGGAGGTCGTCAGAACGACACGAGTATTTGTCAAAGGTACGCGTCTTATCTAATTTGTATGAAACTCGTATCACTTCGTTCCGCAGGTTTAACGGCCGTTAATCCTGCTTGGTTATCCTCTCTTTCGAAGGCCACACCTCTTTGCACGTACTCCAAGCCATTCAGAGGAGTCGATGACGTGCTTATGGTAATACCCCGGTATGGTCCGGATGGCTGGGAATTGCCTGCAGTGAAAGTAGAAGGGCATCTATAAAGCTAATCATTTATTATGATACATATCCGTTAGATCTCATTTATAAATTACAAGGTGTCATATAGTTATTATGCATCATCCTGATCCATTTAAACGCATATCATTTGAGGATGCTGTATCATGTTTTCTTATTCTTGGGTATAAAGATATTGGGTGCTTTTTTCGGGCGCTTTATAGGTGGTGGTGCCGGACGCTTGACGTTCTCTTGCTTGGTCGATAACGATTCTTCGGCTGGTCTTTTGACCCCTATGACCTGCGATTTCTGAGGTTCGTTATTCGCATCGTTGTGAACGGAGGCACTATTTGCAGGCAGTTTGGTGGGCGAAGATGATTTGCTAGGCTGCGCATCTTTGAGTTCTTTAGGTTTGAATAAGAAGTTTGGTAAAGACGGGGGCATTTCTTCGGAAATTGACTTCGGTGATTTGGGACCATGTCTGTTGTTCGATGTAGAGATTGGTTTAATGAAGTAGGTATGATCTGCCTAGATCAGGTCACCGAACTCAGTTTTCGAATCGTGAGCAGGACTTAGACATACTTCAACCAAACGCGAGCGACCTCTTGCGTCACCGACAATTCTGCGCCAATTGGGATCACTCCTTTCTAAAGTAGCCGCGTTTCCTAGAATATACAGAGAGGATTTCGCCCGCGTTAAAGCAACATTCATGCGTCGCACGTCTAATGATAGCGTAAAGAAGAATGGAAGGGAGGAACTGAGATCTTACCCGATAAGAAGCCGACCGTCTGCAGGCCAGGACCTGCTCGAACACATGACAGAATGATGATATCCTTTTCCTGTCCTTGAAAGCCATCAACAGTATTGAAATCAACGCGACTAAGTATCTCCTTCCCGAATCGTTGTTCAAATTGACGCTTGAGCTCGGCAATTTGAGCTCTATACATGGAAACGATTCCGACACGGTAATCAATGTCACTCGTGTCTTGGCCATACTCACGCCGAAGTCGATTAAAGAGCGCTACAGCAACATGGCATTCCGCTAAATTCTTGATTGAGTGCCTGCTCGTTTCCTCGAGACCTTTGGATACATTGAAGAACTTGTAAATTCCGAGATGGGCATTCTTATGCCACGGCTGGGCTGTTTTTTCGGCCATGCTTGGACCATCTTTGAGTCTGCCTTGGTAAAAGACTGAACTTGGTAATAGGCTGATTTCGGGGTGCATGCGATACTGAATACTAGACCAGTGCTTAGAGAGTTAAGGAGCGAGAAACAGAGGTAGTTTACCTCAAGAGATGGACGGCGTCAGGTTGGGATCTCTGCATTCGGACAAATAGTGATTGGTTGTATCGGTATTTTGACGCCTTGAAGAGGGTCAGATGCCTGTATTATACAATGTTCAATGCGTACCTCTTGCGAAAGGACTGTGGGTGGTAGCTGCTGGGGATCTCCGACTAAGATACAACGCTGGCAACTATATTTGAGGGGAATGAGGGTGCTAAGTTCAATGGCCTGAGCGGATTCATCGACGATGATCATGTCAAAATCGAGCCGCTCGATAATTTCATGGCCAGCACCCGATAATGTCGAGCAAATCACATCAGCTTCGAGAAGGATTTTTTGTCGTGTTGATCGTCGTAAAGCGTCTAGGGTTCGTGAAGCTGATTTTTGTTCATCTTTGAGGCGATCCATGCGGCCAGCAAGACTTGATCTACGCGCATTCAACTGAGCAATGTCTGATTGGACGGTGGCGAGCTGGGCTGTGTTCGGATCTTCTTCAAGTTTCCTGTGCAGCTGATCCTTCTTAACCCTGATTCCTTCGAGTTCTTTTCGTATTGTTATGATTTCTCCATTACTATCACCGCCATTCGGAGGATCAATCTCCAGGTCAACTAGATAGTCAAGTGAAATATCCTTGACCGAGGGGTTCATCGATTGTTCAGTACCGATACGGACCACTTTGATAGCTTCTCCACGCTTTTCGGGCCCTCTGTAGCCATCCTTGATACGACGTGCTATTTCATCAATTGCGGCGTTACTCGGTGCACACAGCAGCACCTTGGGCAGCGGCGGCCGCTCAGGAGGGTGCCCCTTTCCAACCTGTATAGGAACAGGCGGTCGGTTTCTCTTGGAAAGGGCCAACGAGACTAGACCACAGATTGTCGATGTCTTTCCGGTTCCCGGTGGCCTTCACCGCATCAGTGCTTGTTCAATCTTAACGATCAACATTCTCACCCTTGGATCAGCGAAAATCCATTAGTTGCCATACTTTTCAAGACCGCTATTGCCTGAGGTTCATTAATATTGAAATCAGACATAGTCTTTCGAATTTCTTGTTTATTGGAAAGTTCAACGTTTTGTAGTCGGGGCCGGAGTATAGTGTTAACGAAGTCGTAGTAGGGCAATGATTGGAGTGCGGCATACTCCCGGTGGAGAGTGCTCAAGCTGATTCCACTTAAGTGTCGATTAAGTTAATTCTGTCACAGAAGTAACATACCTGAACACTTTACTTATCCTCCACGACGTGGAGATTTGAAGACCAGGATCCCTTGCACCATCTTTCAAGTAGCAGCGTAAAGAAGCTTGAACTCCCTGGTAGTTAGACGTGAAGCTTTTTGTTTTTGCCATGACACTATCATTAGTGTGTGAGTTCCGAAGTAGAACTACGTCTGTCTCCTGGGAAAGGTAATAATCCTTTCTGACGTTGGTTTCATAAACGATATCAAGCTCGAGCCATTCATCTGCGTATTGCTTAGATGTAATCTTGCATTCTAACGTCTCTTGTGGCTCATCTTTTGCCTGTACAATCTGTGCCCAGCACTCTAACATGAGAAGAGGTTCAAAAACGCGGTGATAGTGGTTGAGGTCCATGAAGATATCGGGTATGGGGTTGAGTTTCGTCTCGAACCCAGGGGGCATCGGTCCATCGTGGTCATAGTTCCATGAAAGCAAAGTGCGGTGAAGGCCAGAGATATCAGGCCTCATCCGCTTCTTCGCTCTCTGAGCTTCTTCACGTTGCTTGAAGCGAAACATTCTGATATCCTCCGCCATAGACGTTGTTGGGAGAATTTTGATTTGCTTGCGCTCAACCGGTTTCTTGATCTTGGGAGATTCAGCGAACTTTTTCGCAAGGCTCGCAAGGCCGCCAGCCGGAGCATCCGATTCAGATCCATCAGATTCAGAAGAGCTTTCTGAAGCCAATGCTGTTGCGGCTTCGTTTTTGTAGCGCGCTTTCCCCATTGGTCGCCGATTGAAGACTTGTCTCTCGGCAGCGGAGGAAAAAGTGAGGTCGGACTTCCCGGGCATGGAGATGTTTCGATTCCCTTTCACCTCGTCCTTTTCACTTAGAGAGTTGGCAAATGTAGGCTTGGTCTGTTTTTGCTTGACCATAAACTGCTTTTCAGCCCTAGTCTCCTTCTGCAAAGATAAAGAAGAATCTGGTCGTTTCGTCGGCTCGTGGAAAGACGATTTCTCCTTCGCCGGTTTATAAGACTTTCTGAACGCCTGTTCCGAGATGACCTTGATCTCATCTTCATCGGTATATACCGCGAGAGCTTCCTCGAGAGCCACTATACGAGATGCATCGAGCCGGCTACGTGTGTGATTGATGTCTTTGCGAGCAGAATCGACGTATTTTGTTAACTTTGAGAGTGCAGCTTCACAAGGCCGAATTCCTGTTTTACGAAAGAGGTCGAGCAGGGATTGAAGAAGGGAGAATGACTGATGGAGAAGCTCTTCATCGGTCAGCCGTAACCACCTCGTCAACTCGGTAAGAACATCCTGGAAGCAACTGATCATCTTCTGCCCTGTCTCGGATAGTCTGTCCACTGCAGCACTCGCTGTCCCTGTGCTTCGACCTTGCTGCCGCCGGTTAAATGCGTTTGCCGCACTTTCAATAACTTGCCACTGAGCTAACATATCCCGTCCAAAGATGAGGGCATCTCGCATCCACTCTACCATCTCTTCGTTATCAAAGTAGATCGACCACGCGGGTGTACGCTTGAAAATGACGGCAATAGCTTTTGACATCAAAGCCCATAGTTCAATCATTCGTGAAGCGGGCCCCTGAGAGTCATCGCATCGTAAGAATTGGGATCGACGAAGAAGCCCACTAGCTCCAGAGCAAAGAGCCTCAATGACATCAGTGAGACACCGAACCAGTGACTTTGACAGAGAACAAGCCTCGGGCACGGTTGGTGCATAAGCGCAAAATCTATTGAGGAACTCCACAAGTCCATCAATAGACGGATCCGGAAGGTTATCCAATAGGGCACGAATGCATTCCGAACGACCGTCGACATCGAAGGCTTGGCCAACAAGAGTCGTGGCAGTGGTGCGAAGGTCATCGACGGGAGAGAGTAGGAGAAGGAGTACAGCCTTGCCGACCTTGGGACGTCTGAGGACATCAGACAGCTGAGAGGACGTGTTGAGATCTGCAAAGTTCCTGACAGCATCCAGGAAACCGGCGCGATGTGCGGACAATGCGGAGTTTATCGCAGTCACCACAGCACCACCATTTGCATATGCTTTTCCAATGTCGGTGGCTGATGGAAGCGACCCAAAGGTACTCTCATTTATAATATCGATATGAGAAACTTCAGACACGAGTATAAGAACCCTTGCAAGGCCATCAGGATCTTGACGATGAATTGACTGGTAAACTTTGGGCCACAACCCAGTGCGAATAGACAATGCCGAGATTTGATTGGGTGGCTTTTTCAGCACAATAAGACCGAGGAGCCGGCATGCCTCTGTGATGGTAAAGGACGTCTGCTGAACGTCCGAAAGCAGAATTCCATCTAGAAGGTCCCTGAGAGCATGACGGGCTCGCGACCATTGTGGTTTATCGTAATCACGATGAAACGCTATACGAGTCAAAGTGTTGGCATGTATGTCCATCACAGACAGTAGAGCTTCCTTAGCTTTCGTATCAGATTGCCCACTCGCCTTGGCGAGAATTGAAGAGAGAAACTAATAATTAAATCAATTGATGGGCGCATCGAGGCAGTGTGTACACTCACACGCGCCGCTGATTCAAGTATATGCGAGCGTGCATCTCCAAACCTTTCATGCTGCAGCTCCTCGAGAAGAAAATCGGAGATTTTTGCTACAACAGTGTCGTAGATAGCTTCAATCTTTTGAACAGAGTGGAAATATTCGAATATCCAAGACAAGTAACGAGATTTCCCATTTGCTGAACCACTACTATCTGGTTTTTGTAAAAGGTTGCCGAAAGCAGAGTTGTTCTTGATGACATCGAAAACGGTAACAGGGTACTCGGATGGTTCACTTTCCCAAAAAGATGCCTCTAGGCGTTTAAGCAGAAAGTTGAAGCAGTACAATATCTCAACAAAGTCTAAAGGCGTTCGATGTTAAGCAAGTATATATCGATAAAAAGCGGAAAACGCACGGATCTCAGTATCACTCAGATGAAGCGTCACCAGCTTGCGGATGTCAACCTTGCAGCGGGAGCTTCGTTTCAAATACTCAACAGGGACAAAACGCGAGGCCGAGTTCAAACCCGCCCAGATCTCAGGAATATCCTGGGCGAAATGAAGGGAAGAGAAGGGCCCAGAGGAAGGTCCTGGGGAGTCCCGGGATGTGACACCATAAACAAGAGCCTCAAGGGCCTTCATATGGCTCTCTGTGAAATTATCGGCAGCAATTGGGCCCGATGGATATTGCGATAATTGGGAATTTGCCCACTGCCGCACAGCCGAGGTTCCCTCAACAAGTAGAACAATCACCCCAGGGGGAACTATTGCAGTGGGCCAGTCTTGAAAAATGGCGCGGGGGGGTATAGAGCAAATGATGTTTTGGATGCGAGGATTTGAAAAGATGGCCCAATTGGACATTATACGAAGTACAATGGGGGAAGGAATATCCGAGAGAGTCTGAACCACTGGATATGAATTTGCAGAAGTAATGCCAAAACGCACGAGTGACTTTAACATCTGTTCGACATCCCAAGAGTCAAAAGTTGTCCAAAAGTTGTCCATTATTGCAGAAGAAAATTTGGCAAAATATCTGATTACGCGTTGTGTGAGCCTACCAAAAGATGTAGAAATCCGTAGAACTCACGTCATTCTCGAAGTCCTTTTGACCTCTTCAAAGGCAACAATACAATCACAGCACCCAATAAAGCAAGTATTTAAATGACCTCGCCATGTCTCAGCCTCTGACCCGTCGTAGGCGAATAGCCTCAGAAGAAACGATGCGGCTCCAATTGTCGTTGAGCTTGCACGTTGACAAAACCAATGCAACTTGCCACTTGCGTCTTTGGATACAGCCAACAAGTGGTTGTAGATTCGCCCTAGAATTTGGTCTGTCACGCCAGTATTGTCAACGGGATCGTCGCGCAGGTGTTCGAGGAGAGTCGGAATGTCTTTATTTTCCATATGGGAAAAGCAACGCCTCGAACCAGTTGAAGAAGAAAAAAGCGAGAAGAACGAGGCGCTGGATTGGGCAAGGGATCGCGAAAAGGCGTCCCGCTTCCGTCCAGCAAATTGACGCTAATTGAAAGAGCGAGTACTAAAAACGACAGGAACGCGTGAAGTCACAGCCCTAATTAAACTTCCACGTGACTGGTTTATCTGCCTCGGTCAATCTATCTGGATTCTGGCACCTTCCGCTAGCAAACATGGACGTTAACAGTCTCGAAAAGCTCAATGACTTGTTGGATAAAGAACTTGAGATACGAGAAGTAAGCACGTTCATTGTTATCCTCGAACGCACGACACTAGCATTGACTTTACTTCACAGAAAATAAAGGAACAGGTCAATGAATTCGATAAGACGGCACGTACTATGTCTGGCATTCTCAACAAAGTCCATTCTACGCCTTTAATTGAGCGTCAGTTTTGACTTTTCCACTGAATGTCAAGGGACATGAGTCATGATAATCGCTCAAGAACCCCCCCTAGTTCCACCTCTCCTCGATTCTGTTCAGCCAGTATTCCAATCCTGTCGAACGACTATATCCCAGCTGGCTTCTATTGTCCCCGAAAATCAGTTTTGGCGCTGGAAAGACCTATGGGCACATTCGTTGCGGACAGCCGTCTTTGCGGTTGCCCTGGTTGAATATTTGAAATCTCGAGATCTTGTTTCATTGCAACAAGTGTCTGATACACTCGGCTGTAAGGAACACATTGTCATTATGAATTTAACTCAAAGCAAATCGCTTCTGAATCACTCAGTCAAAGCAGAATGGGCTGATCGCATAACATTGCCTGTGGAGGATTATTTGCTTGGCTTGATTAGCCTAGTCAACGACCTTGTACGGTCGTTAGCAGCGCATATCAGACTAACTGGACTCATTTTTTTCATTAGTCGCGTCTGGCAGTCAATAGTGTTACACTTGGTAATTTTGAAGAGCCAATCAAAATTTCAATTTTCGTCAAAGACCTGTTTGCAGGATTTGCGATGGTGAATCGTCATCTCAATGAGTTCGATTTTCGGCCATTCTTTGGCTGACAAAAATTTGCATAGCTAAACCTCAAAAACGATGTTTTGCGGAGGCGTTTTGATAGCCTGAAGTACGACATCAAAAAAATAGAGGAAGGTAAATTATTTTGCGGACTTGTATCCAGAAGAGACATTAACTTGATACAATCAGTTGTGTATGATGTATCCTTGCGAAAGCTCACTACGTCGGCATCGTAGAATCATCTTCGACCGATATCATGTATTACTTGTACTATTATATGTAAAATTCTGTGGATCCCGGCGCCACTGGCACACGGGGCCAAATGCCTCCAAACGCGTGCGGAGTCTGAAAGTACAAGGTTGAATATGGTAATATGGGCATACTTACATCAACCATCTTAGCATCCAGTTTCACGCTATTTATGCTTGGACAGCAGTGTTGGTGCCGGCACGTTGCTTCGTGAAACCAAGTATACATGGACAAGCGTCGAGGTATAACTAGGCCGGCTACTTCAGAGGGTACGTTTTAATCCAAAGCCTCTTGATTCTCCTCGTTCTTTTGTCGGTGATTGAAATGACGCTGTCACGTTTTCATTGCTTGCCTTATTCGACTCTGATTCGTTTGGCTCACGAATTTCAAACATACAGAAGTAGAATACTGGACGCAAGCCGCGGAAGCCATTAGGGCCGTAACCAATCAGTATCCAATCAGCACGACGACAGAGACTATTGGAAAAGTCAATAGAATGATATCTGCTTGGCCCACTGATGACACACTGCCTGCGGAAGGTTTTGATGCTGTTAAGCAAACCTACAAGAAACTTTCTCATGGCCTTCATGAGATCGCAGATGTTGCAGCTGGGGAAGAAAAGTGGGTGACTTTCCTCCACTCGCAACTCCGACGAGTCGTTCAGACGACTATAGGGCCCTTGATGATGCCATTGAGCGTGTTGAAATATTAATAGCACTCAGAAAAGCACCTGCCGAAATGCAAGGTAAGACGGGTCGTCATGGCTGAAGTTTCCCCGGTTTGACAAGGATTCAGAGAAGAGAATTAAACGGCCACGATCTCCCTCCGGAAACCTAAATTCCTCGGGGCTTAACCTAATGAAGAACTCTATAACAATCCCTGCAAGAGGGTCCGTAGGACCGAGTGGCGTCAGCCAGCGCGACATCAAATTCAAGAAGGATGGAAGACCCGACAGATCACCTCTGCAAGCAGGCCGCAAAGTAGCCTTTCACCCACCTCCTAGCAAGGGGGCTGGTAATGATACTGATGAAAATACTTGGATTCTGGCTCTCGTCACCAAATGCCTATCTAGCACTAAGTATGAAGTACAAGACGCTGAGCCACAAGAGGATGGCCAACCAGGCGTGTATGTTCTTCCTCGTACAAGTCGTTCTTATAAAATTGACATTTTTCCAGAACATATACCACACATATTAAGTCTATCATACCGCTGCCAGATCCAAATGCTGGACCTGGAAGTCCGGAGCACGTAAATTCGTACCAGGAATTTCCTGCAGGCTGTACAGTAATGGCCTTGTATCCCGACACCAGTTGTTTCTATCGGGCTGAGGTAATTGCAACGCCAAAGGAAATGCAGGGTGGCGGTCGAGTAAGGAGAGTTGCTCCTGTCACGAAAAATTGCTAATGATACAACCAGAATTTACCGTCCTTCAAGTACATGCCCACATACAAACTGAAGTTCGAAGATGATGATAACCAAGAACACACAGTCGCAGCGCAGTGGGTAGTTGAATGGCCCGGGACATGAATTTGGCATGTATGGAGGTTGATCTATTATGGTTTGTAACTTATTGGGAATCTTCTTGTGTCTGAACATATGTATTTAACAAACTAAATTGTACACTACTTGATGGGAAGCGAAGTAAGAGTGTTTGAACCGGCAGAGTACTGCTATGGATGGGACTCGCATTGGCCTAAGAAAGTCTGGGCCTGAAGGTGGAACCCTTAAAAGGAGTGACGTCATAAGTGTGGCGCCTAATCTGGGCATTTCGAGTAAGTTCGCTGGGGCATATAAGTAGCTGCAGTGTCGCAACGAGTGGTCCCCAGACTCTCCACAATGTCTATTGCACGCCAGCTCTTTCGCGAATTCCGTCCCTTCTTTCGCATGTTGGATGAGCCTTTCTATAGGCGCGCTCCTCCCGGTCTACTTTCTTCCGACGCTATGCATCGGCTTGACCGCGAAAATCTGCTTGCAGACCCATTCGTGGGTCTGAACATGATGACTTCTCCAGCGGTCGACGTGATGGAGCAGGGTGACAAATACGTTCTAGATGCCGACCTTCCCGGGGTCGAGAGAGAGAATCTCCAAGTTCGTCTTGGAGATGGAAATCAGAGCATCACAATTGAGGGAAAGGTCACAGAAAAATTGTCTTATGGAGCTTCGGAGGCAGGGGCTCAAGCAAGCGGCAAATCCAACAATGCTTCGGAAGCTGAGTATACTGACGGTATGTGTATCCGTTGACTCTACCATTGTTGGAAGTTCATGATGAGATGCCAGCATCCAAATCGACCTCTGCGACAAAAGATGACAGTACGACGCAGATTTCGGTGGAGCGCCCATACACGAGGAATATGTCGTTTACGCGGACTGTATGGCTACCGCGTTCGGTGGATCCGAATAGTGTGACGGCAAAGTTGCAGAATGGAGTGCTGAGCGTTACGCTGAACAAGGCCACAGAGCAGACGGGGCGGGTGGTTGAGATTGAGTAGGAGATTATTATATATTTTAGCCAGAAGTCATTACAATCAAGAATAGAAAGCACGCGTGACTGAATTGATGTTGAGACTGAGTCGTCAGGGTCATTACTGCCCTCATCTTGACCCGCTTATGCCCCGGTCAGACACCCCCAACCTAGAGGACAATGACGACGAAAACTCGCCTCTCGACAACTTCACAACAGACGTGCCTCTCGACACCGCCGATGACGCCGTAACAGAATCCGAACAAGACGCCGAGGAAGAGATTGACCAGCTTGATTCCGATTCAGACGCCCCGCCAGAACCCCACCAACAGCCGCAACAACAGCAGCAACAGCAACAGCAACAGCAACAACAACAACAACAACAGCCTGATGGCCCGATGCTGAAAAAGCCGCCTTCTTCTAGAACCGGCGAACGTCGACCCGGTCAGACACTACTGCCCACAATCAGGGTAGAAAATATTCTACAGGCTGAAGGTGTGCCGAATATCTCTTCCCTCCCATTTTTCTGACTATCCGCAGGATTGCTGGGAAATCTCACCCTCTCGAAAGAGGGTATATTCCTGCTCTCCGTCGCCACTGTATGTGCATTTCGCTGCTTTCAGTTGTCTAAGACGTAGTTGATAAATCTCATATCAGGAGGAATTCATCAGACAATTCGTCAAGCTCGGACACGAGCGTGCATCACGCCTTACCAGAAGCATGGTCAGATTCGACGATATGGGTACGCTAATATCCGCTGCTTTTAGCTAGGTGCTTACGTATCGTATTGTTTCGTAGCTGCTGTTGTGAGGGACCGATATGATTTCCATTTCCTTTGCGGTGAGTAAACATTAGGTCGATCAGCTGTTATACTTAGCTCTCATGACCATGTTCAGATACTATTCCAACCCCCAGGCCACTGTCCAGCGCTTTTTCTGAAAGGAAGAGACGTGAAAGAGAACTACTCAAAGATGATCCTGCAATGCAATTTCAGGGCCACGGCCCACAGCAGCCTCCTTCTCCAGACCTCCCTCCAGTATTGTAAGTTATCTTACAGTTGCACCCCGTCAATTACACTGATTAGCTGGCAGGGTGAATGGACACCACATAGTTGCTGTCGAAACGTCTTCTGGTACAGACTCTGCGTCCACCTCTAGGATGAAGTCTATGAATTGTGCGCGACCACCAAATAAAAGGCCGTCGAGCTCAAAATTGGCCTCTGCTGTTGCGTCGGGCGTTTCATCCAGTTCAAATGCTGGAAAGCGACCATTGAATGAGCCAACCGAAACTTGGGAAGAGTGGAGAGAGAAGAGTCGCAGATTGTATGGCACCGGCGAGAGTTCTCGACACAAAATTCTTCAGCCCCACGCTATCATGTCGAATGGCGCTCCTACACCACCTCATCCCCTTCTACACGCTAGTCAAAACTTTTCTGACATTCCGCGATTCCCTGCGGTCCCTCACTGGGACGGGTCCGAGGCTTTTGCTCATCAAGGAGGACCACGGTCATCTGTACCAATCTTAAATGGCCATCCCGTTTCTTCCAGCCCGTCTCATGATAAGCCACCATCCTGGGCAGGTGGTTTGACTGGACCAGGCAGTGCTTTTCTCCGAGGCCCTGGCGGTCCATTTCCCCTCCCTGCACCTCCAGGCCACCATGCTTCGGCAGCAGGCCCATCCTCATCCCCTTCTATTCCTCAGTCTGGACGGACTATATATTCAGCGGGCAATCGTCATGTAGAAAACGTCGATTAGTGCATCTCATTTTCGCATCATCCTCGTTCTTCACTGTGCATATAACTTTCGGTCTCCGTATGTGGACACTTGTGAATTCCTGCTGGCTCAAATCCTAAATCACACCAGTTGAGTAGCAAATGTGACGCGAGAGCGAGAGAAAACAGAGCAAAGACAACAGAGAATCCAAATTTTTGTTCTGCCTTCAGTCGGTTCTCAGTAGAAGCCCCCACTGTTTTCGCAACTCCGATTAGAGCACAGCACCTTTAAGTTACGTTAATGCTGGGATGTTGTGGTTAAGCTCACTTGCGATTCGCCGGTGCCATCACCTTAACCGATATCAAATAGACATCAATCCTTATCTATATATATATATATAAGTAGTGAATGGTCAACGGGATTTCGTGTATAAAGCAAGCGCAAACTTCGAGGTCTGAAACCCCACTCAAGTATGGGCACGATGTCAACGCCTCCTCCAGTACCCCTTGACAAGTTACCGATCATTGATGTCGCTCCGTTACTTAATGGTGACTTATCTTCCGAGGCTAAAGAAGTCAGAAAGAAGACCGGAGACGCATTGAATCGAGCCTGCATCGTCTACGGCTTCTTTTATTTGAACATCACGGCATACGTTGACCCAGAAGAACCTAAAGAATTAACGAGACTCGCAGGGGAATTTTTCCATCTTCCTCAAGGGGAGAAAGACAAGATATCTTTGAGTAACGAAGACCATGCCAGAGGTAAATCTGTGCTTCATCGATCCAGGATCCGGTACCTTATGGGGACGCTGTAGGATATCAAAGACTGAAGGAGAATGTGACGAATGGCAAGGCTGATAATCATGAAGGATTAGATTTTTTCAGGCCGGTCGAGAACCCCGATAAGACAAAACCATTATGGGGAGAGAATCAGTGGCCTGCGGTACCGGAGTTTCGGGAGAAATACGAAATGTGGATAGAGAAGATGAAAAAGCTTGGATTGATTGTAATGGAATCGTGCGCCGCTGAGTCGCTGAGACGACTGGCTTTCATTAAGACTGATGTGATTCTAGCATGGCTGAAGGTCTGGGAATGACGAAGGGAGAGTGGCAAGAACTTCTTTCGCAGGTAGATCATAGCTTTTGGAGTATGCGGGTTATTGGTGAGCAGCGGCTTGAGTCTATATGTCCCAGTCCGTTTTCTGACAGAAAGTATAGGTTACCCTCCTCTTCCCAATGATCACGATGGGTTTTCCTGTGGGGCTCACAAGTATGTTTTTTTGTGACCAACCTGAAACTCATGTCGACGATAAACGATATATGCAGGGATTATGGCTGCTTAACGTGGGTTTATTTCATTCTGGCTGATAATGGTTGACATCCCATCGAGATACCCTACTAGTTTCCTATATGCAGACCCAACTCCAAATGCTCTACAGGTCTTTTTGAATCGACCGGGAGTAAAATCCCCAGAGGCATCTGACCTTCCCGCCGAACAAGGCGAGGCAGAAGGCATATGGATAACGGCCGACCCTATTCCAGGTTGTATTGTGTGTAACATCGGTGCAAGTGAGCAATCGACATTGTTTAATGGTGCAGTGTCATCTAATGACTATCAATAAGTGTGGGAGGTATGGACAAATGGATTGTACCGTTCGACTCTGCATCGAGTTGTTCATAGAGGATCGAATTATCGGTATGTATTCTGTTTTGAAGCCTATCTGGCAGACTAATTCACTGCAACCGTTACTTTGATACAGCATTTCGTGAGTGAGTTTGAGGATGAAAGGGACGAAAATTACTGACCTTTCAATATTAGTATCCCCTTCTTCTTTGAGCCAAACATAGACGCCATCATTAAGCCTCTCGACGTGATCAAGCGTAAGGAGAAAGAGAGAGAACCAATGCGGGAGCCAGTATTATACGGGGATTATGTGAGAAGCAAAGTTGCAAATAATTTCGTGACGGATCGTCAGAGGTACTAATAGTAGTACATGGCAACGTTTTTCGATATTCATGTAGCAAACCCATGCATGCCCAATTAGTGTGCGGTGAACTAATTAAACCATATTACTACTTTTTAGGATAGGAGTTTGCAGCATGCGCCGAAAAAAATGCTTTATTATATACTCATGCCATTTCATCAACTTCGCGACAAAGAAACCACCTGCAAAACGAGGCATGAAAGTGTGAAAAATCCAAAGATAGGAAAAGATGGGAGTATTTGCACATACCTTCTTCGAAGGTCTCATCGAGGCCGCGTTTATATTTTTCTCGGATAGAGGGCCAAGGATACTTCGACTCTCTAAACGCTTCTTCTCTCTAGACCTCTGACTGTAGATCATACTACTATTATCCTTATAAAGCAGATTCGAGCTAATCGAACCACCCCTAGAGATAAGATACTTCAACCATTCTTTCACACCGTCAATGCCGCGCTCTACTCTTGACTGTGCTGTGAAAAGACCACTGGCAATGGAACCATCTGACAGCGTGTGACGCATAATCCAACAGTCCGTGCAATAAGTTATCGAAACCGCATTTCCCATAAGCCCGTCGAAGTTCATCGGCATAATTGTACGGGCACCTTGCGCAAGGAGGCTGGTGTCACGATTGCCAAAACATGTAATTCATCCGAGTGGACACCAAAAATTGGGAGCAGTTAAAATCTTTGGAGGCGATGGATTTTAATTCTGTGATCTCGCTTTTGGTATTCGCGAGTGGTTGGACTTCGAAAAATTATCTGATACTTGCAACCGCTTGCAGTCTGGGAAGTTCTCCGTGAAGATATAAATAGTTTCTAGATCAGCGAAAAGCGGAACGTCGTCTGCCGAAGTAGCCGTCATCTAAATCGGGTCAAGGCATAGAAAGTAGAAAAGGCACCCTTCAGGATGTAGACAGTTTGCAGGCTACAAACCTTCGCTTATTTGGCTCGCAAGCGAGAGGTTGGCTCGTAGAAGAATGCTGTAACAATTAACGGCATGTACACACACTCTAGCTTTTTTTTTCTTGAATCTCGTCGTGTACCATCACGTGCCCTCTATCCCGACCATGACACTTTGGACTCGATTATCAGTTCTTTCCAGATCGACGATACACCTCCACAAACGCACCATGTCTTCCGCTTTCCACGATGCCCTTGCGAGACTAAAATCACCCGTAAAGGAGTTTATCACCGTTGTAACTGATAATGGGCAGAAGCATATTGGCGAGACCGAGACCGACCGGAAGCAAGTCATTGCTTGGATCGAGAAAAGCAATGAAATTGTTGGCGATGCGGACGTGCAGGTGCGTGCCACTCGCCGTCTCTTCCACTATCTCATGCATGAGATCGACCTGCGTCACAGAACCTGGAAGCCACACTTCTACCAAAGACATACGCGGCAACGAACTATTTTACAGCGGCTGATGCCGCCCTCTATGGCTCACTCCATCCCATAATTGTTGGTAAAATGAGATCCAGCTAGAGCAATTACTGACGCTGACTAGCTGTTTGAAAATTTCAGTCCCAATTTCAACCTTCTCAATACTACTCCGTCCCCTCGGTGACTCGTTATTTTGATCATATTCAAAATCAAAGACCTATCCAACAGGCAACTACAAATTCTGCTGCATTTAGCATCGTTCAATTTGACTTGAACAATGCACCTGCTATCGAGAAAAAAGTAGAGCCCCAAAAGAAGAAAGAGAAGAAAGCTGCTACCGGTCCTCCTTCAACTACCACTGCTGCTAAAGGTACTGCTACACCTGCACCAGTGACCCAAGAGAAGCCGCAGAAGGAGAAACAGCAAAAGGAGAAGCCGCGAAAAGAGAAGAAAAAGGATGCCGTCGTCGCTGAAGAAGGGTCAAAGAAAGGCAAAGGAGCCAAGGGAACTCCTGCTGCTGAAGACGCGGGAGTACCTGTCCCTTCAATGATCGACCTTCGAGTGGGTCATATAGTAGATGGTAGGATAGACTCTTATCATGCCAAAACCTAGCTTAAACCTTGCCTACAGTCATCAAGCACCCAGATGCTGATGGGCTTTACATTGAAGTGAGCCGATACAGAATCTACGTGGTGGCTGGGATTGACTCTTCCTTCAGCAAATCGACCTTGGTGAAGAAACTGGCCCTCGCACCGTTGTTTCTGGTCTTGTGAATTACATCCCCATTGAGGATATGCGGGATAAATACCTCGTTGCAGTGGTAAGTTACATGAGAATGTCTACTTGAGTATCAAACTCAACTATGAATGGTAGTGCAATTTGAAGCCCGCCAACATGCGGGGAGTCAAGAGTTTCGCGATGGTGCTTGCTGTGGGTAACTGGGTCCTCATGAAGTTCTAACGTTGACGAGCGAATCTACAGGCTACTTCTAAAAACGGAAAGGATGCTGGTATCGAGCTTGTTCAGCCCCCACTAGGTTCAAAGCCGGGTGAACGAGTGTACTTTGAGGGTGCTGAGTTTGAGAGTGAGCAATCGCTACCCCCCGAGATCTGGTCTATTTGACCTAATCGTGTTCTTTCAGATAACGTGCCTCTTTCCCAGCTTAACCCCAAGAAGAAGATTTTCGAGACTATCCAGCCGGGCTTCATTACACTTGAATCTCGAGAGGCCGCCTGGGTGAATCCGGAAACTAAAAGCGTTCATCGAATCCGGACTAAGGATGGCGTTTGTATTGCACCCACGTTAATTGGAGCCTCGCTATCATAACTATGTATATTATCACGCTGGAAATCGATATACCTGGGACGCCAGTTGACAGAATGCGGTGACGTGACCACAGGACGCGTTGTTTGGCATGCTCCTCTAAGACAAACAAATGCGGAAGGCTTTCATTTTGGGTACGGCGCCGTTGACAGAGGGCAGCAATGCTCGTACGACCGCCACTGAGCGTGAGCCCGCTTAAGCGCTCTTTTAGTTCTTCTGCCTCCCTCAACAAACATGTCTCGCACATAGGTCGCACTCCTATCAAATATCCTCCTTCTGTCACCCTCACTACTTCCTCCACCGACCTCACCATCACCGGGCCCCTCGGTACAACTTCCGTCCCACTAAGGCCATACATGAAAGTCATGAATCCCAAACCAGATACTATTGCTGTTACTGTCGATGATGCTGAGATCAAGGAACAACGACAGATGTGGGGAACAACGCGCACACTTGTAGCCAATGCTATTCAGGGTATGACAGAGGGATTTGAAGTGCCTCTCTATCTTGTCGGTGTCGGTTTTCGAGCGGCAGTGGAAGCTGATACTCGCGCTGCGGCACCTGATAAAAAGACTCAGCGCATCAATATGAAAGTCGGGCATTCACATAATATTATTGTGCCCATTCCTCCCCATATAAAAGCCGAGACACCAATACCGACGAAAATTGTTTTGTCATGTACGGACAAGCACCAACTGGGATTGTTTGCTGCAAAGATTAGGGAATATAGGAGGCCCGAACCGTATAAAGGAAAGGTGCGTTGACCAACTCGGAAAATGTCTAGACATTTTGGCTTAGTACTCCCATAGGGCATATTCGTTGGAGATGAGATGATTAGAATTAAGAGCGTGAAAAAGAAATAGAGGACATACGCCGCCTTTTTGCCTACGAGCATCTGCTAGATCTTTCGTGTTCCAGTTCCAGCTTTCAACTCCACGGAACGATATAGACGAGCACGTCAATCTTCCATATTATCAAGTACTAATATATTGTCGTATTGCGATTGCAAAAGTACAATGTGGTAAATATTGGTTGAGTTACAAGAGAATTAGACCTGGGATCGCCAGTGCAAGTAATGCCGATGAAACTCCTGGAATTATGAACGAGTAAAATAATAATAAAATGCACCCAAAATGGTGAAATAGGAATGCTTTCAGTACCTCAGCCCTTCGTCCGGACAGATCTGTTTGATTTGCCCTTCTTCGCACTAGCCCTGACATGATCAACGATAGCGACGTCGCTATCCTCATCACTTTCTTCCACTATCTGTTGTTGCTTCTTCTCTTCCTCCCGCGCAGCTCGTAACTCGTACCATTCATCAGACAGTCGTAAAATGTGGCCTCGGAGTTGATCTCGTAATGTTGAAACGGCTGCATGTTTCCAGTCAACTTGTCTTTCGGAAGATGGAGGTCGATCTTTCATCTGGCAGAATAAAATTGGGCATAACATTCTGATAAGACTAAGTTTTTGGGACTAACCATTATGACCTTGCAATAATGTTCAGGGTCTTCCATGAGAGTCTGAACGAAATGGATAACATAGATCCCGCAGTCGCTAAAGTTCGGTTGGACAGGCAGCTGAATGTCCAATCAGTAATCCAAAATCAAGGACATATTGAGAAGGCTTACGGCGACCAGTTTTGTAAAAGCACTTGCAGGTTTCGAGAGTTTCTTTTTATCCTCAGCTTCAAGCTGTAACCACTTGTTCAACTGTTTCATCGCCTGTGGATGTCGGTTACCAATAGAGTCCAAGATAAAAATCTTGGTCCTATTTGTATGTTAGTAAAAACGAGTACCGTGAGAACAACTGTAGAAGCTGACTTTGGTAAGTCATCCTTAATATTCTCTGCGGCGATAGAAACTCGCTTCCGAGCTCCATTCGTAAACGACTTTCCATAGAATCTAGCAGGCGTAATATGATCAAGCTGTACAGCAGTAGCTCGTACGTCTTTGGGGGTTCCAACTGGTGTGTTTGTACCTTCATTCGTTGTCGCACCTGACAAAGTGGATTTCGACGACCATGTTTCGACCTCGGCTGCAAGCGGAAGCTCAGTGTCGACTTCCATTGGTGATCCAGGTGTTAGATTCGACACGATCTGGTCAGACGCTTCCCTATTTGAGACCCCGAAGTCTGGCGCCACGCTGGTCAAAAGATCTTCGTTCAATGGGTTCGCATTAGATAACGCCATTCTTTCTACTTCATTCTCGCTTGCTGTACCATCCTGCATGTCTTCATCAGCATTGGCTGGGTCTTGGGTGACTTCAACCTTTTCCGAAACGACTTCTTCTGATACCTGCATGTCTCGTGCTTGTCGCCTTGTCACAACATTCGTGTGCGGAGTGCCAGCATCCGGCAGCTGTTGTAATATGTGCTCGGGTTCGTAGATGATCGCACAGTACCAATGAAGACTGGCACATGATTGAGCACGGTTCCGGTGCGATATAAGCATAGGCTGCACATACTTTTCATTAATTGGTATTATTATATATTTCTTGCTGAAAATGTCGGTTTTGGATGTCCATTTACGAACACTCTGAAAACCCTCTTCGATACTACTGTACATCAGCTAACGATAATCTTCGGTGAGGAATGTAACCTACTTGCGCTTATTCAACTTCTTATAAAAGAATGAGTTGAACAAATACACCTGGGAGGCTAGCGCGGGATTCTCGAGCTCCAAATTCTTGAGCCACAGCCTAAAACAGGAATTGAGCTCCAGACAACTGAATGCGGAATAATAGTGAACTTACTTGAGGCCGAACTCAATTAAGGTATCATTCAAAAAAGCCTCTGGATCCAGGCGAGCAAGATCACTGCGGGTTACATTGACTGCGCCAGGAACTCCATAGGGAAATACCAAGATCCTACGCATTGAGCTCAATAACACAACTGAGGGATAATCAAGAAATCCATTACAATTCATCAGGATCAATATTCTGTGCCTTCTCTTGTTGCCTGGTGGATCGCCGTAGTTCAATGCGTCGGCGTTTGGGACTGTTTGCCAATGTAGAAATAATCAAAGTCAATAGGAAAAGAGACTAACGGCGGCTCAACCGGAGAGACCTCTATGGATTCTTCATCGTTGCCTTTGGCTCTCTGGGTATTGACGCGAGTAAGAGGTTTGGCTCTGATAGGTTCAAACATTGAGAAACATTCGCGTAGTTATAAAAGGAGACTGACGGCGGAGAGCCTTCGATGGACTCTTCATGATTGCCTTTGTTCAGGATGCTTACTCGAGCTTGAGGCTCAATTCTGTTAGGCAGAGTATTATCATGTGGTATGTAGCGAAACTTGCTGAGTGCTTCGACCTTCGAACTGAAGATCCCATGTCAATTCCATAGAATGTGGCAAGAGATACTGATTCACTGACGAAGCATCAGCTTGTATGTTGTTTGGATCCCGGGTTTCTTGATTTTTACGGTGGTTTACTTCACCAGGACTAGCCAAGGAAATGGATAAGTCATCTACATCACCAAGATCATTCTTGTTATTTCGCTGGAGGCTATCCCATAGCTTTTTTGAGTCTCTATGAGTGACTACTCAGTACAACGACTGCCCTCCCCAAGAAAGATACTTACATTGAACGTATCACTGAGGATGAGACACGTGGTGCCAGCTTGCTCATTCGTGACTTATATACGTCCAAGCGCCAAGCAGGGTCTTCCGAATTGAATTGAATCGCAACCTGCCCTCTGTCATCATCTCCAGCTAATCGACTTCAGCATCAAGTAAGTCATAGAGAGCGTGCAACATACCACTAAAGTCGCCGCCAAAACGTGACTGCCAAGAACGAAACCATTCTGATTTTGAAGTCGAAAGATATAGAATGGGAGGGTAAGTCACATTCTTCGAATCTGTAAACTTGAAAATAGCTCTTAGTCCGTCCTATGATCAAGCCAACTTTCATACCTGCATAGAAGAGAATGTATCTCTTGATATTGGTATATCCAATGAACCTGAATGGTCTGAATCACCGGAGAGCCTGATGGTTGTGTCTCCGTCATCGAAAGTAAGTTTTTTGAATTCTGGACATTGCCGTAGGCCTATGTACACCATTGATAGAGGCAAGCGGTCCGAGCCATGTAGAGTGAGGCGGCCAAGCCGTCCAGCTTCGCTAAAGCAACTTGAAAGAGTTCTTTGCTGAGCCTGTGACTTTGTTTACATTTACCAGCTTAGTTTGTAGAATTGCAACTACCTTCACAGTGCCTCCCTTTGGCCGCATCTGATTCTTCTTATTCACCACTTTGAAATCGATAATAGGGAGGTGAGGCTCGTTTGACTTCGATAAAGCTTCAAACTTGGCCCGTTTCTCCATGACATTGGACTTCGGAATGCTTTCAAACTCTGAGAAAGACTCTATGGGGGACACACTTCGTCGTTCAAACCTAGGTTTTGGCTTGGTTTCGTGCCTCGCTTGAAGACGTCTAGTATGTTCACCGTCGCCGATCAACGACGGCCCAGCAATTATTTCATCATTTCGGTTCGTCCGGGAGCTTAGCGTGCGTCTGGAATCAGGGTATCTCAAAATTTGAGGTGACCGCTCGGAGATGATATCAAGTTCATCGGTGGATAATTGGTCAGCGTCAACATCGATGACTTCACAGGAAGCAGAATCTTGTGGCACTGGTGATTCGGTAGCCTTGGCTGTTTCGATATTCATAAAAAGATATTTGACACAGTCAATGCAACTTGCCTTTTCCCTTCTTCTGAGATATTGACTGCTTGATTGTGGGCAGCTTGGCACCAGCTTCACGGGCGGACTTTCGCATTGTTAACAGAGTTCGACTGGCAGTAGGATTCGTGTGATTTGAAGACAAAGATCCGATTTTTGAGTATGGATTATTCACGGCCATGTTACCCACAGCCGGAGGAGCTATGCGCTGGGGTTCGCGCGTCCATCGACTGTGAGGAGTGTTCGATGAAAGCAGCGATATTAATGAGGACAGACTCACCGCGTATGGTCTGGAATAACGGTATATGGTTTCTGGGATGTTGATGAAAGACCATGCAGCGAGCTTCTCGGGGTTCTGTCGTCTCGTGAAGCCATGTACGCGGAGGCTTACAGGGTCCGCGTCAGGTACGGAGGAGACACATGCAAGAGAGCAAGAGGGGAGGAGTGTTCGGCACTTCCCGAGCTTGTGCAAAGTCGCGATCGCCTTTGATTGACTTCTAATGACTTCGTCCACTTATCTGACCTACAAGTCCTCTCTTTGATCCTAGTTGGGCTTACACCCTGAAAGCTTCGGGCTCTCTCATTACCTTTCCTCCTGTATGCCGGATGTCCATCAAATCATAGCTCCTCATACGTCCCGATCTCGACCTTTCCCCGTGTGCCGCCTTAGCTGGATCATTAGAGTACGTGCATCGCAAGATGCGTACTGAGCGGGAGTTTGCTGGCATTGCGCTGGGGATGTTCTCTTCCTATAATGGTGGTCTGCCCGGCCGAGGAATCTCAATCCGATGAGGTCCGCTCTTTGTCATCTATTACGGGTGTTGGCGGCGGTCCGCCCTCTGGCAAAAGGCTTGCATTATCATTTTGATGACGCGAGACTCAACGGGAAGAATCTTCTTTCCCTGCTCTCCTCAATTCCTTTTCTCGTTGCTGTTCATTCGCCATTCTAGCCCCCAAGCAGGGCAATATGTCGGATACAGCTGCCTTCGGCATGATAGGCAGCTCAGCCCAAACTAGCTATCTTGATTCGCGGAGAACAGCAGTACAACAACTGGTGTCACACAAGCCGACACTATACCCTTATATGAGCTACATCCACCCCCCAGGTAGCATATATTACAACGCCAAACAAACCTCGCTAGCTTTAAGTCACTAAACACTTGTACACGTAACAAGCTTGAGAGCATGATCATGAATGCATAGGCACCCGTCAAAAATACAGTCCGTAAAGAAAGAAAGAAAGTTAAATGGTCTATCGTAAACAGCACAGAAAGGAAAGGTTCTTACAGCAAAGCAAGGTATGTTTGAGACGAAGGGTATCGTAAGATATCGTGCATTTTAGATCAGAGCTTCATCAAAGGTCATTTCAACAGCCGTCATAAAGGCGATTGCGCGGAAACGTATTGTTTGCCAGAGCCCAGGTAGTGAGGTTAGCATTATTATACGCATTTATATGTCTATATGCACAAGTTTCAGCATCGAAAATCGAGACATAGAGAACCAACGAGCTGACTTTTGAATGTAATCGCTTGTGGGTCGGTGCGAAGGGTTACATGTAACACCGTTCTTGACACCGTCACGTTGGTAGACGCGCACGTAGTCGATATACATTTTTACCGGAAACTGCAGATGCTTGTAATCTTGCTTTTGGAAACCGGGTGCGATTCCCAAGTTCATGATGACATACTGCGCTTAAAATAAGTCCCAAGGTCAGGAGAACTAGATACCAGCCAAATGCATACCATTGGTTCCTCTGATATCAGCCGCTGCGAGACCTGAGAAATTGGATCCGGCCCAATTGAAGTAGACGTTATCGTCCAGCTGGGTACACCATTGCTATACCAAGTAATGAAGCTGTCCTGTCTCCGATCTGAGTCGTACCACCATTCGTAACCATATTTGGCATAATCGTTGTTATTATAAAATTTTTCTTCAACATCCGTCAAAGCTGAGACGGCTTGCTGTAGTGGGCCACCTAGGTAGCTATTTAAACGGGTGATGTCATCGTTGTAGATCGTGGTAGCCGATGTCGCATTGTCAAACTGATATTGAATGTTGAAGGGAGCGACTTGGAAGCTCTGCGACACCTGGCCGACAAACCTCGAGACGTCAACCTGTGCCTCAATGATGTCGATTTCCGGTGCACCTCGACCAGTCTCGACATTGGGTCCAGGATGATCTGAGTCAGGACAAGTACATGCCGAGAGTTTTTGTCCAGGAAGGTCGCTCAATTGAGTTCCATCACGGGAGCCAGTTGCTGCAGCCTCTGGAGTACCATCGCGCGCCGTCTGAATGGGAAACGTGCCCAAGTCACAAGTGTCGTAACTATATGGCCACATTCCATCAGTTGTAGCACCATAGCCAGCTCGTCCCTATTATACGGATCAAATTAAATGAAACGGGAACAAGCTGGTCGACGCACTAGATTTCCCATAGTCCAAACGCCTACGCCAAGTTAGATATTGGATGTACCAGTAGAGACATAACTGACCTGGCCACAGGCCTGGTGCTTTGGGCGAACCAGGCAAACTGACAGAAACCTCAATATATCCCGTATTGAAGCAAAACTTATTCCACGTCGTTAGCATACCTGGGAAATTGTGAGACTTGCTGATCTACACATATTCCATCGGGGAAATTACCGCTTTCAAAATTCAAATTATGGCTCCTCTTCTCCGACATTGTTATGACTAGTTTTCCGTTACTGGTCGTTATCGTCTACGAAAGATTCAGAATATTAAAACACAGTAAAGGCGTCAGAACTTACACCGGGATCATACCACTCCTCGTCACCTGTCGGCCTATGTCTAACTTGAGAACAAGAGGTCCTTGTGCAAATGTAATGACGCACCAATAGTGTATATCGACGGCTTCCCAATAAGCATCATCACCTGGGTAGAATGACCTTCCATCCACTTCAAATTCATCGCTAAAAACGAGGTTGTACTTCTTTCCGTCATTCCCAATGCGAGTATATGCGCTTGAAGGGGTATCACTGTCTATGAGTGGAGGTATCTGGAGGTCAGGGATCTGTCCCGAGCCGTTGATGCCGCCTACATTGAACCCTTGATTTAGAGGTGGAGGATTTGTGAAATGTAAAACGACAGGATATCCAACGAAAAGGGTAATCAACGCGACCACGATTGCCACAAGCGTAACTGAATTAATCCATCCTCTCACTGAAAAAACGGTGCATGAAGCAAAAGCTGGGTCAGGGCGAGGATCGTGTAGCGCATCATCGAGATCGGGATCTTTGTCGTACAGATAAAGTGGAATTGACTGAGTGTTTTGTGGTGGTGGTGTTACTGGCAACCGGATGGGTTCTTTCTCGTTAGTCGGACTGGAGGTGGCTATTGAGGCGTCGGATTGCCCATTACTGAATCGAGAATTTGTGTAGACTCCCGCGTCACGCGCATGGTTTGGGTTATACTTCGATCGGGTGATGAGTGTCTTGTGGAGGGGGAAACTGCTCAAACACTCACTGAATAAGGCCCATAACCTGCGCCAATGGTCCCACTCGCCACACCCATGGCGATTTTCGCTCTCCCTGATGGCCTGCTATTGCTCCGACCCGACTGTGCCGGCGGCGCCCTTGGGCCACCTACTTGAGATGTATATTGCGGCTGCTGATAGCTTTGGGAAGGCGACTGCTGATAGTGTAGTGAAGGCTGCTGATATGGGTGTGAGGGCTGCATCTGGGGGTGGGAATGGTGCTGGTACTGTTGGCTTGCATGACGGCTCGGACTTGTCTGAGGGACGGCTGCATACTGAAGAGGTGGTGGAGCCTGTTCTTTGCGTGCGAGACGGCGGTGGGGGCGGGACATAGGTGTGAGGAAGACGGGGAAGATGCAGAAAAGAATGAACCAAAGGGGCCCAAAGGGACCTCTGATGTCGCCAACTTTAGACGCAGGGCTGGCACTTCTCACGGAAGATCTCACCGCAACTGCTATCTGCCCCATTCGTGCATTCGTGCTTATATCCGACCTCTTTCCGGCCCCGGCCTTGAGGCTGCACTTTGCCATTATGCCAGCCCCACTCATGCCACCCCTCTCCAGCCCCCTCAGTGAACGTGCCGTGCCACTCATAATCTCCGTGCAGACGCTCATGTCTGCTCCATCTAGTCCATGCAGTTTGATCAATCGATCCTGAGCGCCGGCCACACGTCGCCTTGTGATCTTGGTCTCCTCGTATTCGAAGCTGGAAGCTCCAACTTTTGAAATGATTGTTTTGTTCTTCACTGTCAAATAACAATTTGGAGAGGGGCAGTTATACCACGGCGAGCGCCAACTGTTACATGCTACGTGTCAGTTTTACAAGTGATGGTAACAATAGTCCGAAGGCCATGGGCGCTGAGGGAGCAGATAGAATGCACCGCCTGACGACCGCGTTTTCACGAGTCACCTAGTGTTTAGCCTCTTCCCGTGTCCCGTGTCGTGCAACGTCATGCAACGAACTTTATGCGTCACACACGGTCGCCACTCCCGAACACTGACCTGTGCCCACCAGAGATCTGGGTCAGTCATAACAAACTTTCAGAACCAATGATTTCGGTCGTCGATTGCATTCAAAGATTCTGGCAGGAACAACCATCGGTTTCCATCGGAGTGCACCGTCTTAAGACTTCCTGCATATTATAGCTCGACCAGTGACAGGCGACATTAAGGTTGTATCATTCGCTTCGACGGGAGACGAAAATAAAACTAGCTCCACCTTCCCAAATTCTAGGCGTTTAGACGGTAGCAGGATTAACTGCGACATAACCTCCATCGACAACGATCTCCTGCCCCGTTACATATCCTCCAGCTCGAGACGCCAGGTAGAGGACTGTCCCAGCCATCTCTTCTCCTCTGTAACAGGTTTCTGAATTTATCTGGGTAATACATGATAGAATACTTACGTTCCATCGCGTTCCATCGGAACCGGCATGAGACCTTTACCTACTTTATCCACTTCCTCCTTGCTAATTGTCTCCAGTGACATCTCTGAAGCGTAAACACCTGGTGCGATAGAATTTATGCGAACGGGTATCTTTTTTACCAAAATCTCTGTCGCCAACATCTTTGTCAAATGTGATGCCGCGGCTTTTGCGCTGTTATAAGCAAACTATGTGGACATGAATGCTTTTCATTTTTTTCGTTTCAGTCCAAATCGAAAGACGAACGTGATTTTGAGCGACTTTGATCACACCGCTGATGCTGGTGATTACAATGACATTACTCCAATAACCCTGGATGTCTTCCGAACCTTTAGCCAATAGACCTAGAAAAGCAGTGGTGACGAAGAAGATGGAGAAAATGTTAATGGCATAAAGGTCCTTCCAGCCATCTAAAGATTCGTTAAACAATCCGAGTCCCAAGCTTTCAGTATTCTGGCGTTCCGGCGCATCTGGGTTTTCCATAAACGGAGAAGTGGGCCCCACCTGGCCTGCACTGGAGGCGCAATCTAATCAGCTTCGGTTTGTTTCGCCAACCAAGAGGACGATTAACTTGTTCACTAGGATATGTAATTTGCCTTCTCTCTCCTCGATCACTTTCTTTGCCGCTAAAATACTTTCTTTGCTGGTGACATCCATCTGCAGGCTGACCGTGTTGCACCATATTAATAACTCGTCTGTAATAATAAAGTGTATCTTAAGTACGCACGGTACAACTTTACCACCTTGCTCAAGCTGGTTTAACTCTGCTGCGGCCTTTTCCAAGACGTCAAATCTGCGACCGGTAATATACGTTTTTGCACCAGCAGCAGCAAGTCCCCTTGCAATCATCAAACCAATGCCGGTCCCTCCGCCAGTAACAAGGGCGATGCGGCCCGTAAGTGAAAAGAGAGACTTTGGGGAATATGAACTTTGCGTTTCAGCCATATGAGGTAGGCGATAGTCAGTGGTCGCAAATCGATCAAGGATAGGAAGCGAATCAAAGTTTTATCAGACTGAAATGCTCCCAGGAAGTCAATCGAGTTCGTGACCATGGCTTGAACTAGCAGAGGAACGGCGGTCCGTAAGCAACTTCCGCGCCGGGCCGCCCGTGCTCTAATAGCCAATTCAGGTAGAAAGGCCTGGCTCTTGTTGGGACAAGCCAGCCCAACTATACCAACAGAACCTTGAAAATGATGGTTGTTCATTGGTTTAGACTTGCAGAGTTCCAATATGGAGGCAATAGCGGAGGTGGAGGAGGCGAGCACGATGGATATATTAGGCATAAAACCTATAGACGGCCTAGGATGTAATGATGGTTCGCTTGGGAGCAGTTGGATGTCCAATCTCGAATGCAATTTAGTGTCAGAAAAGAGGCAGTGACTAGTCGGAAGTTGTTTTCCATTCAAGCAAATGCGCGATAGGCATAAGGGGGTATAGAGGCAGTTTGGGACTTGGAGTAATATATTAAGAGGTTCTACTACTAGGAGGAAGGTCAAGAGAAATCGATTGGTATTTGTACAATACAAAATGGAATATGAATACAAGGAACGCAATGCAAGTGTTCAAATACACGAGTGACGTAAGACACAAAGGCAATATGTTAGTCTGGATTAAGGTCGTCGGGTTTGCACGCCATAGGGGTATCTAGCGATTCTTTGTCGCTCTCGAGATTGAGATGGAACAGGGCGATTATACGTTGTTCCCATACCCCTACGCCCACGACGAGTGCCTACTTGAAAATCATCGTAGATAACGCGTTCAGAGCCTCGCCCACCACGGCACACAGTGACTCTCCGTAATCTTGGCAGCGATTTGACTATCGGATCAACCATGCCTGGATCAAACCATCCTCCTTCTATGTGAATGAAGCGCAAGGACCTTGGGATCGCATACATCCAGAAAAAAGATTTGAGGTTATAAAAAGGGTTCGGTCGTTTACCACGATCGACGAATTTGATAGTATGAAGGACAGGCGTCGACAAATGCGTCAAAAGTAGGGCAAGTTCATAGGGGATATCGGGGGAATTGGGATCGAGTGCTAGGTGCAGTTGACTTAAAAGGGGCAGTGAAATTTGATTATTAGGCTGGGGCGGTTTATGATACACGGACATAAGGCCAGTAGATTGGTGAGGAAAGAGCAAATGAAGGGATATCAGTTTGGGACATAGATTGAGGATGGAAAGGATCTCGCGAACGGCTTCGGACCCAGTGTTGAAGCGGTGGTGGGTGTAGTCGAGAAAAGAAAGATTGATGAATGTCTCTGAGAACAAAGCAACTCTGAGGCCATCGATCACCAACCTCCTGAGTGAAGGTGTAAACCCATTGAACAAGACAAAAGGCTGAGGATCTTCATTTAGGCGATGTACCAGCGTGACTTCTTGCAGGTAAGGAGGCGAGGCGATGTCAGCCAGATATGACAAGGCCGCGTTCAGAAGATACGGAGATTGTTCTGTAAAAACGACCTCCAGCGAGCGCCATCGGTGAATATAGGGCAAGGCAATTTGCATCAGCCATTGCACAGAATAGAAATCCAGGTGCTTGCGAGGATAATAATGTAAAGGTCGCGGTCGAATCGGTGCTAGTGCCGTCGGAAGAAGCTCTATATCGAGGGTGCAGGCACGGGCACGCCGCACGCGTTCCCTCCACATTCGCTCGTGTGGACTCAGGACTATGCGACGCCACAAGGCAGGTGTCGAAAGTGCGACATGTCGCCAAGATCGACAGACCTGAGACACAGAGAGTGGTAGATGAGGGTCATCCTCTGCGCCAAGGACGAATGTATATGAGAGGAGCTCGATAGGAAGTAAATGGATAAAATGACGATAGTCCCAACGGTAAATCCCCTTGTGGACTTCAGGAACGGGGGCGGGAGTGCGTCGCAGATGCCTCGGTCGGCTGATCTGATATGTGTGAAGTTCGTTATGGGAATTAAAATATGGATAAGATGACTTAAGGGCACTACGGCTCAGTAAGTTTCTTTCCTTTCAAAACGATACTTTCATGCTTACCGAGGTTGCCCCGAGAACCTGGCCCTGACTGCGTTGGCTAAGGAGCGACTAAAGTTGATAGCGCGATCTTGAGTTTTTCTGAACGTAGAAGGCATACGATAGGGTATGAAACGCGGAGGTGCAAACGAGAGGCACAAGGAGAGGGGGTCCTTTGGCAATAACGGAGAGGGAAGAAGGCTTTATAAGATTCGGCAAGGTATTTTCATGGCGCTGGAGGCTCTGAGTAGGCTTGGAATGGAGAGATGCGTTCGGAAGAGCGGGGTTCGAGAACCACGAAGACGCGGTGATTCCTAATTGTATGTCCCGGACGGAGTGCTGTGCTTCCCATGACCTCAGCAATTAGTTTCGGGCTGGCAGGCCTCCGCGACCCCGACGCATGAGGATTAGCATCGCTGGGCGATGTAGACGAAAGCAATGGCCTCCGGATTACTGTGACATTTGCTGTACTCCGTTCCAGGTCCACTGAATGGACGGGACAGCACAAATCGAGGTTCATTGCGTCGGAACATAGTCGGTGGCTGTGCTGCTTCTTCACACGTGACACTTGGAATGGTCGGGGATTTGCTGCACGCGAACTTGGGCGTCATGGATGAGTCCCTCAATGCCCTCAGCAATATCCTGTCGCAGATAGCTGAACAACCTCTCAATGTTGCCCTGCACATCCAACATATCCAGATAGCCAGCTCGCAGCCAGGCCTCGATGCAGAGCTCGTGTCTGCCATGGAAATGATGACGGAGTTCCTGGCCGCCGATCCTGAAAATGTGTGGCTTCCGCTCATCAAACAACGGGAATCTTCTCTGAATTTTGATTCATCTGCCGGAATAGAGGAGCTTCTTGCGCTCTACGAACGTGCCGAAAACGACTACTTGTGTACGTGTGTCAAGCACATCATTTAAATTATGCACACTAATGGCCAATTAGCCATTCCGTTGCTGCAAAGGCATTTGCAATTTATCATTGATCGTTTTGAGAAATACCACGGCAATGACAATGAACTAAAGCCTGCCGAGCTCGGGGATATATTTTCCGAACATTGGACGCGAGAAGCAATAACCCGTATAGTTGGAAGAGGTCGAAATCATCTCACCCAGGCATGCTTTTCGCGCCCCATAATCATTATTGAAGGATTCTCATTACCGTTAGAGCTGTCTGCTATGGGACGTACGCCGTGATTGGGAGCTGGAGCGGCTTGCAGAGAAAACTGGTGCTGAGAGGTATGTAGCGCCTCTATCCATCCCGCTGAATGGCTCAAAAAGCATACAGGGATGCAGCCGTGGAGCAGCTTGAACAGTTTTTCCTTGACCGTTTATTGCAGCCACACTCAAGTGAGTACCGTATTGGAGGCCGTAACCTTGGTCTAAACTAGCTGTAGACAACGAGGAAACTTTCCAAGCCTATTCCACGTTCACAACCAACTTCAAGCCTCCTGCTGATTATGAAAAGCTGCTCGTTGCTGCTTCAAAAGCTCGCAGTCAGGCTAATCGTTCATGGGAACGTAGGGAGGCGTTTGAATCCACTCTCGTATGCCTACTCGCATCTTCATCTCTCTCCCGCAGCTAAGGTCTTTTTCAGCGGAAAGTTCCGTCGCTCGATAATTACGGTGCCTGCATTGCCTGTGAATGGAGAGCCAAGCGAATTGATCCTTTCACGGCGAGCGGGATATACGAGCGGGCCATTGCCGACGCTGCCACAAAACAGTTTAGAGGTGAATTTGGGGCATCAGAGGCTTTGAGTTCATTTTGGACTGGGTATCTGAATGCAATGGTCAGACTTATGCGTTATTTCGATGATTTGGTAAGTTCTCAAGTTGTAACAATAGAGATCCGGTGAAGCTGGCTTTGTGGAAGAGTTGCGAATTGTGCAGAGGGCAGCACGCAGCGTACCCGGATCGGGCGAGGTATGGGCCAGATATATGAGGTTATTAGTCAGTGTCCAATCTCATTCATAATATCGTTGTCTGACAATGAACCCAGGAGCGATTTGAGTATGCGTTAGAAGACGAAAGTGAAGAGATACAGGAGACAGTCCACGATGTGTTTACAAGAGCCTTCCAAGGGAATATCCTACAACAAAATCCAGAGCAACTCATCCCTGTCGTCCTTGCAAGGGCAAGCTATGAAAGAAGGAAGATCGAAAGCGGAAGAGCCGATGAGGATAGTTTAGCGACGTTAATCAGTATTCTTGAAAGTGGTATCGAGATCGTACTTCAAGGTTGGTTTTTATGTATACCCGTGTATTCACATCGATTAACTTATTGTATCAAGCAACTAAAACGGGGGATACGCGCCTACGGTTAGAGAAGGCACTCGCTGACGTTGTAAGTGTCCGGCAGAATGTCCAAGAATCATTTTCTTATCGCTGCCAGTATGAACGCCTCGCGCAAATGCCTGAGAGTGCTTGCGACGCTCTAAAGGCGGTCACAAAACGCCAGAAGTCAAGTTACATCGCATGGACGACTTACACAGACGTATTGATGTATGTGTATTTTTTATTCTTGCCAGAGTTTGTCAATATTGTGCCCATAGAAAAAACCAAAAATATGATGAAGCACGCAGCGTCTTCAATGACGTCTGTCTCAAACAGCTTGATTGGCCCGAAGCAATCTGGGAAGCATGGATTTCGTTTGAAAACCTTTATGGGGGCATCATAGAAGTTGAAGCGTGTTCGGAAAAGGTTTTGAGGGCCCAATATTTCCATAGTGAACGTCGCGCCAAGGTATCTTTCTTTCTGACCCCTCTTACTCTCTGTTGAAAATTTTTTTGTAGGAAGCAGAAAAAATTGCCCAACAAATGCTTCCAGAAACTCAGGCTCACGTTGTCATACAGGAAGCTGTTAATACGATTGATGGAAACCAGTCATTACCTGGTCTCGATGCTGCTTCGCTCATGGAGGTTGACACTCAAGAACAAGTACATGTCAAAAGTCGAGGTGTCAAGCGTGGACCAGAAGAAGAACCTGCAACCGCAGAAAGCAGTAAAAAGCTGAAACCCGGTAAGTCTTGTGAGTTGTCTCGTTCAAAGTAGCTAAACCCCTTTAAGCCCCAAAACCACAACCACTGAAGAGAGATCGTGAGAACTGTACAGTATTTGTGACAGACCTCCCTCGCAATGCAACAAATGATGATTTGTTCAAATTATTCAAAGACGTACGGATCCTCCCTTCTACTACATCCCCAGTGCTCACTCTAGATGTAGTGTGGGAGTGTAAGAGAGGTAAAGATCACGCCCTTCCCCGATATATTAATAGCTACTGTTGAATTTCATGACCGGGTAGGTCGGCAATCATTTATGACTTTCTCTACGGATTATTATTGGATTTAGGAAAGTATCCCTGCTGCTCTTACCAAAGATAAGAAGAGGATAAATGAGCAAGAAGTAGGAGTTCACCTAGCGTGGAAGTCGACGTTATATGTAACCAACTTTCCGGAATCCGCTGACGACTCCTATATGCGAAACTTATTTGAGAAGGTATAGTCTGATTTGTTCTGAGTGGCAAATTTTTTAATTGGATCGATAGTACGGCACAATACTTGAAACCCGCTGGCCAAGTAAAAAGTTCAAGGCGACGCGAAGGTTCTGCTATATCCAATACATCTCCCCTGTGAGAGCATTCTTGCGGCAATTCACTGGTTCCTGGCTCACAACAGAACGCTATCTGTAGGCTGCTGCACAAGCTGCCCTGGAATTACATGGCAGGGAACTTGAACCAGGTCTCCCAATCAGCGTGCTTATGTCAAACCCGGAAAGGAAAAAAGAGAGGACGGATCACGATGCAAACGAGCGAGAAATTTATGTCGCTGGTCTAAGTAAGTTCACGACAAAGGGTGATCTAGAAAAAATTTTCCGAACTGTGAGTCCATCAGCCAATTGGGCTATTTTGACCCATTGACATGTACAAATAGTATGGAAAAGTCAAGGATATTAGACTGGCTGCAGAGGGAGACGGTCATGCTAAAGGCTATGCCTTTGTTGAGTATGAGAATGCAGTACGTTCGGCCCAATTGGAATGCTCGTCAGTGATTCTCATAACAGATAGAATGATGCTCAACTTGCACTGGCTGCAAACAACCACGAATTGAAGAGACGTCGAATCGCTGTGACACTGGCAGATCCTCGTGTACGGGCGCGCCACAAGTGAGACAGCCTTTCGCGGCCGGTAGTATCATTCCGCCTGACGCCTTTTACAGGACAATTGCTGAAACGGGATTGACACGCACAGCTGAGATCCGACAGCGTTCGGTACGGATACGTGGACTACCACACGACGCACAGGAAGGGCTTTTACAGCAGACTCTAGAGAAGATTGCATCAGTTAGACGCGTGGAGTTTTTCGGAGAGAAACGCGAGGCGGTTGCGGAACTGGAAAATGCTGCGGTATGTGAACAGACTTTCATCGAATATTCCGTTGTTGAGGATTATGCTGGAAACAGGAAGCGGGAAAACTGCTCCTCCGATCGGAGCCTATAGTATATAATGGCCATACCTTGAATTTGAGTGAAGAGAAAGCCGGGGAAACTTCGGCTCCTGCCTCGAAAGCTGGAGGAATGTTTGTTCCGAGAAAGGCTGGCTCTCAGCGTAAGGCTGGACTGGGTTTCACGCGCAACCCTGCGAAAGCCGAGAAGGGTAGCGAAGCTTCTGCTTCAGGGAGTGGTTCTGGTGATCTCAGTGGGGACGGGAAGGGACAAGATGACTTTCGAAAGATGCTGATGGGCAAAAAGTAGCATGTGACATCATGTATTCTTAGAATAGTGTTATAATGCCTTTTATTTCTAACTTGTTAAGTCACCTCCGTTCCCAATACTTCAGGTCACTACTTCTGGATGGACCAACAAGATAGCAATTGCAGTGAATCCGGCGCTCTCACCTTTGAATGGCCCATTCGGAATTTGAAGCTCCTGTTCGACTCGACCAAGGGTGATACGAAATCCAAAGCCTTGAAGTCTCCCAAGTTTGGGGGTGGACGTTGGCAGGTAAGTGGACAATACCTTACTCTCGTTGTTGACTGACTCCCTTTCAAATCGTAGATCTTGTTTTATGCGAATGCTGGCACACCGAAGGAGACTTCGGGATCGGAGGGTGGTGGTTATGTTAGCTTGTTCTTAGCATGCGAGGTATGACATTAATTTCACCATTTGATGTCGTGCCGCTAACCGCGCTCTAGCCCACCATGGGTGAGAAAGAGGCCGCTCTCAAAGATTCGGGAAGGTGGGTTCGCGAAGGCATTTACAAGTTTTGTTTCGAGCTTCGCAAGCAAGTAATTTGCCGCTACAACACGGTTATTTATTGACCTTGATGTTCCAGTCTCGAGAAGAACATCCTTCACAACCTCAAGGAAGCCTCAAATCACACATTTTCTTACAAGGTATGCGATTGCGGGATATGCTGTTAGTGTCTTGATCATGGACTCTTCCGCAACAGACGGCTAACTGGGGATGGTAACGTTTTCTTCTATTCAGCTCTTAGATGCAGGTGCTTACATACCATTTGCTAGGGCTCAATTTGCGCGTCGGGATTCCGTATATTATCAATCGATCAGTGCAAAATCTCAAGACGCCTTTGTCATTGTCTGCACTATCACATCTACCTCAAGCCCTACAACACTTCTTCCTTCAGGTTCAAACCTTTCAGTGCCCAAAACACTTATTGACACAGTAGGATCTCTTCTCGACGATCCTCTATATTCAGATGTCGAATTTGTGATCATGCGTCATATTCGAAATTCGCAGAATGCGAGGCGAATTTGGGCATCCAGAAAGATGCTTCAGAGAGCAGAACATTTTGATGACAGTGCGTGCGGAAACCTAGGAAGATTTTTGTTAGCCAAAAAGTTTTTTCCAGTGCTTGGGACCAATTTCGCTGAGGGAACGATGGACAATGCCTTGCGTACCCCCCGTCCCGCAAAACAAGCTCTAAGCAATCCTTCCTCGCAGAGCGAGAACGGAATATACTCAGAAGAATATATAGACTCAGATGACGAGGATGATTACTCCGATGGTAGCGACGACGACGATGAAGTATCATCGCAAATGGATACGACGGACAACGAATTTGCTCATGTAGTAGGACCCCAAGACGATGATCCTTGTCTTCTTCCCGAAGTCAACGTTCAAGACGAAGGTGGTAATCAACCTTCCTTGGGCTCCCAATCTACCCTCCACTCTGTGTCTAGCCTTGGTTCCTCTGTTGCCGATGGCGGCGATCTGGTGCGCCAAAAACACAAGTCTCATTTGACTGTCGTCATTAAAGACGTGGCGTATAATACATATCGTGCCCTTTTATATTATGTGAGGACTGTACACGTGTCGGGGCCTGTATACTGACACCATGTCCACAGTTATATACCGATAATATTGTCTTTGCTCCCCTTGCTTCATCATTTAACACTTCGCGTCTTGCCATGTCCTCGCTCACTGGCCCTTCTCCGTCGTCTCCCAGCACTGAAGCACCTCCAGCAGCGGCGAAAAAGGGAGTATATACTGATTCTGCTACTTCAAGGAAAGACTGGATCAAAGAATGGATGAAACACAACCAAGGGCGTCCCGCTCCTTGTTCCGCGAAGGCCATCTATCGTGAAGCTGATCGTGAGTCAGTTTGGTTGGCATTACTTTAAAGCTCTGAAAACCACCCCCAGGGCTGGACCTAAGAGACTTGAAAGCTCGTGCTGCACAGGTGCGGTATGAAACGAATCTCAATTTGGCATTGCGCTCAAGTTCGAACAAGCATATATTTAAATCTTTAACTGTCGAAAACATCGCATATGAAGTATTTTCTCCATTCGCCTCCACGTTTGAGGAAATAAGGAAGGTAAATTTTATCGCTGCCGCCTTCATCTTCTTCTCTAACAAATGCCTTCAAGGTTGAGATTGAATTCTTTTTGAAACATTGGCAAGAGATACGCACTTCGAACGCAATGAAGAATGTATGGCAACAAATCAGGATTGGAAGGCATCCCGGCTTTGAAGAAGGTATAGTTTTATATCCAACGGACCGTTGCAATTCATGCTAAAATCTTCATAAGTTTGGCCTGCAATCGCTATGAATCTTGAATTTAGGCCCGATTCTCCTAAATTATCTTCGCCGTCTGGAAATGATGCACCAGGTCCAATGGTGACTTAGACGAAAATTGAGCAATAAAGTGGTGCTATTGAATGTTCTCCTACAATATCTATTTGCATATCTGAGTCCGAAGGAAAATTCACGACTTTCAATTCCCCTGTATCACTTATCTACAATTGTTGACTTGTATATCTTAAAATAGCTCAACCGAATCATAAACAAAATTAGGACTAAGGAAAGCGTCACCAGAGCTGCCACTGATGACATTGATCTGTAAGGTATTGGAACCTTGGACAAGAGTACCTTTGGAAAGGATGAATGAGTTGACCCGGATGCAACCCACAGCAATTCCTTACCGGAAGGGATATTGAAATCGTCTTCGGTCAATGGCTTTAATGTAATCCAGATACCAGCAATCACATAGTATACTTACAGACTTCGTTGAGGCCTCTCCAGGTACCTCGAGTAACACTTTTTGCGAATAATCAGAATAACTTCCTTTCTATAATTTGATGATTTCACTCACCCTCGCGAGTCTATTTTAGTTGGTGCTGTAGAAGCGTGTACGAAATCAGAAACTTTGCACGTAACGTGGAAAAAACACCACACACCTGGAGGAGCGGATGATGTCCAAGAGTTAACTGTGACTTGAGGCCTGCCTCCGGCAAATGACTCGGTCGTACGGATACGGAGAGTACGTGCACCTGTCGTATACTAAAACTTGATTCTCAGTTGGGATATTCACATAGACGGACCGGTCTGTGAAGAAGAAGCCGACCACCTGATCGTAGTCGGATTGTTCACCTGGAACCGATGAGTTCGGGTATGAACTGAAGCAAAAGACACACCGCCTTGAATTGGGCCATAGGGAAGGAAGGTATGGATGAGGACCCTATAGTGAAAGTGATTGGCCCCCAATTGCCCATTCTCGAATCAGATCTTTTTAACAGAGCATAAACATCAATTACAATGTGAGTAACATTGTCGGACGGACTTACGGGTGCATATGCTCGATTTTGTCGGCGTTTAAGAACCTATTCAGAAGGATATAAGAAAATCTTGATAGGTAATCCACATGGTAGCCTACCCGGCGGGCGTTCCATCAACAGTACCTAGAAAAGTGGCAAAAAGTCATGAATCTCTTTTAATTCCCCCTCCCGCTGTCAGAATTACACACCGATTGACCAGATTGTGCTCGGACGCGACAAATTAGAATTCAAATTGACAGATGAAGTCCTGCCTGCCGAAACGGACACGCTACCAGTACCAGCCTCAAGTTCACCTTGATACAATGTGACGGTGTATGTCCCTGGCTTCATCATATTTCTTGTAAATCTTCCACTGCAAGTAAGGGTGGTATTAGCATTTATATTCATATAGATTGATTTATTCTAGAAAACACGCACCCAGAACCAGAAATCCAATATTGCGCATTCGAATTCTATAT
Source organism: Agaricus sinodeliciosus (assembly GCA_022315185.1). Classification (NCBI taxonomy): domain Eukaryota; kingdom Fungi; phylum Basidiomycota; class Agaricomycetes; order Agaricales; family Agaricaceae; genus Agaricus; species Agaricus sinodeliciosus. Next base: position 1,363,449 of record JAHTMV010000055.1, on the reverse strand, counting down.
CGAAATTCAGCAAAAGATACTTCACGCTTAGTTTTTTTGTTTTTCTTACCTTGAAGCCAATGGTGACCGGTGGTCCTGACAAAGTACCAGAGTAGCTTCCAGAAACGGTTCCACGTCCAGAAGCTGGAACATAGCCTTGGAGGTTAAGGTTGTCCATGAAGCTCGTATCCAGATTGCCAGATGGAGCAGAACCGCTCGTAATGGCGAGAGCATAACTGTACGGAGAGGCCAAATCCTGTGACAAATACTGAACCTACTTTGGAAGAACTTACGGTCCGAAGAAGCCTGTTCTATAAGACTCTGTTTGCTCATGGCCCGAGTTCATATAAAAATAAAGCTCTTGTTGAGCACCACCTTGATTATTGATATCTAGCACGAGGCCAAAGTAAGATTGTGATATGTGTAACGTCATGTAATCTTACCTCTGAAAAATGGGCCACCGGAAGATGTTTCATAACCAACGCCAGGAATAATCATGAACGCGCCAACTCCAGAACCGGTCACGCCATGAACTTGATCTTCGATGAATCGGACCTGATGGGGCGAGTCTCAAATGAGTATCCGCTAGTTAGCAGCACGCACAAAGAGACCACACTGACACTGGAATAGAATTTGGAGCGGGTCTGCCCATTGACACGGAAGACATCAGATCCTTCAATCGCAGATCCACCCTCAATCTCGGCTTCAGCAATACCACGGGGCAGCGCGGACTTTGATAAACGAGCAATGAAACGAAGTTCGCCGACACTTGGCTCTTGAGAAGCGAAGGTACCCAAGTAGAGTGTGTTTATTCCTGAGCGAGTAATGACATAATGGGTCTGCAGATCAATGAGTTTATTTTTGATAATTAATCCAACTTCGCAAGAGTAAAACATCGGATGTATATACTCACGATGGTATTTGTTCTTATAGTGACCACCGCGATGTTATTTGCCACAGAGGAAGTGACGGTTGCTGAGCCTGTACAACGAATCAGCTTTCTGCGAACGTACATGCATCTTGGAGATCTTACCGAGACCTGAGCTGAGGTGCGTGAATTTAGATGAGTCCTGAAGTTCTTTTCCATTGAACCTAATGGAAGTAATGTCCCCATTTGTTGTGTGTACTATGCCATCATAATAAGTAAACCGACCCCGACATACTTAGCTATCCCAAGACACTTACTGGTCGTAACCAGCCCAGCACCGGAATCAACAAACATATTACTTCCGGAGGTCGTCACACCAAATGCCGCCAAAGCGGCGGGCAACCACAGCAAGAGATTCAAAAAGGGTAATAGCATCTTCGCCAGAAAGGTACGAGAAACTGGATGCCAAATCTCATATTTAAATGTCTATGAACACGTCAATTCGGAGGAAGCGGGTGAACTTCGCGGAAAATTTCTCACCTTGAGAATGGCTCATGTGTACCAAAATATAAACTGGTCACCTACATTTCTCCACGCGATGACCGCTTTAAATTAGCGGTGCATTTCCCGGTAACGGAATGCGCGCGGGCCGCAGGAGAAAACACAAAAGAAGTACTACTAGGTAGACATTGAAAGCGCAAACAGATGTGTTCATGTACCTCAAAGTGCCTTCAAGTCTCGCTTGATTGACCGGTAAATGACGCTAATTCAGTCAACAAAAATCAAGCATGTATAGAACATGAAAAAATAACATTGGGATACGAAAATGTTATCCTATCCTTATTTTAGGGCGGCCCGGTCTTGTAGCTTCTTGCCGGGACTCAAGCGAGAAACAAGCGATACAACAAATCATGTCCATTGGAACCTGTAGAGTTGAACATTGGTTAGACGGACTGAGTCCCTGATTAAGTCTGGCTATGACAATCTTTCATGCGCACGACAGTTGATTTTAGATCAAAAACCGCAACAATTTCTACGGTGTCGCAAGGCAAGACAGCAGAATAAGGGACGCAGGCTTGGATGATATTCATCCACACTTCCGTATGGGCATGAGTACAACTAAAACTGGAAACGAAGCGGTCAACGAGAGGTATTGAAAAGTCGAACTTCTTAAGACACGATAGTGGGAGGGAAGGGCCGGGGAGGGTCAGCTACTTCCGTGTGGTCGTGCTGCAATACATTCGCGGCGTTCCTGTTGGCCTGCCAAGTGTGTGATTGTGGTACGTGAGACTCAGCATCCGCGGGAACGAAGAGCTCTGGCTCTTCAAACTCTTCTTGAAGTTCCGGGGGCACCGATCCGGGAACCTTATCAAGAGGTTGAGGTGGAATTCGGTGCAAGAGACCAAATCTGTAAGTAGGGGTTAAAAGCTACATTATCAAGAAGTAGCAAAATCAACATACCCGAAAACACATCCAAGGAGACCCTCGCCGCCCCAGTTGCGATTTGGAATTAATACAACTTCCCTCAACGTACTAGTTAAGATTAGCGTCGCCAGTCGAAGAGCAACAGACCGAGAACCTACTCGAAATCGTATGAGTAAACATAAACTCGTAAAGGCTTATCTACGTGCTTGGTTTTAATCAGCAATATATCGTGTCGGTAAACAGAGGCGCTACATACTGCTTCAACGACGTCATAAAAATCATTTTCCGCACCAAGCACACCTCCGGACCAGCCTAAAGCTTGTGTTACCTCTCCGGGTCATTGATGTTGTACTTGTGACGTACCCAAGATCCAATCACCCATTGGTACGAGACCAGCGCTTTCGGCGGGACTTCCTTCATAAACATCAAGGACATGCCAGACATTTTCGGTCGCAGATTCCGGTTCGCATATCCTCATGCTAAGTCCGAGCAAGGATGGTTGTGCACCATTACCATTGGCAGGAGAATCGGTTGGGGAGGAAGACCAAGCGCGGGAAGGCAGGATAGGGACAACTTGCCGAGGAGTCAATAATCAACGCGGAGGAACGAGAACGAGGCCTGGATACCTCGAGTCTGCTGGCCTTTGCTACTCCACACGAGAAGATTGAGGGTACGCCCTTCATGGGACTCGACTATTCTCTCGAGTTCGGAGGCATTGATGGTCTGATTGTCGGAGAAGGAGTCTCCTTGGAAGCCGACGACGAAATCGAAGAAAGGCTCAATGTCGGTTTGAGAGGCTGGAGAATGAGGGGTGACGCGGAGAACGTGGAGGCCGCGCGAGGGCGGCTGGGCTTGAAAAGTCGAGGAAGATTGGCCAGCACCCATGTTGGGAGAGATTTCTGTCCTTGCCTCTCTGCACTTCCGCGACCGCACGTGGCTTTCCCCGTCCGGGATCCGCCCTCGGCCTCGAAAATGCATAGTTTTAGCATCATGTCTCGATGGTATATTTGCAGTATATTTGCTATATTCCAATCACCGAAATACAGAACAAATACAATTGCAGTTGCAGCCCATTGATCTTTCTTCCTCGATGACGCGCAATTTCGCCGATTCCGACCCAGCCACGGAACAGAGAATCAAGTCAGCAAATCACGTGGAGTCACTTTTCTTCCACATCCAAGTTAGGCTTGTTGGTCAGAACGTGGAAACTCGGCCAACAAACGCTGCAAACAAATCCCAGCTCGCAGTGGAGACGCGAATCCGGGTTCTTGTCCCAAAGGTCAATTCACATCTGGCCAATGTGGTGCGCATTTGCTGCTCGTACGCTGACTTGCAATGCAAAGTTGACTTGGCCACATGCAGTTGACGAATGTTACTTCGTCGCCACATCTTTTCTCAAAACTACTTGCCGCAGATACAATTACTCGCGAGAGCATATAAAAACAGTTACACCAATGGAAATTCCACCCCAGGGCCCGTTCATGGCACAAAGACGCGACCTCGAAAAGACGTTCAATTGCAAGCTGACGTTGTTGATTCCGACGTCCAGTCATATAAAACCAGCATCAAAAAATCTATCACCGGACACTTATTAGATGAGCAAGCTTTCAGGCATGCGCTACTTTCTAGTGACCCCGCTATCATTGAGAATGCCGTCAAGGATTGCTTGCAGCGCCGTGATTTGAAAGCAGTCGACGCCAAAATCTGGAAGTTCCTCAGCCACCAAGACATCCTCCGTGATTTATCACTTCGAACTCTTTTGGCCGCTCTTTCTGTTATTCAGCCTCCCGCCGTCATTCTCCCGCCGTCCACTATTGCACACCTTGTGCACCGGCTCACTTCCCCAAAACAGTCTGAAAATGTCGACCAACATTTGATGTCTATCTACCCCCATATCTTATCGCACCTTGAGCGGTTGCAACGTGCCGACCCTCGTGCCGTCCGCTATGCACCCCCCGATATCGTACGGTCAGCCTTCAGATTTCTTAATGTGTTTCTTCCCATTAGCAAAGAGGATGCGTTAGGCATGTTCACGATCCTGACCGACACGTATCACATCCCATCTGGCGCAATGGTTGAATCTTCCTCGTCCCAGACCTTGGAACAAATCATTAGTGTGTCTCTTGTCAAAGCCAGTCTCTATTGGAACTGGTATGACATTGCGGAAGACATTATGTCCCGTCTACTTCTACAGACTTCCACTCCTGATTCCTTCATCATTAGACATGCCACCGACTGCTTGTATACCCTCTTAATATCACCTTCATCTATGGGCCTCAAACGCTGTTTTAATCTCATTCGCATGCTACACCCCCATGCTCCGGTACCGGATAACATTATCCGTCAATTTTATGATTCTGCACTGGAGGTTGAAGCCACGGATGTGGCACGAGATCTCTACGAATTCTCTAAGAATTCCGCTGTTCTCGAAGCGCACTCATACCCCGTGCCGCAGGGTAGGGCTTTGGCCTGGCTCATGACTTACCTAGCAAAAAGGACTCGAAAGGATCAACTCGCTCGTGCTTTGGCATCCGATACTGTTAAACAAGGCTTAACAATACCTATGGATCAACGTGCAAAGTTTATTTCCATTGTCGCGGAAAAGGGATTCTCCTCTTCAGCTCGAGCTTTGTGGGAACACTACGCCAGTGGAAAAGATGATGCTATAATTCACGGCAATTCCAGTCTGCTGATACGCATGACCAGCCTTTTAATTCATGTGGCCAAGATCCAAGAGGCCAAGGGTGACCTCTCTCCTGGGATGGAATCTCGCTCTTTCGCGTATCACATTCTGGACAAGTTCAAGGAACATCACGCGCCGTGGGATGCAGCACACCATGGGGTCTTGACTTCCTATGCCAGAGCCTGCTTTATAGTGGGGAAAAATACGGAAGGATTCAAAACTTTCAAGGCTCTCCTGAGGCGGCGAGAACTACCTGATATGCACGATATCAATGTAGTGTTAAGCGCTATAGCTGAACAAGCGCCGACGGCTGCAGCAGGAATGTTAAAGAAAATGGAGAGGCAGGGCGTGAAACCCGACGCTGTCAGTATCGGGACTGTGCTGCATTACGCATCGATGCAGGGGAATGAACGAGTCCGGGAGGAGATGATACGGCGTGCCATGGAGATTGAGAACATTCATTCGGATATGGGAGCGTTTGGCGCGCTCATTCGGAGTGTCGCGCAAATGAAAGACTCCGACAACCCAGAAGAACAGAACATGAAGCTCGAGGATGCTTGGCAACTCATTTGCAGATTCACCGAAAGTGGAACTCAAACTTCTACTCAAATAGGAAACTACCTGGTGTCCTCAGCTCTACGGGCGAAAAACGCCTTGCTAGCCTATAAATTCTGGAAAGCGTTGCTCGAGGAGAGCGCTGAATATAATGACCCCAACCAACGTGGGCTACGCCGGGCGATTGTGAAGCTCACAGGACAGCAGAACATACTGGGGGAAATTAGTGGACCGGATGCCCGGATGATTACCAGCGAGCTGAAGGAGGAAGTGACTGCATGAAGGTTTAACGTAAGCTGTTCATTAGATCTCTGGTTATAATTAGAGGCGTCAATACGTCAACTTTGTATCGCGTGGCTTGGTGGGGTCGTCGCGGGGCCGGCCGCATTGAAAAACAACGTGAGAAAAGCAAAAAATAGAGGCACGGTTCTTCCTGGCTTGAGAAAAATTACCGATGTATCGCTTAGAGGGACTGATGAGATCAAGGGCGGAGAGGAACTGGAAGAAGTCGAGTGTGCCAAAGTACTGGATCCGGAGATAAGCCGAGTCCTGGTTGCAGTGTGAACTGGGCTGTTCTCGTGATATCGATCCATGTTGGGATCCACACGCCACCGATTTGACTGTGTTGCGCATTCTTGAATACCTGGCATCCTGATTCATTCGATATAAATCATTGGAAGCAGGCATTTTGAGTTTGCGAGCTGTAAACAAGTGAACCACGGGGACAACAAACATTCCATTGCCTCAAAAATCAGGACAAGGATCGCTTCGACCCCGCATTCCCGTCGCGCCCTATTCTCGTTCCTCTCCCCACGATCATGCCTGCCGCTCGAGCTAAGAAAGAGAACAGTTCAGCCACGCCTCCATCCGACGATGCGCATCTCAAGGAACCACAATCCGAAAACAGTAAGAGCAAGAGAAAGTATGTCCCAATTGCCCGATTTTTTTCCGGCTCTGTCTTCACGCTTTGTCCTCTTCACCCCCTGCATTGTCCACCTCACCATCCTCCCATTGCCCACCTCATCACCCCGCACTTCGTTTCCTTCTGACGCTACAGCACGCGTCCCATGACTTTTCTCTTACTATCAACTTCCACTGACTGACTGCCATGCTGTCTATCAGACGTCAATCACAAAGTTTGTCTCCCCGTTCTTTCTACTCTTATCCCTCTCTGACTCTTGCCCGTAGGCTGCGATGCTTGCAGGGCGCGTAAAGTGCGTTGTGCCCGAGAGAATCCCGAGGACTCGAAACAGTCTTGCAAGCACTGTGTCACTCTTGGCATCCCATGTACCTACGATTACCAGCCCAAAAAAAGGGGCCCGCCAAATCTGTGCGTTGAAAGTCGATTTCGCTTACCTGTTTTTCTAAGGCGCCTATTAAAGTTACCTGAGACGGCTCCAAGAGGCTGCTGCCGCTGCTGCAACAAACCAGTCGGATAGTCCGAATGAAGCTGAAAACACCACATCGCCTGTTTCTAGTGTAGCCAGCCCTCCAAAGAGCGTAGTCTCGCCATCTCTAGGAGCAAAGAGCCCTCCTGGATACCTCGAACCAACAGTCAACCCTCTACCACCCTCATCTGTCCCTCTGCCCCCTTCTCGGTATCCTATCGCTGCAGACTCTTATCACCCTCATTACCCTCAAAGTCAGATCTCATCATCATATTTGAGCCTCCATTCGAATGACTCTGCTAACCACAGCAACGGCCTGCTTAATTCACACACATCGTCCAAACCAGAAGAGTCTCGCCCTTACCGTTCACCGTCTGACCAATACAGTGCTTATCCCATGTATGACTGGTCGTACAAGCAGCATCAGATCCCAGCTATTCTGCCACCTTCGACGGTCCCGCCCTTGTCTTATTATTACAGACCACGACGACTGGAAGAAATTGCTCCGAGAGATACTATATCCTTGATCATCGCCCTCTTTTTCGACTTCGTTTATCCGTTGACTCCATGTATTCATAAGCCTTCCTTCATGGCGGACCTCCATGCCCGCAGAGAAGAGCGTGATCCTCTGTTTTTCGCCCTCGTCATGTCCTCGGTAGCATCAACATTAGTACAGGTGCCTCGGTCATACTTGCCCATGGAACGACCAGTTGTACGAAAATTGGCCCAAGTACGTTTCTCCATGTCTTCATTATGTTCGGATGACTGAATCACATTCCCAGACCTGCTATGAAGCAAGTCGGCATATTTCCGTTGCTTCATATGATCCTCCGACTTCCATGCACGTGGTTATTCGCTACTTGTGGGTCGAGTGATACTATATTTTCCCTCTTTTATCTCTTGACGATCTAATCATCAGTGATTGTATCTATCATTTTTGTGAGGGCCATGATGCCACACAGCACGCCGCTTTCGGAGAAGCGGCTCACATTGCCGTTACGTTGCGTATGCACGAAGAGGCATCCTACGAGGGGCTGGATCCCATCGAATGTGAGGTGCGCCGGCGCACCTTCTGGCTATTATTCGGAGGTATACTACTGCCCACATCCTTCGATAAATTTGCCTGACTTGCAGCAGCTGACAAGTCAATGTCTATACTCCTCGGACGGCCAATTTGCCTCAGAGATGAGGATTGCACTGTCCATTTCCCCAAAGAGCTCGACGATGAGTAGTATGTCTTGAAAAAGCTATCAAACTGAAGCTATCGCTCAACTGCTCTTAGCATCACACCCAGTGCTTATCTTCCACAGCCGCACGGCAAGACAGCCCTTGTTTCAGGTCTTAATTATATTTCTAGAATTTTCGCGTTACTTGGTGAAATCCTTGTACGTATTCGGGTGGATAAGCGATCCCCTCCTCAAGGCCAATTCGCTACTGCACGACTGGAAGAGGTGCAATCTTTGCACTCGAGAATTTTGGCTGCCCTTAGCCACGCGCCGGAACCCCTACGGCTTAAGCAAGTTCACTCTCAAGCCCATATTCCACCCGAGTATGGAGGTGCAGGTTTCCGTCAAGCTACTTTTGCCGAAGTGAAGGACTTTTTCGATAACCCCAATGCCTCGCGAGCGAACGCCTTAAATCCGTTCCTCGTAATGCAGGCAAACTTATATGTAACACAGGTAAGAATTGTCTCTTATCGCTGATCTTACCACTTACCGGGTGCGCAGCAACTTGTTCGATTCGTCATTGAGCAATACCGGGACGAGTTGCTAATGTCTTTGCAAGGCAACCTTGATGAGCAACAGGTTGCAGAAGATCGTGAAGTCGTCGCTAGTGATCTTTTGAATATCTTGCACAGGTTCATCCATAATCTTTTGATAATGATGTTCAGCTCAATTCAATTCTTCCGCAGCATTCCCATCCAGTCTATCGCGACCAATGGCCCGAGTTTGGTTCATAAAGTGCGATTCGTTGCATCGACGCTTCTTGATGCTGTACGTAAGGCGGAAACGGCTCCCGCCTCGGCTGCGCGGGCGCATGCCTACCTGTGTAAGTCAAGTATCTTTCGCATGGTGTTCCCCATTGACGTGCGATCTCAGGGGATTTTCTCAGCATCCTCTCCGAAATCGAAAGGAATTATTTGTAAGTGGACTTCTTTGCGATGCAGACTCTGCTTTTGACCTTCAGATTAAGGCTTGATGATGACCGAGACGGAACATCCAGCGGCGATGGGATGACGATGGGGGGATGAGTTCTGTTCGTGCAGGTCTCGGACATGTTCCTTCATTATTACGCTGTCAATGTTATCTCTCCTATACCCCTAACCTAAGAGACATATGTATTTTATATATTGTTGTCGCGATTGTTCCCAATTTTTGTAGCTAACCGTAAACTCAAACTTGTAGACCAGAAGTATAAGTAGATCATTCAATTTCTTCTATGCATCCGGCATTTGCCGAAGTCAATTAAGGCAGAACTGTGCGTAAGGTCTGTGTCCCTAAACGCCCATTTACCTAGTTCTAGTGAACATCATACCCCAATTCATCTGTTAATTCAGCACCATGGATATCTCAAGTGACGAGTTGAAACATTCTTCACACGCTGACACGACATTAACAGAGGAAGAAGCAACTCGTTATGATCGCCAAATGAGGCTATGGGGAATAGAGGCTCAGCAAAGGTAGTCTTTATATATTGGCCGTATTTTTTCCGAGTAACGGCTTCATCATATCTACAGGATGAGAAATGCTGTCATTCTGGTTGTGAGGATGCGCGGTGTCGCTACCGAGGCCATTAAGAATATGGTGCTTGCGGGCATCGGGAAGTTGGTTATCGTAGACGCTGAAAACGTTGCCGAAGAAGACCTGGGCTGTGGTTTTTTCTTTAGGGAAGAGGACGTCGGACAAAAAGTAAGAGCACTACTAACTTTTCGCTTTCGGATATTCGGTGGTGATACATCGGGCTATTCTAGAGACTTCATGTCGCCAGACCAAGGATCGAAGGGCTGAACCCCCTCGTGAATGTGGAGACAATAACGGATATGACCGCATTGGAAGGCATGGCTTTTGAGAACCTGATTCAACGCGTCGATTTGGTCTGTGTCACTGACTATGATAACGACAACTTGGTTTGATCTTCTCTCTACGGGAAAAAATAACTGTTTAATGAGATATTAGCTTCGCGTAAACGAAATCTGTCGGCGATACGGCAAATCATTTTACGCGGGAGGCTCCTACGGGTTCTTCGGTTACATTTTCTGCGACCTGATAGAACACGAGTATCTCCCGCCGTAAGCATCTCAAATACCAGGATTTGGAATTTTTCTGACACGCATTTTTCATTCTACATGTCTCCAGGATTCTCTTCGGGGCCTCCAGGGACCGAACAGCTCCCAAGGAAGCTCCTCGAACCATCAGAAGGAAAGCGACGTATTGTCCACTTGCGAAGGCTCTGGAATATAAATGGACGGCATTAAATAAACGACAAACGAAAGAGGTTAATCCCGCATTACTTTTCAGCATTTTAGGTATGAATTCTTTATACTGGCCGACCATTTCTTTCAATATCAGGTACTAGGACTCTGGCAGTATGAAATCTCACACAAAGATTTGCCTTTGGACAGTTCTTCGGCCGCAGAACTCCAAACCATAGCTACGTCTTTGATGTCGACGGCCGACGTAAACAAACAGGTCTTACGGGAAGTACCCATAGATCTCATCGAGTAGTGTTCTTCTTCAGTCAACGGTAATGCTCCACTCATTCCGGGTTTTTTCCTACAGATCGTTATCTGATGGCGCAAAACACGAATTCAACCCAGTCTGTGCAATCATTGGAGGCGTTCTTGGGCAAGATATACTGAAAGCTCTGGGCGGTCGGGATCCACCTATCGCCAATTTCTTTGTCTTCGACGGAAGCACAGGAGGGGGGACCGTCTGTCGCCTTAATATGTCGTGAGCAAACCTAGTATGTCAACAACATACGCCTATATCCGTAACCCTCTGCACTATCGAACTTTGCACTGTTTTTCCGAGTATCAATGACATTGTGTCAAAAACTGCGTGGGCGGACTCGCCATTCTGCTTTCCAGAATGCTGACATAGCCACGTGAGTCCCATGTCGACTCTACCGAGTTCCGGGCGATCTATTGATTCCAGGCAAGCGGCGCCTAGTCCAGCTCTTTATGAAAATCACTGGCGAGCTCGTTCATCTGAGTTCTATATGAAATTTTCGCGCACCCGACCACGAAGCAAACAGCTTTGGTGCGGACTCGTCACTGCACTTATAGTTGTATAGTTATAGTCGGCGTGGGCGAAAAAAAAACTCCAATCGGAATCATGCTGATACCAGAAAGAAAAAAAAAACTGGGTATGGAAGCTTGAATTGGCTGATTACAGGGACGCCAGCATTCCAGTATTCAAGGATGATTAACTTTTTCCGATGTCAAATGGCCTGATGACATTTCGCGCATGGAGGCTTGGCTACGGAGATTACCCCGCCTTTGAATCTGACCTGCCTATCCTAGATAGTGCTTGTTGATTTGTTGCAGTCAACTGGTCGATGTCACTTCACGATGGGTCATTGGCATATCCGAATGGCTTTCGTAACAGGATTCTATCAACTTCTCGGTTCAATTGTTTACTCATGATCCTTTGAAACGACACTCTGGGATTGGTGTTACAAATGATCATGAGTCGTCTATGGAAGCATCTGCTCATTCAGGCCCTAAAAGAGCAGATGCTATGATAGACCTAACACCCTACACGATTGTGCCTATAATTTAAGGCCGTTCAAATGACAATACATTGGCTTCGCTCGTCGAGATTCCTCAGAGATTTTCCGTGATTCCAAAAGGCTGACGCGAACTGGATTCCTATACCCCGGACCCCAGATTTTTCCTTTCTTGGCAGGTATAGAATTCCCGCCGCTAATTTATGTTAATGAGACTGTCGCACTTCAGATTGTGGAGTCTGTGGGCTGAAGCTCAATGTGCCCATCGTATCTGACGGCTGTTTTTATCGGCATCGTTCTTAGAGCCTTGAGAACCGTTATACTCGTGCCGCTTCAACACTGGAAGAATAATTAAGCAGCCATGAACCCGATGCAACCGCTTGTTGGCCCATTCCGATTTCACTATTCGATCGGTATCGCGGCTTCTGTTGTGAAGATTTACAAAGTCCTCATCATCTTCGGCGGCATATTTTCGGATGAGTCGATCCAAATAATAGAAAGGAGCAGAAGCAAACGACTTCTACAAAATGGACGGCCGATGGGAAGGAAATACATTTTACCGGCAAACTTCCTCAAAGAGGAACAATGGCATTTGAACTGATCTCAAGGGCCTCAGGCGTCTCTAAGCACTATGCTTGGCGGCATTGCTAGGATCGCGAATGTGATCCTATTTTTAGGATATACATCTAAGACGATGACCTCGTGCACGCGAATGTGCTTCGACCAATGGACACCAACCTCGGCACTTTTTAACAGTTTAATGTGTGTCGCATCTCATATACACTTCTTTCTCATGGAAAGCCGGGCCATGATGGATACCAATTCTAGCTCACAGACCACGAGGTGTTTGATCTGCGACGATTTTTATTTTAACATAGGCGAACCCCATGAGCTACCTGGGACTAAACATAGATGATGGAGATAGCGAATGAGCAGCTCTCCGTCTTCAAATTGCCGCCGCATTCGGGTTGAGCATACACTCGACGCCGGAAATACAGATGGTCGAGATTGAAAGTTCAGGCTTATGCAGGGATTGTTCGAACTGTATTCATAATTGTTTAAGCTCTTCGCAGGCATGTACGTACGCATGGATGCTTGAATCGCCTGGGAATTTTCTCGATTGAAGCTCCACTTTCAGGTGTTCCTCTTGAAGGAACCTTTGAAGTTGTATGTGCGATTCTTACGGAAGGACCTGAAGCTACGCAAATTTACATTGACCAGAATTGAAGGCAGCTGAAAAAATCTGTTGAGCCGCGTCGAGATACAAGACAAATCGAAGGCTAAATTTCGACTAGCAAGGCCGCAAATTATTGTTCGGATCCCGGCTTCAAACGGCCCGCCAAAATTTGTTCCCACGATTTTGAAGGCCAAATGGGTGGGAAATCGCGACGTGCAAGGTTGGGAATCGGTGCGCCTGAACGGAACCCGATTCCATGTCCAGTCAGGAGTTCGAATCGGGGCAATGTGATCATTGATCAGCCAGTCGCGGGCAGCTTGGCTGCAGCCGAGTTAGTTTCGGTATATGAGCAACATGACTTAAGTCTCATGTGTGCGAAAAACCATCTTTCTTTGGCGGGTACAGTATTTTTCCTGCTGAATCTTGAGCTTATTAGTGAATATCATGAGACTTTAACCGGAAAGGTGAAGGACTGTAGTGACTTGGCAGCATCTAGGCCCTTCTTGGACACCGTTTTTACTATGGCTCAACACTATGACTGCATCATCGTAGGCTCCGGCCATGCAGGTAGCAGTGCGGCTTTTTCGGCTGCTCAATCTGGTTGCAAGAATGGTAATATAGGTTTTTCTTGTATGCATTCGCGGTCATGACGGCCCCTTAGTTTTAGTTATCGATAAATGTCCAACCGAATGGGCAGGCGGAAACGGTTACTTCACCGCAGGAGCTCATCGTATCGTTCATGGTGGTTTGCAGGACATCTTGAGCCTCGTCTCGAATGTGACACCCTCTGAAGCATCCAAGATTGATCTGGCGCCTTACACCAGAGATGAATTCACTTCAGACTTGCAAAGGCTTTCGGATGGTCAATCAAATCCACAACTTGTTGATGCACTCGTACGGGAGTCGAGACAGACTGCGCAGTGGCTTAAAGATGATATCGGCGTAGACTTCGTAATGTCATTTAACCGTCAAGCATATATAGTGAACGACCGACAAGTGTTTTGGGGAGGGATGGCGTTGAGCGTTAGGGACGGTGGGAAGGGGTTGATCAAGGCTCATTCGGATGCTTTGAGCAGAGTTGGCGTGGAGAAAATGTTTAACACAAAGGCGGTTCGGTTGGTCATGAAGGATGGTCAAATAAATGGACTTGTGGCTGAGAAAGTTGGTGGCGATGGTCAACCGCAGGAGATTGCCTTTACGACTCCTTCTGTTATTCTCGCCGCTGGGGGTTTTGAAGCTAATCGTGAAATGAGAGAAAAGTATCTTGGAAAGGGGTGGGCAATGGCCAAGGCAGGCATAATTTCAGCATCTCTGAATTTTATTAATAGGTCCGTACGAAGGTTCGAGGAACACCGTACAACACAGGCGATGGTTTCGAGATTGCACGAAGTGTTGGTGGCCAAGTAGCGGGTGACTGGGGTACCTGCCATAGTACCTGTTGGGACGCTAATGCATCTGCCGAAACGGGCCAGCGTGATCTGACGAATCAATTCACAAAATCTGGATACCCTCTGGGCGTCATGTTGAATTCGCAAGGAGAACGATTTGTAGATGAAGGAGAGGATTTTCGGAATTTCACCTACGCTAAGTTTGGGCGCGCAATTCTGTCGCAGCCCCAAGGCATTGCATTCCAGGTTTGGGATTCGAAAGTCATAGACAAACTGCGGGAAGAAGAGTATGGCGATGAAGTGGTCGAAAAGATATTTGCCAATTCGATTGGAGAACTTGCGGAGAAGCTGGCTGGAAAAGGGCTCGAATCTTCTGCGAAAGGCCTGTTTGTGAGGACGATACTGGATTATAACAGTGCTGTGGATGCGCATCGAGAGCGAAACTCGGACGTGCGCTGGGATCCTGCCATCAAGGATGGAAGTGGCACGCTGGGTTTGCCGCTCCCCAAATCGAACTGGGCGCTCACAATTGACAAGACTCCATTCATGGCGGTGAAGGTAACGTGCGGCATCACATTTACGTTTGGAGGGCTGGCGATCGATCAAGTTGGAGCTGGTGTTGTGAACGAAAAAGGAAATACTATCGAGGGATTGTATTGCACGGGAGAAATGGTTGGAGGGTTGTTCTCCGGCAACTATCCCGGCGGGAGCGGGCTGACTGCTGGTGCTGTTTTCGGGCGCAAGGCGGGCCAGAATGCAGCGCGGCGAGTGAAGAGTACATAACCAGTACATAACTAGTACATAACAAGCAGATATTGATGGACGTAGTGACGTCACCGTGTCAACGACTGGTCTTTACGTTGCGCTCTCTTTGACGGTTGAGCACCGAGGCCATGTCGCTGGCAGAAGTAGTCCCCGACAAAACTACTTTGCACCATGTCGACAGCACCAACTCATCCAAATCACTCTCAACTCATGTGGAACATATCCAAGGACCTCCGACACCCAGCCTTCCAGGTCCCTCGTCGGACGGTCTTCCCTCTCGCTCTCCGGACGACCGCGTCCTTGACGGGGTGCCGCGTGATAGCATTACCAACAGTACCTCCCACCATCTCTCTTTTCTTAGGTCGCCACCCGACACTCCAGCGTCGAGAACCGGACCCCCCCGCTCATTATCTTTCGCATATTCGCTGTCCAACTCGCCGTCCATTCCTCATAGTGGTTTACACACCGAGTCCTACCTGAATGCAAACCCAAACCCTTCTTATGAACATTTCGATAATTCGTTCTCCCAAACCAGTAACGATTTTCGTGGCGTGCTAGAATCGTTCCATTCTCCCGAGCAGAGTGTAGCAGATAGAAAAGGAAAGCGGCGGGAAATTCACAGTGTCGATGATGGATGGACGGTAAATCCTATCAGATGGTTTCAAGACTCACCCAAAGACGAGCGTCCACGAAGCGCCATACTCTGGAAACCTACTGAGCTGAAAGACAAGGAGGAAGTGGATGGAGAAGCGAAAGGGCACCATGCTAATGGCGTCGCATATGACGGGGAACCTTCCTTACTGGCCGGAAAGACTAGCATTTCCAAGAGGCGCGCTACCGTTGATGAGAGCCTCCTAACTTCTCCGCGACCTCGCCAACGTTCATCGTCATTACCCCAAGCAGTCTCTGATGGTAAAGGAAGCAAAGCGAGATGGGCAAAGTTACGATCGTTGCTGCCGAACATCCAGACCGTTCCACAAACCAATTTCCCGCCTCCCTCAGCGTCGGCTGTTACTTCAGCGACAGTCGACATCAGGGATGAGGTCATTACTGGTGGTCTGTCGACTCTCATGCTTCGGCTCTGGTTTGATCGAGATGAGAAGGGACATAGGAGAGTTCCTATTTTTCTTCATAGGTTAAGAATCCGCATTAGCGACAGCTACCACCCTACTGAAGAGAAGAGGACTGCGTTTCGAATTGAATGTGAGTATGCAAACGGTGCCGCAAGATGGGTCGTTTACCGCCAGCTTCGTGACTTTGTGTCCTTACACACCCACTACACTGTTTCAAATGTCTATAATCGTCTCGGAGATGAACTTCCTGAGTTCCCTTTAACCAGTAAGTTTTGATGCATAATCTCTACTTGGGTTCTCAACTCCCCCTCAGGTATTCCTTACCTCAAATTCCTCAAGAAAGAGGATGCTAATATTGATCAGGCTTCTTTTGCTAGATTGCAGCGAGAAGTTTTGGAAAACTACCTAATTAAGCTGATGCGTGCGGTCGTAAGACTTTCATACATTTCTATAAAGTTGGATACTGATTTGACTCTTGCTCAGATGTTCCATCCGTCATCCAATAGACTTTCGGGATTTTTGGAAGTCAGTGCACTCTCAATTTCCCTCGCTCTTTCTGGGGGAGTACAACATAAAGGAGGATATCTGCAAATGCAGGCCGTCAACAATGGAACAGCTGGTTTTGGTAGGAAAGGACTGGGCCGGAAAGTGAGAAAAGAGTTGCGCTGGTCTTCCGTTAGAGAAAGTTATCTCGTCGTTGTAAACGAACCTGGAGAGGTTAGTCACTGTAGCAATTCGTAACAATGACTGACGCCATACAGCTCACGGTCTGGGACGTCTTCATGTTTGATCCTGATTTTCGAATTGAACAACCGAAGAGGTATTATCGACAGGGTCTTAACAACATACTTTACAATGCTCCTGCTATGATCGAGCATCCTATATCGTCTTCGAGCAAACCTCAAGACTCGGAGATTTATACATCTCGACAACAGCACCTACCTCCACAACGAAGTGGCGACCGTGGTGATAGTGATAACCGCTCTTTGCTGGGTTCTGTAAAATCTCGAATTTCTCGAGTGTTCCATTTCAAAACGGAACGTAGCCATGAAGGGATTCAGAGTTCAGATCGTAGATTCAAAGGTCAAAGGGAGCAAAATGTTGATCATTCTGCTGACTCGACTTCTATGCCTCTCCGTTCTTGGACACCAATGCTTGACCCATCCACTAATCCCAATCCGTTATCCGTTCCAGAAGATTTGCAAAGCCCAAATGCAGATGGCCAAGCTGTAGGAGAAGGGAAGAATAATGAGGAAGTATCGAAACATACGTTTTATATTGTAAATTCTCAGACGAAATTGAAGCTGTTTGCACGAAATGAGGTGTGTCCAGTACGTTTGATATATTTGATCCAGTCATTCACTCGGGCATCCTTAGCGCCAAATGCTTCAATGGATCACAGCGCTTGAAAAAAGCGCATCTTCCAGCACTTACACTGGTAAAAACCGTTTTGACAGCTTTGTCCCAATCCGGCTCAACGTCGCAGCGCAATGGCTTGTTGACGGCGTGGGTTCCTTTATTTTGATGTCGAGCAGAAGAAGCTAATGACCGCGACAACGAACTAGCGCGACTATTTTTGGAATCTTTCACGCGCCATCCTTATGGCTCGGGAGATTATCCAGATTCACGACTGGTGGTTGTCTCCAGGTAATGATCCCACGATTTCCGAGCTTTCAGCTGTTGACGTCAAGTCTAGAATTGTTCTTAAGAAGACCAAACATGGACAGGTATCGGCTTGACAAATTGCTCGAGAGGAAAGCCAAGGAAGGAGTCAAAATATATGTTATTCTTTAGTACTGTCCTCTACTATGCACTTGTGGGAAATTGCTAATTTTTGAAATAGTCAAGAAGTCTCTAATCGAACGACACCCACGGATAGCCAGTCTGTTTCTTCCATTTCTTGGGTGCCATAATAATTGACCTCACTTATGTAGTTATGCGAAACAACGATTACAGGGTCTACATCATAATATCATGGTTCAACGGTCGCCGTCACATTTCCAAACAGGAACCTTGTATTGGGCTCATGTATGTCCCACGAGTAGGAGATATTTGGTGGCTCCTGATTCTTCGAATAGCACGAGAAATTATGTGTGATCGATCAAACTATTGCCTTTATGGGCGGAATCGATTTATGCTTCGGAAGGTGCTGGTCTTACTTACACTCCCGAGCGGAAACACTGATGACATTAGGTGGGATACACCGCAACATGTACTGGTGGATGATGTTGAGGGTACTGATCGACCGGAAATCTGGCCAGGTACCTTGGTTGTTTTGCTATTACTATCCGCCTATCCGTTGACGATGATCTCTCAGGCAAGGACTATAGTAATCCCCGTATCTTGGACTTCTATAACCTTCACAAACCCGACGAAGACATGTATGATCGGACCACATCACCTAGAATGCCCTGGTTCGTTGTTTTCTACTCCCACATGATGTCAAGGCTGATTTTGTCAAGGCATGACGTTGGCCTGCAAGTGGTTGGTCAGCCGGCACGGGATCTTGCACGACATTTTGTTCAGAGGTATTTATATCTTTAACCTACCACACATCCTTGGTCAATCAATCGTTTACAGATGGAATCATCTTCTGAGAATAAAGGTCTGTATATATTAACCTCCGGTGCCGCCAACAGTTTCAGGATAATGAGTGCTGCGTTTATAGAATCATACACGGGTAATGCCTTTCTTATTGCCTCCGCCGGAGTTCAAGCCTAGAGAGTTGGCTGAAATGGGCCTCACGGGAACATGCGAGATGCAGATATGTCGGTCCGCCGGGCCTTGGTCGATGGGCACACCATCCAAGATTGAACATTCCATCCAGAATGCGTATCTCAAAGGTCAGTGTTCAACTGTAGCACGGGGAAAGGATGCCGTTTTGAATGATGATCGTGCAGCTATTCAGATGTCCGAGCATTTCGTCTATATCGAAAATCAATTCTTCATAACGTCGTGCGTGGCTTTGGGACATCTTCCCACTCAGACTCTCAATTTTTGCTCAGGACTGTCATCAATGGTGTTAGAATAGAGAATAATATTGGAGATGCAATCGTCCACCGCATTATCAAAGCACATAGGGATAGTACTCCATGGAAGTGCTGCATCGTCATACCCCTTCTACCGGGGTTTACGTTCCCAGTTGACCACAGTGATGCTAGTGCAGTATGTCTTTTATTTGGGTCTGTGTAATTTGAAGTTAAAGGTCGAGAAACCGACAGATCCGCATCATTCTGGAATGCCAGAACCGAACCATTACTCAGGGACCGACCTCTATGTTTTCAAGATTGAGGAAGGAGGGTATCGATGTATGTATCTTGAGATCAATCGCAGCTAATGTTTCTTGATGGTTGACGAACAGCCCGAGGACTATATCTCCGTTTTCTCTCTGAGAAACTGGGCAAAACTACGCGGTGACGTGCTGACAACCGAACAGGTTCGTGACGCTATGTATGTATATTAATGTGAGAAACACGAATGACCGGCCTTGTTAAATAGGTTTATATCCATGGCAAAGTTTGTATTGTTGATGATCGGGTGGCTATCATAGGCAGCGCCAATATCAATGAACGGTCCCAGCGAGGTGACAGGGACTCGGAATTAGCTGCTGTCATTAGAGACACTGACATGATCGATGGGTGCGTAACCGTTATTGATGTAGGCTTATACTAAGCAATACTTAGAGAAATGGCTAGCCAACCTTTCAAAGTTGGTCGCTTTGCGCATTCCCTCCGAGTACGGTTGATGAGGGAACATCTTGGGATAGATGTTGACGCTCTTGATGATGGCGATAATGTAGCCCAGGATACCGTTCATCTAGAACAGACCAAGCCATGCGATCTGGAACAGAAACAGTACCACGGTCAAATCGAAAATATCGTTCAGAAGGATATGGACATTGTCAAAAAAGGTTACGATTCATCCCTTACCTCTGAACCAGTGACTCATTATCACGCGGGTTCGTAGTTGGCAGTGATGTGAGAGAGGACATTCCAATATCGGTCGTGGACGGACCACAGATCAATCAAAATCATGGACCGGACAGTCACAGCGTCAAAGCGGATGCATTAGAACAGGAGCGTAAGGACAATATTTTGAAAACACAGGAAGGGACGAGTTTGGGAGAACTGGAGCAAGTTCTGGTGGAGAACAAGTCTTCTTCTCAAATTGATGCTACCGCTGGAGGCGAAACCACGCCTACGAGTCGAGGCACCTATGAGGATTCGATCAATTGTGAAACGTCAGACATTCCCAAGTTAGAGGACCAGGATCCATCCACCAGCGCTACGGCCAACGAAGAGTATGAAAGCGTTGCGACGCGAAGCACAATACGGAAGCAGCATCCTAGTAAAATAACTACCAAGTGGAACGTCTCTATCAAGAGACCGCAAGTTGGCCCGGATAATTTTGAAGACCCAATTTCGGATGGTTTTTGGAAAGACATGTGGGTCACTAGCGCCGCCTATAACGTTTGCCTTTTTTCCAGTTTTTAGTTTACATCTCACTCATTTTTGACCCATTGCACAGACGGAAATTTACCGCAAAGTCTTTCACGCCATACCTGATGACACGGTGACCACTTGGAAGCAATACAAAGAGTTCGTGGTGCATCACGAACGCCTTACTAGACCAGTTGGTTCTTGCTCTTGCCGCTTGAAAGTTTGCTCATCATGATCGACCAGTGCCCAGAAACGGGTGAACCGACTGCCCGAATGCCCTCGGAGACACGAGAAGATTTTTTGCCAAATGTCAGCAACGGTATGGCGACCACCAATACCAATATGAATGATGGAATCTCTGAGGGCAGTCATGAAAATGGCGGCACGAAACAACCTCTCCATCAGACAAATTCACCTGACAATGAGCCTGTGCGTAAAGCGACAGGAAGATGTGATCCCTTTGAAAGATGGGAGAGAGAGGAGATGGCAAGATTACTCGGCGAACTTAATGGACATTTAGGTAATTTCAGGGAAATGTTTATTCACGAGTGCTATGGCTTACAAGCATCTACAGTTGTATACCCAACAAAATTTTTGGAAGGCGAGGATTCTGCCAATAATTTTTTGTTTAATGCAGACAGGCGAGTATCCTTTCATAACTTACGAGATGATATACCTGATAAAATATTCCTAGGCTTTTACCCCTTCCTATTTACGATTGAGATTCCCTGGATTTTATCGATATATATGACTGAGTTTTAATACCACACCTTCTACTATAACAGAGTTTTTCAATTCCTAAATTGTCACCCTTGTGTCCGTCCAAACTACTGTAAAGGGAATCAGATCATCAGTCTACTTCCTCACTGCTCTAGTTGGACAGGTAAATGCCCTTATACTGGCTATGCGTGACACGATCGAGAAACTCGGATATCTCCATGCATTTTTAATATCATCGCCAGTAGAGTTTTTACTCCGCTCACACCCCAATGGCATTGCTACGAATCAAGAAGCAGATATTCTCCAAGGTTGCGGTGAATGGTTCTACTGGTGTCGCGAAAAACTCGATGGTTGGCTGGAGATAGTCAATTATAGCATGACAGGCGATGGGTGCGCCCTTCAAAATCCTTTCAAGTTCACTGTATAATTGTTAGGGAGTCACCATTGCCGGGCGACTTGAGAAGTATTCTCGATGAGGTCCGAAGACTACAACTAGACCGACTTCCGATTTCACTGGAGGGTGACTTTCTGCAAATTGAAGAGACTGGGATGTCACCAAAGAAAGTACACGAAGTATCTCGTATGGTCGCATATATCCTTCGAATTATTCGGATTAACAAATGGGACCCATCCGCGTTACGGATTGTAGATGTTGGGGCTGGCCAAGTCTGTTCAAAAATATTATTTTATCATCCGTGTGCTATGGATCAGTTGACCAGAATATCTTTTTTTACCTTAGGGTTATCTAACGAGATCTTTGAAGGCTCAGTTACCACAGACAAGAATCCTTGCATTGGATGCGGATGAAGCGCAGACAAGTGGAGCTCAACGTTGGGAAAGTAGATTGTTACCCCTTTCTTCGAACGAAAATCCGCCGATCGATCATAAAACTATACATATTACTCCGGAAGCGCTCTATTCTACCATTGATGCGTGGATCACAGAAGAGAACTTGATAAGGATTGATGGGACACAGGAGATGCTACCGGTTCTGCTCGTTGGTTTGCATGCTTGTGGTTCTCTTACACCTGATGTCATAAAGGTATTCGGTCAGAGGTCTTCAGGAAAGACGCAGTGGAGGATTGCTAGTATGGTGGTAGTTGGTTGTTGTTATAATCTTATGAACCCGGGAGGTATGTATTTCCTTTGTGCCGCCAGATTTGATTAACTGGCTAGTGTGTCAAGGCTTCCCTCTATCCATGTCTCTCAAAGAGAGATCTCCAACAATCGACCTTCCGGCGTCAGCTTATCACCTTGCTGCGCAGGTTCCGAATCATTGGCTTTCAGGTCTATCACCTCCTACACCTTTTCGTTCAGTCAAACTTGCGCTTCGCAAAGTGACTTGGCGAGCTTTACTCGGAAAGAAATTGCGACAGAATCTACAAGTCGATCTCCCACCCTTTAAAATAAACCTGACACCTGGACGACAACTCCCTTGGTCTCGATTACCAATTGCTAAAGTGCACAACTTTAATTTGAATGAAGAGGGTACTGGTGCAACACCTGAAATGCGTCGTCTCGGACGATTGAAGGATACCGCATATACCAATTGGGAAACATTTGTAGATGTTGCTGAAAGGAAGATGGGTATAGATTTCGGAGAGGTGAAATTTGTGGAGAGGGATATGAGGATGGAGCATCTACTTGAATGTTTTCATACATTGCGGTGTTTGGTGGGGACGGTGGTTGAGAGTGCTATCATTCTTGACCGATTAGTGTGGGTAGATGAACTTTTAAAGAGCGAGGGACGATCAGATTTGCGGACTTCGGTTGTGAATCTTTTTGACCAGGCCACTGGAAGCGGGAGGAATGTGGCAATTGTGGTAGCGCCAAAGATACCTTCAATATTTGAGGTTCAATAGGGACATGCATTTACACATGTACAAGTTGGACATTTGATCGATATTCCTGGCAGTTACTCTCTCCACTGATGTCGACCAACCTGCAAAAACTGACGGTACCTCAACTAAAGGCTTTATGCAAAGAGAAAGGCATCACTGGTTACTCCAAGTCAACCAAGAGTGCGCTTATCGAGAAATTGGATACACATGGAAAGAGTCTCCCGACAGCAAACGTACTAGTATCGAGGGATGGCTCTGTTATGCAGCCACAAGAAAAGCGACCCGGTGAGGAACAAAAGACAAAGAAACCTTCAAAATCTGTGGCTTTCCAAAGTGCTGTGAAAGCGTTGGTAGTCGAAAAACCTAGGGAACCGTCTGCAATTGAGCTTTACCAGGAGCGAACGAATGTTACTATCGATTCTGTATCTTTGCAAGATGCTGGGAATACTCGAGGATCTTCGACGTCGGAGCTTCTTGGCCCAGCAAAAACTACTACGATAGAAGCAGTGCCACCTTTGAAGAAACAGAAAACGAAACATGTGTCCAACGAACAGTCATCCGTTATCAAGAAGTCAATACAAGAAACAAGGACGGCTCAAAGAACAGTGCCCGTGATCATAGAACCGAGTAACAAGCAAGAGAGAACGCATATACCGAGAGGAAAGGCGGTACCATCCAATGGCAAGAGATATATTCCACTCGTTATCCAACCAAATTTGGTCGCATCGGCCACGCCAGTCCCCCCAATCTCTTCACAAATCACAGAGCGCCACAATACAAACAGGTACTACCTAGATTTTCCGATCCTAGACGAATCGAAACTTGAGTTCAAGACGATAATATTCCCTCCCTCGTTTTCTCAACGACGATATGCAACCAATTTGGCAATCATTCTACGCGATATCCGTCGTGAGGATATACCGAATCTAGCGCTGACTTGTCGATTGTTTCGGTATTCGGCGTATCTTTCTGCAAGAGTGTATTTGAAGAGGTGGTATCCGGGAAAACGGCTTGATGAAGTTTTGAAAAAGGGTTCTGTTGACAGGATGAGTATGTGGCGTTATAAGGTGCTGAGGGATGGTGAGTTTAGAGACAGGAGGGAGGCTTTTAAGAGGTCGTTAGTGGGTAGGTTGGTTGATGGTGATCTTGGCGTTATTGCGGAAAATGTGTGGAGGAGTGGAGATGATGCAAGAGAAGCGGTCATTGCCGTTCGGTAAGGCATTTCTCTTTGGAACAAGGAAGATGTTGTGAACTTTTTATGCAGGTTCTTGTTGACTAGGTGTTATTTCTCGATATCATTAAATCAGGGTCTGGCTGAGGTGAGAAGATATCAAGTGGTGAAAGCGCAGGAGGTCGTGCCGGGAGAGATATGGGAAATTATCATTCAAGCAAGGGACGGTAGTCAAAAGTCGAACAAGTTTTACGTCTTGGAAGCCACCTGCGAGATCATAGGAAGTTCAGTTGCGCCAGACAGTCAAATGCCAACTCGTATGGATTGGTCGGGGTATATCCAAAAGCCTAATTGCAGTATCATGGATCTCGTCCGGTGGACCAATCATGAAGAATATGATCGGGGTATAAGCAAAATTTGGTTAAAGAAAACTCGAGAAAAAGAAGACGGAGAGGCACTGAGGATGGTAGCGCGGAGATATATACTCGCGTGTACGATGGAGAATAGGTAAGTTATGCTTCTTGGGTTCGGAAAGATAGGGTTAACGGATAAGAGTAGCTTGAGCGGACGGTATATGAATTGGAACGAAATGGAGCAAGAGTTGAAAGGTTTGCCGAGGAACATGGCCGGTGCTCAAATATTTAAGAAGCAGAAGGTTAACCTTTTTGTTCCGGCGTATGCGCTAGTTTATTTGATCTTGAGAGTCTGTTGACGAATCTCTTCCAAGGCATCACCATGTTGAAAGCGCGCACTTTACGACAGCATTGGGGCGTCCGTTGCACAGAGCGCTGGGAGTGATTCAGACATCGGCGAGGGAGTATTATGTGTTGAAGGATAACGGGATGCAGGTGGGATGCGAGGAGGAAGGAATTGCGGCAGTCTGGATGGAGGCTATTGGATGCAGTGGCACGGGAGAAGACTAAAAATAGCCATCAGTGACGGTGATCAGAAATGTTCATAGACGCCCTCTCAGCTCTGTTCATCCACCATCTCTAGGTGGTGTCAGCCGGTTTCCAGTGCAACGCGCGTACACCACGGACGGAGATTGATGCAAAAGATGATACTCGAAAACGGGGAGTATGATCTGTCGAAGCTTTTTGCATTGATTGCAGAACTGGGAGAATCGCTGAACGAAAATAGAAGCCTGTCTGTTTCGCTGTACGCACAGGCGAACAATGTCAAGGTGCGTGGTGAGGAGGGTTGAGTGTTGATGGATGCTGAGGAGAGGTTTAGGCACAGGCGATTCATTCGCAGTCGGGCTACGTGCTACGAAGGTATGGATGGCATCGAGTGACGTGGGTTGACTGTACTGAGGCTGTATGATCAGATTTAATATGGATAAAACGCAAGGTTTTGAGTTTTTTTTTCCCCGTGAAGCCCTGATACAGAGATTGATGATGATGGTGCATTAGAAGAGTATGATGCGGAACTGGAACGGATGAATGGGAGCGTTGCGGCTGAGAACCAGGCGTTGCAGCATGACAACAAACAGCTGAGCTCGCTGATCAAGGAGTACGAGCAGACGTTGGAGACGGTGATGAGTAGGCCAAGATCTGTTATTCTTTCTATTGTGGCTAGCTAACGGATGGTGCAGGTGCGTTTCGCAACAGAGCGGTATGTGGAAACTGAATATGTGCGGGGACTGTGTCTAATATATACTGCTCAGCGAGATGTGCAAGAGCGGGAACTGTCGCTGATACGAGAGTACGAAAGCCAGTTGTTGTCTCAAGAGGAAGCAAAGGCGACGCAAGAGCTGACGACGAACACTGCGATTACGGGGTCGCTTTCGCGGCTTTCTGATGCGCTGCGAAAGCTGCTACGTGCCGAGTGCGGGGAGGAGGAGGAGCTGGAGGACGAGAAGGGAGGCGAGGAGGGGTCGGGGTTGGTGGGAGAGCCAGCACTGGCGGCGTCGGACTCGCTGGAGTGGGAGATCGAGCTTGCGCGGCTGGAGGCGGAAAACGAGCAGCTGAAGCAGATGCTGGGCCTGCTGCCGCGGCGGATGCCTGAGAGCCGGCTGGAGGGCGATTATCGGCGGACGGTGAGCCTGACGCGGGACGGCAAATATGTGGCGTACGGTAGATAGTCGTATTATATTTATTTAATTATTTATAGCTGGGAATATTCCCACTTTGTGCGCCGATGCCTCTCGTCTCTCGCCAGCCCGATTCTCGCAGTAAGCCCGGCTCATGCTCGACAGCCCCCATGCTCTCCGCCCTCAGCCACAAGCTCTCCCGCCGCAGACCCTCCGCTCGCCAGCCCCCCTCGCCCCTCGTTGTCGACGAGGTCATCGACATCACCGCCCGCAAGCGGGACGAGGAGGCCCAGGAGCGCATCCGCCTACGCGCAGAGGCCGCCCAGGCCATCGGTCTCAACCCCCTCTTGGTCGACCAGGACGTCTGCCCCCGTCGTGACGACAACGAGGACCACGAAGACCACGAATGGGCCCATGTACGGCCCGAGAGCGCAATGAGTTTCGTTGACCACCCCGCCAATCCCCGCACTTCCATGTACGCCCCCACCCCCACACCCCCGGGCTCCATTCTTAGGTCCAAATCCCCGTCTCCCATTCCCGTCGGACGCCTTCGCTCGGCTTCTGTTGCCGGAGGCCACAGCCGCAACAGCTCGGGTCATTCGAGTCCTATCCCCCCCTACCCCTCCACCGCATCCGCACTCTCTCAGTGGCAGCAACACGCCAGCACCGTGCCAAAATATTATCCACCATCATCCCTCCGCATATTCGCCCTCTCAAACGCAAAAAACTGGAAGCCTCGCTATATCGTCCTTACCTCCCCCACCGCCGCATTGACGCGAACGAGATCGCCCTCCGTGTCCTATCTCCATTTGTTCAAAAACTCAGGTTCAGATGAAAGGGAGTTTGAAAGGTTGGCCATCAACGAGGACAGTGTCGTCTTTGTTTCCGATGACGAGGTTGCCGGGCGTCGGAATGTCATCAAAGTCGGAGGCGTACAAGCTGGTGCCTTCAAAAAGGACCTCAACGTTGAAGACTCTGGCAGGACGATGTGGTTTCTACAGATTCATGACCCTGCCGAATCTCGACAATGGATATCTGCTATAAAAACTAGCATTTACAATCAACGGCAAGCACCATCTAATCCTCCCTCATTGGTTTCCCCTGATCTCTATTATTTCACACTAGTGCCATCCGCGCTGGTCTATTACCCGCAGCCAGTACTGGCTTTGGCGTCAACGAGCCTCGCGGTGATATTGACGTTATGCTCTCAATGCGTGCCCAAGGCTTTATATCCGCTCCTATCGCTCCAAAGCTCCGCCATAGTACGCCACCTGCAGCTGCAGAAACTAATTCTGCTTCATCAATTTCAGACCATTCCGTTCGATCGCAAGCGTCTACGCCAAAGGGACCCGTAGTAGTCTCTACTATCAAAGGCTTGTTCTCGACATCGCGCCCTCGTTCAGGTTCTCGAGGTACAGCTATGCCCGATCAGAACGAGGATAAGGACGCCGGTAAGCTGCGCTCATCTACCCCGGATCATCAATCACTATCAAGTGGGGCTACTGCCACCCCTGCCTTTCTACCATCGATCATTCCTCAAATTAGCATTGATCGCAAGATTGTCCCAGATCCGGAACCGCCGAACGAGCCTCCGTCTTCATTTTTTTCGGCCGTGAATAGAGGAGCAAGGGCACTTTCACTTGGTTCGATATCTCTACAACCTCCACCACGTAAGCGATGGACTTCCTCCATCGTGGTAACACCTCCCGCTTCCACGAGTGATCAGCTTGAGCCCGAAGTGTATCAAAATGCCCATTATAACGACACTGCTGCGAGCTTGGGTGCTTTGACATATTATAAAGTCAAACAGGAATCTGAGAGCCCAACGCATACATCAACGTCCATCACTGGTACTGTAGGTAGTAACCAGCCTCGTCCTGCCTCTATCTATTCCGTGTCTACATATGCGTCTAACGAGAATTCGCTGAATGTTGAGAGATCAAGTACGAGCACGAGCACGAAACGGACTAGCTCCAGTACGAGACGCTGGTCTCGTCAAAGCTCCCTTCCTCCAATAGCATCCCCTCCGCACGGTCCCCTACCAAACACACCTGGATCAACTTCACGGGCGGTGCCAGCAGCCGAGGAAGCCCTTAGTGCCGACTCAGCTTCCGTACAGACTCAGCGCAGTGTTGTTTCGAGCCTTCCGTCGTTTTCCAAACGCGCATCTATGTCAAATGCTAACACGACAAGTCCCAGCTCTCTTTCTAGCATCAGCCCCATCACAAGACACAACAGAGCTTCGATGCCCCCACCACCACGTCCTGAACCGACTTCAGCATTGCCACCTGCACCCAGTCAACGCCGAAACAATCGCCCTCTTTCAGTTGATTCAATGCCACAGCCAAATCGTAGTCCTACCAAGTGGAAGCGAGTTTCTAGAGCGGGGAAAGGTTTCAGGTTGTCCATGATTGCACCTAGTAAACCTCCCCCATCGACTAACTTACCGCCTCGTCCCGATGAAACAGTGTGGCACAAATCTCCTTCCTCACGGAGGTTCAGCGCTGGGAATGTGCGGTTGTTGCGGTTGAATCCTATTCCCGCTTCACCCGATCCTATGACTGCACCCTTCCCACCTCCATTGGGCCCCTTACCCCCCTTACCTCCAACATCTGGCGAAAACACGTCAAGTTCATCAGATTCGAATGTTAGTCAGCCCCCGACTGGCGGAGCATTAACAAAACACGCTTCACTGAAACAGCGATTGCGGATTCTTAGTGCACCATCATCTACTCACGTATCTGCCATTAACAATGCTACCGTCGACTCTGATTCCTCGAGTATTCGTAAAAAAACGCATACAAAAAGCAAAACCGTTGACCTTTCATCATCTTCACTTTCTCGCTTCTCTGGTTCAGGTAACAACCATCACAAACGCACATCATCTGCAGATATCCCAAGTTCGCATACGGATCTACACCAATTCAGCTTCAAGAATAGAAAATCCGCTCCTTTACCACTTGTCTATACCCCTTCCCATCTCAGCATGGTAGCCATAAATCATACCCAATCTCAACCTGCAACTCCGATAGGCGAGAAAATTTTATCTTTAAGTGAGGAATCGGATGTTCTGAGCAGTAAAGACCACGAGAACAATAACGATTCCACTTTTTCCTCTGTTTCATATTGCTCTGCAAGTGCTCCTGTCGCCGCTCCCTCGCTTTTATCCTCTTCGAGTATAACGAGGACTATACGTCCATTGCCCATCGTGCCAACCGCGCCAGATGTGACGCCACTTTCACCTCCCCCAAGAAGAAATTCAAAACCCATCATCATGATTCCTTCTCTTCCCCGAACACCCTCGACTCCATCCGTCTTTGAAGAAAAGTCTCAATCGGAGGAATCAAAGATTGAAAATCAAAGCAAAACCTTGCCTATATTGCCTACGGACACGTTTGGCTGTTCGACGAATGTATTTTCATCTTCTCTTCCTCCGAAATCACTGTCGCCCGTGTTGTCGCTACCCCCTTCGCCATCGCTACCGGAAGGTATATCCGGTACTCCTCCGGCAAGTCCTACGCAAGCCCACACTGACAGAGGAATTTCTCTCACTCCGGATAGTCCTAGTCAAGATACCCTGTTTCCCCCGAGTCCTGCCTCGGGTAATTCCTTTGGTCCTTTGAGCCTCTAAGAGTTTAGAAGTACTCTGCATTCTGTATTATGTGATTCATTTCAAATTATGAACCTGTATATTCATGTAGTAGGATGAACGATAAACAGTTTTACGGTACAAAAAAAATGAGGTTACTAGAGATACAAGATGACAATGGAGCCCTTATGCAAAGCTATTTTCAACATCAGCACTGTCCTCGCCTTGTTCCAAGCTGGCAAACTACACAAAGCCATCAGTTACATGAATAAAGAAGAAACAACTCAAAACTCACTGTCAAGAACGCGGCAGGCCGGTGCTCTTCTGCCCAGAATAATAATGGCGTATCAAGAGTCATGCTATACCCCATATTTGGCGTCCACATCTGAGTGAGACCAATACCATAATTCCAGACTTTTCCTTCGGGAACCAGGGTCATACCGAGAATACGATCAGACAGCAAAAGTTGCACACGCTCCGACATATTAGGGTTAAAGCCTGGCGGATTGACTGACGTGTCCTGGTTTTTCCTACCCCACTCAAACCCAGCAACAGTCAGCGAATGAGCCGACAGTGACACGGAACCTGGCGTGAAGGAGGTCGTGATACAAATGGACGACGATCCCCATTCGGGATGTTCAGCCATGAGTTTAGCTTGAGTCGTAACATCGGTGGGTGATAAGTGTGGAATTTCGAGGGCTTGGGTCTTGATCCATCCAAGAGGTTCAAGGTCTTTGAGCAGGAAGTCATCCTTGGGCAAATTAGATGGAAGCTCGACATTGTTGTTACTACCCCGTTGAGGAACCCAAGCAACAGCCTTTATCTCTTTGACTTGCTTGTTGTCAACTGGGGAGACACCATACAAGAAGGCAACGACCTGTGTTCGAAGGTCTGACGCAGTGACAAAGGCACGGAGAATGTTTTTGGGAAGGACGTAAGTAAAGGAGCCAGCATCATCCTTCACATCATCATTGGAAACGTAGATGTGTTGCAGACGGAGGGCAAGGTGGGTGGCAGAAATCGCACGTACACGCCAGTCAGATTTGCTACTGAAGGTTTGTTGCTCATAGCTGGTCGTAGTGACAGTTTGAATAGTATCACCATGAATGTTGGTGGTTTGACTGAAGAAAAACCATGAGCCACTTATTTTTCATGCTGGAAATTGACCTTACGTTTGAACAGCCGTCACCTGACTTTGAGCTTCGGTGCTCTTCTCAAGCTCAGCCATTTGTTGACGTTGAACGGATGGTGCTGCGATCTCTTGCCCGAGAATGATGTCACGAATTTCGCTGACTGTCAATGAGGCGATGTTGACACTGTTCCGCTTCCCAAAGTCCTGAAGAATGAGGTCCTTCATCGCAACTTCGACCTTGATCCATTCTTCATCAGAAAGAGAAGGCCACACGAAATGTGGTTCGGTGATCGTGGATTTGTCAGGATGAAGAATAACCTTGGCTTTCTCATTATTGACGTGCAGTCCACGAAGAAGCAGGATGAGACGGGAAAAGGCGGTATAGCTCGAGATAGATTTGAGCCAGTCATCTAATTCATAGATTAGTATCATTGCCGCCACATACAAGTAACATTTAACTCACCGTAAAGGCTAAATAGCACCATCTGAGGTTGAGTGGCACGCTGGATAGAAGGTCAGTACAAGAAGTACTATGATACATGCATACATACTAAGATCAGATCACCAAATTTCTCCATCTTCATGCAAGCTTGGAAGGGCAGCTGTAGCTCACTTCCCTTGATAACGATGTTCGGGAAATCAAGCAAATGGACCTCAAGAGGGTCTAAAAACACCCATCTGAGTCAAAAGTAACGCGAACGTCGTTTGATTTACTTACCAAGCATGCCCTTACGGGTGACAATGACCTGCTTCGGCTGCTCTTCAACGGGGAGGGAGCGAACAAGCGCGGCGACTTCTTCAGCAGTCTTCCACTTAGCCAATTGACCCAGACGCTTCTGCCCAGCCCAAACACTGGTGTGAATAATCTTCAAGAACAACTGTCCGGAACGAGGGTTGAAGATAAATATAGCACCATCTAAGCTCACGGTTAGGCGGTCTAAATTCCAAGATCTCGTCAAAACTCACTGATGGGTTTGGTGGTCAAGTTCCCTTCGAAAGTCTTATGGCTGTTGAAAACAATGAGATCATGTTACATGCAATTGAAAGGAAACATACATCGTAACTCGGTATACGTTGGTGTCGTCAACGAACCAGATGATTTGATTAGAGAACAACTCGGAGTAGTTCTGACTGTTGAGGTATGGTTCCGTTGGTTCAGATGAATACAATTGGAGACCTTTGCGGATACGTTCACGAAGTACGTGGCAGGCGGGGTTGGCCTTCATGATCTTGGCCATAGCTTGTTGAATAAGCGGTTTCATGCCCGGGAACCAGTTTCCATAGGATGACCACAAGTTGTAAGCCAAGTCCATACCAATCATAACACCGGTGGGAGAGGGATAAATGCTCATAGAATCAGATACCTGGTAATGTGTGTTAGTTACGCGAAATCATTGGTGTGAGGACATTACTCACGTAGTCCAAAAACTTCGCTCGGGTGTATCGTTCAATATCATGAGTGTCGAAATCACCCCAACGGAGCTGAATGTCAACCCAGTACTTGTTGCTCGTGGTTCCATCAAGAACATCCTTTGCATCTGTGACCAATGACGGACGAGAGATATTCCACTTGTATGAAGAGAACAGTAGAATATCAGCGCAAGACGAGTTCATCTTGTAACTCTTTCGGGGATGGATTGTTTCCTTCTGCACGGTTTCAATTTGGAGAGGCTCGAGCTCCTGATCGAAAACTTGACATAAATCCATGACAACACTCTCATGGACTACGAGAGGCGGTCAGATAACGGTTGGATACAGATCAAGGCAACTCACTCTTCTGCCACAGGTGAGCACGGAATATTTGAATCAAACTAATCTTCAACGTCGGGATCTTGCCGTGCATGAAAATACCAGTAAGATCGAGTTGCACTTGAAAGCCGACATATACGTTAGCACGGTTGATCGTAGGACTCCACCAGAGAGTGAATCGACGGTTAGGAATCTGATTTAGACCGGAACGTTGCGCGTTGGTCAGTTTCTTGTACCTCATTGACTCCTCGAATCCAGATGCCTTCTCCCAGAAGAGACCCTCCCACGTGGGGAAATACGTTCCCTTGAACAAAGTGTGCTCAAGGATACCTTCAACACCACCAAGAGCAGCAATGACGTCTACACGGTAATTGTTGAGTTGCCAAAGTTTTCCATCATGTCGCTGCGATGTCCACCAGAATGGGTTGCTAATGAATGGGGTCAGTGGATTCGTTGCAGGACCTAGGGGAAACGACCTACTGCTTGAGTAACTGATATTGCTTCCAATCTGTGCGTACACGCCAACCACGATCATAGGCCAATCTATGAAAATGTCACTATGATAAGAAACTTCAAGTCATACTGAAACTTACGTGTGCCTATCCTTCTGGAAAAGAGTATTGATACGAGGAATACCACGATCCCAACTATCTTCCAAATCTTCCAGTGTCAAACGACGGTTCTGTGCATTAGCCTCCTTCCTCTTCATAGAATATTCTGACCAAACACGAGCAGAATCAAGGAATTCGGCCTCCCATGGTTGAAGGTAACGATACAAGTTGGGAATGAGCTGGTCTTCCTCATGTGACATGCCAGCGCGGAAGTGCGTAACGGCAACGTCAGTCTGCTTTGACCACCGAAGATCACTTTGAGGAATCAAAACATGGCCCATCGACAACATTCCCAGACCACCAAGTTCCTATGCAGTAGGTGGTGAGCCCAAAACTATTGATTCTGCCACTAGAGCACTCACCTTAGGAGTATAAAATACGACAGGAGGGAACCTCGAGGGCATCTTACTGTTCAAACCAATTTTGACACGAGTTTGAATCTTGTTCTCGGCCTTGACAAGTGCATCTAAGAGTTCATTGGTATGGATGACAGCCTCTCGGTAATACGTCATTAAACCGATCAACGCCGTGTTCCATTTATTGACGATCTTGGAGAAAGTTGTCGAACCGGAGCTCATAAGCACTTGACGAATACGGTTATTGAATTGTTGAACGCCGTCGTCTGATACACGTAAGAACGCTTGAGCGGTACGCTCCTTCGTTTGCTCGTTGGTGAGATTCCAAACAGCATCTTTGAGGGAGAACTGCTCTCCGGAAATTGTCCTGATCTTGGGTAAGATGCGAATTTCGAAGCCACTCATAGAGAAGAGCAGCTGAGGGTTGTTCT
Source organism: Agaricus sinodeliciosus (assembly GCA_022315185.1). Lineage (NCBI taxonomy): Eukaryota > Fungi > Basidiomycota > Agaricomycetes > Agaricales > Agaricaceae > Agaricus > Agaricus sinodeliciosus. The sequence continues at coordinate 1,329,349 of JAHTMV010000055.1, read as the reverse complement.
GCGAGTAGACACTGACAAATGTATCCTCCCACTCGATTGTCGTCAATGATCGAGGAAGACGTTGCTTTATATTCCAGTAAACTGCTCTCCCAAGGTTGACATCGTGTTTGATGAGTCTCATACGGCAATCCCGAGGCCAGCAACGTTTGTTGTTGTAACCGATGACATTATTGTTGGTTGGATCAGGGTTCGCAGAAAGGTAACGTTGGATCAGGTCGCGAGCCTCATCAGCCGAAAAGCGGAAGAGGATATGCAGCCGGTCCACGTAGCGGGAATAGAGACGGATAGGGTGACGCGTCTCCGTAGATGAGTCACGATACTGGAGGAAGTTGTTAGGCATTTGCGGAGGGCCTGCCATCTCACTCGCACGTTGAAGGCCGAGGATAAGGAGATCGAGGACCAAACCATAGTACTGGAAGACGAAAGCAGAAAATTGAAGACCTCTAATAAGACCATAAGCATTGGTATGCGCCATGTCCTTGTAGGTCAGGACTGAAATAGTGAAAGAATCAACAAGCGTTCTTTAGGAAAAGGGAGAGGATAAAGACTCACCAGTGTTATTCTTAGCAGTTATGTAATCCGCTAGGTTATGGTCGAGAATGAGGCGCAGCAGGCGGTTGAGAAGAGTAAGGTCAATTTTCTCATAGACTTTCGACAGGACAGTCTCCATCATAACAACACATTCACCCTCACTGGTTTCCCAAATGTCTGTCAGATTGTTGATGCCCTGACACCATTTATAGACAAGTAATGGTGGAGGTTCCGTGTCCTGGAAAAACTGTCAAGATATATATATAATTGACAGAAGATGATATACTCACAGCCGGCTTGACCCACGCGGGGAAAAGTCCACGTTTATCAGCCTCAAAGAACAAGAATTGATCAAGATACTAGAAAGAATATTAAGTCAAAGAAACAAAAAGAATGGCAGCAACCTACAGCATCAGTAATCTTCTCAACGGGCTCGATATCATAACAAGGGATAAGCTTGTCATAAGTGTCGAAAAATTCGATGCCGGATTCTTTGAAAGCACGCTGAGTGAGCAAAAGACGTTTGATACGAGAAAGACCTGTCAATACAAGTCAGAAGACGTTAAAACGCATACATGGTTGTACTTGCATTCATGGGGATTATCATATGCCTGCTCAATCAAGGCAAGTTCTTCTCTTTGCGACTGGTTCAGACGGCCTTTTACCGAGTATGCCTCTTTCAATTTCTCGAGGGCAAGAACAAGCAGCTTGGTATCATGTTTGTATGACAGAGGACTGAGTACATGCATCAGAAACTCTGTTAAACGATACAGGATCTGCAGCACTTACGGGAAGGGGATTGGTGAGAATTTGCGAGATTCTAACCAGTGAACAGTGGAGGTATAGATAGCGACAGCCTCTTCAGCACTGATATAAGGACCATCCTTGAGGTAGGCATTCTGACGTTCTTGCTCAGCCTTGAGGTAAAGACGCGTCAAACGGCCAAGGTTCTTCTTTACAACAGCCTTGTCGACAGTGGCTCCACGACGGATACGTTCACGATTATAATGTGCAACCGAACACCACCAATCGGCCTTGCTCTTGATGTAGCGTAGAATGATATTTTCGATGGCAGTCGGCATACCAGGGACCTTCCAAGGAATATTAGCTTTCCAGCACCTCCAAGCTTCAGACAAATGTTGCAAGATAGTCTTCGATTTGTTTTGCTTGATAGATTCAGGCATCATGTCAAGTATATCGTGCATAACAGCAGCACGCAATTCAAGATCGAAATGAGACTCCACACGCTGCTTGGTGACGGTCTTGGCAATGCCTTTGCTGTTTCTGCCTTCAAATTGACGAGCGAGCAAGTTTCCGAGCCTAAAGGAGGGTATCAATAACATGCGTACGTAGGTAGAATACATAGACCTACCATCTCTCAAGTAAGGGGACGATACCACGCATGAAGAAAAGCCAGACAGGCCAGCCAGGAGCCCAGAAACCACAGCCAGGACCCTTGCCGACAGGGCCTGTGTTGAAGCGATAATAGATTAAGTGCTTCAAATCCTTGGTCATACGTACTTGTCTCATCAACTGGGAAAAATTTAGTGGCAATTTGAATGTGCTAGAGAAAAGACGAACCTTGTACTTGTATCGGTACATACCCGTCAAGGCACCAATGTGGCTAAAGATATATTGAAGTGCATCAGCCAACTGGAAGGCATCGACGTTGCCGAGGCGGAATTGAACGTGAGCATCAACGACAAGCTTGGTAAGACGAAGGATTTCGCGGCACAAGTGGAAAGCATTTCCGAAACGAGACTTCTTACGTTCCTTGGTCGTAAGAGTTCTGAAAAGTGATGAGAAACGTAGGTAACAAAAAAGGCACTTGTAAACCTACTTGACTGGTTTCAGGTTCATATTATAGTCAAGATGGAGGTAGTTCAAATTCTATTGTCGTGATTAGCACCTAGTTTGTGAATATAAACCCGATAATACAACTAACCTTGCGATGAATCAAAAGGTTCAGCATGTTATATCCCTGTCTGCAAACTTGGAGTCCAGCTTCAACCCAGTCCAGCCTCGTAGTCTGGAAGAATTTGGTAGTCTTAAGTTGACGGAACAAGTTCTTCTTCGACATCGCCTTCTCAGGCCTCGTATGCAATTCGTTGAGGACGAAACACTTGAGCAATTTTTGATACGAAACGCGGACTTTGACAGGTTGGTTAGGAGGACAGTGCTCGAGATACCAATTCTTGACAAGTGGAATATCTTGAGCCCTACGCATACGACCAGAACGACGATTATACGGTTCAGGTGCCCACCAAAGAGCAATGCCTTCAGCGGTGAGATCACTCTCAAGATCCTTCTCCCTGAGGAAAGGTTCCAGTCCTTCAGGCATCCCAAATTCATCATCATCTGCACCATTAGGGCCGAAAACGCTATCCTCATGGGAGACCAGTGGTGCATTTTTTTGGGTGAAACCACGAAGGGAAATAGGGTTAATGAGAGGATCAAAGTAGAAAGCAGGTAGGTCAGGATCATCGGTACGGATGTAGACGTTCTTGGGGTAATGGTAAGGTGAAATATGCACAGAACGAGGGAGGGAGTTGTAAAGGTGGGGAAACGCGACTTTGTACTCTGTGCGAATTTGTTGCCGAATGATGACTTTGTTTATATCGTTAAACTCATTCCAATCTTCATCAAAGGCATCCATATCCCGGTATAAAGGTTCAAACTTGGGTCCTCCCGGTATGGCCATGTTGAGCGCCTTGGCAGTGAAAAATGACTTTTTATCGAACAAGTAGCTGGCATTCTTATCGGCCTGGTCCGAAAGGAGGGTACGACCGACACGATACAAGTTGGCCATCGCCGGTAAGGATAGTGACCAGTACTTATAAGATGATCCATTTACGGACTTGGTGTCGATGAGGGGCTTCGCGTCATAAAACCAGTCGATAATTGCGGCATCTTCATCTTCATCCAAATCTAATTGGATAGCTTCAAGCGGCTCGACATCGAGTACGTTGTCCCCATAGTCCAAAGGAGGTTCTTCATCATCAAACGGAGGGAAACGCATACGTTTGAAGTGCCGACGATCCCTCTTCTCTCGACGCATAGCAAGCCACATCGTGCTCCATTGTGCATGATATACCGGCTCAATGACACGAGGTATCTCGTTCACGAATGTAATGGCACCAGTGATATGGTAGAGCACAGGGACTTCGCGAACTTGTTCCCAAGGAAATGGGATGTTTTCCAACAACTTCATAACAGCATGAGGGACGTACTTGAGGGCACCAAGATGAACACGCTTGTCGTTTCTGAACTTGCGGTTACTCATGTCTCCGTGGTCCTTGATGATTTTTCGGACATGTTCAGGAGGGAGATCTTACATGTCTGTGAGCATTTCGGAACTGTAAGAGACAATGTAAGCATCGCTCACCTGCTTGCCCATATCAACGTAGCCTCCTTTGCGTTTCTCGCCGTATCGCTTTCTCTGCATTTGCACCCATTTTTGAGTCTTCTGCGCGATGACTAGACGCGAAGCGCAGAGACGTCAGAAACACGAAATGATGTAAGTAAACTGCAAAATACCTTCAGGTGGCATACGCGAAGACGAAGCGTTATTTTGAGGTGGCATGCCTGGTGGAGGGGGTGGCAGAAAGCCGGGTGGAGGAGGAGGAAAACTCATTCTGTGTCAACGTTGTTGGATGCGTTGAGGAAAGAGTTTGTGGCTGATGTAAGCAGAGCAGAGGCCCTTTGCCTGATTGGTGCACGGGCCCCTGAACGAGTCAACCTTCAATGAGTGCACAGCATTAAAGACGATTCATAATCTTAAGTTGAACAGCAGAGTTGGGGGACACGCAAATTAATTATTTCACTGATGATATACGAAAACCTCGCCGCGTTGCTCGTTTCATGATGATGCTACATTTCCTTCCTTACTTCCCGAAAGCTCTGCACCTAGCTTGTATCCTAAAATCTATGACGATTGTGTTCGGTCCATCTTTTACTTTTGGGGCATGAACAGCTGCTAGTACTCACCTTATCCCAATCTATTTTGGAGCGCGTTAAGGGCAATGCTCTTCTTAAACTCTTGAATGTCTTTTCTGACATTTCTTGATACGTCTCATTGAGCGATATCTGATATTTGCTTTCTTCATCTTCAACAAGCGCCAGTATTTTCGATGCCGCCGAACTGTCGCTAAACGTGATTCCAGGAGGCAGGTTGAAAGAAACATCATGTGTCGTCGTTAGTTGAACCTCGAAAAGGATCAGTTAAAGCGTCTGTCCCTGAGCACCTAACTCACATTGCCTTGCTCGTAATAATGCACATGAACCAGTATTTTTCCTGTGACTTTGCCTTCATCAAAGCTGATCGTGTATTCTGATCGCCAACGACCAGACCTATAACGTAAATGTTGGAAAACGAGTGGGCTAGGATGTCAACGACGCACCAATAATTTGCGGGATTATATTTGTTCGCAACGACTTGGATGATGAATTCACGCACGCCATTCCCTTTTGAAAAAATAGAAGCTACTCCATCATGAAAGTGGGCCATGAGGTATGTCTGGGTCGCGTTGTCCAGCGCTGATCTGATGCCCATGGACTCCTTAGAGTAACACTAGGAAAAGTCCAGGATCACACACCGTAAGGGCTCTGATTCTGCATCGAGTTCATGTGGTTGAGGGTCTGACGCTTCCTAACTCACGAAATCTATTGATACAGACTGAATTCAAGATGACAACCACATACCAAAGCCAAATGATCAAATATAAAGCTCGTCTTAGCTCTTGGATCAATGAATCTCTCTTCACTTTCGTCGTCATTGGCAGGTAACCTAGAAGCTTCGCTGATAATGCACTGAGGAATTGTTGGGTTGCTCCCTGTGTATAAAGGCGAAGAGCCGAAGGTTTACCTGATGGTTATTTCCGGGTGACTCAACGGTGATGAATTGTTCCAGGTTATATTCTCGGAGGGCAGGTTGTACACCCGCTTGCAGTTCTTCATCATTGTCTATGATACAACGAACATCTAATTATCGAATGATCAGCATCGCGATTAGATCAATAAGGCGCATCAAACCATTCAAAACGTCATTAATCTCTCCAGGAGGTGCTTGCAGAAGAAAACCGGATGATATCTGAATTCGCTCCGATGTTTCCATCGTTCTGTATAAGATTGGGTATTGTGGGATAAGCAACACTTGCGCATCAGATGCTCGGCGTCTGCCGAACTTCAGTTGGACGTGAATCCTTCACGACTAAACCCTCCATCACTTGTATCGCAGCAATAATATAATAGATTCCTGGAGGTATGTATATGGTTCTCCGGACGTTGATGCTTTAAACTGAAATGGATGCAGAACTACTGAAATCATAATCTACGATCAGAGCTTTGCAGTGAACTGTGCCTCCGTGACACCAGCACCCATGGCCGATGTTGAAGACACACCACCAGTAACTGTCTTGATCAAGTTATCCGCATAGTCGGCTCCAGACCACTATCAAAATGATACTCAGTATGGGACTCGTCGGGAACAATGATGGAAATAACCTTCTGGTGGGTAAGGACGTCGCAGCCGATCTCACGTTCCCTGCGCTGTACAAGTTCAACGTATGCTTTCATACCGGTCTTGGCATAGTTTTGGGCGAAGAGGTCAGAGATGTAGGCGTTAGAGTGGAGACCACCAAGCTGAAGCAATTATGTGAGCCCTTTGCACCGAATCGAACTTCAAAACGTGATACTCACAGTGATAAATTGCCAGACGAAACCAAGTTTGCCCAATTCCCAGACATAGGCTTCCATGTCTCTCTCTGTCAGGCCAGCAGCTTCCCAGTTGAACGACGGTGAAAGGTTATAGCACAACCACTTGCCAGGGTATGCTGCATGCACTCCCCTGGCGAACTCTTCGGCCTGAGCCAGAATCGGCTTCTTCGTTTCCATCCACAAAAGGTCAGAGTAGGGAGTGAAGGCGATGGCACGATTCACGGCGCATTGCGTACCACCTTGGTAACGATAGTAACCCTCACGAGTTCGTGGACTATCCCAATTCCAGTAGGGAACGTCTTTCAGCCCAAATTCCTTCTGTGCAATCAAAACAGCTTGTGGATAGGAAACATGGGCGACCCGGGCGCTAAATCGGTCGATGATGGCCTTAGTGGCACCCTGCTTTGACAACACATTAGCGAGGGTCGTGGAAAAAAGCTGAAGGTTGGCTGAAGCAATCCATTTGTCTTCCGTAGCTTGAAGTTGATCTCCGGACTTTCCGGACATCTCGGCTTCGACCATGACATTGTTCAAAGATGGAAGAGAAGGGTTAGTGGACCCTAGGATGAAAGCGTGGTCGCGATCGTCAATGTTGGACGTGATGAGGGTAGCCGCTTCAGAATCGGTACGGCAAATGGCCAAATTTTCGACACCCATTATATCAAACTGAAGGCGAATGGCAACGAGACGGTTGATATGCTCCTGGATGGGAACCAAGACCTTACCCGCCATATGTCCACATTTCTTTGTTCCCGGGGCCTGATCCTCAATATGGATACCAGCAGCTCCTTTTTCAACGAACATTTTCGCTAATTTCATAACGGCAGTCAAACCGCCATGACCAGTATCGGCATCAGCTACAATAGGGCGGAGGTAGTCAATGGCGGGTGTTCGTGCGAGCTCAGTATCAGTCATGTGTGAACGAGCCTCGCGCTGCTTGCGGTCGTGGAACAATTGGGCCTGGAACAGATGCTCAACCTTGTTCGGCACAGTGTTGGACGGGTAATCTGAAATTTCATCAATACCCTGTCCAACGGGCTATATGTGATTGACTTACCAGCAAGATCGGGACCAGGCTCATTGGTGGAGGAAGCAGTACTCGATGACTGCCATCCGGATACATAGACAGTCTCCAGATACTTGGCCATTTGTGTTATTTGGACCGGGTCGAGACTACCAGAACTCTGTTGATCTCCATATGTAGTATCCTAAATGATGACTCACGCTCCATAGGTGTGAGAGGGAGTGCCTCTCTTTGCATGTCCAGCAAGGATGGACCAGAGCTTCTTTGCTTGTAAGTCTGAGGGATAGTCGATTTTGATTGTGCCCCGTTTAGACACAACATCAGCAGCGGTGTAGAGACGTCTAGTCAAAGAGAAGCGGGGATTCTATGGAGAGCGATGAGAATGTGATCTTTATGAATATGGAAAAGATATGCCTTCCACCACTGTTCTACTTGTGCAATTTCTCGCGCAAAAAGAGCCTTCTCAGTGGACATGGTTAAGGTACAAAACTAGGATACAGAGACATATATATATGATTGTTACTCCGTATAAGCCTATGCTTCCGCTTTCCGAGACGCACCGCGCGACATGTGATTCCCCCTAACCAAGGTCGGCATTGCGTATGAGCCTAACTTGGCGCCATCGGCTCCCCTTACGTTCTCCAGTCTCCTTGTCGTGTAAATCTGGTTCTCGTGCACACTAAAACCCAGTTATTTCTCATTATGTGCGCACTATCCCCTATTTTTTTTCGTTTCCCGTACATCGTTGCGGGTTTATGCGGGTTTCTGCGGATTCTACGGTACTCTCATGCAACGTGTCTAACTAACATCTTTGAGAAGATACGACTTCAACCAGTTGGATGCAGCGACTTTGCTTCACTCCGGTCATTTCATATATAACAGGAGTCTATATTCTCCCATGAGAATGGAGTATCTTTTCAACGCCGATCGCCATCATACACCAAGCCCGCAAGTCCATAGCGAACAACGAATGCCAATACACTTCCTGCGACCTAGAAGAACCTATAAGTCCAGTAATTTACATTAATGAATTTACAACCAACCTGAGAACACATTAAAACCTGAACCAGTCGTTTTTCGTTCATCGGACCAAGGCGTACAAGAAAGAAATTCAGGATGGTTAGGTTTGTCGCTTCTAAGATTATTCCACTCGTCGCATGAAAGGTAAGCTCTGTCAAACCAAGTGTGGAAAAAATTCGGAGGACATATGTAGTCAATTGCGATGGCGGTTTTTCAAAGACTATTTTTGAAGGATATAGGAGATTTGCATTCGCATCAAATCTGCGAGCAGGCAATTATATTCTTAGCTCAACATTTTCAAATCGATCGGCTCACCTTGGGACTCTATGACGCGGGCATGGCACAACGCCAAATAATTGAGGACAGGAGAGCAAGAAATTGAAGATTTGAGGTATGAAAAATAGCAACAGGGTTTTTGAGAAGTGCGAGTGGATTCCAACCACGGCAAAGGCCATGCCTGTGACGTAGCATAGTGTATCACCAGGGAAGGCTCGAGCAGGGTACCTTCGGAGTTATTCAGTTGCCACATTTTTTCATGACACGAGAGACCATACCAATTGTGGTACATGAAAGCAACACAAACCGCGACAAGCGGCATCATGAAGTAAAGGCTAAAGAGATGTCGCTCGACTAACTCACGGCTTCCATATGACATGCCAGCACTCCATACACCACCGAACTCGACCTCCGCCTTATTTCCAAGTAGATATACTGGGATTCGGAAGTCGATCGGCCACGGAAGGTACAAAAGATCGTTGAAAATGACAGATAGCGCAATAATTAACGCTTGGCTGACCTCAGAGCCATTTATACCCGCGAGTATGTTGATACTGTTTGTCGCAAACGTTGACAACAAAGACATGTAGACATAGTACAGTGGACCTGTCTTCCCAGTAAGTATCCTTGAAGCACGAATAGAATTAGAACTTATCATACCAAGGTTGAGGAGGGTCCCCAATATCCCCCTGAGCGGCAATGGCACGACGACATGAGTGTTGCCTCGCTCCGCATAATAAACCATCAAGAGGGGCACCGAAGCGATAATAGGTATCGGTAACTTGTGCCTCCAACGAATATCAAAAACGTCGTCCAAGAAACCAAGCATGGTGGCCGTCAATAGCGATAGGAGCGAAGAAAGGTAGACGGAAAGCTGGGATGATATCAGGCACGGACTCTGGTAAGAAGAGGCAAAACGACGCACTTGATGATGAGGAAAATCAACGACGTTTATTCCCTCAGATACCTCTGTCGCGCTTGCACGTTTCATGATAGAAGATGAGAATGCAAACGGGATGAAGAGCATCAATAAGAGGATGTATACTGCAGCACATACAAGACCCATGCTCTCTGGACTGATATTGCATTGAAATGCCACACCAATTTATGAAGACGAGACATACATTGGATCGTTATATGTTTTGAGCAGATCCTTCCCTTTCAAGTCGGCAGCGATAAACACGGGCCCGAGACGCGGAACGAGGTGCATCGTGGCCAAGAAAGCAAGTATTGACATTCCAAGCGATGCATATAGCGCAGGCATCGGGGGTATGGGGTCAATCAGAGGTCTTGCAATGAACCAGCATGCTATGGGGACCAAACCAACAAGTAGAATTGCTGGCAGTGGCCGAGGTTTAAGTGCCATAGAATACATCACTTTGTTGCAAAAAAGTTATCCGTCGAACGAAAACATAAAGAGGAGAGAAAAGCGGGATGGACTTGGACGTGTCTGGTACGTGTCGTGATGGTGACTTGGGTCCCGGATCAAACCAGTTCGTGTGATCTTATCTTATCTCTTCCTAACCTTATGTCCCTTCCTTCTCCTGGTCCTCAGCACCTCAATCCAACAGGATGCATAATAAAATCGACGAGTTCGAAAGGCAGAGGCGTCTATGGTACGCCTTTACAAACATCGAGCACCTCTGTCTCTTATTTTGCAAACAAGCGTCGAAGCCAATCCCACGTAGCACCACCATCGAAACCAGCCCTGTCCTTTTATTCACAAAATCGGAATATGAGGAGCACGGTATTGTATTCACCTTTTCTTAGTCTTCCATTTCCAGTCACAATTAGAACACTTTGTTTTCAGGAAAGTATACCCTTCTAGACCATTACACATTCGTATGGCCGGATGGCCGAATGGCTCTTGCCCTGGGGCTCGGTATTTTCCAGTCCACTTCTGGCTTTTCTTCTTGTTCTAACGTGGCGATAGGCTCGCTTTTCAATCATTCAGATCCTCCAAATGTCACTTTCACGTTGGATATAGCGACCGATTCCATTCGCTACATCACAAGCCGAGATGTAGAGGCTGAAGAAGAACTCTGCATATTCTATGGTCACAATTTGTGGTTTGATCCTGTGGAAGGTGGTGTGAAGGAATATCCTAGCCAAGATTCTCAGGACGACTCCGATGAATGGGGTGGCCTTAACTCAATCGACTGCGGTCGCATGACGCGGGCAATACCAGCCAACCCATTTGTAGGAGGTGATGCGGAAGAGATTTTGTGCGAAGAAGATTTACCTTTCGTCAGGTACAAAGTACCCATTGAGGAAGAAGAACCGGAGACGGTCCGAACCAGTGAGTATTCGCTTCTGCACTGCGGTGACTGGCACCTAAGTAATACAGTACAGGCTTGGGTAGTCGATGTTCCCGATCCTAAATGCATCACAATACTTCTCAAGTACGTTCGACAACTCATTTCATCGTGATTACGCTGAATAAAATATATAGATGGCTAAAGCAAAGAAATCTCGATACACCTGATGTCGCTCATCTCAAACGTATACGGAAAGTCTGTGACGCTACAACTTTCCTTATCTCACACCATTCTACCTTTCCTCTGGGACCTCCTGAATTTCCCGAGGATCTTAATCTTCCTCTTCCTTATCTCCTCGACGTTCCGGCCTCATCAGCGCTCACGCCTACCCAACTTAGGCTCAAGTCAAATTTATGGCCTACCATGTTTACTCCACGTAGGAGAGACATGCCAGAAAAGTGGAGTCGAGGAAAAGTGGCGTGGGCCTGGCAAGCAATTGAGAAGACGATACAAATTGCAATTGAAGCTGGCTCAAAGGGAGAGGTACGCTTTTCCTTGATCTGACAAATTTTGGGCCATTAATATCTTGATGACATCCTTGTGCAAACTTTCTCATTCTCGCGCTCCTGAAACACCCGATTCAAGCTTCCAATTGCTGCAAATGTTCCTATTTCTTACGAAGAACTGCCATTAACGAGAAACTTTGGTACACCGAACAAGAAAGATCTGCCAAAAGAGTTTGTTGCCCATGACACGCGTATTTCAGATAAACACCCTCTTCGTCATGCTGTGATGAATATTATCCGAAAAGTGGCGGATTCCACCACTTCCGACTCGACTGAATTGAATAACAGTCCAGCTTTCCCGGATACGCTAGAACAGAGCGATGGCGTTGATCCGACAGCCTTACAGAGCGGGTCGAACTACCTCCTGACATCATTAACGTTATTCACGACCCACGAACCTTGCGTCATGTGCAGCATGGCTCTTCTCCATTCTCGCGTCAAGGAAGTAATCTATCTTTATCCCATGTCGCAGACCGGCGCATGCGGAAGTGTAACGTGTCTTCCAACATTGAAGGGGGTCAACCACAAATATTCGATTGCAAAGTGGGAGTGGAAAAGTGGCACTACTGGAGCAATACTCGGTCACAACGGTCCCTCTGATTTTACAACAATGGACGCATAACGATGATGATAACTTGGCAGAACGGATAGATGGGTGTTAGTTATAAGCACAGAACTACGAAAGAGGGAGGCATATAACAGGACTGTTGAAGAATACTACAAAACCGAAGAGCGGTGGTCTATAGGCATCCATTGCTTAGATTTGATGGTGTCGAAGAGGACGTCGTCAGATAAGTTGCGGAAGAGAGCGTTGTCGTCGACACCCTAATTATCTACATGAGCATGAAGATCATCAATATTAAACAAACTCTCACATCTTTCTGGGCAGCACGTATGACAGCGAGCGCAATCTCAACAGAGATGTCACGGATGCGTCCGAGGCGAGGATACACGAGCTGTGCCTCCTTTTCTTCCCGCGTCAATGACTCTGAAAGGGCTATGGATGCCTGTTCAACCATGGAGTCCGTGACGTGCTTGGCTTTGGACAAGATAGTTCCCAATCCAAGTCCAGGGAAAATATACATGTTATTGCCTTGACCAGGTTCATATGTTTTGCCCTCAAACTCAACGGATTTATAGGGACTCCCAGAAGCGAAGATGACGGAGCCATTTGTCCTGGGTTTTGGTGTAAGAACATTTTATACCATCAGTAGAGAATGGATATACCATTGGACAGCGTCGGCAAAATCAACTTCACATAAGGCAACAGGATTAGAGAGGGGAAATATAACGGGTCGCTTGTTCAATTCCGCCATGAGCTTCACGACTTCTTCCGTGAATGCGTTCTATTCGATTGTTAGCTTCACGCATGCTCAAGTGGTAGTAAAGTAACCTACTCGGATAGTGCTCAGACCGAGTAGAGCGGTTGGTTTTACAAAGCGGATGATGTCGACCAAGCTTGTCAAAGGAGGTCCAGTGTAGTCTTTACGGGCGAAATCTGTTTACATTATTCAGTAGATGATCATATAGAACTTGCAGGGAAAACAAACAAGTCTTATGGGCTTGCAAGCCCTTCCTGTCTGCAGTGATAAGGCCCTTGGAATCAACGGTCTGGAATAGACTATTAACTCCATAATGAACCGATAAATTGGAAAAACACAAACATAGATTCGATTCTTGGCGTCCTCTTCGCTCAAACCGAGCACGGTGAAAAAGGACAAAAGCTGTTTAGCAACACCAATACCAGCGGAACCAGCTCCAAAGAACAGGATACGCTGATCATGTAAAGGTGTACCGGCAGCCTCTGAAGATAGTTTCGCGGCATTTATGAATCCAGATAAAACGACAGCGCCTAACAAGGTAGGATAGCTATCAGCGAAGCCAACTCATTCGTTGAAATTCAAGTCCATACCTGTGCCTTGTATCTGTAAAAGTAGAAGAGTTAACGGATAAGATCGGAATTGACACGGTGGTTATGGACTTACGTCGTCATTGAAGACGCAGTACTTGGTTCTAAACAGGTCCAGATACCTGAACGCATTGTCGGTTGAAAAGTCCTCAAATTGGACGAGGAGATGCGGGAAAATCTCCTTCATTGAGTCGATGAACTCTTGCATAAAGGCGTCCATCTACGGATCTGTTAGATTTCGAGAAAATTCTGCAAATAATGCTCTATTACCTCCTCGGTGTCAGGACGTTTACGACGCAGTCCCAAATAGAGGGGATCATTAATGAATCTCTGAGTATTAGTACCCAGGTCGAGACAGATAGGAACGGTCGTAGATGGTCTGACGCCAGCACCAACAATATATAAATCTCTAGAATACCGAATCGGTTAGTGAAGAAAGCGCTATGCCAGAAAATAAAACTTGCAGTTTGCCAATGGCTATAGGCAGGCCGTTTGCACCAAGGTCACCTAAACCAAGAATGCGAGAGCCTGGATTGCAAATGTCAGTCAGCCACAATCGGTACACTCAAACAACACCAACCATCAGTGACAACAGCAATCCTAGCAAGTTGGCCTGCGGGCCATGCACGAAGGACATCTCTGATGTGGCCTTTATGCTCAATGGAGATATAGAGGCCTTCGGAGTGCCTCCAAATGTGTGAATAATTGGAGCACGCGTCGCCAACCTGTGTAGGGAATATGAGCCGATTATTTTTCGCAAGAAAATAATAAAACAGACGGTAGGGGTATAGAGAATGGGAATTAGTTCCAGTACATTGGCGAGGACAAGTTCATAAAAGATAATCAAGTCGCGCTCCTTGAGGCCATTGAGGTAGATATATTTCTCGAGTCCAGACACCTTGCTTCGAAGCTGAGCAAGGCAACGCTGGCGATGATCAGTTTGGCAGAAATAGGGCGGAGTGCGAAGAACAAGAGAGGCAGTACCGGGCGCCATGATTCGGATGATTACGGAAAGACGAACCCAGTCAGCTTTTATAAAGCTCGACGATTGAGATAGATCCCATGTGAATTCAAATACATTCAGATGCCAGTTCAATATTGAATCAGGCTTGGTCGTGGGCTGTTTCTCCCAAATTTCTACGGAACTGGACATCGGGTCCCCGCCGGGAATTCCGCAAAGTTTCGTTCTGAAGAACTGCATTAGGTGGTAAGCAACACACACAAAAGTAAATCTGAGATAATTATTGTATGTCCATCACCACAACTCGCGTCTCTTCTTACGAATAGCCATCATCAATGAATGTCGTTCACTCCATTTCGATCGGGCTTCCTGGGCCTCTGCCTCATACTTTCTCCTAATCTCCTTGCGCTTCTTTACATTAACCGGTGCGATCATTGACACGAACGCACGCGTTACATTGAACATTTTAGCTAGCTGTCCTCGCGAGTACTTCTCTGGATCAGCTGCTCGCAGCTCGCGAATTTTGGCAACGACCTCATCCGAAGCACGTGGTGGGGACGGCTGGTGTAAAGCTGGTCTGGCCATTGGTGGTAGGAACTCTGCTGGTGGAGCAGGTTGACTTCTCAGGAGCGGCGAAGCGGGGGAAGTGGTATATGAGTAGGCCGAAGCCGCCGACGGAGGTGGTCGGTGAATGAAGGTCAAGTTCTCGTCCTCTAGTGTCGTGACGGCTGCCTTCGGGTTGTTCACCAGTGGATCAGCTGCATGATAGGCAGGTCGTTCTGCTGCCCCTGGTTTGGGGCGAGGAAATTTACTCGCATGCTTGGTTGCATAACTGCGAGAGAGCAGTCGTGAAGAAGGAAGAGTGCGAGTGATGTTCATGAGTGTCCACTAGCCCACACACAATCCACGTCTCCCAAAAAATCCCTTCATCAATTTCCCACGGTGGAAAGCTGCAACTCTCAGTCTTCAACGGGGACAAAGGCAGACGAATGCCGCAGAACATTAGATTGCCCCGATGCTTATTACTCTCCATCTCAGAATCATACGACATTCGGCTTCCTCACACTCACCGACATCCCTAAATATGGCATCGCAGGAACTGGACAATAAAGACTGGTTCGAAACTGGAGGCGGCTAACAACCATTCTCTCTTGGTCGGCCTTCTTACCAATCCAACTTTTGACAATCTATCAAATGTCAAAGGGCAATTTGGAACTTCCGTGGACAGCCCCCACTATCAATCAGACCAGGTCAACGTTCCTTGTCCTTCAGGCTTCCAGCGATGTTAACACCGTCCCCCAAAAATAGCATATACTACTGTGGCGTACAGCTCGGGACCGCCTCTTCTTTACTTCTAAGCTTAGTTCGTTTCCGCTGACCCTCGAATTTTGACTATGTAGCTGATTCCAGACACGCCTCTACAAAGTCGACAAACGAGTCATTCACTTCTTGCCTGGGGCTACCGAGAATCCACGTGTTGCATGTGATCGATGACACTGACTGGCAGCGGCAGGCCAAAAGAACATCGGCATTAAAGAGGCAACTTGTTTAATTGATTCGAGGAGTGCTATATCGGTCTCTCAACTCGCATATCGAAGGGAAAATTTGGACCGAACGCGGAGGCTCGGGGAACTGCCACATCTTCCATCGAATTGTCGCTTCGCAAACAAGCGACATTTTCAAACTTGCATCTCACGGGTACAGACGATAAAACGCTGATACGAACATATATTTCCACGGGTCGGAAGATAAGATACTGATACGGTCACCTCCGATATAGTCATGTTACTGTCGTCGTCTCAATATTGCCTTTCCCTCATTAAGTTTATCCTTCTCACTGATTAAATCTTTTTTTTCTTTGCTCTTTTCTTCTTTAGGTTTAGATTTTTCGGCTGAACGGAACTTGTCGTCGTTCCAAGCGGTGCACCGGTTCTATTTTATCTCGTGGACCTGAAAAATCAGAAAGATCAGACTCTCGTCAAAGTTCTCTGTCGTTGTCACCATGATATGATATTGATACAAACAACTTCCTTCTGATAATTCATCACCTCTCCGGATATAGTCGGTATCTCTACACGACTGCCCAAAGTCCAACTGCATTCTGACCAGAACAAATGACGCGCTTATAAACCCCGTGTGTGACCGTCTTTCCGTCATCCTGCCCAGTTATACTCTATACACATTCCCTTCAAAGGAAACAACAAGAAGAAAAATCCAAGAAACTCACACTGTCCGTCAAGTATCCAATTGTAGTGGTGGGTTTACTTCATCGCGAAGAAACTCCGAGTCTGGACCGTAAGAAACGCCCATCAACACTCATCATCTCCCGAACGAATACAAAAGGGAAAACAAAAGAGCTCTACAACCATACCACACCATACTATGTGAAGAAGAAATACACTTCACATACCGTAATCGAGGTTGAGTCAAATGATACAGTACATAGAAAAAAGGGCCCAGCGTAATCCTAAAAAGAAGTCCTTCTTCTCTTTTAGGTCTTTCCTTTCTTCCTTTTTTTCTTACGAATATTCTGCTCCCAATCCCTTGTTGAAGAATTCTAGCAATGTACATATACTACTTACTATGTTAGATGCTTACGAGAAACTCAGTTATTACTCCGAGGATCCGAATAGAATGATCTCTCTTTTCAAGCTCGACTGCTCATACATAGGTTTAATGCTGGATATTTCATTGACCTTGAATGTGTGCATGCTTCGACATTTAATACGATGCGGCATACACACTTTCCTAATAATTAAAAAATAAATAGAAACAAAAACCCTCGTGTTTGCTAAAATGAAAATGCTAATCCAATTCACCGTACAATACCCCTTATAACTTGTCAATAAAAGTTGATAGCGAAAACCAATTCTAAACTCAAGTTGAAGGAACAAATTTATTATCGGCGTCACTGGGGCTGAAAGACAAACGCCGCAATCAGAAGAATGAGGGAAGAAAAAAAAATGAGAGGGGAATGAAGAAGGAAAAACTTTACTCCCAAGTTCTTGTCAATCAACCCATGCATGTCAGCTCACAGGACAAGGATCCAAATAGAATGATCTGGGAGAAGCAAAATCATGATGCCAAAAGGTATGGACCAAAACCTAAAAAGTCAGGCAAGAGAAAATCACCAAACCAAACGATATCGTAGGTAACCAAAAATCCTAGTCAAATTACGCAGGGGAGGTTCATTATTTGACTACTGCAAGCTCGGTATAATGAACGTAAGAAAAAACATATAGGTATCAAGTCGCAAAGAAGGCCAAACGAGCGGACAAACAGCATGATAGAAAACTTAATGAACGACATCGAAGAAACAAGTCAATAAGGGAAGGGGGGGAGCATGAGGACGGGAGAGGAAGCGCCTTTGAGTTGAACTTTGCAGCAGCAGATAGCTCATTCGAAACTTTCATATAATCGAAAACGTTGGTTTGATAATGGACAAGCATAATGAGTGAAGAGGTAAAAGAACTTTCGGAAAGGAAAGAGATAATGGCCCAAGAGAGTAAAAGAACAAAGTAGATCAGGTCCATTGAAGAACATAACAAAACGTCCAAGATCTCTTGTACGCACTTTTCGTGAATCAAACCAAAGGACGCAAAACATACAAAACAGATCTTTTCGATGTGTCTGCGACAAGTGTTTTCGGGTGTGAATCCCCCAGATCACAACTTGACACACAAAGATTGACACTGAGTGATGGTTTCATCCGGTTTCGCTCCCAGGAACCTCGGGAGGTGACATGACACTCGAGATTCGAGGACTTGTTACCCTCCGAGGTGGCTGTTGATGGATAGAATGAGGCGAGTTCGAGGATGGGACAGGAATTGGGCTACTATTGCCCTCCGAGTGGGAGTGTTGTCGACTAAGACCCGGTCTGTCTCTCACCCGGGGATGAGAGTCTCTGACAGGAGCATAATTTTGGCTCTGAGGATGTTCTCGATAAGCTTGGGGAGGAGATGGCAGATTCGCACGCGGATGATGTGATGTCGATTCTAGATCGCGAGAACGTGGAGGATCTAGTCTGCTGGCTGAAACGGTAGCCAAACGCCGAGAGTCATAGGGCGGCGATATATGTCTATCGCTGTCGCCGGAATGTGGCGGAGGCGGGAGGACACCACGGACTTCCCATTCCTGCGACCAACTTGGTGAAGGACGGCGACAGACATCAGAGCGGTGTCGTGGAGGTTCATGAGACGGTGGAAAGGTCGAGGACTCGAGTGGGCCAAAGCTTGCACCGTTACGGATCGGTTGCTTACCCTTGACTGAGCCAGCAACTCCACTCTTATCGATGCTGGGACGACGATCAGGCGATGCGTTTCGCAGAGCGTCTTCCAAGTCCTCCACCCTGCGACGTAGTACTATCATTTCTGCTCTCATACTATTTACTCGCTTCTCCACCGCGGCCTCGATTGTTTCATTTAGTTTCTCCTGTTGTAATGTTAGGCTTTGAACCAGAGCATTTGATCGTTGCAATTGCTCGCCGAGCCATGATTTGAGCTGTTTGGAATCGTTAAGGGCATCGTAAAATAACTCGAATGGCGCTAAGAACGCGTTTCTGTCGCCAGAATACCCTGGATGATGGAGAGAAGCTGGTGTGGGCGGGACAAGGGTTGCAGCAATGGGGACGCTGGGTGCGGGTGGAGATCGTCTTGCGCTTGATATCATTGGTGTGGCAGCGGCGACAGGTCTGGACCTTGCTAGCCTGGTGGGTGTAGGAGGAACATTCGAAGCGACCTTTCGCACATTATCTGTCGCACTCATGGCAGGAAGGAGGCGTGGTAAGACCATTCCCAAGCGAGCCGATTGGAAGCTACCTTGTCCAGCATGGGGGATAGGTGGAGCACTCTGAATGGCGGGCTGCAGAGAATCTGGAGATTGGGTCTCCCTCGGGCTGATCAAGATATCTGCGGGTTTCTTCTTGCCTCCGAAAAGGTCAGCTCGACGGCGGGCAAAGCTAATGGGAGGGAACGGGAGAGTCTGAGAAGAAACGGGGGTCGGGGGATTCGGGTGATGGGCAGGAGCTAACATAGGATTAGGGCTGGCGGGACGTGTAGTTCCTGTTTGGGGAAGGCCGCGGCGGGTGCTTGGGCTACGGCGAGCAGAACGAGGGGGAACGGCGCTCTTGGGAGCGGTTATGCGTTCCTCCGACGGAGGGTTTGTGGAAGTGAGGCCAGCCGTGCCGCGTCGCTGCTCGATGAGAGCCTTTTGTTTCTGCTTGACTGTGAGCATGGACCGGACCTGTTCCATGGCGGTGGGGTTGTCTCGATTGATTGCGAGGCCCATCACGACGGGGGAGATGGGTGTGGAGTTTGACTGGTCGGCGACGGGTCTGAGGTCTGTATCGAGGGGGTGGGGGGCGCCGCTGATGGTGACGCGCCGTTTCTTGAGAGGGGACGAGGAGGAGCCGGGGGACGGCGGGGAGACATCAAGTTGAGGGGGGGAATGGTCCTGGTCCTGGTCCTGTTCCTGCTTGATATGCGGGGAGGCACGCCTGGACAGGGGAACATTGATCGGGTATTAGAAGTCTAGACGGGGAAGAGATGAGAGACGGGGACGCACTCGGAACTGCCGGGGGAGAGGGAGATGTCCTGGTGGGAGCGCTTCCTGGACTGGGGGGGGTTGTCGTCGTCGTTGCGGACAGCGTTGGCGTCGACGCGGAGGTCGTCCGGGACGATGCGGGCGTGAATGGGGGGAGGGCGTTGTTGGCGGTGGAGATGCTGCTGAGGGAATGGTTGCTGAACGCTTGGGCAAAGGGGGGCAGCGAGTGGGCGAGGTTCGACGCCATCGCAGTGGGAAGAAAGGAGAAAACACTGACATACGCTAACTATGCTGCTTTTTCCCAGCGAGTATCTATGGCAATACACTACGCTCTCTCTTCTTGCGCCGCGCAGTCAGCACCGTCACCGCTCTTCCCTCGCCGTCCCCCTTCGCCCTCACACGCGTCACGCCGTTCGCCACGCTCACCGCTCCGTAGATATGCGCCCGATACATCTCCACCGAGGCCACCGGCTCCGCGAACGGGTTCGGCGTGATGTCGGCCACCACCTCCCTCGTCGACCCCCGCGGCGGCGTGCTCGGCGGCTCACCCCTCGTCGGCTCGGGCGTCGTGCATCGTCCACTCGCCTGAGAATGTGACGATGGCCCCATCCCATCACAAAGCCGCTTGATCGTAGTCTCCATTGTCTCCGTAGCCTTGATCGCTCGCTCCGCAGTAGAGAATTCCACGCCCGTCGTCAATGCCGTCAGAACTCGTTTATAGATTTGTGAAGAGACGTGTCCGGGTCGAGGCTCCAGAGGTGAAGGCCCCTCGTGGTTCGACTGGATTTTCGATGCTCCCTCGCCCTCGCCTTCATCATTCTCCTTCCCCGAAACCACCAGCGTGAAAAACCCTGTCACGGCTCCCATCACACATTCCTGTCGAAACGACATCCGCTCCCAAAATTCATCCGGTGTGACTTTGCCCAATTCTCCCAGCGGTCGATCATCCTTCTCCTTCCCGTTTTCCTTTCCCTTTTCCCTGGCTCCATCCACATCCCTCCGTTGAATCCCACCTTCTCCGGTCATTGCCGTTCTGGCGCGCTTTCGTACAGGTGACTTGACCTCTCCGTTCGTCGTGTACGCAATTTCATCCAGAAACCTTGATTTCGGATCATCATCGAAATACGGAATATAATGTCCCAGATTGTGTGAATGGCTTTCTAAAGCACAAGGCAAAGACCCTTTCAGTATGCTGTATGGATGTCCGTACTCCCATACAACTTCCAATGGAACAGTTTTAAGGAAATTTTCAGCCTCGAGTTGGCTATACCCGGGTAACACATAGAATGCCTGTACTGCGTTCGTGGTCGAGGGTGAAACCGATGATAGTGTCGATGTTTTAGAGGTTTCAGCAACATCTAATGCCGCCAGCGACAGCATACGTTTCCACCACGCACAAAGCTTGACGTCCCCCAATGGGCGTTTACCCTCAAACTGTGAAGAGTTCGGAAACAGATATTGACCTTGCGCACGAGCAAAAAGCTGTATCCATAGATTGCGCACACTAAGTGGTCTCGTAGCGGCATCGGTATAATACCTCAGAAACGCACGAACGAGCGGTCGAGTAGGACTACTACCACCGGATTGACCTGTCGAATCGACTTTGCATACGTACAGGATAGCGCTCGAGGTAGAAGGAATGTGATACAAGTTGGCTTCGATAGCTGTTACGAGGACGCGCGGGGCTTCTGGGTGTGATTGTTCGGAAAGCAGGACAAGGACATCCTGAACGTATGTTCGAGGCCTGGGTCTTGCGAACTGAAAAAGGGTGGTGTTTCTGCGAGGAGAAGATTGAAGGACGTGGATATGAAATTCGCGTGTACCTGGTAGAGTGAGCAGAGAATCGAGGAGTATGTCGCGGAGGTTTGCCACCATTAAGATGCCGTGAGAAATAAATATCTTGCAACTCCCCGAGTTCAATGTCACAAATGAAAGACGACGATTCACCATCCTTTGAGTCTCCAATCCCGCTATCTGGACATTTCATGATCTAGTCCGAGAATTAACCGTCGAGATCAGCGATTCGGAAAAACTAAACTAAATTCTGCAATAAAGACATAATATGACTTAATATGTCATTTGTCAACCTTTAAAGTTGAACAAGCAAAGTCTACTTTGTACGTCATTGCTTCCTTTCATTGAACTTGTCCCCCCATGGGGGACTCCAGCTTCTCGCACCTTTTACATATTCTCAACGGAGAAACCAGAAGCAGAGCTCGGGGGGGAATAAGTCAGGGTCTCCACGGCCGCGTTGTTGTAATTTCCCAAGCAAAGGGTAATCTTCAACCCAACTTACGGAAGGGATCAACTGGGGAATTTATGTATCGTCCGGCACGAATCCTCCTATACTTACAACTGATCACTCAGGGCACCTAGCCCATGTTTTTCTCTCTGGCCCTTGTTCCTTCACTCATTCTTTACAGTCTATCATAACCGAACCATATCTTCGCATTTTTTAAATCAATAAAAAAATAAATTATACCAAGCGCGAATATATATATACATAAATATACAGCCACTAGCAATCACGGAGCTCGAAGAACACTTTTTTTTTTTCGAGCCTTCCACCTCTCCAGAGAACAGTCAATTAAGACACTAGCCTGTACCCCAAATGCTTCCAGAAGCCGAAAACAGATCGTAAAAGAGGTCGTATTAGACAGTTCTGAGCTAACCTGATTCACTCGGCGGTGTGTCACGTTTAATCGCCTGAAGTTTCAACCGAAGAATTCAGTCATTCGTTGTCAGTTCTTTCCTCATAAGCCAGCGAACTCTATATATACATACCGATGTCGTCTCATTGCCATCCAACATTTCGTCTGACGCGTAATACGTTTGCATTTGCACGTTCACTGCAATGCCGTTCACTGCAATGCCGTTCACTGGATCCCCAGTCGGACGCCTCACATTTGAGACCTTGAACTCCGAGAAACGCGAATGTAACTCTCCTCTAGGACTCGTGGGAGGCCCTGACATTTCCATTAGAGTTCCATCTCGCTTTCTGATCCGGTCTCTTAGATTTCCTCGGCTGTTCAATCTGCCGTTCCAGAAATTCTTTGTGGTCAGTACTTGAAAAGACGGGCGAGTTGAACATCACTCAACGAAGCCAGTAATGAATTCACATAGCCTGTTGAATGTCCATGTGAGTTAATGGAATTCCACAAGGTTTGGATTACGTTTGGACGGAGGAAGTATGAAAGGAAGTGAAAAAAAAAAAATCGGGGTGGTGATAACAACGAAGGCGTACTCACATTTCCCCATGATCCAGAAGAAGGCCAGCCAGACATAGTTAGTAGGCATCGTTGCGAACTGATAAAACGATCGGACTTCAGTATTTCCGGAGGCAATAATCTGAAAATATGTTATCACCGTTATGACGCATATGAACGCAAGAATGCTATCGAGTACGTTCCAGGTCACCGCGGTTAAAGGCTAGTACACATTGAATCTGACCTTGTTATAAGTCCAGTTGTCAAGCTATATGCCATGAGCGTGGTTATCAAGTTATCGGTGCTGCGGGTCGGTAACTTGGATTAAGAACGTGCTACCATATTTCGAGGTGAGACCGTTCATCACCTGTAAAATCCAGTCCGACTCTTTAGAAGATAATAGCACAGGGATACTGCGATAAGGACGTCCGCCGCCGCCGCACTTCCAAGCCCCGTACTAGTGACCCACTGTATGTGAATCGGTAAATCAGCAAAGCGGCTGCCGAAAGGGTATTTCAACGTACTATTAATCTGGAGAACTTGGAAGTTTCCACAAGTATGAATCTACGGCATAAGTTAGTCTCAAATAGGGGCATTGAAGGGAGAGCGCTGGAACCAACTCTTCCACGGTAAAAACTAGGATCGGATGAGACGGAAGCCATTGCTAGAGGAGCTGATAGTTCACATACCGACTCCCAATCCTGGGGGAACTCATGATGTCGGTCAACTTGATTTCCATGTCTTTTGAAGCTTACCGAAATGAACGAATGCAAGGATGACCTGAGAAAAGATTTTGAGATAAGAACTTTCGAGAAAATGCCGCCCTACAATCAAAATCACCAAGACTATATTCTTAGACACTATCAAGATCGTCAGATTGAATCCGTCGCCTAGCGGTGGCTCCTATAAGGCAACTCACATATATAGACTCGATGAGCGAAAAAACTACAAAATTAATGGTTAGCATCTATATATGCGACCGATTATCAAACATCTGTTACCATTCTACAATCAAACCAATCAAGCCCTGCTCCATATTTCAATGTCTGTTCAGTAATAATAAGAGTATAACGTGCGTTACAGTCCGTCTGTAGCTGAAAGGCATGGTATCAGTATTTTCAAGTTGAAAAGAAGGACCCAGAAATACGAACGCTCAGACTCCTGATGAAAAACATTAATTTCAGTCTTTAAGCATATTGTGTAGCCGTCTCACCATGTGGCTTTGTCTAGGGCCTCATCGTTTCGGAAATTCACTATAAGGTACCTGGAGTAATTACATCATTGACTCCGTTATCTCTGCAGGATCAATAGAATACCCACCAGTACAAGGCTATCGTGCATAATATCAATTGGATCGTATCAAAAAGCCTGTAGTAACACGGTTTGAGGAAGTCACAAACGAGATGAGCATTCCATACCAAACAATGGCCACCTAAATTGATGAGCATCTTAATGCTATTATTATGCAATGCAAAAGAGTTTACGCACCAAAGCCTTAGTAGTTATTGGGTCTTGGGGGTATGTTCTACGTATTGACGCGGATTAATTATCATGATCAACACATGCGCATTTATCTGACCTGTAGTAGAAAAATCTATGGAGATCCAATTAATGGGAGTTGATTAATATTCCTACAAATCATCCAAAGGTCCTGACGTACGTCTGTATTAGGGTTGCACCATATAGCCTGATGGTAGTTCAGCATTTTCCCCGAATTGCGGGAATTTTAATAGTCACGTACACAGAGCCAACGGTGAGACCAATTAACAGGGCTCCGTATGTCGAATCTAAAGTATCCATG
Organism: Agaricus sinodeliciosus; assembly: GCA_022315185.1. Taxonomy (NCBI): domain Eukaryota; kingdom Fungi; phylum Basidiomycota; class Agaricomycetes; order Agaricales; family Agaricaceae; genus Agaricus; species Agaricus sinodeliciosus. The sequence continues at coordinate 1,304,541 of JAHTMV010000055.1, read as the reverse complement.
TTTAGACGGCCCACAGCGAACGATGGCAGACGTCAGTGATTAGGACAAAGCGAGGGTAAGAAAGAATCGTTCAAGATTTGTTTACACTTCCTCCTGTGGGCATTTAACAGCCGGAAGTATCCGTTGGTGAAAGCCACTCGAGTCGGATTGCGAGTGCGCTATGCCAAAGTGGGAAAAACTCTGAAAAACTCCGACCAGCCGAGTTACACAACTGTCCTTGTGATCAGGCCCCTGATAATCCCTATATAGGATGGAACCAGGTCCGGACAACTTTTGCCTGGAAAGGCCCGAGGCCGGACTCCAAATCGGGGACGTGAGAGGCTGATTTGGTCAAAAAAAGCATAGGCCGGATGACTGTGTGGACAAATTGGGACAAATTTCTGTGGGGTGTGAAGGCTTGTAGAGACGTCTAGGTCTGTGTAGACCACCTAATATTCTCGTGGCCTCACGGAGGTTTTAACCTGGAATATTTTGGTGATTTTCAGTGATTTTTTAGGAATTTTTGGAGCTTTTTCGAGGCCGGAATCCCAAAAATCCGGACAGGCCGAAATTTCCGGTAGGCCGGATGGCTAATCCGGACAAAATTTACAGTTTTGGATATGGACAAGAACCCGGAAAACGCTCATTTTCGGGTCCCATCCTATATAGGGATTATCAGGGGCCTTTGTGATCCAGTTCTGATCAAAAGATGTTTTCCTCAAAACGGAATTTGCAACACAACATTGAAGCGACCCTGTTGTGTGGCAATGGGTCGAACCAGGGTCGAACAGGGGTCGGCTACACCGGGCGTGTTTTTACGTGAGATGAAACCGGTGGCGCCAAAATACACTGAACAAGATTGAAATTCCTTGAATTGCTCCCTATTCGCCAAATGATATATGCCGACGGCCGGCCTCCAGTGCTTCCCTAAAGTATCACAAGGACACTCACGACCCTTACCTTGCATCGCCGTATTTTAGTGGTATGGAACATTGAGAGAAGATTGATCACCCCACCTCGAGGGAATCACTTATTCTCCCTGTATTCGCCCCATCCTTGGGTGTGCGATTTCGATTTGTGATTTGTGTTCGACTTAAGGCAACTGGACTTCTTTTCTTGTTTCTTGGGTTCTCGTGGACATTTCTGTGGTCGTCGGATAGAGTTTTGACAGGTTCTTCCCACAAATCCTTTTGTCCGAACCTTATCACTCCAAACACAGGAGCAACACAGGAGCGTCTTTCATCCATTGTCGGTGATTTTATTTGAGGTGCAGAACCCCAGAAGAGTGTTTTTCCCATCAGTAGACGAGATATGCGGATTCTGATATCTACCCCATGATTATGATCCACACTGGAAAACAGTGGAAAAGGTCATCAGTTGATATCCGTGCGGCGTCCGCTGGGATCCTGTGGCCAACAATGATAGGGGTTATCCCACTGGAAACCCAATTGTCCGACGTCTCAATGTCAGTGGATAGTCAGTGGAATTCCAGCAAACTGTGTGAAACCGCAGTCTCGAACACTGCATTCCAGTGGCCAACAAATCACTATTTTTAGTGACGATTGGAACGGTTGTGTAGTAGATCTACATGTGGATTGCAACTTGGCATCATTTGTTGCCGTTTTTTCTTTGTTGAAACATTTGCGCACTCAAGCTAAAGTGGTTGGCGATGGTACGTATGGTGGTAAAGTCGAAGCTGTCATACCCATATGTAGTTGGGATAAGCCATAGCTTCGGGTCATCCACCTTTAATGCACATAAGAAAATCCTGTAATTCGGCTTTACTCCATAACTTATGGTTTTTAAGCACCCATAAGCACCTACATATATTTGGATAGATTTGACATCCATAAGTATGAAACGTCGGTGGTGCATAGATCACCCCATTTAGTTAGGACCATGTCAGTCAGTGGTCAACTAGTGGGTGGCGTATTTTCCTAAAAGATAAGTTGTTACGACAAGCTGTAGCATGCTGCTCATGTTAAAATGGCTAAGCCTCAACTGGAAATTCTGGAAAAAAGTCTTCTTGGCTCTCTAACTCACGTATAAACTTTCGTAGAAGAGTTGAAAGAACTCGGTTGAGCCCTTCGTACATCAGCCTTCGGTTACAAATATGGTATGTAAGATGAAGCTCGGTATTAGATACTTCTGATATATCTTCATTGCGTTGTGATCCATGAATCTGGAAATCAATGATCCAACAAATTTCTGACGCTCTTGCGACCCTCTGTCGAAACCCACATGCAGTGAAAACAAACATGTAGGCAGATGGCTCCACCGACAGGTATGAATTAAAACACCGGCGACAGTATTTACTTGACTTGTTCGCTTCTCTTCGGTTCAAAGTCAACCATCGCTCCTATTGCTGCTTTCCACGAAGTGGTTTGATGGGAGATCCTCTTCCCATTCGTTTTTCTTGTTTGCCAGATATCGATAAATAAAACGCAGGGGTGGTGGCGGACGGATGAAATTGCCCATCTTTGGCTGAGATCTTGATTGGATCTTAAGCGCCTTCGTTCGATATTCGTGTCGTCGGGTGAGATTTTTTCGGCTCAATGAAAGTCTACATAGTCCGAAGTTGGTTCTTTTTTGACTTTTTCTATACCCGCCCCTTATCCCCAAACATCATTGGATTGCATCAGAATTGCATCCTTGCCGGTTAAGTATTAGTTGGAGACACGATCGGAACAGTGAACATTGGGAAAATTCCTCGTGAGATTCTCGTCGTCTCTTGCCAATTGAAAGGCCACTAGCCCAAAAATGTAAAATACAATTGACACATACTTAGAAAAGGAGGTCAGCTACCGAATCAACTATAAACCGGTCGGCACGCACCAATTATACAGCGATCTCAATCATGAAATCAATGCGTAATATTATATTATACACGAGCGAATGCGAGGAAGAGTCAGGCCATGTAAGCGAATGTATCTCGCGTGTTTTGTACGCGCTCTATGTACTCTTTTTCCATCAGGGTGTCAATGGCCTGAATGGGGTAGAATGAAGAGAATTCGAAATAAACGACTCATTCACACACCTTCTTGATGTCTGGTATTTTAGGCGCAAATTTCGGAGAAAGCTGAGTAATGACTTCTTGAATAAGAGCTTGATTTTTCATCGTCTTACGGGCCTTCATTATGCTGACAGAGTGAGTAACGAAATGAGCTTTACAAAAAGCAGGCTAAAAGGCGGAAAGCGATATACCGAACAATAGTGGCTTGAATGACGTATTTACGGTCCTCGTCCACGATCTTGAGAACTTCGGTCGTTTCCGCTTTCGTTTCAGACTTGATGGGAAGATTCAAGTTGACACGGATTTTTTTCGATTTGAATCCTGATAGGTGGCGTGGTCAAAAAGAGAAAAAGAGAGAAGAAAAGTACTCATGTAGTCTAGACAGACCTGGATTCAAATCATACTGCTCCTCCTCTTCACTGATAAGAAGCTTCGCCTTCACGAGAAGCGCCAAGATCTGAGTTAACGTCTCTTTCGGGATTGACGTCGCCGTGATAATTTCGGAGAGGGATAACGTGTCCTGTGTGTTATATTGGAGGAGGATGGCAGTTTGATAGGAACTTGTCATGAGGATATATTTCTGGTTCAGGTAATTTGTTCGAAGCTCATTCTTCGAATAATTCCATAGCCATGTAAGCTTCCTTCCAGAATGTTTCGACTGATAATATCGTTGAAAACGATCGTATGTTTGTTGTAGCTCGGTTGGAATAATGAATTCGTGCCCAGGAGGATTTAAGGGCCAAAAATTAGTACCGAGAACCATGATACCAAAATTGATGTCCAAATCATCAGGATGACTTGATTGCATCCTATCTTTGAACTGATCCGTCAAGTCTTTGCTTAGACTCATGTCTTGGTAATGTTTCAGTCGCGCATTTCTCATAGAACGATCGATACTTGCCGTTAAACATTCGCTGTAGTTTGTTGGTGTACTCGAAGCCACATGCTTCCTTCAGTTTGGAGATCATGCTCGCCTCACTTTCGTCGGAAGCAGAGACACCGTGAATCAGGCGTTTTGATAGCCGTGTTGTGTAAAAAGACTGGAACACGTCCTTATCTTCTATATACTTGAAAAGGATCATCTAGTTATATCCATTAGTTACCTGTGGGAGAGGGTGAAGCATGAATACGAACTACACGATTTAGAGCTCCCTCGAGGTCACCCTCTTCTGCCACCTTGTTATTCTTGCGTAGTAGGAGGTCTGTATACTTGGCCAAGAGTTCTGGAGATTTCGAGGATGATGTTCCAGTTGCAGGATTTTTGTTCACAAACTCTCGACATGCCCTGTCCAAACTTGCCAAGAAGCCTGCTTCGCCGCGGAAGCTTCTGTTTACCGTCTCTGTGTTCTTGTGATGAACGTCCAAGAGAGCGTCAACATATGCCTTCGGGTCAAGAGAATCGGCGCCACTCCCCGCCAACTCGACCAGTCTCGACACAGATCCCAGCCCTGCCTTGTTGACATGATCTTCGAATTTCTTCCGCAGTGGTTCCAGACCCTCTGGTATGCGAGACAGTAGAGCATACATCCGCTGAAGATCCTCGTCCTTGTCATAATCAAGGAGCGGTTGGAAATTATCCCACAATAACTGAGAATGTTCTCGAATGAGGACGTGCTCGCATTTTTGTACCAGCAATTTTCTGGTTTGGGTGTTGAGATAGCGATCGACACGGTCTTCCTCCTCTTTGAGGCGGTCCTCTGCTCGTTTAAGGTAATCTGACACAGTGTTGGCCGCAAGGAAGGTTTCGGACTCGTGCTTGTAATATCTTTCTGTGGTTTCGATAAATGGAAGTTCGAAGTGATCTCTGTAAACATCCAGACATGCTTTGTTCGTATCTGTTTCATCAAGACCAAGCGATACGAAAGAATCAACTACTTTCTTCACAAGACCCTGATTGATTACTTCTCCGTTCCGTTGTGCTTCAATCAACCGAAGGATGGCGCTTGCCAGCTTGTGTTGCTTATTCTGGATGGGAATAAAAAGATCATTCTTCCACTGTACAAGCGCAAGCTACGGGTGAACGGTGGCGTCGGCAACTTGAGGAGCATTGTCTAAGGCGTGACACACCGTATACACAGGGTAGATACCCTTCCTGCCCTCATCACGTTCACGCCGCACCCAATGACGGTTAAGATAGGTGAAGAGGCGGTTGATATAATTGGCTCCAATAGTGTAACGGTCCCATTCTGTGGCGTAGAATTCCAGCAAAGCTTCGTCTTGTAACAAGTCGGCTTTCTATGAACCGCGGGACTGAATACTCCGAGTCAAGGATGCTAGATGATTCGTTACCTCACGCAGGGCTTTGAGATGGGTAGAGAAGTAGCGAATCAGATGGCCGTACAAATCGGCGCCCATTAAGTTTGCGCCAGCTGATGCCACAGTGAGAGTATGGATATGGAGTGGTCAAGGGAAGAAAACATACATCGAAGTCCCGGTTCCGATGGTGAATGACCCATGCGCGATGATGTACAATAGTTGTACGCCACAGTGTACAACGACATGTACTAGGTGCGAGTGAGCGGATCGGGACGCTGTAGTCTTTGAAAGATGTCGTTCACCTTGGAGAATGAGACACCGGATTGCAGCTTGGTCATTATGTGGTCGACGCCGTCCTCGAGATAGGCCCAGGTTGTAGCGAGATCCGCGTTAGCAGCAGGTATTGGGAAAACATGGCGAGACATGGGGGAGAGGTCAAGAGACGCGTCGTGTGCAGGTGGCTGATCTACAGTGATTGAGCAAACAAATCCATATTGCTTATTTTTATCCCCGCTAGTGCATTAATATATTCTATTCTGCTCTACACCTTGACGCCGGTGTGCACGCACGCAATGCCTCCCCACAAATTGACCCACGCCGCGCCGTCTACATCCTTCCCAGTCTTGAATCCTGCATCCCTGATCATCTGCGCAAACTCTGCCTGCGGGGGGAATTTCCGGATAGACTCCACCAGATATTGATACGACCCTCTATCTCCAGCGAGTACTGTTCCCAACAGCGGAATGACCGTAAACGAGTATTGGTCGTACAGGCTATGCAAAATATTTCAAAAGCTGAACATTCACAACCAGTGCGTCACCTACGTGCTCAGAATCGGGTTATCGACCCTGCTAAACTCCAAGCAAGCAAACGTTCCACCGGGTCTGAGGACGCGGTGGGCCTCTTGCAGAACGGAGGATATTGATGTACAGTTGCGTATGCCAAAAGCAATGGTGTAGAGGTCATACGCATTATCAGGAAATTGCTCTGAGGAGAGCTGTTGCGCGTTGCCTTCCGTGAAGGAGATCTGAGGTGCTGAGTGCGATAGTGAGAGACTTACCAAAGAGGTCCAAGGAAGAGACTCACTATTATGATACATAGTCTTCTTAAACCGCTTGACTCCCTCCTTCAGCATCTGCGAGTTGATATCCACGACATCCACAGTGGTGTCCCTACACGCATATTTCTCTCGCGCAAAGTCAAGAATGCGAAGGGCTATGTCGCCAGTTCCGCCAGCAACGTCAATACATTTCTGAGGCCCTCGCCTGCCAGGACGCAGCGAAGCAACGAACTCGTCCTTCCATAGTCTATGAACCCCCAATGATGAAGCGTCGTTCATAAGATCATATTTGGCAGCCACAGAGTCGAACACGTCTCGGACCATACCCTCCTTGGCCTCTTCTGGCACGGTTTTGAAACCAAAGGAAGCTGTGCGAGGTTCCGATGTAGACTGCCTTTGGGTAGATACTGAGCGCAACCCTAATGTCACCCGGCGAAGAGTTTTAGGCGTTCGGCATAACTGAGGCCTGACAAAAGCCTGCATCCTGAGCGCGGAATTTCAGGAGATGCAATGCCAGACGCGACGGACGCGGAACGAAATTGAAATTTAGAGTCACGTTATCTTCTCGTATCACAATCCTATCTTTAAGTCTTCAAAAAAGTTTTTTTTCTGAAAATGTCCCTGGTAGCAGCATCAATCAAAGGGAAAGGAAAAGAAAGAGCCATAGGTATGAGCCGCCGAGCCGCTCAAGGTCATACTGCTTATAAGCGTTAGTAACTCAACAAACTGCAGACTCTGAATCCGAATCAAGTTCAGACCCTTCCACAACATCCGACTCTGAAAGCGATTCCGACTCTAATTCTTCGAGGGACTCCGACGAAAAAATTACCCAGGAGTATCTAGACTCTCTCTTACAACGAGCTAGAGAGAATGCTGCTGCTACTGAGATTGAGATCATCCGAATCACAGAAGACGAGGAAGAGGTTTTGCAACTGGACGACGATACCGACGAGCCGTGAGTTTCTGATCAAGTTTTCAACAGGCAATCACTAATTACTTGCAGCCCACTTCCAAAACTCGATCCCGGTGTTTTACCCCCATTATATTTCGATGCAGGCGGACGAAGAGGAGATAGTCTTACCTTAATACGAGACCCCGAGGCTGATGAAGCCGAGAAAGATTCATCAACACAGGCGTCAGTGGCTCTTCCCCTCCCACCTCCAGAGTTCGCAAAAGACGGAAAGGCTTTGACAAAGAAGGAAAAGAAAGCGGTTGGTCGTCTCACCCTTTCCAATGAAACATTCGCCCTGATTTCATTTCATCAGCTCAAGAAACAAACTGCTGGACCGGATTGGTTTGACCTGCCAGCCCCTGCCGACGCTGATCTACCGCGTCTGCATCGTGAAGTGGAAGCTTTACGCTTGCGCAACCAGCTAGATCCCAAAAGATTCTATCGTAAAGATGAAGGTGAAGGCAAAGGAATCAAAGGTCTACCCAAATACTTTGCGGTGCGTACCCTTTTCAGATTGCAAACACCCTGAAATCAAACCTTAGATGTAGATGGGCAAAATTGTTGCCGCAGACTCTCCCTTCGGCAGTTCAAGTGCAGGTAATCTTCCCAAAAGTGAACGCAAACGGACGTTGGTGGATGAACTCATTGATGACGCGGAAGCGAAACGGTATTCGAAGAAAAAGTTCAAGGAGTTGCAGTCCGTTCGCGAAGCCAAAGGCAGAAATACATTACACGCGAAACAGGCAGCTCGAAAACCCAAATGGTGACCCAAGTGGTGACCCAGAGTCCCTAGAGTCCTTAAGACATACGTTGGCCTCACGCCATCCACTCATTTTAGCTTGTTTTATGGTGTTCATCGATCTTGCCACCTTTCCACTTATTGGGACGCTCGGGTATACCGAATTCACCTTTATCCTATGGTATCAACTCTGTGTTCATCGATGACTTTAAGCAACAGTTTGCGCTCAAGTGTGATTCATCTACTTCAGCAAGTCAATCTCAGAGTCGTTTAGACGTTCCATCTAAGGCTTGGAACTCCATCCGCATCTTGGACTCTGTTCATATATACATAATCCAACGATATGCGGCGCTCCACTAAATACCGAGCATTCTACATGTAGACAAGTGGTAGCTTAATATGGCCATGTCCGATATATTACAAAATCCGAATGGTGTACAAGAAGCGACGAGTACGTTTTAAGTGTCGTCAGTGAACAAAGGTCAGACCATCAGCCCAGCTTGACACTCTTGATAACCTTGGAGATTCCTGATTTCTCTCCATCGTATCTCCCTCCGGTCTCCGATAAACCCCCTTTGTAGACAGATTTCTGCGAAGAAAGCTTCTTCTTTGCCTTCTCGTACTTCTGGCGCTTCTTGACACGGGGGTTGCGTACTGCTTTTGGTCGATGAGGCGTAAGGCCCTTATTGGTGAGGATGGCCCGAGTAAGAGATCGAGGTCCAGTATTTCCCTCTTCCTCAACCATACTTTACAAAAAAGATTAGCGTTCATGCATTGAGACTGTTCCTAAGTCGAACTTACAATGGAGAGGCTTTGTTAGCTTCATACTCGATTTTCTTCTGCTCTTTTTTATCCTTATTTTTTCTTTTGACAAGTTCGTAGTAGCCATCGGCACCCGATTGTCCTTCGTCGTCGTCACTGCTATCGGCTTCCCACCTTCGTTTCTCCGAGGTCCGCTCTAGTGGCTCAGAATTATCAAGATCTTCACCTCCTTGATTCTTGACCTTCCTCTTCGCTTCTTGTGCGAGTCTCGCCTCCTTTTCTTTCTGTCGCTCGCGGTAGGGTATATCATCATCACCACCGACGGCTTGGTTTCTCGCACCGCGCCGTTTGGCACTGGTATTTTCGATTTTAGATGTATGGAAGCGTAATGATTTCTTTCGAGCCCCCTTGTCAGCAGCATCGGCGGCTTGAAGATGCATTGCTTCTCCAAATGCGTCACCAAGGTCACCGTTGGTCTGCAAACTCCTAGTTGACTTGGTCCATTGAGCGAACTCAGGTTCCTCAAGGTCGAAAACAGGAGTAATGGCGGATTTCTTGGGTTCTGACGATAGCTTGCGTTTTTTCTTGGGCGGTCCCACTGCGAGAGGTTGTACCGGAGGAGGCTTTGGCAAAGCGAAGGAGACAGACATCTGCGCATCTTCGAGAAGATCATCGAGCTCTCCCGGCTCCAAATTTTTCTTTTCAGGCCATGGCAAAATGCCTCCCATATCTTCCTCTTCGTCCGTTAGATCTAGACTTTCATCGTCATCCTCGTCAAATTCAGGTTCAGAGTCAGAAAGTACGAAACCAAGATCTTCTAACGTTGAAACGGATTGCTTCAAAATTAAAAGTCGTTGCATGATAGGATGCGAAGTCAAAAGCTCCGGCCTTTTCGCGTATTTTTGGCTTGTTCGCAGGTGGAGGTAAAACGCCAAGGTGGTTGCATAAGTGAGCAAAGCCTCTGAGGAACTGTTAGTGTATGGACAAGATTAATTCTGAGATCAGCCTCACGATAATGTAGATGCGCCATTCCTGCATCGAGCGGGTCCACTTGAGCTGATTGTAGTCTACAACACTTTAAGCACCAGCGAACTGATGCAAAGACAGAAATACTCACTGAGCAATTTTCTTTCGGGTGTTCATCAATGTCCAGACTGTATCGTCCCAGTCGCGAGCAAGAGCAAGGGCTTCAGGATTGGTTTTCTCCAGATGTCGCAATACAGATAGCCTGTCTTTCGGAAGTGAGGGTATTGACGGAGCTTCATCCGCTTCGCTAACGCTGCAGTCAGAAAGTGCTTTCGAACATTCATAGCCATTAAAGTCACCTTATCACGTCGTCGGGCTGGGAGATTTCATGCTTGTCATTAAGGCCAAAATCCTCATCGTTCATTCCCTCCAAAGCCTTCCGCTGTAACCGAATAGCTTCTTGCTCTTCTAATTCGTGACCTTCCTCGTCGTCAGACTCCAATTGTGCCGCGTTCGATGAATAATAGGCAGCCTTTCCGCGTCCCCATGTTTCCTCCTCTGAATCCTCCTCTGAATCCGCCTTCGTCTTTTTCTTTTCCTTCTTCTTTGATTTTGACATTTGAGACGCCGGGGCTGCTTTGCCACTGCTTTCATCTCCGTAGTCCTCTTCATCTTCTTCGAGACCCTCACTTTCGTCGTCGCTTACATCTCCTTCCAAGCCCTTCAGAGCAAAAACTTCATCATCATCTCCATCATCGTCATAATGACCGTACAAATCACCGTCTAGAAGAATTTTATCCCTGGAGGCGTGGACTGGCGAAAGAAGTTAGCTTAAGGTCGAAACATGCGTGTGCCACTCTCACAAGCATCCTCCTCGTCTAAAGGTATGTCCTCGGAGGTTTCCCAGCGATTCAGCGAAGCATCCGACCTTTTTGGTTTTCGCGACTTGCTTCCTTTTGATTGTTTTAGTTTGGGCATAGAGTCATGAAAGTGAATCAAGTGTTTTGAGATTCAAAATTATCCAGTGTGAGTATTATATAAGCTAGTACGCTGAGTAGTTGCGTGGTAGCCAATACGCGCACTACAATTGCAAATAACATTTGTGTTGCGGAAGATGTCATGCTCCATGGTTTTTCCCTGGGCAACTTGAACACCTGGCCACTTATTGACATCCCAAGTTAGCACAACTACTCAACTGCAACCTATTCCGAAATCTCTCCACTTCCGGGCAATCAAGATCCCCGGCGAAACCGGTTTCAGCCCACCGAGGGTGCTTAAAGACACGAATTGTGAATCTGTGCAATATCATGGAAGTTTTATTTTGCAGTTTTCCTATCTTTCGTAGATGAAGAAGATCTGATACACGTCGAAGAATTAACGGGTTAGCTCTGGGAATCGTTCGAGTACTCACGCCTCTGGAGCGATAGTGTTTTTCATGATTGTGAGCTTTCCAGCGGAGGCCGCCGAGACCATTTGTTGCTCGATCGATTTATTTATTTTAGAGCTCAAAGTCTAGGGATTGGGATGACTATTGGTACGCGACGAGAGTCGAAGAAATATGACATACTTTGTGCATTTGTGCTTGCTTGATGAGGGCTGCCTTCTTTGGAGGTACAATCCTCTTACCCTTCTTGGTATTCGCGGCAGCCTTGTGTGCATGTCGTGCTGAAGGAGCCTTGGACTGGAGGCCTTTTGTCTTCCCTTGTGCCATTGACGGTGTGGATTGATATTGATAAACGGTGGTGATGTGACACAAGTCACATATCGTTATGCGTGACATACACCCGCCATTCACCGAGCAGTGGACGCACTGGACATTCCTCAAGACATTTCTCAAGCTTTTCTCTGAAATCGGGGTATGCTGGCGTCGACTTCCAAGATGCTACGCTTACAACGCGTGTCCGGCGTTGGAAAGGTTTATCTTCATTCTTCTCAACACGAGACTAAATGGCTCATTCCCGAATCCGACAGCGGACATACCATGACCTCGTCAATCTTCCCACTCAGAAACCAGTCATTTCTTATGGACCTCCTGGATATAGTGCTGACTCTGGACACACCGTTACAGTTTTTGGTGCAACCGGTTTCCTAGGTAGATACCTGGTGTCTAAACTTGGTATGCAAGGTTTCTACCTCTGATTCTCTCGCGTTATTCAATTCTGCTTCGCAGGAAAACTAGGAACACAAGTGATTGTTCCCTATCGCGATGAAGATGATTCACGGGTTTTTAAGCCTATGGGTGATTTGGGTCAGATAGTTCGAATGGTAGTGTTCTAAGTCCGTCGGCGTTTGGCTTGTGGTTCACGTTTTTGCTCCACGGTTCCGGTAGGAGTGGGATATTCGCAATGAGAAACAGATTGCAGAATGCGTCCGACATTCGGATATCGTCTTTAATCTCGTCGGCCGCGATTACGAGACCAAGTGAGTACTCTTGTCAAACAACATATCTAGCTCCTCTTATTGGTTCGAAACCGTTTTCGATATGTCGACTTTCAATTTAGGAACTTCAAATTTGGAGATGTGAACGTAGAAGGTGCTGAGCGCATTGCGAAGGTTTGCGCAGCAGAGGGTGTCCCACGTTTCGTTCAAGTCTCGCACTTGAATGCTTCTGCAACATCTCAATCGAAATTCTATCAGACTAAGGCGGAAGGTGAGGAGCGGGTAAAAGCCGTTTTCCCAACTGCGACTGTCATGCGACCCGGTCCCATGTACGGCTATGAGGACAAGTTATTAAATAATATGGCATGTGAGTTCCCATTAAGCTGTCCACCGGTACCGGTGCTTACAGAATAATCTGTAGTTTGGCCTATCTGGTGGAAGCTCAACCAAGCGGACACTAGAATACGCCCAGTCCATGTAAGCTGACAATGGAACCATCCATTGCTGTTCGCGAATTCTTGACACTGTTATTTGATGTTGCAGGTCTTCGACGTCGCACAAGCTCTTGCCAATCAAGTGGCGAATAACGTCTCCGGGCGCACATTATCGCTACCAGGACCATCTACGCTCACGTACGAATACCTCCTCGACCTCGTTTCTTCGGTGACTCTTCGGCCTCCTTCTCGGGCCCCCATGTTATCGAGGCCCATTGCATTGGCTGCGGCCAAGTTAGCACAGAGTGTGTGGTGGCCTGCCCTCAGTCCCGATGAGGTTATCAGGCGCTATATCGACGATAGTGATGCACCCGGTGACTGGGAAGTCGTCGGCGTGAATCCCACCGAAATTGAATCCCACGCCATCAAGTATCTGAGACGCTACCGTACCGCGTATGTTTTGAAATACGGTATCAAGATTGAGTACTCATGATTGCATCATTTTAGAGAAAACTATGTTCGCCCTGCAGTGATTCCGCCGAGACCGTCCGCCAAAGCCGTTGTAAGCGCAACTATCTTTTGTCAACGTTGCCTCTGACATACAATCTGTTTCGTATTCAAAGGTAGAGGAATATTAGTCAATCGCAGCAACTCTGTGTGTATTCTTCTCTAATAATAGACAGTGTTCAGCGCGTGGACTGGTATTGGTGACAATCCGCAGCTCGTGAACTAAAGAGAGACTTGAGATATCTCAGTTTGGCATATGTACTCGGCAAAGCGTATACAAAAGAGAATCAAGTTTGACGTGATTAGAATAGGACATGCCATAGTAAATCAATCGGTGATTCATAAGATGCGAAACTCAATACAATAGGTGAAAAAATAAGGTGGCAGTCAGAGTCGTATTAGGTATAATTCGTTGCAAGCAATACGAAAGGAAAATCTAGAAGCCCGGTGGTACGAGTGCTTTTGGTTGTTGTTGGGACGAGTTGGGTGAATACATGGGAGGGGCAAGCATCTGAGAGACAGCGTTAGAAAAAGATTGCCAGGGAAAGAAAGGCCGGAAAAGACAGTCGCCATTGGCACGTGTCACGAGGAAAAGAACATACCTGCTGCGCGCCCTGTTGTTGCTCAAGCATCTCCTTCTCCTGAGCCACAAGTTTGGCTTCGTCTTCCAGACTAAGCGCGAGAGGAAGCGCCACGAGCAATGCAGACGTGGTGACAACCCACACGATGTTTCCAGCGACTTTCCCACCTTTTTTTATGAAAGAGGCTGTCTTTGATATTTTGGAGGAGATGGAATGACGGGTCGTGGGAGGAACGATGTCGACTAGTGCCGCAACACGGTCAAAGAGCGACTCCTCGACGGAGGCATCGGAGGCGATGGAAGAGAGAGAGTCTGTCGAGCCTGAGCGGGAGGACGAGGGAGAAGCATAGGGAGAGTTGGACTCTTTTTCGTCAACGATTTCGACCTTGACCATGATGTGTTGTTCGACGGAAACTTGTGACAGTGAAAAGTTTAGGAACAAGTGACGTTAGCTGTGTGACAGCGGAGTCGGGGCGTGACAAGAAAATTCGGCACCGAAGGGACCCTGTGACAAAGTGTGAGAGCCGGCGAAATCTTGGCTTGGCTTGCGAAGCGAGCGAGAGAAAAAGTGAAAAGGCGGACGCGGAGGAGGAGGTTGCACGGAACCGGTGACGTTGCGTGCAAGTGACTTCCCAGCCGGTTGACGGAGGCTGGTGAGTTAGTATATATAACGACCCCATAAATACACTACTTCCTTATCACCTTCGTTTCTCCTCTCCCTGCCCTCTCCCGCCCACACACCAATGCACAACGACAATCTCTTCAGGGACTCTCCAGCGGCACCGCCTGGCCACCAGCCGAGTACCTCTTTTCCTCTTCCTTCGTTATTCTGCTCCTGATTTCAATACCCACCGTAGACCTCAGCCTCCCGAACCAATCCATGCAAAATCACATACACGAACTCGCGAAATCTCTTCCTGTGCCTCAGCCTGCACCTCGCAAACAGAATACCGCTTGCGATGCCTGCAGGTCCGCTTTGATATCTGGTCCGTTCTACCCATCACCTCATTCTTTTGCAGATCGAGAAAGGTAAAATGCAACAGAATCCCCGGCCAGGAGAAGGTACTCTATCAGCGTTCACTCCGCCATTGTTGACTAATTTTTCCGGTATCGAAATCAGTGTCAGGTATTTTCCATGCTTATTCCTCCAATCTATGTGTTGTCCTTATCCACGCCCCAGCATTGTTTGGCCAAGAATTATCCTTGCACGTCTGTACTGTCTCTCGTATACGGTTCTACTCCGTATTGACTAAAGCACCTAGCCATTATGTGCAGCAAGCCACCAGCGAGAAGAAGCGATTGGCAGTCAATCGAAGAAGAAATCTTAGCTCAGCAAATTCAAGGTACGTGCTGTGCTGCCAATCGTGCCAGCTAAATTTTAAATCAGCTCGCTGACTGACCATATGTATATGATTTTCGTTCTCTAGTGCTCCCTATCCCAATTCTCTTAAGCAGTAAGCTCCTGACACGAGATCTTAATACCGGCGGCCTAACCACTGCTCCAATACTCAGGATCTCTCCGTCTGTGGAACCAACCTCCCCAACTTCTTTTTTACCGAGCGCATCTCATAACATCCAACCACTCATTGTTAGATATGGGCTGCATCCTGGCATCACTCTCAACACCCCGACGCGCGACGTTCTGGGTTTTGTCTTTGCTCCTCCCGAAAACTCAAAGTATGTCAAGCGACCACTCCTTAGAACTTTTCTTCATTGTTTTCTCTTCATCCATAGCGAGCCTTCCCCTTATACGTCATCTACCCACATCAAATCTCCATACGAACCTTGGGGCGATTTAGCCCACAAATTGGATGACGACAAGTTTAAAGCCGAGTAAGTTTGTCACACGATCTGCCTTAATGTATGTCGTGATTGGATGCCGCATTATGTACTCTCAGTTTATGGTTCACGAACCACCCCCTTGGCATGCTAAAACTGACTTGTTGTGGCGCAGGTTTGCGCTTGATCTTGTCGAAGTTTTTTTCCAAATTGTCCATACTCGGCTTCCCCTGCTTAATCCCGCGCAATTTCGCACTCGCCTTCAGCTGTATCACCACTCGGGTTCTGGATCTGGATCTAACGATAAACCTCTACATCCCGCCCTGGTTGCGACAGTTTTGGCATGGGGTAGCAAATTTTCTGAACATCCTATTCTTGTAGCGGACCGAAGGCGACCTGGCGGCCAGAGTCTTCTGGCAAAGGCACTTATAGATCGCGCACGCGACCTGGCTGAAGCGCTCAAAGTACATCGCATGGCTTCTGCGGAGCATGTGGTCATTGGCCTCCTCATCGAGCCTCTGCAAAACCGTGAGCATTTCCCTTTCTGTCTGGGCGGTCTTTGATTAGTATCCCGTGCTTAGAAAACCCGGAAGATCCGACTGGTACAATCCTCTGCTTCCCACGTTCATTTCTCGTACTGATACCGTTTATATCGTCTTTAGGATATCATGGATTTTGGCTCACCTGCGCGACCAGGCACTTGTTGGATCTTGGGGTAAGTACCAACATAATGGGAGACCATCACACCCGACCTTCATGATATTAGATCAACCACAAATCTGTAATGGCAAATATACAAGATCCAGAAAGCAGGGGAACAATGATCTTCGCTTGGTGGATGGCATGTATATCTGATGCCTATGCTTCCGCATACTATCGTCGAAAACCAGTCCTTGACGACAACGATTATGACATTGATTTCTACACTGTTGACCCCGTCAATCCAGAACTTGTTGACACTCATGCCGCAATGCCTTCTCCACGGGAGCAGTTGGAGGTGAGTCAGCTATTTTTGGATTTTATCTTCTATCACTGAAAGTCAAACATAGTTTCTCGTAAGGATCTCCGACAAGGAAACATGAAAGACACTCAAAACTTAGTCTAGGGCTATTATCGGGCGGCACATTCATTAGCGCATGCGGCGCGTCATATGTCAAAACATCTGTGGCGTCCCTCAACCGACGCAGACGGCATTCCGTTTGAGGACCTCTGCTCCTCTGTCCAGGAGCTCTTCTCCTGGCGGGATGATTTTTTGAATCTAGTTGGTGTTCCAAGCAATTTTGAAGGGGAGTGGGATTTTGTGTCTGTGGGTCAAAATACCAGAATGACGGCTGATTGCCCCCGCTGATCTGAGCTCCTAGGCCGTGTCATCATGTGCGAGTGACGCGACATACCATGTCATGTGGATCATCCTGTTCAGTGCTCTAGACGATTTTGGAATCAAGGAACTGAATGGGGGCTTACCGCCTAATATAACTGAGATTGAATCGGTGAAACGGAAAGTAGCCGACGAAGCACTGCATGGAGCGTTGCGCATCGCTGGCCTGGTAAGTAGTTGGCTACTGGGGGATCACTTGACATTGATGGTCTTTAGGCTGGTGTTTTGACGTCCAACGGATATCTGGTGAGATTTTAATCTTATCATTTACAAGTCCTTATGTCTTCTTCAGCGTCTCGATCCTGCGGTCATGCACGTGAGTTGCATACAAGCAGGGACACTGTTGGCCAGACTTGGTCGACCGGAAGTCCAGAACTGTATCGCTGGACTTGAGCAATACAGCTACTCCTATGAGGAGGCTGGAGAACAAGCCTTAGAAATGCGTCGATTATATAGTGCTGCCCGCGCGGGGCAAACTGAGCTCAATCATATGGCTTCAGCGACTTTACGAATTACCACTTCCCCGCCCCGCAATGGTAATCAAGACGAAGATCACGTCATGAAGAACGGCACATCTCCCCAACATAATAGCCATCGCCCTTACATCAACCACATGCCACCACATGATGTCAGTACGCCCTGACCTCTGTTGCCCTGTTTCATCTGGCGGGCTATCCCGCTCATTACATTCGCCTTTCTTGTGGACGATGATTGGATTTCGTAAATTCGCCTTTCACAACCTTTCTCACGGCAGCGTCGACGTAAACCATCTTCATCTGCTATACCATTATCGAGGGTTATACAGACTCTAATGCTTGTCTATTACCGATTACCCCGTTGAATGCTCTCTGTTTTGCGCTTCGCCTGGCCATTTTCGAGCTTTCTGTACAACTACTGAAATAACGCCAGCCTTGGACCCAGTAAAATATACCCGCTTAGTCTTAACTTGTGTTTAAAATTTTGTCCGGAGTCTGGACAACCTTACCTGCCTGTTTTTATCAAAATGCACCGAGTCATTTTGTTGCGCGCTTCATGGCAATTCCCACTTTTCGACCTCAACGTTATCAACACGTTTTGTTCTGCCGACGCCACAACTTGCAACTGGATTTTTTCGGCGTTTTGGTAGGATCTCATGATTATTTCATATATCAACCTCTCTTTTAAATTTATTGTGTCCCTTGGACACTGCAGAGACAGAATTGAAGGACGGCTGATCATCTGAGTTCATTTATCATTGGAGCTTGAACGCAGAAGAGCTCCAGTTAACACTAGACTTCGACGACATGGGAATGATGTTCATCTGAATAGAAATAGATGACATTCATCCATATTAAATGCCTCGTGGCCTTGTGTGCACGTCCGCGACAGATACGGTCGAGTCCATTGGCATTATAGGTTCACCCTCAACCTCAGACTTTAAATTAATTAAGAAGGTGAAAATGAGAGCTTGTGGCGCTGACATGTCAACCGGCAAATGTGGTCCTCAACGGCTTCAATACCCATCCATTCAGCTTGTGTAGGGTTGTGGGTAGAAGGAACTTCCGATCGGGAAATTGAGTGGGGTTAGTCAATTCGATGGACAAATACTACACGAGGTGCGGTGGACACGCTTCGTTGTGTCAAAAGTAACAAGGTCTTCTTTATTCCGTAGAACACTGCCGGATTCTAGCGCCAGGTTCAATTTCAGAATGTTTCGCCGAAAGGTTTCATGCCATTCCCACTATCAGTATCGTTGAGCAAAGAACTTGAAATCTTGATGGGTCATGTTACTCTTACGCTGTTGCTGAAGCGCGGCTGAACCAAAACAAATGATACTGAATGAGCCGCCACCCGAGCTAGTTCGCCCAGCGGTGTTAGGGATTAAGTACTCAGTGACACCGAGACCTGAGGCCGTTCAGGTTTAGCGGCCGAAAACGATCTAATCCCACATGCCAAGTCTCGTTCAACAGTGGGAATCTATACCCTCGAAATTAGCATGGTTAATATTAGCGCTGGTCCGTTTAATACATTGGCGTAACTGAACGTCAAGACTCAAGTACTCAACTTGATGCTTGAAGCTTCTGAAAGGTTCAATATTCATTTTTTTTAACAATCATTACCCATATTCAACGATTCAATGAGATTGGCACAAATACGAATGTAACTTGGCTTTCGTACAATTCTGACACTCTATATCGAAAAATCACCATACAAGTACATGAAATTGAGACGTAAGTAAGGAATGACAACACCATAATTCGGGCTCATAACCGGGAAGAACATAATGCAGATATGTACAGTGATTCGGCATATGACGTGAGTATGGATTGATACTTTAGTTTGAAAGAGGGAAGGAAAGTTTGCGACATTGCAGCCCGATATCAGCTACACAGATAACCAAAGAAAACAAAGCTAAGAATGCAGACAAAGGCGGAGAGATACAGGAAGCCATGATGAAGGAAAAGATATTGAACAAGGACAATCGGATTACGATGATCTAGCTGAAGTCTTGAAGAAGACATGGTGGAACATCTCGTGAAGAGCCTGACGGTGCTCAGGCTTATAACCAAGGCCTTCCAGGGTGTCAACATTGGAGTCCAGATAATGAGTCAAGGTGTGATATGCCCTCTCCGCTTCGTCTTTGCCTGGAACGCCTTTCGGTAACTCCTCCACGAGATCAACATCACCAGCATGAACTTCGAACTGCATCGGATTCGCGAAGTCAGTTTGGGTGTGATGGTGTTGCACGTATTGTTGGTCGGCGACGGCATGCAGTGCTTCAGGCTCCCGAGCAGCCATCTGAGGATCCTCGAATTCGGGCTCGTCAGGCTTTGGTTTTCCATGCCATACTCCACCTTTTACATGATGGCGGCGCTTAAAGTTTTCGATCCAACCAGCACTGGCCTTGAAGCTCTCATCCTTATCTTTCCCTTTCTCGGAGCCAATGGTGCCGTACTTCTTCCTGAGTTCATCAGCAATTTCTAGTGCCTTTTTCTGAATCTTGGCATCTGTGATCGTTTCGCCACCCTCACTCAGCTCCTGTAGCCAGGATAACATTTCCTCCTCGAGTTTGGGGTGTTTAGGAGGACTGCCAGTGCATAAAAATAACACTCGGGACCAGACGGAATACCACACTCACCGATGTCGCGGGGGTTCAGCGACACCATCTTCAATGTTAAGCCAAGTCTTTTTCTCCTTCAAGATTTTGCTAACGGTGCTCCGTTCAACGCCGAACCGTTGAGCAATTTCCTCCTGTTTTTGATGGGGGTGATGTTGTTGATAGAGACAAATCTCCTTCCTTAACGCATTGGTGAGTTTAGCTTTCTTCGGTTTGGGACGCGCAAGAGACTGTATATCTGGATCGGGCGAGTCGCGGGGTACATCCGGTGTGTCATGATGGCCCAAATTAGAGCGAGACGACACCGTGCTTAGGGCGGGTGAAGGGGGGCGATGATCATAGGTATGAGAAGCGGCGGCGACCTGTGAATGACCGGAGTATTGCTGATCGTAAGAAGAATAAGACAAGAGAGAGTTGGGGGTTAAGGCAGAGGGTGTCAGAGGTCGATAAGACTGGGTTTGCATCATCAATGGGACTGCTGAAGCAACGTTCACTCCGTAATGGTCATCTCTGGGGTATGTTGGCGATTGGGGTCTGGAGTTTGGACTTTCATAGTTGGAATAATGGCGCTGGTGCCCGCCAAATGAGCAATAGCAACAATAGAAGCAATTGAATACATACTGGGCTCATGGCCGAGCTCGTCCTTGGATAAGGGCTTTGCACACTATCTCGGCGCCTTTGACCTCGATATTCGAGACGCGATAGTCTGCCTGAAAGGATTCTTCCCTCATGATCGACGGCCGAGTCGACGTAGGACGAAGAATAGCAGTCATTCGATTGACTGTCCTGAGTAGTCGGTAGCGCCTGATCCTGAGGTACCAAGGACTCCGGCTGGGTAGCGCGGGAAGGTGATGGGATGGAAGATGCGGGCGAAGGATAGTTCTCATGTGCCTGACGAGAATTGATAGTGGGGAACATCGCTGAAGAATCCACTTGTTCAAAGGACGAAGAAGGCGGGCAAGTATAGGCTGTATTCCACGAGGCTTCACTCATGAGGGTGTTCAGGTGGCTGGTTTGTAGATGCGGTCGCCTAGTCGGCTGTCTAGAACATGGCGAGTACGGCGGCGGAAAGGGATAGCTGTTCATTATTTTGGGGAGCATTGGGAGCAAATGAGGACGATGTGGACCTTTCAGAGGACTGCAGACTTACGCAGATCGTTCGTTGAGTTTTCAGGCTTATAAGCAGTGAGGGGGAGAAAAAAACAAGCTGAAGCGGGGTCACAGCCGACCTCATGGTCAAGGAATTCACTCTCAAATTGGCAAATCGCGTCCATTTCCGGAAAGGAATGTTGTGTGCTATTTTTATCTATGTTTTTGTCAGCCTCTTCACATTTGTTCAGCTCAGCGAAGCTCTCTGTCGTCCGCCAACAGATTCAGAGCAATATACCACCACTAATAAACCGGATACTTCTCTTTCTGTTGGCCCTCTGTGCGCCGTTGTGTTCCGATCAAACTACATGACTGAAAAAAACCGACTGTGGAACGGAACCGTCTCAGCTCAGCCCTTGAGCTATGTCGTTTCAACGGGACAGTGTAACAATATGGGTGCAAGCATGTTCTCGGTGCTAATACTCGTTATGCACCCTCGGCATAAGCAACACGCACAAGTAGGATGTTAATGGATTCTTCTTGTCCGTTGGCAAACCACAGTGAGTTGGGCCGATATAGACCTTCGTCCTGGGCTCGACATGTTCCAACAGAAAGAAGGTCTTCAAAGGTCTCATAAAAATGGTACCGAACGTTTCATCAGTAGAAGCCGTGGAAAAGGAATACACAATGAGATCTCCTGCTTCTTATTAGTTTGACTTCCTTATCGGCACCAGGTGTATCTATGTAGACGCCAATGTATCGCCATGACGTGTGCCTCCGTGATCAGAGTATGCCTGCCCTTAGTGGCCTTGCACGACCTCGTTTTGCGGGGGAAGGTCTGACGGAATCCAAAGTCTATTTCGGCCTCCGTGAGCGTCACAGATGGACCAGATCTCATGAACGTAGTCGTCACTCATGTCACTGCAAAGTTCACCGCCTAAACATGAGCGAGTTACACCCAATAAGCCTAATGCCATTCTGGTGAGGTTGTCAGATGTTCCCCTGTCAGAACAAAAGTCTTGCGGATTGGAGTCATTTCGATCCATCGCACGATTGAGTGATGCCACGTTCTTGAGTGCCTCCTCTTGTCCGTAGTTTTATGACTACTGAAACTGATGCCAGTTCGGAATGAATAAGGACGCACCGACGGAACGGATGATTATGACAGTGTAGAACATATCGGGGATAATCCATGCCGTCCAACATTGATCGTCGCTGGTAGAGCTAATTACCTGAGGTGTATGTAACAGTCCTTCCAAAACGATAGTCATCTTGCGCGTACCACATTCATAGGTCCGCGCATGAATCTCTAAACATTGGTGCAGCAGAAAAGTGTCCTGTGAAAGGGCCGAGGGGCAATTGTGGAACCGGAGCTACGGCTTGACGTTCTATGTATGGAACATCGGCGCACCTTCCTGATCAAATAGAAACTTAACGTCCTTTAGAATGATAGTCGGTAGATATCAATTCTTCAGACGCAATGATTCGAGGACTTTCCAAATTCCCGGGGAAAACTCATTAATGCGACTGCGTGAAGAAAAATGATATAGGATAGTTGAAAGTAAAGTTAGAAACCTGAAAAAATTAATTGAAGTGGTTAATACCTACATATCGGTTTTTCTAGGGTTGCGGCCATCTCGCATGTGAAGATTAGGCTTGTTGCAGCAGAGATTTTTGTACGGTGAACTATTGCTATAATGGTCGTGTACCCGAGTCTCGAGATGACCGCGATGATAATGACTTTATTGAGAGCAGTGGACGAACCGACCCACAATGCGTGAGGGCCTGATAATTTATTTCCAGACCTTGCAGTAGTTGACGGGACCAGAATCTCCCTAACACATCCTGACGAGCAGAGCACAAGTATTGGTCAATGTGGATGGGATCAATGGTTACCTTTTTGGAGAGCCACGTGATCTCGAACTCCAGGAAGGCTCCGGAGGAAGGGTTTCAGTGTTACCAATCAGAAGATTGGAACTTCAGAAATACACCAAGTGTCTCATAGACGCTCTCTCGCTCCTTATGGTTCATTCGAGGCTCAGCAAGCGAAGAGGGCATTCAGCTTGGGATTCTTATGAGTGTACGTGCGCTGCGTGCTTCCAGGACCTGCTCCACCGTTTCGAGTCACCGCCCTCACATGAACCAGAATGGGACTTGGTTCGATGACCGAGCCGAAGGAAGTAACTTTCAAGATTTCGGTCGCGACGAGTTGAACAAGAATTTGAACAAGCACTCAGGATCGCATCGCACTGAAGCATAAGGTCTAGATGTAGGGTTCAAAGATTCCGGAAAGCGGTAGTTAACACATTGCTAATACGGTAAACATACACTTTGTCTGTTGCTTCGTGGAGTCCGGACTAGATATAGGAATGCATCAATTTCGTCCTCAACTCGGTGGTCGCTTTTCACAGCCTTACCCGTCAATTTTCATGACATGAACATTGACAGTCGGATCGAATGACTCATGGATCGGGCGGTTTCGGAACCAAAATGGAATATAACACCTCTTTCCGCTCAATGAGTTGCACCTCATAAGGATGCTTCGAACTACTTTTGCGACTAGCCTTTCCATCGCTCGTCACACAGCGCTGCCCGCACGCTATGTTGGTGCGGCGTCAACACTTTCCTACCTTTCACCTAGAATCGGTTTCATGCCAGCAGGCCGTCGAACTCTGCTGACATCCAGCGACAAGGAAGAATCCTTGAATAGTTCTGTGGCCGAGAAACATGCCGCAGAAAGACGCAATAGTGCGCTCTGATCAATTTCTTTTTCTAATTCCACCCACATGGATTCAAGCTGCGTCTACGAGCCCGACTAAAGAAACGTCGGAGCTCACGAAACAAAGTGCTGCTACCACTATACCAACAATGGTTCGTGGTGACTGGGTGCTCTTCCATCCTGTTTACAATAAAGACGAGGTCAAGGCCGTAAAGGTAATATTGAATTTGATTGCTCCCATCAAGGCTAATGGTTCGAATTTCCAGGTGCTCCACAGAGAGAGAAGGAACTTCTCTGATTCGGTCGCTTATGGTCTCGTGAAGTTCGCTCGGGTATTATTTGATAAAATTTCAGGATATAAACATATGAAGACTCCTCCCGACCCTAACATGTCACTTTACGAGCTTCGCAAAGCTGGCTATCTATTGGATGATAAGGGTTGGTTGAATGTAAGTCTTGTCTTCATATGTCTGACTTCGGTTTTAATACGGTATCATATGTAGAGGATCTTGTTTCTAGAAAGTATTGCTGGTGTGCCTGGCATGGTCGCTGCTGCACTGCGCCACCTGACAAGTCTCCGCCTCATGGTAAGTTCCAAAATCCCATCAACGTCGTTTCTCATCAACTCTTTTGACTTCACAGCGCCGTGATGGTGGATGGTTAGTCGTACGACAGATCCTGGTCTGATCTCGACTCATTTATTCCTAGGATACATACTTGCCTTGAAGAAGCCGAAAATGAGAGGATGCATCTCATGTCAGTCTCATGATTTCGCCGTGGCTAAGCCAGCACTGACTCTGATCACAATAGGACATTTATGGCTTTGAGAAATCCATCAATATTTTTCAGGGCTCTTGTTCTCGGAGCTCAAGGTGTTTTCTACAATCTTTTTTGTAAGTCCTGTCCCACCAACGGTTCATTGATGCGTAATTCAGCTGCCCCGCAGTCCTTTCGTACCTTATTTCACCCCGGATTTGCCATCGGTTCGTTGGGTATCTCGAGGAGGAGGCTGTTTATACCTAGTAAGTCTGTTGATGTCTTCACCTTAGTCAACCTCACCCATCGTCAGTACGCATTGCATTGCCGATATAGAAGCAGGCCGTATCCCTGAGTGGTGAGTAATTCAAGACCCTAGTTTGTGGCATGAGTTAACGTTATATGAAGGTCCGACATGCCAGCACCTCCGATTGCCATTGACTATTGGCGTCTACCGAAAAATGCGAAGTTACTGGATGTCATCTATGCTGTGAGATCTGATGAGAGCACCCACCGTTTCGTCAATCACAGTCTCGCCAATCTCGATCAACGTACCGACGTCAATCCCTTTGCACTCAGGGAGCCGGATATGCATGTCAAGGGTAGCAGGGTAGAGTGAGTGGCTCTAGTTTACGGCATCTGCAGTTCCCTGATTCAGATATTTTCAGATTCAAGAGACAGGAGAGTGAGGAGTATGCGAAGGTTTCTCATGAGATGATGGAGGAACATCTCGAGAGTGTGAAGAAAACCAATGGTGGTCTGTAATGAGGAAATTTCATTAGTGTACTGTATGTATGATATTATGTCGATGTAATTGTAAACGTAGACCAATCCCACCTGATGAGGCGGCCACGTGAGTGTTTCTAGGGAAGTGACTGCCCATGACGTCGCTGTGTCCCAGCATGCTTCACTCCAATTCTTCCAGGGTTTGCTATCCATGAATGCGTCCAACGCCTCTCTGCTTCAAACTAGCGAGCACCCCAACTCACAAATCTCTGATGATTCACCAGCACCACCCCATCTCCATCGGCGGATATTCATAGGGCCTCTTCCAGAAAAATTCGTTTCTCAGACCGAGGCCTATGTTCGGAAACGCTCCGACAACGACATTTTTTTGGGAAGAACGTCACCACAAGATGGAGCTACAAATGGTAGCAGCAATATATCCCAAATCGTCAAAGATCACGCCTTTCAATTCTTTGTCCGTGAAGGTGGACGGCAAGAAGACTGGAATGTCGACCAGGAAAGGAGTATCGCTGAGGAATTGCTCCAGAGATGGTATGAAAGTGAATGGGGTGCCATATGGCATGGGAGGACTAGGAAACAACGTCAAGGTGAAACGCGAGATGTACCTCAGAGTCGGTGGGTGGGTGGAAGTTTTGAGGTCGGACATCTATTTGATGTCAATGTTTTGGGTGAATTCCCATCTGAGGATACGTCCGCGCCAGAGGAACCTGTCTTCGATATCTCCGCTGGTCCACCAGGCTCTCAGAACGGGAACGGGAACGGGAACAGAAACGGGGACGGAAAACACGATGATACCCACCCCAACACAAATGATCTATTTATGGATACTTCATCAAAATCTCAATACGTTCCATCTTCTCCGGGTTCGACTATGAATGTAGTTGCTAGTCCCGCTACCTCTCATACTGGGCTCTTGGAACGGTCATCGCATTCAAAAAGTACATCCACGTTGGATTTCGGGCGAACACAAATGCCAGAAGCTAGTTTCAGCAGAAAATCAAAGGGAAAAAGCAAGAAGCGGGTTCATTACAATGAAGATAATCGGGATTCCTTGATTCCACGTCCTGCATCTCCCGCGGAAGTTCTTAGTAGAACTTCGCAAACTGTAGAAGTCAATACAAGTGCCGCAGCGAACGTCCCCTTTGTCCCATGTCCGCCAGCACAAGATCCCGCGGATGGGGACGTTATACTCAGAGGTATGTGTGCTGCATCCCGTATTTCCACCTGCAAAACCATATATTTTATCAGATAGGATGTTGGTGAAGATCAGCTCTACTAAGGCTCACAATCTGAGTCCTGTGTTCCACGAGTCAATTCATCGCACCACACGTGATTTGGAATATGAGGATTGGGGTGAATTTATGGTCGCATGGCGGAAGGATCTCATAGAGATTTACGAAGACTATGTGAGTGCAATTGAATGCTGTATTATACTGAAATCCTCAAGAAAAAATTCGCCAGAATACTCCATTGCAAGAGTGGGCAGCCGGGCACAAGCGTCTCGCGTATGTTATCCCATTGAAATCAAATAGGACGCATCTATCACTATATTCCTTTATCGACATGACGTTTTGTATCACTTGTCAACCGATGTGTACCTCTTTCACGAAGCAAACGAAGTGGAACTTCACCAAGCTTGACGGCACTTGTGTCTATATCTTCAATAATAAGAGTCGGTCCAGAGCCTACGATTGGGTATGGCAACTATGGTGTGTGCGCTTTTTACAATAATGTATGACGAATTTTGACGACGCCTCGAAAGGCGATATATGGGTGGCGAAATTCCAAGAAGCGTAAACATTCATAATCCTCACCTTGGATCACAGGTTGCCGTTGAGCTTCCAAGCCTCAATCTCATGGATCAAAAAACGGCAATCAGAATGTTTAGTCGACGCAACATTATTGCCTTGTGTATCAAATCCATGAAGTCTATTCCTGGTTGGAGTAATTTTATTGACCATGAAAGGAAGAAAGGAAGAATGCTACAACTTGCTTGGAGATCCGAAACTCATGTGGACTGGGTCTGGAATGACCAATCCTGTGAAGACAAACAGCGGGAATGGACAATTTTGTCAGGACTCGCATTAAAGAACGTAGGTTCAATGTCAAAGTCCCCCAATAATGACAGCCCCTGATAATATCCGCAGTCTCCTCGAGCGCCCGTCCTTGAACTCCGTGTGGCAGAACACTTTCCCACTTCTCTATATCTCAAGGACGGCACACTTCTTGTGCAGCCGCCCGACATCGAGGGTTATGTCAACCGAATCAGGCCCAATACACAATCGAAGCAATTATTGTACCTTGCTGCTCATGACGGTCACCTCTTCACAATTTCACCTCAACAAGCACAACCACCCTCACCACCTGGTTGTGCCCTATTATTGGATACTATAGAGGAATACAAGCAAAGGATAATGAAGGTGGAGTTAGAAAGGGGAATCTATCAAATTATGCACGCCCATGCCGTCTTCGATCTGCGTAATGTCGTCGCAGTTCGAAGGGCCTTCCAGATCATACCTCAGCATCGCCACGAGCAGATGGATGGTAAGAATAGGTTTGATGTTTGGGCTAGAGCGAACGAAAGGAGCAATAGTGACGATGAAGATGAGGGCGGAGAAGAGAGCCTAAGCAGAGCCTCCCACAAGCCCCACCTCAGGATGAAACGATCATTTGAGTTGTTGCTCAACAATGGACGTGTTCTGCGTTTCGAAGTAAGTGACTGTCGTCTTGGGGGTCCGTCCTGGTGACAGGACTAATGTTGACTTGTTACGCAGGTTCATTCCCGCCGCGTGGCAATTGAATGGGTAGAGAGGCTACATGCTCTCGCCGAATACTGGAATCACCGGAATAGAGCGAATGCGAAAGAAGAGATCGATCTTGGGCAAGCTACACATCCTCGCGTGACACCGCAGATCAGAGTTTGCGACGAAGATGAAGCGCCCTCAGAAAATCCAGATCCTTCAGCCCATTACCCTGCTTTAGACAGACTTTTCAATTGGTGTGTTATCGATGGATGTCGGTCGATCACAAAGGCAGGGAGGCTTTACATGCGCAAAGGTCTCCGCGGACAGTTCAAGTATGGTTCCTCTTGAACTTTATTCTGATGAGAGACTGATCGAAGATCTTTCAGACTTGTACAGATGTATTTGGTGGATGGTCACTTGGTCCCGTTCCACATTGCTCCCGGATATGCTCTGCATGTAGCAATGCGGAAGAGAATCAACCTGGTGGACGCCTATGTGTGTTCTGGGTATATGGCAGCGCTCACTTTACCTAAGGGACAATACTGCCCGAACGCGCCGATTGCGGCACGACGGTACGAAGACGGGCTCGAAGCGAATGATCGAGAAGAGGACATGCTGATTGTGATTCGGTATCGCAAGCATGCACCAGAGATTCCTCAGCGACCTGGCATAGTTCTTGTCCCGAATTCAAAAGCCAATAACACTCCAGGGAGCCAATGGATCCCCCCATTGTCGGAGAAACACAGACACCTCATATTGCGAACTCGCAGCAAGATAGAACGTGATGCATGGTGCTGGGCATTGAATATTGAGATCGAGAAATTGACAAGAAAGCAGAAGGAAAGAGAAGAGAAGCTGCGACAGACAGGAGACTTGCGGAGGCTTGATTGAGGTACCGTTACTTTTGGATTTGAGGGACTTTTTTACTCTTCCATAATGAAGTTCTATTATTAATATAAGGGAACATGTAGAGGAACGGGTAGATCATTTTTTGGATTTTTTGACTCTATGGCGACGTTAGTTTATGGAATTTGGTGTCTAGGGAAGGGACGTACCCATATCTGCTACGAGCAGTAACACGTCCAACAACACCATTGAAATCCAATGCACCACGCACAACCTTGTAACTGCACATGCCAGAAATGGATTCAGCAAGATTGTAGCAACCGATCAAGCAGTCACATACGCAACACCGGGCAAATCCTTTGTGTTACCACCTCTTACAAGCACTACACTGTGTTCCTGAAGGTTGTGTCCTTCACCAGGAATGTAAGCCATTATGCTATTTCCATTTGACAACTTCACGCGAGCGACTTTACGCTTCGCTGAATTTGGTTTCTTGGGTTTCGCAACGATCATTTGAGTACAGACACCCTTCTTCTGAGGGGAGATACTGAGAGCGGGTGAATGGGTTTTGCCAGGCTTTTTAGGCTTTTTGCGACGCATTGCTTGGTTCATTGTAACCCGAGGGGTGGGGGTCGCATGGAAGGAGCGGATTGACTGGAAGATTGAGCTTTGCGGAGGTGGCACCCGTCGTTGGGCTGAGCGGGCAATGGCCCAGAGACTTGCTGAGAACATGGCTGACTCTCAAAATGGGGTCGCAATCCGTAAACAGAACCCTTGTTTGGTTCACATTCCTATGCCAAACATCGACGCGTCGGTGGCTGTGTCTACTTAATTAAAATCTCGCGTCTCTCCCATGCCTCCTCGTAGAAAATCTACCCGTCGCAATGACATGTCCGATATCGAGGACGATGCCGGCACTTCGCGTCAACTAAGGGATGACGTAGAAGACAGCGAAGGGGAACCCGCCAGTCAAAAGAGGGTCAAAAAAGGGGGGAAAGGCAAACGGAGCGCGCGCAAAGCAGTTGAAGATAACGATTCAGACGAAGCCATTGAAGTGACAAACTTTCCTGATCAGCCACTCAAGCGAGACCAAATAGGTAAATTGCTAGGGCTTGCGGAAGACTGGGAGAAAGTGGCCGACATCATCAAGCGGCCTTTCCCCCAGTACGGAATGGCCGCGGGAGGTCTCGCAGACCTTGGTGACGAGGATGCAATAGAGGTGCAATTGCTGCTATAACCTTGCTTTCTGAGATCCCGTCTGAGATTGCCATTGCACAGAAAGTAGACGAAATTGACGGGTATATGCGAGAAAGTCTGGATGTAATTGGGGTGATCAACGCTCATGCTAATGCATTGAATGTTATTCGCCAAAGCGGGCTCCAAGGGCAGGACATTGTATGTATTCAGTCTTATCGAGGACCATCCTTGTCCTTCAAGTCTGACAGGAGCAAGTCGAAGCGCTTTATGCAAATACAGCCAAAGCAATGGTAGCAGATTACAAAAAGAAAACTACGAGGCAGAAATACGCCAAAGAAGAAGCATATGTCGTGTTCAAATCGAGTATATGGGTAAGGGGTTCCCTCCACTGTGGCTCTACGTTCGAACTCCGGAAACTTAAGAGGTTTGGTATAGGAGTCTAAGCATCCCGGGACGCCAATGCCCCCGATCACGGAACAAATACCTCGTGGTAAGCACATCTTGCACCTCAACGTAAGTCGACGATTCTGAAAGAATTTTCCATCTGCTTCAGAAAAGGGGGACAACAGCGACGAAGACGACGAGTTAGAAGTTGGTGGCGTTACCCAAAATTATTTGTGCCCCCTTACCCTCACTTTGCTTGCAGATCCTTACACATCGTACGTGTGCTTGCCTCATCGATGAGGATCTTTTTCTTTTTCTGACATCGAACTTGATGAACTCTATAGAACTGTCTGCGGACACTCGTTTTCGGCTGCTGCCATCACGGCAACATTTCGTGGTTCGAATGCGCTTCGCGAGTGCCCTGCAGCCGGTTGCACTAAGCAATTTTCATTGGCGCATTGCAAACCAGATAAAGATCTGGCGAAGAAAGTCAAGGCATATAAACGGCGGATGGAGAGGAACCGAGAGGACACTGACGCTGAAGAGGTTGTTGATTGAATACCTTCATTCCCATCATGATTTTACAAGTAATTTTACTCCATCGGAAATGGGTAATACACAAGGGTCTTTCCATATTCCCTGCACCGCAGCCAAATCAGATTCTCTGAAAAAGTGTCTTCCTCGACTGGTCCAATGACCCGGGCGAATGAATTTCTGTAACAACTCCGAGCTCCACCGGAGTAGTAAGTAACTTCCTTTAATGAAAAAATTTCTTTTTAGACCACTGCGGTCCCGTTTCCAAAACCATCTTATAACTCAATGGACATTTCCGGAGGGTTCTTGTAAGTTTGCTTGTCCTAAATCGAACAACGAAGGTCCTCCTCATTTAACCGAAAAAAACGATGATCATTTTTCAGGGCAGTGTTGCTTGTCATGATCAGTCGATATTTCGAGATGCAAAATAAATCAGAACACATTGTTGATTGCATATGGCTCAAGTTATTTCCCATGGCGGCGCGGATCTTGAAAAACAAACGAAATTGGAAAAACGGAAGAGTTCTAGATTTCAACTCTGCGCAGTTTTTTCGTATTGAATCCGACCTGTGGCCTTGAGGCTGATCAACAACAAGGTAAAGCTAATTGTGTTCACATACATACATATTCATGTAGGTCAGACAAGGTAAACTCCCTGCCTACCACAGTATTCCGAGATTTCTTCCATTTGGCAACGCGAGAATTTAGAAATGCGAAACACACAAGAGGATTGACGCCAAGTATTGATTCCCTTTCCTCCGCGAGATGGGGGAAGGGAACACGCACGTAAGTGTCAAGAAAGAAATTTCATTGCTACAAAAGAGAGAGAAAAAAAAATAAAAGAACAAACAACAGGGTTTTTACGAGTTTCAATTGGTCTGCATATTATCACCACCTTCCTTTGTAGCCAAATCCGATCGGCGGTCTTTTTCCGCCTGTTCTCGAATAGCGCGAAGAAAAGGTAAAATTCCAATACCAGCTTCTTCAGGCAATCCCAAACTACGAACGAAACCGCCTAAAAGGCCAGTACGAAGTCCTTGATCCAAACTCGATACCGCTCCTCTAAATTGTGGAGAACTAAAAGAATAATGAATCGATTAATATTCTCGAATAAAAAGATTAAGCGGACCTGATGACGCGTTTTAATGTCTCTGGAGAAGGCGGACTAGGAAGATCAGGAGGAAGATGATGATAAAGGGCAGGTAAAAGTTCTGGATTAGAAGAGAACAGTGGCGCGATATTGGTAGGTGTGAGGATATCCGTAAGCGCAAGTTCTAGGCCGAATCAGTAAAAAAAAATAAAAAAAACGAAGGCGAAAAAAAAAAATTAGGAAATGTTGGTACCTGAGGGTGCGTCGGGCATGCCGCTTGAAGAACTTTGGGCTTGAAGTGATCCTAAAGCGTTGGAAAGAGCGGCAAGTTGTTCAGGTGCAACAGGAAAATCATTTGCATTCCTCGCAACCTGATCTAAGATTGAATCTGGAGGACGAGAGGTTTTTGTAATTGACTCTGATATTGCTGTTGCAGATGTTGTAGATCTGAAGTCGTTGAAAATGGGGTAGGATAAAAACCGAAAAAAAAAAACATAGACAGATTTGGGGGGGGAATAATGGAATTATTTTTATGTTCTGGAATGAAGAGGCCTACAGTGGTGGGAATACCTACGAGGAGGCAGGAGTAGAGGCAGGAGCTTGGGATTGTGTAGTAGTGGATGAAGTAGATGACCATTGGACTTGGTATTCTGGGTCTTCGAGGAGACCGTTTAGGTTGTTGACGAATTCTTCGTCCCGGGCAGATGAGGCGTCTTGCAACCAGAACTAATAAAGATGCGAGGTTTTAAATTTTTTTAAGACCATTGAGGTGAGTGCATGAGACGTACGAAATGTCTTTGGTTGGAAGACGAGAACTTGAGCACGTAGACTCTTCCTGGAGATTGTTCCACCTTGACAAAAGTAGCATCGGAGGGAAACAGTATCAAATCCTAATAAAAAAATAAAAAGTTCAAAAATCAAGGATCATCCATCGAATCAGCAAACTCACCTCTTCAAGTTGACCTGTTTCTCGATTCTTCCATTGAAAATGCAATAAACCATCTTCACCATTAACGAGTATGATCGCGCCCTTTGTAGAGGATGGATCGACAGTATTAGATGTCTCACGACGAAAAGCTCTTCCCGCTTTGAACGCGAGGAGAATATCGGGTTCTGACATTGGTGAGATGAGGGAGATGAGGGGAGTTGCAAGGGAACGCGCGTCAGCCCAGCATTTATTTCCTTTTCTGATTTGTCATGTCATTCGCGGGGTTCAATGTCGAAGATGCCCTGGGTTGGGGAGCTGTCCCTGGCCCTACTGAAGGGACAGACTTGGTCAGTCAGGCAATCAAGAAGGAAAAACTTGTCAAGTGCGTTCCTTTCTACTGCGCGTTTCCTCGTATTAAGCGTCTTTTAGAGAAATCCAAGCCAGTCAAGAAGGTCTCCGTGGTTCGTCGTCGACTTTTTACTCCGGCTCTGTCTGCATTCCGAGTTTCTGCTTTTTATAGCTATGCTTGCAAAGGTACAGGCTGTACAAAAGGACGTGGACAAGCTTTCATCGGGGAACGAGGTTCTACAGATGTATATCGACAATTTGACACAGCAGATGGCCAAACGACGATAATATTACTGCTGCATCTCTTTTTCATATACCAGTTTTTTCCAACACCGAAGACTAGTCTTTACAAGCGATAGAATACACGACAACTAGATGTAACCGTTAATGGCTTCTCCCTGCTAGCCATTGTAGGATGATATCTCTGAGCAAGAATATGAAGCTGTGAAAGTGGCATGGATGGAAAATACGCACAGATTGTGTTGGCTCTTCATAGAGCACTTGGTTCAAGGTGAATCAGTGGGTAAATAGAATACGTGTATGGTGGCTCACCGAATAGCACTGTTTTCAAGCAGGTAGGTGAGCGTCTCGTTGGAGAGAAAAGGACAAGAACACTCACTGATACAGGCCGGTCGGTAATTTTGTCCAATTGCCTGGCAACGTCTCATGAACTGTAGCTGTAACAAGGACTCGAACTTACAGATCTTTGATGAGCTGCTTTACAGGCACATGTTCATCCAGGTCGTTTTTGTTACCCAGCTATTCAAGATGACCACATAAGGAACGCCGGGTAATAAAAAAACAAGACATACGACTAGTAGAGGGACGCCTGTCAAGGACGATTGAGAGAGCAGTTGATGCAGTTCGAATCGGGCTGTATTAAGCTTGTCGGACTAGGAAATGGGTTGAGAGCGATGGAAGCTGAGGCAGAGAGAGTGACGTACGTCTGCCGAGTCGACTACATAACTTGTTGGAAAAGGTAAGGTGAGGACTGGACGGGTCGTAGGTAGAAGATGTACACACACTATAGCGTCGACTCCATTGCAGTAGCGTTCCCACATTGATCTGAATTTGGGCTGACCTAAGGGGATGGATAGTTGTATGCGGCGAGGAGGAGAAGAGAAATGGGACGTACCAGCGACGTCCCAGATTTTCATTGTCACATTTTCTTTTCTGACCTTGCGAAAGTTGAATGCTACGGTGGGCACGACGTCTTCACTCCACTGCGGAAGCGTTAGATGGGCATAGCGCAGGGAAAGATTTGCTAAACCTACTTGGCCAGAGGTGATGACGTTGACAAAAGACGTTTTTCCCGAAGCCTGTTGGGCTGTTTTAGATGTGTGGAACAGAGAGGGGTGAAGATTAGTACTTGAAGGCCGACGACGGCGATTTCTGTCTGTTTTGAGAAGAAGAGGCTGCAGAGGGTGTGAAGGAGAGCGAGTGGGTGGTGAAATGGAGTACGCACGCGGTGAGCCAGTGGAAGAAGGAAAGGAAGAGGCCGGCCATTGAGTGCGCCGCTCCGTTTGAGCAGCCATCGAGCACACTCGACCATGTCACAGTCACACAGCCAAAAATAGTGTCTCTTGCATGAACATCCTCCTCCGTCGCTCAGCTCTTCGACGATCTGCGCGTTTTCCTCCCCTTCGCCGCCTCTTCACGCCCCCCCATGCCACGCCCCTCCCCCCAGGCGCGTTGGCCCGCCTTCTTGAGCCTCCGCTAAACCCTACCGGCAAGGCTCTTGCAGCACCCCACGGCACGGGCGACAGCAAACCGTTCAGACCTGAAAAACCCAAGAAAAAAGCGAAGAAGAAGAAGGAGAAGAAAAGCGCCAAGGCGGCGTCGTCAGCCCGACCAACAAAACAGCAAACAACGCCCGAGGCACCGCCAGCCAATGCCCCAGCAGGAAAAGAGCATACGACGCCCGAGGCCCTGAAGGCTGTAGAAGCAGACCAGACGGCGGACTCGAATTCTACTGCTTTTGTGACAGGCTGGGGTAAAGATGGTACGCGAAATCGATTATTGCTACCGCCTGAAAACTAACCTTCCCTAGAGTTAACTCCTTCGTCATTTCCGGAAGACCCCAGTATATTCGAATTAGAAAAGCAGAAATGGATGGACCAACGCGCCAGAGAAGGCCGTCAGGAATTGGATAAAGTTCCCTTTGAAGACCAAGCGTCTCCCTTGATGTTCGACAGACGGATTGAGGGCGTCCTAAGGCCCGACAAGATGCCGCCTGTCTTGCAAGGTGATTTTTCTCTGCTTTCTTTCGCGAATACTCTACTCAACTGTCTCAGAGGTTGAGCCCCCTTCTCCACAGCGTCCCGTTGCCCAACTCGAACATAAACTTGACCGTGTTCTTTTCAAGTCAGTCATCCGTTCGTTCAGTCATCATCCATTTCCTGACAATTTTTTTTTAATTTGAAGTCCTGGGGTACACTGGTTACGAGACTCTCGCTCTCGCGTATACAACTTTGATCCTTACCTACAAGATATCCCTCCCGTAACTGATTTCGCTTTCGAAAGTCTACCTAGATTCGTTCCATCCTCATCCGATACTGACCTCATCACTCTCCTTCAAGTCCACGACAAGAAATTTTCAGGATCAACATCATCTCTTTCAGGAATGTTATGCCATATTTACTTTTTAATGTGTGGAGATAGGTTTGTGGATTTGGGGACGTTGAGTAGAGATATGCAGGGAGAGAAACGAAGTTTTACACCCGGCCAGAGAATGGCTGCTTCAGTCGTGTTTAATTACAAGGACGGGAGGTATTTGATTGACTCGAGTGCTGACAAGAATGACGATGCGGAAAAGAACATTTTGCTCTGGCTGGTTAGTTGTTTTTTTGGTTACATTGTCTAATTAGAGCTGATTCTGGTGGCAGGGGACGTTGCTGGAAAAGTTCTTGACGATGCCCAAAGAACAATTTGCTGCATATCTACGCTCAAATACAGATGTAGCACTTCCGGAAAAGAGCACGATGCGGGATGCTTTCCGATTCTCCAAGGTTCAGTGTCTATGCTGCTGGATGGATATCAATCACTGACGCTTATAATACTAGTCTGACAAATTTATCATGCGCTCTCAACTGGATTGTCGTGATCCTCGTCTTCCAGGAACTGGTGTATTTGATATCAAAACTCGTGCATGTATCTCCATTCGATTGGATCTCTTCAATTTTGAAGAAAATTCGGGATATCTCATCCGAAAGCAATATGGACGATATGAGAGTTTTGAGCGGGAGTACTATGACCTTATTCGATCGGCTTTCCTCAAGTACCAGTTGAGTGGGATGCCAAAAAAAGTGGAGCTATTTTAGTCTGACCCTACAATCAGGTTCCAAGCGCGTATCGGTAACATGGATGGAGTCATTGTGGCGTATCATAATACCAAGCAAATGTTTGGATTCCAATACGTCCCACTGGAGGAGTTGGATGAGCGACTTTTTGGCCCTGGAGAAGGTTTAGGTGATCGAGTTTTCAAAGGTTGCGTTGGTATCATGGAGAACTTGGCCGAGGAGATAGTGGGGTGTTTCCCAGGCAAGGTGGGTCGGCTTGATTTATTCAAATTAGGTATCGTTCTGATATATATCTCCACAGTCTGTCAAGGCGACGCTCGAGACGCTGGAGTTTTCTGGAATCTTGAATGCGTGGGTAGAACCACTGGAATGGGACGAGAAGGAGCAGGGGGAACGACCGATCAAGCAAATCCAAGTGCGGACATGGAGCTATTTAGACTCACAAATATCCAAGCCTTACGAGGCATACCGGCAGTGGGACCAAGAATGTAAGTACATTGCACCAAGCAAGACCGAATTGATCTGAACACCACCAATGACAGGGTCTATACGGTGGCAAATAGCGCATCCGATTGCAAGTGACGCGGAGATCAGGCAAGAATTGATGGAGGCCCAGAAACGACGATCTAGGGCATGGGCGGTACCTTCAGGAGTGGATCCGGAGGATCTGAAGGAGTGGTATGAGAGTTTGAATTTCAGTGGAGGAGAGGGTGGAAGCGATATAGCTTTTGATCCGAAAAAGTTTTCAGAGGGTGTGGATGAGACCCTCGCGTTTTTCCGGCGGCTTGCGAGAGAAGGCCGGTTGGAGACTGAGAGGATTCGGGGGTTGGAAGAAGGAAAACCTCGACATGTTCTTGGCCAAAGCTGCGATGAACAGGGGCTTGAAAGTAACTCGCACGTCAGTGTCGAGCGAAACGTCACCGAAAGTATTTAAATCTCATAATCAATACATAGATAGATTACTAGACTGTTAGCCCTGGAGGGAAAATGTTGCGAGTTTCGGGAGGTGCCTGGGCTATGCCAAGACTACAACCGAGTAAATTGATGTTACGATTCTTTCTTTAGTCAAGTACTAAGTCGTCTTTCTTCCTCCCTCTTCCTCGACAGCCAGTGTATATGTCTTGCCCAAGTGAACCCTCGACGAAACCATTGTCAAAAAAGCGCGTATGGTCCGCTTATATACCGAGGCCCGGAAGCAGCTCTGGTTCAAAATCCTCAAGTAGCACGGGCAGTAGTACCACCACCACCACCACTACTACTACTAGCATCGCTCCTACAACTTTGATTGGTCCGCGTTCTGGCAATGGCTTTGGTTTTGGAAAAAGGCCGGGGAGCAGGTCGAAGGACATGGCGCCGGCTTTGACCACTCCGCAGGAAGGGAAAGAGCTTGAGCAGTTTCCGCCGATGATAAGCATCAGCTCGAAAAGTGCTGTGAGCAGTCTGAATGCGAGTGCGAACAGCAGCAGCAGTACGCTCGCGCATTCGCTGCACGACGCGCCGCCGTCTCGACCGTCGTCTCGGCCCAGCACGCCCAAAAGATGGACGCCGTCGTCGCTTTTGCTGACGTCATCTCCTGAAAACGAGGGGAATCCCGTCTCGCCTCGTACTTCCTCTGAACAGACCCGCATGGCCTCTGGCAAATCTTACCTTGCCTCCATGATTGGGGGCCTCTCGCTCTCAATCTCGCGCACCAACACCCGCGATAGTTCGTATACGCAGGAGGAAGAGGAGGAGCGGGAACGGGAGAAAGATCGCGGACGGGCCATCTCCAAGTCGTCCAAACGTACAAAGTCCAGCTCCAATCTGTCTCAGGACACCGAGACTCCGACCACCTCCAGGAGTCGCTCCCGCGCACGCTCCCAGTCGCCCTTTGTCTTCCGTCGTCGTCAGCGTGACCGCGACCCTTCCCCGACCATCCAATCTCTTCCCCTCGCAAACTCAGAGACAGACCTCTCCGACACGTCTTCTATCCAACCTCATACCGCCTTTACCGACTTTGCAGATTCTGGTGATGAGATCATTGGCGAGACTGATGTCTCGGACGACGACGACGGCGACTTTGATGATATTCTTGATTCCGTTACCGAGCGTAACACCGAGCACAACGCTATTGTTAATCCCGCGCCTGCCCCTGATGCCGTCATTGACGAAGCCGAACCAGACCCCCTCGGCGAGGGTGTCAACGTCGTCGTGCCCCCTGAACCTTATTTCCCATCCACCCTCAATTCTTTGGATAGATCCAACACTCGAAACAAGAAGAACCCTCGTCGTCGCAAGTCGGCCAAACATCTCGAACCTCTGCCTTTCAACACTTCCAGACCCATATTTGAACGCGACAGATGCACTATCAATGTCCAGCAAGGCGATCCAGCAGGAAAGCTTGGCATGAGGAGGAAGAGGAAGTATGTAGTAGCCAGTGATTTGAGTGAGGAGAGTAAATATGCTGTCGAGTGGGGTATTGGCACCGTCTTGAGAGATGGTGATGAAATGTTGGTCGTCACCGTCGTTGAGAATGATAATAAAGGGGAGCGTTTCCTCATTGGGGTGCTTTAGATTGAACCACTTACCTGTGTTCCAGTCGACCCCGAGGTATTTAACCCAAGTGACCGAACTGCCAAGCTGAGAAGCCAGCAAGAGGTGAGTTGCTTCTCGACTCTTTTTGATAAGCCAAGCGCTAATCCATAGCTAATCAGCGTCAAGGCTTGGCGTATATCCTCGTTCGCCAAGTTACTGGCCTCCTCCAGCGCACAAGACTCAATGTCGTGGTCGCTTGCCAAGCCTGGCATGCAAAAAATGCTCGGCATATGCTACTTGGTTCGCTTGATTTTTATTTTTATCTTACTTGGCACTCACATGAAGCAACATCAGATATTGTGGACTATATCCAACCTAACATGCTTATCGTCGGTTCACTTGGCCTGAGCCAGTTGAGTGGGTGAGACGGGGGGTGGTTGACAAAAAGAGAAATACCCGATAGCTGATTTATATGTCGTTTCTTTCGCAGTATTCTTCTAGGGTCAACATCCCATTACCTCATCCAAGTAAGCCTCTTTCCCCTATATATCACATTTCATGGCTCCCGTGCATTTCATACGCCACAACGCCACGTTCTTATTATTGTTCCGTTTCGTTGTCTTGGAGAATCTGACAGGCTTTTAATACACTGGTTTAGAAATGTTCGGTTCCGGTCATGGTGGCTCGACGGAGACTTAAACGTCCACCCAAGAAATCTGCACACCTCAGCACTCAACGTCAACATGTCAAACTCTCCGAAGCCGGCATCGATCGTGTCGCTGCCAAAGTGGATCAGGACGTCCAAGTCATGCGAGAAGAAATGCAAAAGGAGGAGAAGAAGAGAGAGGGAGGTCCAGGTAGTAGGGATGATAGGCGAGCCGAGGCTTTGTTGGAAGCTGCTGAGGAGGAAGAAGGTGAAGAAGGTGAAGGGAGTGCTAGTGGTGAAAATGAAGGTCGTAGAAGCCTAGAAGTGACCGCAAAAGAGGGTGACAGTGAAGACATTGGCAACGTCACCGCTTAAGCCAGCTTACACCCAATACCCCGTCCCAGTCCGAATCCCGTGTCAACATTTCTTTCTTTCTTTTCCCTTTGGTTCTAGATATCACATTATAGTGTGAATACTCGCAAGTTTTGTAACTTGCACATGATACAGTCTGTAACCCTTTTTTATCACGCGTTCTCTTGACTGTAACCCTTCCTATCCTTTCTTATCGCCTTTCATTATTGTAGCAACTCCTGTGTAGATGAATTGATAAATTTTCTGCGTTACACATTGACACTACTTGATGTTGAACGCGGATATCCGAAAGCAATAGATAACACGGAGATATTTCTAAAGATTAGAAGTGGGGTTATCGCCAAAGAGTTCTTTAAGGAATGCATCGCTGTTGGGAGGACGGCCGAGGAAAGCCTAGATTGCGAAGAAATGAAATCAGTATCGGTATCAAAAGTCAAATGAGTGCGGTCGTTTTACCTTGAGTGAATCAAGCTCTTCACGATTGCCGCCTGGTAAGAGAATTTCTTGGCGATAGTGACTACCACGTCCTGGATCAAGCGGGTCACCCTTGAACACAGTAGCTTTAAAAGGGTCAAATCAATATGTGTCGAGGATAACGGGTACCGAGTAGAAGCAGGGACATACCATACATATCGGAGGCGAAGACGAGAGAATAGGTGTAACCATAATATCCAGCATCATATCCACCTGTGATATGACCAAAAGTACCTTGACCCGGAGCAGCAATTTTATACTTGACAAGAGAAATCTTTTCTCTCAAGTCATTCCACAACCTCGTGTAATCCGAACTCTCTGTTACGGAGTCAATCATCCAGTCATCCACGTAGTAAAGAAAATTCTCGACTAACCTTTGTCGGTATGTACCTTGTAATCGTACTTGGCAAAGAACAATTGTCTCAAATAAAACAATCCAACGTTCACATATCGACTCTTGATGATCTTCTCAATCAACTCCTTCGCAAGTGGTTCTTTCTTCTCGTAATGACTCGACATCCTCTCAAGAACCTTGGGTTCCCAACACCAATTCTCCAACATTTGAGAAGGTGCTTCAACAAAATCACGAGCAACAGATGTTCCATGGAATCTAGCAAATTTAGTTCGGGAAAGTAATCCGTGGAAGACATGACCCATTTCATGGAAGAAAGTCACGACATCGTCGTGCCGCATGAGCGCTGGTTTGTCGGGAGTCGGCTTCGCGAGATTGGCTACCATCGCGGTTGTCGGGTAACTGCGCTTGCCGTCCGCTGCGTTGTAACCTGGCAGTACGGGCCATACTGCAGCATGGGAGTACTTGGCGGCTGAAGGGAAATGGAAACGTACATATCAGACGGTAAACAGAATGAAACATGTATGCTTACTGCGAGGGAATAGATCCAAGTAGCAGTAGCCGATAAATCCAGACTCATCCTTGCCACCCTTCTCCCAGACAGCAAACTTTTGGACATCTGATATCGTTCATCAAATTCTTTCCATTCAATTCGTACGAAAACGATACCCACCTGGGTGCCAAGTTGATGTCTCGATTTCGATGAACTTAACACTAAGCATGTCCTGGTAGATCTGCAAGATCGTGGGAACGACGACAGAGACGGGGAAGTATTCTTTGACAAGCATATCATCAAGGTCAAGAGTCTCCTCAATATACTTTCTGTCATAATAGCGGTAGTCCCAGATGTAGAATTCGCCATCAAACGGGTATCCTTTCTGTTCATGCTCTTTCTTTTTCATGGCAAGAAGTGTCTCGCGTTCCTTTATGCCAACTGGGCGAAGTTTGTTCTCAAGATCATCCAAGAACTACAAAAGTGAGGTTCAAAAAAAAAAATCAAGCGACAAAAAAACTCACGTCCTTGATTCCGTTGCCAGATTTAATCATTTTAACTTCGGTGATGTAGTCCGCCCTGATGTGTATATGAGCAGCGAATAATCTGAAACCTACGAGAATGGGGTCTCTACCATGTATCATATCCAAGAATACCAGCTATCTGACGGCGAAGTTCAATAGCTCTGTCAAGTAGAGGTACATTAATAGCAAGGCGAGATTCATAGCCTTCCTGAGCACGTTGGCGGGTATTGGGGTTTTCCGCAAATTTAAACTGGAAGATATTGTTAGCCCATGACCAAAATATATAAAGAGGGAAAAGGGCATACAAGAGGGAAGATATCGGGGGTCTTGTATGTTACGTCGTAGACGTCTTGGCCGTTCTCCGTTCGCTTAGTGTAGCCAGAAACAACATCACCAGGTACGCCTTTAAGTTCTTCGAGTGTGAAGGTGACGACGCCCTGTGAATCCAATAAATCTAAGGCAGACGATGAACAAGCAAATCTTTACATTTTCTTCGTTGAAATTTTTCTAGAGGACATTTAGCTTCATACATGGCTAATAAACAGTGCTTACACTGAAATCGAGGCAAGTCTTGGACAGTTCTTTTTTCAATTCTACCAACTTTTCGCGGCTCGTTTCGTCAAGAGCAAGACCGGCTCGAGTACCATCGAGGATCTAGCAATATACTTCGGTTCGAGATCCTCACCAGCACTACAGCACTCTTACCATCTTTTCAACAAGCCTCTGTTCTTCGGAACTCAACTTGTCCCATTGGCCACTCTTCTTCAAATTGTCTCGTGCAGCAACCTTAGTCTTGTAGACGTCGACTCTCATCGACGATTCTACACCATAATCGCGTACAAGAGCCTCAGCTTCATTTGAAGCATCACGAAGCTCTTTAGAAGGAGAGACATTTTGATAGAAAGCGAGTGGTTCAGTGATAGCATCGAGTTTGGTTTCTGCAAACGCGAGTTCAACCTAATTATATGTGTGAAGATGTAGTAAGAGAAACAGCATGAATGCTAGCTCACAAAAACCTAAAAAACACACGTCAAGATATAGTGATGCTCAGAAAGTAGGAATAACTCACAGATTCAAAGGTGCAGTCTTTGGGATCGAGAGCAGCAACTTTGTCCTGGAGAGCGCGATCGGCATCAATGGCCTGCTGCGTCAGACGACTGATGTCCTGTGCCGCGTGATCCCATTGAAGCGGGGTCTGCGGAGGTGTCAGAGACATATCTGAAGACGAGGCAAAGGATGAGAATATGGACGCAGAGGCAGAGGCGGATGTGCGGAGGAGTCTGGGTGCAGGGAGGTGGGGAGGAGGGGGAGGAAGATATGTTTTTGGGATGTGGGCTCTGGTGATGAGTCCAACGTGACCGGTTATCGATCTGGAGCGGATAAGTCTTCCCCTTTTCAGAGCCCCAGCCGTCCGCAGTGCCATCCTCGTCGTTTGGTTCAAACCCGCTGTTTGTCGCACAAACACCCGTTCAGCCCCGCCTTATCTTATCTCCCGACCTCCCGAGCCCAACACAGCTTCAGATACTTTAAATCTATTGATACAATACATTTTTTCTATCGCTATCTACGCCTCCTTGCCCGCTGTCTGCGTAAGAACGTCAGGCGCATCCAATGCTGGCATCACTACCTCTACCAGCTGTATCTCCTTTGCTGCCCCGAATTCCGCATTCTTCAAAAGTCGATCCAACTCCGTGCGCGTGCTGACAGTATACGATTTATAAGGCTTGCCCAAATTACAACCAAATGTGTCCAAAAGGCCCGTCCACTTCCAATTGTCAACATTGTTGTATTTTCTGTGAATAAATCAGACGATCCATCTTACTGTCAAAAAGTAGATACATACCTATATTTGCCATGAATAAACTTCTCAATTGTATATCCAGCATTATTGATCACAAATAAGATGGGTGTTAAACCGTGTCGAATCATTGGTGATAACTCTTGCACGGTGAGTTGCCTGTTTCTCGAGGTGAGAAGAATCTTCAAAATCAAACGGTTGCATCACGTACAAA
Source organism: Agaricus sinodeliciosus (assembly GCA_022315185.1). NCBI lineage: Eukaryota > Fungi > Basidiomycota > Agaricomycetes > Agaricales > Agaricaceae > Agaricus > Agaricus sinodeliciosus. The sequence continues at coordinate 1,260,592 of JAHTMV010000055.1, read as the reverse complement.
CTGCCTTCACCGACGAATAGAATAACCCGATTTTTACCAGATTCTCGTGCAGCAAAAGCAGCACCGAGAGCACTTCCCACAGACCAACCAATACTACCCCAAAGGATTTGACTAACTAATTTCGCTCCGTCCGGTAGAGGAATATTCATGATACCAAAGTTCGCAGTACCTATATATCCCAAAGACATTTGAGTATTCGTTAAACGATGCCAAGTACGTATTCGCACCAGTCTCTGTGATTATGACATCCTTGGGTCGGAAAAATTGACCTACCCGCGGCCAAAAGTGCGAGTGGACGATCGTCTCATCACCACCCACGGATTTAGGTACCATGGAAGTGAAAGGTTCAACAGGAATCTTACTCGCATTCGCATGGAATTGTTTCAGGCGTTCAGTGAGTTTCGGTAGCAGCTGTTTCATTCCGACTCCTTGGAAAAGGGCATATTGGATCCTCGTATGGTCGGAATGCAGCTGAGGCAGGGTTGGCAAGAGCGAAACAAGATTATATCTATATCATGGACTTACTTCAATGAGGCGCCGGATGGGGATGTTGTATGAGAAATTGCCAGTATTGAAGTCCGACGAGAGAAGACCAATTGACAGGATCAGCTTCGCTGTTTCAACCCTTTCCTTGACTAGAGGTTGTGTGATGCTTCCAATATAGACCTCGTCTCTCCATCAGCCTACAGTGGAACCTTGAGACAAAAACGCTCACCCCTCCATACCGCTCGTAACTTTCGTCAATCGCAGTCTTACCCATAGGCGTTGCATAAACAGGGAATCCTGTAGACCTCAATAGATCGTTGACTTCATCTTGAACATCGAAACGAATAACGCAGGCGTCGACGAGGATAATTAAGTCGCCACCCGCCTCTTTGACACGCTCTTCGATCACTTCGAGCACGAAGTCCTCAGACTCAATGTCATTGATTGCAGGATGGCGCGCTAATGGAATTTTAAGTCGTTCAGCCGAAACGTGCTCATACACCATGTCAGTGGGAAGAGTCATATATACAGGCCGTGCCTGGAAGAATGCTCAATGAGACTTGACATGCGCCAAAAAACAACAATTTACCCTAGTGATGCACGCAACAAGGGTGTCATCAATGAGACGTGCAGCATCACTTTCCTTGTTGAGGCTTGTCTGCATGATGGTAAATTGCTGGGAAGCAATTGTATAAGCATCGTATCTACCCACACCTCCAGCGTCAAAAAAAAAAACTTCCACCAGGTAGAATACTGACCTGCCATCGCCAAGGGTGTGGTGTAAGATGGGTCGTGCCTTCTGTTGCGTGGTGCTAGGAACACCAACAAGATGCAGGACAGGGACCATCTCGGAAAAGGCTAAGTTGATGCTTCAGAAGCAGTTATCTATGAAGAGACATGACATACCCCCGGCGATACCGTTCATAGCAGAAAGCTCACCGACACCGAACCTTTTTCCTTCGATTAGCATGCATATATTATTCCGTTTGAAAAATGGCATACGTGGTAGTTACAACACCAAGTGAGGTCTGCTTAACGCGAGCATAACCATCGGCTGCATAAGCTGCATTAAGTTCGTTACTGCTTTTGTGATTAACTTGGAGCGAGGCTGGGATCAGCTGGAATTCTACCAATTGCCGACCCAGTCAATCGATGGGTGGTCTTCGACGAGATCCTATTGGTAGCATAAGCATGTAAACACAGTCGATTTCGCGTAGAGCTTACCAAGAAAGCAAGATTAAAGTCTCCAGGCACGCCAAACATTTTCTACGCATATATTCAGGCAGTAATTCATGATAAGGGGTCCGTAATCACCGTAACACCAAGCTGCACCAGACGAGTGAGGATGTAGTTCCCAACAGTGATTTCACTAGTCCCACGCTCGGTATGCATAGAATGCAACTCAAGCTTCAATCGATTGACTTCACCCTGAAGAACTTCGGATGTTGGCTGAGAGGACATCGTCGTTGACGCCAGTAGATAGTCGTTGAAGGGAAGACCAAGGAAAGGTGGGAGATGCCATAGACATTGGAGCCAGTCGAATTATATATAGTTTAAGAGAAATGAGGGCATGTCTCAATAATCACAATCATTTCCACGAATCTAGTATCCAAGTTTGAGTCGTATGACGCATTGTGACATAAGGAATGATACGGTATTACTTACGCAAGTTCCAATCATCCCTTTTCCAGATTCTTCAAATGCCCGCCCGTGATATATCTTCATTTTTGAGGGACGATGCGAGTTGAGGCCATGGAAGGAAGCTCTAGCCTCGTTTCCAGATGGTGTCTAGTTATAACATGTAAGCGCAAGCCTGAAATGGTTGATTCATTCTGTATCAGCAGCGCATAAATCGCATCAATTTCACTGCAATCAATGTCCAGAGCAATCGATGAAGCTAACTCGTCGAACGTTTCGCCGGAACTCTATCTGAAAAGCATTCAGGAGTTTGTCTCATCAGCGAGCGGAAGGAAGACCACGGAACAGTCGTTTCTGCTCCGCACGACGGTCGATGCGTAGATGCTGGAAAACCTTGAACGTGCTCCGCCGGTGCAGTTGCAGTATATTGCCCGATGCGATTAGCTATCCTACGTAAGTTTTTTACTGCTTCAGTCTCAGTATTTATACTGACCGTGACAATTTGCAACCTGACACCTGGGGTCTTGACACGGCGGTAGATGATTTGAATATTCCGGGCTCTATCAAACAACCTCTTTTGCGGAATTTCCACTTAAACACCGTTAAACCAGGTTGGAAGCAGTCCTGACAAGGGTCATCAGCAACTTGTCGAGTACGAAAGAGTCCTCTCTCCCTCGTAAGCCTACGGCATTCATCGGACCCAAGTATTGAGCTAATTTCCTTTCCCCAAGTTACAAAATATCATCCTTGATATATGCCATTGCATGGAAAACGGCATGGCTGATTTCGCACATAGAGCCGCACCGAAAAGAAGCTGCCCTTCGATTCTAGAAGAATATGACCTCTACTGCCACTGCGCCACAGGTCTCGTCTGAAGGTTCATCTAGGGTCTTTTTTGCCTCGGGTAAAGAAGCCGAGTGGGCTGGTGAACATGCTTGGAAGTATCAAACTCAACAGGTCTTCTCTTATAGAACACCAATAACATTCGTGATAGATACTGCGCTCGCCAGCAATTCTGGCTCCGGGGTAAGCACGGCATCAAAAAAGAAGAAAATGTATGAGTTCGAGGCAAAAGAGAGAGCTTGATCGGTGCAAAGCGAAATGAACTTACAATGCTCCGAGGCACAGTACGGAATATCTCAGATATATGAAAAACTAGAACATTTTCTCAAGTTTTGTGCTGCGACTCTGGGATTGTGCTCCATGCACATTGAATATTGAACCCTGTTGGCATGTTTCATAAGACATCAAGAATCGTAGACCTAGGTAGGTCGCGTCACTTTTAATAATCGATCTCAAGTCTGGAGTAAGTCGTGGTACGATCAAGATACCCTCGTGAAATCGGTCATCTCAAGGCAGATCTTAGTCGCCCGCGGCAAGGTATTTCGATTTAACTTCTCACTCTGCAACACAACTCACTAAATATTCTTTTACAGGGACAGAATTACACTTCATCTTCCCCACACGAGATGCGTTCTGACACGTGTTTTCGATCTCGACACTAATCTCGCAACTGAAAAATGTAATTGCGGGGAGAAGAGGATGATGATTATTTCTACGAATGGAGATCATGAACTTGCATCGGCACGGGTCATGATTATGAAAGGTATGTAGCAGTAAACCCGCTCGGAAGCAAGTTGCGAGCAGTCCAGTTTTAAGGATACATACATTATTGGCTGGGTTTGCATTGTTGGCTGCTCTTGTCTGGACCTGAGTTATATTGATATCATCCGACTCCTTTTGTCTTACGACTGTTACATTAAATGGCATAAGAAAGCCACGGGATGCCATATTCCAAGCACGCTTTCCTTGTCTCCCGCGGATATCTAGAAAAATTGTTCGCCTGACCTACGGCTGTTCCTCACAGTTTTAACGGATTCCTTTAATTACTTCCTTCCTTAGGGTGTTTAACCATCGTGAAGCATGGAACTAGGTGTATATAAAAGTACATAAGACAATCCTCGACAAAAGAACAAGCAATAAATTAATCATCTAGCATTACAAATTATATTAACCCCATACTTTCCGCCAAAGGCTCCCAAAAACGGCATGCCCCATCTTATACGCGAAACTTGCGTGCGTTTGAGCCTTTCCCCGCTTCATGTCTCTGAGTTGACGCTGACAGCCGGAATGATGGTCTCCTTCCGAATCGGAATCGGCTTGGAAGGCGCGTTCGTGATCTGTGAACATTCTCGAAGCCTCATGGGAAGAGGAGTCAAGTGATGTGGTGGGCTTAAACGTTTTGAGAGGCGTAGATGATGTCGATGAGGCTATACTGGGGGCATGAGTTTCATTTCCACCAGTCATGGATCGTTTTGGGGATGGAGAAGGTCTGGATGGGAGCGTGTTGGCAACTAAAGGAGACGTCTGTGATCTTTGAACGGGTGTACGGGATGGGCCGGACTTCATTACATTGAGTAGTAGTCGAGGTTTAGGTGGCTGCTCATCGTCCTTTGAAAGCTCACCAATCGATTGTTGTAGACGCCCAATGACGGTTCTTTGTTCATCGATAATCGCATTGGCTTTCTGGACCTCCTCTTTCCGCTTCTGCTCATCGACGCCCTGGCTTTGGGCTTGTAAATCGTGTTCTTGTAGGCGGAGTTTTGCTTCAGACAGCTGCCGGCGTAAGTGATCAGCCTCGCCGCATAACTTTTCTTTCTCTGCGGTCAAGACTTCTAACAATACCCTGTTCTTCTCTCCCAACGTACTAATCACAACGGTATTCTCTTCCAACTCCTTCCGCAGGCGATGAGACTCTTGTTCCTCGCCTTCTCGCAACTTCCTGAGGTTCATAATCTCCTGCTGTAATTCCTCGTTCGCCTGGACAAGGACTGAAGAACGGTCATCCTTCGCGCCGCTGTCGCGCGCAATTGACTCCATAGACCGGCGAAGATTACGAACCGCTCGGCGTTCAGCTTCGATCTCGGCAGAATAAATACGAATCATATCCGCCTTCTCTGTCTGGTGCGTCTTGTTCTGACTCTCTAGAGCTTGCATTGACTCCAGGAGAGCCGCGTGTTCGTCTTGGAGCTGATTGAATTTATCGGTGGCCGCTTGTAATGACTCCTTTTCGATACTCAAGGCATCGAGCGAGGATTGGAGTTGTTGAGCAAGAGACGTGGATGACGCGAGTTGGCCACGAAGCATTCGAGCGTCACCGGCGGCGTCGATGAACCGGCGTTCGTAATCGCCTGCGGTGGCTTTCAGTCTGGTCTCCTCCCTCTCCCTCTCCAAAATCTTCCTCTCAAGTTCCTCATTTCTCTCTTCCAAACCATTTCCACGATATTTTAAATCTCCAATAATCGTCTCTTTCTCATCCGCAGCGGCCTGCGCACAGACGAGCATATCCTCTACCTTCGCTTTCTCCGACTGCAACTCGCTCATCTGGATGTCACGCTCGGATAGGGTGTGCTGTGCATCTTCGAGCTGGTGGCGTAAACGGCCAATGTCCTTGAGTAGGCCCTCTTCCATCTCCGCGGCACCTTCAGTCAATGCGCCACTCTCTGCCTCTAAATTCGTAATTCGAGTATATAGTTCCTCATTCCTCTGAGTCAAGCCGGCGACTACGTCATCCTTCGTCTTCAAATCGTGCTGTATAGACTCAAGGGAGTTTTGTAGGTCTCGTAATTGACGTCGAAGAGAGTTAGTCTTTGTGATGTTGTCGCGATCGGAATTTTCCTTCAGTTGCTCAATCTCCATCAATTGTGAAGTGAGCCCGTCATTCTTCCCCTGCAGGTCAAGGATACGATCTTGCTGGGCTCCAAGTTCCGATGCATGCAATCCGAGAAGCTCGTCTTTGGCATGCTTAACGGCTTGTTCCACACTTCGACGAAGTTGTTCGTCATTGGCACTCTCGAGGGCGCGTATGTGTTCGTGGAGGGCGGAACACTCGTTGGTAGTTTCGTTCAATTTGTGTTGCATAGCCGATAGCTCCTCGTTTAGAGAACGGGCTGTACTTTGTAATTCTTCAACCAGAGTGTCCGACCCATCTGATTCATTGCTGGTTCTAACGACTGATGGTTGAGCCAATTTGTTCGGGAAAAACGACGAAATACACAGACCTTGTGATGTCCTTTTGTCCCCGAATGACGTGTTCTGATTCTTCGAGAGGAACAGATTTGGCAGGAGTCGTGGACGGTTTATCGGATGTCGATGCCTTTGGGGGTAAAGTGGTACGTCGAGCGGGAATTTTCGAGCGTGGAGTTAACGCAGATTTGGAGTCAACAGATCCTGGTAAGGGTGGTGCGGGCTCTTGGGAAATGGATACAAGTGAAGTTGACGATGCTCCGCGGGGAGATCTAAGGATGCCCGGGAGAGTTTTTGTGACACCACGCCAGGTGGATCGTTTCTTCTCCGTGATGGAAGTTGTTGAATATATAGAAGCTTGAGAAGGCTTCCGAGCAAGGGTACGCGGAGGAGTATCGGTCTGTTTCTTGGGAAGGGTTTGTTTGGGACGTTCGGGAACTACGCCGTTGACAGATGCGGTGAGGCTTGCACCGGGCTGCGGCGAGCGGTTACGCTCAGCAACGGCGGGGACATCGGTTGTTTTGGATATAGTATTCTTTCGAGTAGCGCCTGGATATCTGAGGTTTAGTGGCATGTCGGTATGAAGAAAGGGAGATGTGAGAGGAACCTTATGTATGGTGTGTCGTTGGTGCTCGCGTTTCGAAGGAACGTGGGGGATGCATGTCGTGCACGCAGCACTTGGGGCTTTCAGTACACAAGGTAAGAACTTAATACCTGCGGCAAGACGTAAGCCTAAGGGCGCACCAGGTGTCCATGACGCACGTTTTTTTGGTAATAAGTGTCTACAGGCCATGCACTTTCCCGAGCATTAACTTGATGAGATATCTTGATCCTACAGATAACTTATGATCTGATTGAGATGTGAACAGAGGGGCCACCGACAGACCTTTAGCTGAATTCGTCGAGCAGCCCGTAGCACCATGATGGTCAATTGAGTAAATCCACGTGGACACTGGACACAGGTTTCGACTAGTTCAAAAGGTGCTCCAGTAGAATTCATAGAAGAGATATGCAAGAAGCTGCATATCTAGCATGTTTTCCTGCTTGATTTGTCGCCAGTTATGGAAGAGATGGGCCAAAATATGTTCGCAGTACACGTCAAAATCTCAAATATCTCAATCTGTGTTGGATTATTGCGTGTGACACAGCCACTCGAGATCAGTAATTCCCAATTTCGCTGCCTGCAGCCGATATTGCTGAGTACTTAATTAATCAACCCTCTATCTCTGATTCTGACACCACTGGATGGATTTCCATTCGTTGACTCTGCGATCGGTCGCGACTCATCGATCATCCATGACTAATTGGAAAATTATGAATGATTTTATCCCGTCATGAGTCCTCACTCTTCTGACACTGATACCCATCGTTGTTCAAGGACTGGATGAAGCTTTGACGGCAGATGACCCCCCGTCTATTTGCCCCTCCGGCCGTGCGACACAGGCAAGTTTTTCAGACCTTTTGACTTCGAACCTCACTTGAAACTGATGCGCTTCGAAGGGACGCCTGGCGGCGTCGTCGCATAACATCATATCCCGCATACTAAAACATCCTCATGTTATGCTTTTGTTTCAGGTCGTGCTTATGACATATTAGGTGCGACAAATCTGCCCGACCGTTTGACCTTCCAAGTAATATCGACGTATTGAAGTGTAAGTAGTCCTAAGTTATGATGACAACATGAGTTATTTCCGGGATGGAAATCACTCTCTTCACCGGATTCTTTTTCGTGAATCCGAGTTATTGTCAGTCCACTGTTTGTCCGATTTGAACATCATAAGAAACGTTATGAATCTGCTCATCGGATCTTATCCCGTCGGCCTTCTCGCATTGATCGGAACCGCTCATCTTATGTTATCATCCCGTTCTAGTGGAGATGTATCACTGCTACATACGGTCACGAGGCTGGTATGTATGCAGAGCATATTTTTAGGGTCGCTCTAAGCACGCTGATACGAGCAGCTAGAAATTCAACAATGCACTTGTCAATATACCGTCAACGGGTGGTAACAGCGGAGGAGATTTTCGATGCTGACAGCTTCTAAGTACTGGACTCTGTTCGGCAATGCGGCATTTCGTGAACTGACACGTGACTAAATGACAGGACGCGTTTTCGACACAAGCCAAGTCCGTCCCACCGTTTTCTTTTTACGATTTCTCCTCGATATCTATCCATCTACTACCCTTTCATGTATCCACACTGACCACTTGTCACAAGCGCGAAAACTGGCCTATATCCCCTAGTTTTTCTGTCTTCAGGATCGCACAAGCCATTGTCTGCAGCATACCTTCAACAAAATCGTCTTATTTCTCCTTCGTTTCGCTGATATATCATGACCGCATATGATTCAGGGTCAGAACTAATATCCTCCGAGACTTGTGGCTCTATTAATGTAACATCCAGGGAGGAGGAGCCACCGATTCCCCAAACGGTTCACAACTGGTGGTTGAACGAGAAATTAGGTTCGGGATATTCAGGTATGACCATAGTTCTCCTACTAATATTGGCAGAGAGTTGACATTTCAATTCACAGGCTCGATCTATCGGGCAACAAATATCTACACCAAACAGGTCGTCGCACTCAAACTACAGTGGGTAGAGAACCCATGCCCAACAAACCGCTATGAACGTTGTCTATACCCCTTGATCCAAGGCGGGAAAGGAATACCTAAACTCTGGGCAGCTGGTGTACAAGGCAGCTGGGATTTTCTCGCCATCGATCTCCTCGGTCAAAGCTTGGATAATATCTATCGGAAGAATGGGAAGGGAGTGATGAGTCTTGGAAGTGTCTGTTGCATAGCCATGCAAGTGGTATGACGCTAGACGGCTAAAGCAAAAATGTTATGATTGACGGTGACCTCCAGATTCAACGGCTCGAATTTATGCACACTCGTGGCGTCCTACATCGGGATATTCAACTAGGGAATTGTGTTCTTGGATTGCCTCCTTATGACAAAGTCATATATATGATTGATTTCGGTTTCTCAAAACGCTATATCGACCCCTATACCAACCGGCATATTCCAAACAGTAATGCGAAGCGGGACTTCATCGGCAACTACTGGTTTAGGTACGTATTCCTCTTTGTAATTTCTTAATAATGATTTCATTATCGCTCTAGTTCCATTAATGTTCACTGCCGCGGAAAAGGTACGCACAGTCATTAGGGAACGTCGGAATTAAACCAATGTTCTATTAGTGCCTTCTCGCCGCGACGACCTCGAAGCAATTGCTCTCATGCTTATCCATCTCATGACCCCTCGTGGTTTGTCATGGACTCGCAACGGCGTTCCAAAGACAAGTCAAGCGCATGATTTACTCATCCGAGAAAAACGCAATGCGTTACCGGAAGACCTTTGCAAAGGTCTTCCTATGGTTTTTGAGGAATTTTTACGTTATACAAGGCGATTGAAGTTCGATCAAAGTCCGAATTATCGAGAGTGGATTGAAAAATTCAGAAAGTTAGCTGTTGATGAAGGTTATTCATCGAGTGATGATTTCATATGGCCTCCACCATCGCCTGTTAGTGTTGTGTTCGTCTTGTTTCCGATTCTGACAACTCTGTCTTAGACTGTGGGGCACAAGACGGCTAATACTCCTCGCCGTCTGCTCTCGCCACCTGTCAAGAAAGATGACATGGTAGGCATTTTGGGTGGTATCGCCAAACTTGACCTCGGAGGCAGACCAGTTCTCGTGAATAACAACAGAATTAACAACACGACCATTCAGGAGACTCAGGAGGTTAAGGACTCAAGGCTGGATGTTCAGGATGGGGTCGAGACCAGCGATGCTAATGCACTATCTGCACTCCCTCCACGACTTGCTCTACAGAAAGGACAACAATTAGAGCGGCTTGCCAAGAGTGCTGTAGCCGCGACAACCAACAAGGAGGTGTCTAAATACGTGTCGGACTTTATCCAGATTATGCAATCCAATAGTGGACGAACACTCACGCGGCCAGCATTCCAGTTTCTAGACGTACTGTACACGCAACTGGATGAATCTTCCCTGGTTATTCGGCCAACGACGTGAGTACATTTGCCAGGGGCTGATACCGTCTTAACATCTAAGAAGGATGTCCAAGACCAAGTCGTTTAATGAGCCGGTTCCAGAGAAGGAGAAGCAACCGTCGCATGTCAAACTTGGTGTAGTGGCTCGTCTAAGGAGGGAAGTTCGTTCGGCGCGCAGCAGCAAGGAGCTCGCAGCAATGGTGGCGGATTTCGCTCGAGTGACTAATCGCAGCACCGGGCGGACAGTGAGCAAGGTATTTGAGTGATGTTTATTTTCCCGAGTTCCACATGCTCAACTGGAATATAATGCAGGATGGTTTTGCGTTTCTAGAAGGGCTAGCTGAGAGGCTGAAGGTCCTCAAGTGATGTTTGGATTTGTATATTAGACAGTTGGATGTGTACAATATAATGGAAAGGATAAAGTTCTCGGCTGTTAAAATGGCCTGATGTTGGTTATAAATATAAATAGGCATGCGCTTAAGTGCCCCAACATGAAAAAAAGATGCGGCATTAGCCGGACGCGCTGGGCCCCATAAATTGACAGGTCCGAGGACCCAGCTTTCTTTCTTCGTCTTCTTTCTTTATCATGGCCGCCAAACAGAAGACGGACGGCCTGACGGTCGAACAAGGCGTGTTCGTCGTTCCCGACGTCAGCATCAAGGAATTGTTGGACGCCGTTCCGTGAGCCACCTCTGTATACCATCCCCGTGACACATTGAATTATTCGACAAACAGGGCACACTGTTTCAAACGGTCCGCGCTTCGATCATCTGCTTACATGTAGGGACTTCCACGCCGTGCCAGTCAACAATCCAGCTCACATTGACCGCTACACAGTGCCTGGGATTTCTTCGTCATTGGCTGCATCTACAAGACTGCATGCTACGTCGACAAGTTCATTGACCCCTCCGTCATTGAACTTCCCCACCCATATGCGTACCGCCTTGCACGTTTCGCACTCTGGTCTCTCTACGGGTTCTGGACCGGGCTCTTTGCAACCGGTCTATGGGTCATCGGCCATGAATGTGGGCACCAAGCATTCTCCGAATCTAAATTTATCAACAACACTGTTGGGTGGATTCTTCATTCCGGGTGAGCCCTGAATGCGCCTTAGCTTCTTTTGAGATGACTGATCGAGTATTTTTCTTCTTAGCCTTGGAGTACCATACCACGCCTGGCGCATTACCCATGGCCAACACCATGCCGCTACTGGGCATTTGACTAATGACCAGGTTTTCGTCCCCAAAAGCCGTTCTCAAATTGGTCTCCCTCCTTTGGATCCTTCCCAAGAAGATATTCTTGGTTCACACGTATCCGAAAAAGTGATGAACGAGCTTTGGGATGCCCTTGGTGATTCTCCCATTGGCGCTGTACTCACTTCCGCCTCGTACTTGGTGCGTATTTTATTTTTGCACTTTCCCACGTTACGGTGTGCTAATATTCTTTATATGTAGCTTGGAGGCTGGCCTTCCTATATCCTTCGCAATGCCTCGGGCCAAATGCGCTACCCAGAGGGAACCAGCCGTAAGTCCTCAGATTACTGAAACAGGATACCTCCGGTCCGAACGTCTCATTCTAGACTTTAATTCGAATGCTGTCATGTTCAAACCCCATCAGTACTGGCAACTTATTTGGTCCAATGCTGGTGTCGTCCTCTGGCTCGCTGTTATCGTGTCTATGGTTTCTCGTTTTGGTGTTTGGCAGGTTCTCACTGTTTATGTTGTCCCTTATCTCTGGTGCGTCTTCAATTTGCATTCTCACGCAACCGATTTATTCAAGTTTTACCCTAGGGTAAACCACTGGCTCGTCTTGATTACCTTCCTTCAACACACAGACCCTGTCCTTCCCCATTACCGTGCCCCACAGTTCACATTCCCCCGTGGTGCTCTTGCTACGCTCGACCGTAACGTTCTCGGTGATCTTGGCAGTATCATGGGCTGGATTGGCGCCCACGCTACCCATGGTATCTCAGAGACTCATGTCCTTCACCATGTTTCCAGCAAGATTCCCCACTACAATGCGTATGTATAAATCTTCGTCAACCCGTTGGTTTGATACTGACATAAGCGCATAGCTGGGAGGCAAGCGATGCACTTAAAAAGTTCCTTCGTTCTCGTGGCATTGTTTTGGAAGGTGCACCTGGCGGTTGGGCCGAAGTGGTCCGGGTTTTCAAGGAGTGCAAGGTACGTCTCGTTTTCAGAAATTGCGAATTATTTTCTAATGTTGGTTCAGTTCGTTGAAGACGAGGGTGACGTCGTCTTCTATAAAAATGCTTATGGACTTGCGCAGATGAGGCCGACCTTTTCTGATGGTGCTGCCAATGATTCTGGCATCGAGCTTGACAAATAGAAGCTATCCATGACCTCATACATCTCTGTCATTGATTAAATGCATCGGAATACGACGTTCGCAATGAGATAATGATTAGAATATACCCGGAATTCGAAGAATAGATAATTATCAATCAGAGTGTATAATCATACAAGCTTAAGGAGGACTTCTACGCTGCCTTACCGTCATGAGCAACTCCATTTTGCATGCTCTCTTGTATTTGTTCCTTCAGAGCTTCCTCAAGTTCGCTTACAGTCCTTCCAGCACTTAGTGTGAGTGCTTCGAGCGGCACCATGTTGTGTTGAAACACCGGAATATTTGACATTGCAGCGGGATGGTCTGCGGATGGGATCACCCTGAACTCAGGTACGGCATGGGAATCTTGTGCGATAGAGTGCAACTCCTTATATGTGAAGAGAAGCGAGTCTGTACGCGGTGAATATGGATTGAAGTCGATGATATGTCCTTTTGTCAGTTCACGGGTTAATAGAAAGTCGAATGTGTCTGAAATGAGAGGTTCCATGCACCAGGTTAAAGAAGATGATATAGAAAAAAAACAAACAAACACTGCTTACAATCCTTTATATCCCACTTGTCCTTGATTTCTGTTTCCCAGAATTTGGAGACTGATGCGAGGATTTTGTTTTTGGTTTGTTCTTCGGCGAGAAATTCGTAATGGTTCATATCGCGTTGTGAGATGCCTGTTCATGAAACAGTGACGTCAGTCATAATGTCAACACTTCAATGAAAAAGACAACGGCGATCTTGAATATGCATGATAATATGCGAAACGAATGAAAATCGCCGCAAAAGAAGTCTTCCACTGGATGAAGACACAAATGATGGAATACTTTCGAAATGGGCTCACCTATCAGCCGTCGATTGCGTACGAAGCATCGCACTTCGCGGTTTCGTTCGATAGGATACCACTTTCGCAAGATAAGCTCAAGTTCATAATTGGGTGGTTCTTCGTCTGGTTCAAGATCAACGCAACCACTAAAGACGTTCTTAGGGTCCATATCATGGGTCGCGAAATCTGATGATTTGAGAAGGATATAGACATCTGAAGGAGATGTACACCGTAGTGGGTTGGCATTGAAGAGAACCCAATATGCATCCTAAGAAAAGCGCGAATCGCCGTGGAAGATTCAGATCAGCAGAAGACTCCGCAAAAGATAAGAGAAGCCGCACTTTTGGCGAGGAAAAGTTGAGTTTAGGGAATATGCCTTCGTATTCTTCTATACACATTCGTATCCGTTGGTCAAGGTCTGGAAACGCCCAATGCTTCACCCGGAAATCCGAATTCGCGTCCGAATAAGTGATTGTCGTTTCACCCAAATCGTCCGAGTCATCGGAAAGTCGGCTATCCAAGGGACTGCAATAAAAAAGTTTATATAGCAGAAATCATTCATGAATATCCCGATTGATAGCCTATGACAATAATAAGATAGAACAGACTTGTCTTCAGCTCCTTCGGGCACGAATATGCCATCCGATGTGAGATACTCTTGAAAGCCCGCAGGAAGCGGCCGAATGATTGTGCTCTTGATAGTGTGCTTGAGAAAGATGGGGTACCAGTTTGAGAACTGGAAGGAGAGGATGTACGAGTGGGTCTGCGGTGGGAACCAGGCTGGATTGTCGTCCATAGGGATGAACGGCTGACTGGCGGTGTTGGGTGGTGTCAAGAACACGGATGGTGTGGAATGATGATTGTGTGGTTCCCCTGGCTCTGATTTCCAGGAATGCGTTTCGGGATATTAATAGATTCCAATCAATCAAGGAACTTATGCCCATATGTATATTAGCTAATTTTCCAACAACATACAGTACATCCATGTCAATTGGTATCAAGCTAGCCAGCAGTCCCCCTCCTCTAGTGTTTCTGCATGTGGTTACCCTTCTGATATTCTTCAAACCACCACTGCTCACATAATCAGCACCGGATTCATTCAACGTCTGAAAGATCCAACTCACCTGAACCATACGCTGAATCCCTTCATCCAGACCGACATCGGGCTCGTAGCTGAGGATGCGTCTCGCCTTTTCTATATTATGCCACCGCGTAGCGCAACTAAAGCTGACTTTGAACCTCGTAAAGGCAGGTTCTTTGCCAACAAGCTTTCCATAAAGCTCGGCTCCGCTAGCAGCCATGAGCCCAATGTCTTTGGACAGCTTGAATACATCTTTTCGCTTTCGGTGGCCCGGGAAGTAGGGATCCAATTGGTGCCAAATCATCCGTGCAAAGTCCCAGAAATAGCATGGTTCACCATTAGTGATAAAGAATGCTTGGCCGGCGACCTGCAGAGGGTTGATTTGGGTATTCCGAAGTTTAGCCATCACTAGGGATACACTGGAGAATTGGTCAAAACGAGTGCGAATGGTGGGTCGACCCAAAAGTTCCTCATTCGGATCATTGAAACCTGCTTCAATCTCTCGGCCATTGGGTGGCAGCTCAACGTAGGGCCCAAGAGGACGTGCTTCACTTGTGGGTACACGTTGCTTGCCTGTTGTCGCTGCTACAAAGGGCAAGGGAGCACCAACGAGCTTCTCTTCCTCCAACGTAAATGGGGGTACGTCCTCGGCTATTAAAGCATCTTCTCTGGTTTCGCAAAGAGGTGGCGCAGGCGGTGGGACGTCGAGTTTGTCGGCAGCGAGAAGGTGAGCTTTCGCAACGTTCCCTACATACGTGAAATCGAAAAGATTGGTATTGTCACCAATTTGAAAGTGGGTCTGATTGCGTTCATATACTTGATACATCCCCGCCATGACCTGCCGGTCACCGGGCCTAGAAAAATATTCGGCAAAACGTCAAGAATACCACGTGAGGTGAAACTGACCCAAAGATTCCGGCAGGTCTCAAGGCAACAGTTAGGAGGCCATCCTTTCCGTTGGCTTCAAGTACCACTTCCTCGGCTTTGGCCTTGGAATCGTTGTAAGCATCAAGGGGAACCTCGGGGTAGGGCAGCCGTTCGTCTACGTTGATAAGGTCTGCGCCATTGAAGACAACACCCGCAGAACTGGTGAATACGAGTTTTCGTACGCCAGTGGATACTGCAGCTGCAATTACAGCCTTTGTGCCCTCGACATTGACTTTGAAGTAGAGTGCCTCGTTCTTCAGGCCTGCAGGCGGAGAAGCAGTGTGGATAATACAGGTTGTGCCGCTCTATATACAGTCAGTATCAACCTTAAACAGTGGCAATGAGAGAACGTGCCTTTCTTAAAGCGCTGGAGACGTCGTCGATGTTTGTGATGTCGCCAGAATAGAATGGGACGTCAAAATGGCGTTGAACTAGGTCGAAGGAGCACACCGAGTCTCCTCTGTCGAGAAGTTGCTGGACGATGTGGCGGCCCAGAAAGCCGCTGCCGCCAATGACCAGGTAGGTGTCCCTTGCCTTGGCCATGAAAGAAAGAGGTGACCGGTGACCCGCGAACATGGAACGAGAATTAGCGGAGAACGGACACGTGACAGGACAAGGACCGCGTCTCGCGAGTTATCAACACCTTCCCCAATGGATTTCCCGAGACGCAATTATTCCGAGGATGAGAAGCGCCAGCTCATCGCAAACCTCGACATCGAAGGTCTTTTCTCCTTCTTTCTGCCCGAAACACCGCTTGACTCTTGCCCATAGTCGCTCATCGCACACGTCAATTCGAATCATTCCTCGCGGACCACCTCGAGAACTTTACCATCCACCAGGAGGGTCAGATCTCTCGCATACCCAAGCAAGTTCGATCTATGACCATGCGGGAATTTGGAGAAAAATATCAAGGAAATATTCAAGCCGCTTTGCGGGGCTATCAGAAAGAAAGGCTTGTGGCTGCCGGCGCTGATGCTGATTTCGGAGAGATAGACAAGACCATGCGGAAAAGAAAGTGGGTAGAAGGTATTGAGGCCGAGATGGAGAAGAATAGCAACAAGGACGGAGAAATTCCCCGAGCCGCAAAGACTCGTATGTGCCGAGTGTTCTGGTATCCTCCACATCTAACGTTCCTCGTTAAGCACGGACGGCCGCCCCTTCACCTTCACCAACGAAATTGAAAGTGGCTGGTCCTTCAAAAGTACCGAGTAGTGCACAACGGAAACGGCTGGTTTCGGCAACGAACAAATTTCCTCTGAGATCGGGCGTATGTCCTCCTTACTCTTACAGTATCTGCCTGTGATCTCAACCTTTGCTCAGTTGCATAGGATGCCTCCATCTCCAAGTCCTACGAAATCTAAACCACTCTTCAACACCTATTCCTCTTCAAATTCTCGGGCCCCATCTCGACCACCATCCCCCACGAAGCCCAGTATGATAGGCAAATCGACAGCCCAACAACCTAACCGCGTTCCTTCAAGCTCAAACTTTAACCCGTCCTTACCACCAAAAACTCCGAGATTCCCCGGCGACAAACTTACAACTGGAAACGATCATCCTACGGCACGGTTACCAAGAAAAGACGAAAGTATGTTGAGTATGAACGGATCGCCAATTGCCAACCCCTACCAATTTGGACTGGGTTGGTTCAGGAGTATGGAGCTTGCAGAAGCAGAGAACATTTCATCAGGATCCGAAAGTTCACATTCATCTCGGTCTAGGTCCCAAGCAACGAATGGTAGATCATCAAAGAGCAGCATTGTCATACGGAGGGACCCATCCGTCGTTCTTCACTCAGGACTCAACGGCCATCCTTCTCAAAACAGTATTCAAACTTCTTCATCTTCAGAATTTCCTTCATCGTCTCATTCTCGGAATCTCACTCCGTCAATACCTCAAAGCGCATCAAATAGCTCATTATATCCTACCGCTCGATTTCCTACGACTCATTCATTATATAAAGCATCTTCAAGGGAACAGCAAACGCCTCAACCTATTGTTCGAACGCTTTCGGCTCTCGTAGCTATACCTACCAAGGATGGCCATATGTTGGAATTTGATCCTCTACAAGCTTCTCCCGGGTCGATCGATGCTTTGGATGGAATTACTGAAAGCGCAAAGAAACAAGCCAAACAGGAGATGAGCAGACTAGTACAAACTGCCGTGGATAAATGGAAGATTGGATAAAGCCAAGCAGACCTGATATTTGTCTCCTTTCCTTTCCCCTATCTTAACTTCCTCATTACATATACCGCGCCGGCATGTTCACTCTCGTACCCATACCTCCATTTCCTTTGTGCTCGTACTTGAACGGCTTCATTCGTTTGTCTGATTACTCGAAGTTTTGGACTTTGGTTCTTCAACAGCAAATTCATAGCAACGATCGACGAGTTGATCTTCGTCTGTTCTTTGCTTTTGTAACAATTACCACCCCCAACCACTACATTTGGGCATCATGTAAATTATACGGTATCCCTGTATACGATCGCCAATGCTCTAATTTTAACATTCTAGGGTTCGGAGGTATGCTGGACGACATTGTTGACCGTTGATATTTCGAACCTTGACAAGTAAGGTTTGCCCTTTCACAGCTTGAAGAGGGTGAAGTCTAATCATAGATACATATATGAAGGAATCCACTTTGTTGTGGACGGCATAGACGTACCGGCTTTGCTGTGCTCGTAATTCGAGAAATTTGGTCAAGGGGATCGCGCCTATTGCAAAACCTTTCCCTCTCGATAACGAGTAGTGACCCGTTGTAACATAACCGATGATATCTTCTTGGAGTGGTCGCTTATTCGCCAACTATACAAAACCATCTTACCGAGGGACTTTGATGAATAGCAAATGGACTAACCTGTAGTATGCTAGGACCACCTCGATCCTCGCGCGTATGTACCAGTCGCTCCCAATTCAAAGCCTCCTCATCAGAAACCTGATAAATCATAGCCATATCTTCAGGCACGCCTTCTTTGAACACAATCACTTTGACATTGATCAGTGCCTGCTTGAGCAACACATCTGGATTTATCGATGAATTCAATGGTTCTAGATCTCTTTTCTGTCGGAGTTTGTTGACCTCTTTCATAAGATTGGTGGCAGGGTCAGTCTGTAATGTCGCGAGAATCTTGTTGATCTCAGAACCTCGAAAAAGCCATGGTTTGACTTCGAATTCGTCGAGATTCGTTGAGGCATCACCAGCTATATCCCCATCACCCATCTCAGTGTCATTCTTGTCCACATCCATCCGGTCATCCCTTTGTGTCGACACGAGATCTTCTGATTCTCCCTTCGCTGTATCAAAAAGAGACGCTGCCTCCTTCAATCCAAGTATAACCTCCCAATCTGCCCGCCATGGACTACGTACTCCAAGCTTTTGATAGTTTACCCTCTTAGCAGGCGGTTTCCTCATCCATGTCTCCCTTTCTTCAATCTCCCTTTCGTCCGCATACTTCTCACATGCAAGAGAGGAAGGAAAATCACGAGGAAAGTAAGGTACACCAGCTTCATAAGCTTGTGTTTGTCGCTCGCGTTGTCCTCCAACACGAGTCCCAGTATACGTGAGAGAAGACCAAAATGCCATTGACCATCCTGCGGGAAAAAGGAGCGTGTAACCGCTGATTGACTGACTTTCTGCCTCCGGTGCTTCAAGAGTGCGTCTGACAAGGAGGATAGGTACACGATCGTCTTGGCGTTCTGGCTTTAACGGGGTCCCAGGAACAAGGTTCTTTTGACTGTGTCTTAGTGGCAGAAAGAAGGAAGGGAGATTGACTACTGACCTTGGAACGTCGATCATCGATATCTTTCTTGGTGTAACGTGGTTTGGATAGTGTTTTACGAATATCTTGTTCCCATATCTCGCTTCTTGCAAGCTCAGTGCTCAGGTAGATTATAGACGACTCCTCTTTGTACTCAAGGTGAGCATTTTTGGGCGGAAACCTGTGAAGAATCGAAGAAATGGTGAGTTACCCATACGGTGTTTTTCTGGGTATGGCTCACTTCAGCCTTGGATCGATAACCGAGGCTCCGATGATCATGTCGCGAGGTATCGCACTGGGTGTTTGCGTTTTAGATAAAGAAGTCCAAAACTATATCACGAATTAGAAACTTCTCGTCCCGGCTTGGAACGAGGACAGACCTGCTTGAAGACATTTCTGTCATCTTTCGAAATCGGGTCCAATGCACCCCTCAAGACCTGATTTGACATTGGACCCATGATTTCAAATGCATTGACTTGTCCTCTCAGATCTGCAATCTCAACTTCGAACTCTTCTGGTGAGCGCCTTGGGCGATCCAAGGCTCGAGATACTGCCTTCTTCAATTCAGCAGTGACATCTTCAAATATGGCTGGATGCACACGCAACCATAGACATCTCGTGGTGTTATTATCGGGAGTAGTTGCTACGCAATCGGTAGACGGCTCATTGTCCTTTTGTAAAGGGCCTGGTCGTAGTAAGCCTCGATTTTGAGCATTCGATGGGCGCCATATAATCGTTGTTGGGCCAAGACAGCCAAAAGGGTAAGAATCGCATTTGTGAAGGTGGGTATTGAAGGCACGAGAACCCACAACCCAGCTGCATTCAATCTGAGTATGCGTGAGATAGATGTATCAAAACAGTAAACGTACCGAGTCGCACCAGGACCTGCACCTTGAAGGTCACAGATTAATGCGAGAATATATTCGAGAATAAATTGTGGGCCTTTCAGTTCGAGGGTCGCAAAATAAGAAGCGTCATGGATGATCGATCCTTGGATAGAAGCACGGTGGGAGGGACGGTAGGATTTTTCTGTTGGTTGTACTGCCTGGGATGGTTTAATAAAGAAAATGCCTGAAGATGACATAAGTTAGCTCACTAGGCGATATCCCCACATATTTTCCATCTTCATCCGTTTCGCATGCCACAAGTGAGTCTCTAGCCAAGACTTATCACCTTGTGAATTGTTTCATGCCAATTTGACATATCCAAAAACAGTCAAACATACTTTGTCGCTTTTGGAAGGATTCAGTTTTACTGATTTTCTTGTTTCTGCCTGCCTTAGGAAGCTTTCGACTTTTGATTTTTTTACTTGGGGGATCCATCTACGGAGATCCAAGGGTGAATGAAAAATAGATAACCTATTTGACAATATTGCTCGCCTCGGCTTTTGCTTTTGCCCGAAGTTTAGCAGGGACGCGACGAACGTCGTGACTAGCTGCTCTGCGGCGTAGGTGCCTTGGAAGGGCCTGCCACGCTCTTTGAGTCGAAGCACCACTGAGATATTGATGGTCAGCTTGACTGTCAATTCCACTCAACTTGAATACCTAGCATTCTTCATCGCCTTTTCCATGGCGTCGATTTCATAAGCTCTTGCCTACTAATTGATCATTAAGTGGCCTTGCGAAAAGTTCGATGTAAAACACACTTCAGCGAATTTCTCGACGTCTATAGCACTTGGAAGTCCACTCATCCCTTGCTAAACTGTCAAATACTAGCCAGACTATTGAAATAATCCATACCGTTTATAATGCCACTCCCGGAACCACGCGCCATTGGAACAGACTGGACAGGAATGACTCTTGCAGCGCTCATTTTTTGCTTCTTCTTGTGGCGCCCCAACATTTCATCGCCTCCGTTCTTCCGCTTCTGGCCTGGATGCGACATTCTGAAAATTCGATGGAAAACGGCATCGTGAACCAAGCTTCAGAAACAACCGACCACCGCTAATTTGGGACACGTGATCTACGGGAACACTCGCGAACATCTGACCTCGCTGCTCACTGCCGTTCACGACGTCCAGAGCTTCATCTATCAATCTTGGTATTCGAGGATTGGGTTAACCATGGCTTCGACCCTACGCCTCGCCTCCCTCTTACGCACCACTGCTACACGTGCGCATACACCACATCGCCTATTTACAAGCTCTGTTATTCGATGGGAGGAGGCTAGTACGGCTGCCCCAGTTGCCCAGAAGAAACCCATTGGAGGCATACGTGGAGGGTATGCTCTATCCTACTCCATGCTTAAAATGAGCTTGTTTGAAAGATTTGCCTTGTAGAATTGTTGGATTCCTATTCGGTTTCTCTCTCGCCTCATCTTATGCCGCATATCACCTGTTAGATGAATACCAGAAGGCCTCAGCTGCACTGCAAGCTAGTGTTGAAGAGCTAAAGCTGAGTACGGAAAAAGTGAGTAATATAGTTCAAGAAATACGATTTCTGAGCTAATTCTCGATGTCAAAATGCAGGTATCTGCTCATGTTCGACGTATTGAAGCCGTAGAAAAGGATCTTAAAGCCTTAGGAGAAGCATCTTCCTCGAAAGAGGACATTAATCGCGTCAGGACGGAGATGAAGAAGCTCTATGATGGACTTCACGTTGGTCAGTCCACATCACTCTCGGCTATTGATATCTATTGTTGAGGTCGTTATGCAGAATTCCTTGACTTACGCGCACACGTTTGGGGAATACGTGAGTACTGTCGTCGTCCGAACCATACCTCAGGATCTCATGATCACGATTCTGCTTCTGCTTTCAGAACAAGATATCCATAAACTATCAAAAAAGGAAGCCACTTCTGTCCGCATATAGATTTTTCGCTGTGATAGTTGCTATACCGAGTCCCTGAGAATTTACAAGGCGCTTTCGCTTGGTACCTCTGTGCGCACAATCAAATCATGGATTACCTCGACCATTTCCGTCGGCTAGAACTTTAACTCGGCTCTATATTTCTAGCAGCTGGTCTCGGACACTAACGCATGAAGAAAAAAGTATTATGTATATCAATGTCACACGAGTTGGTGACATATCATCGGTCTTTTTACCGTCCCTTTCTTTCGCAAAATCAAGCTTTTTTATACAGCTATCCGGGAGAAATTTAGTACCAAGGCAACAACGAACCCCTCTTCTTTTACCGGTACGGTTGCTAACAGTTGCTACGGCGGTCGCCGGCTTTGGGTATTTAAGAGCCAATCCCCGTCTTCTGTTTCTCCATCTTTTCGATCAACAGCCTCAAGACAGGTTCTTGGAGTTTTTTCCTCTTTTCATTTTTTCTCTCCCCTTTCTCTTTACGATTTCTTTGGTTTTCGGCAAAGGTAAGCTTTTATGCCAGAATTGAGCAATCATTTATGCTATCATTCACAAAAGATGCACTCTTTCACAATGGAGTCTCGTTTTGTCTTTCTTATTTACTTCGTTGGCCTCGCCATTAGTCTACCTATCCCAAGGGAAGTGCCCCAAGGTAGAAGCCAAAATATTTCTAAACTATGAAGTATGTTACTTACTTGTCCACAAGAGCACTCGCACAATCTACAGGTGGCCAGCGTTCGAAGCAGTCTCAACCTTGACAATCCATCTAATTTAGGTGACCCTATCTTTCCTTTACTTGGCAACGCGGCCGCAGCGCAGGGGCTCGGAGACACTACAGCAAGCCTCCTACTCCTATTGTAAACACTGGCACTCCTGACAATGTTGTTTGGACCCATCAGGACCCGGACTGCCTCCAACAAGCTGTTGCTGACCAGGCATTCACTAATGCCAAAGCGGCGAATGACATCGATGGCCAAGTCAACGCTCTCATCTACCGTGCTCTCGAAAGGAACACAGGTAAAGTCGGACTCGCCAGTGCGCCTTGCACGAGCACTCCGGCTGTCAATCCTGAGATTGCCGCTATTCAGCAACATCAAGTTCGTTACCGGTTCTCATTATTCCATTATGCAACAACTGACGCATTGTTCACTGGATTAGGATCCGGCCTCCACTAACGCAACTGCCATCAATAAAGCCATCGTTTTAGAGCTCGCGAAGCAGATTGCTTCGGTTGGTGGTGATCCTCAGGATGCTTTGAAGTCCGGTACTTTTGCACCTGGAGACGTCAACGATCCCACCGCAGCAGGAAACACCTGTGATAATGCCAATGACAAGCAAGGATGTATTTTCACGCAGAACTTGCTTGTCCCTGACGCGACGCCAGAGGAAATTCAGGCTGCAGCTGCTGATGGATCTGACGCGACCAACAATACCGGCCACAGTGGAAGCAACAACACTGTAAACTCCTCTGACGTTGACGCGGCTGGCAACTCCAATACCACTGTGCCAGCCAGTGGTAATGGTAGCTCCACTAGCAACAACTCTGGTGACGACGCGAATGATGGTCAAGATGTTAGCGGGTGCGTCCGAATGTAGCTATGTCGTTGAGATTATTTGATGTTACTATTCAGTGCTAGTACCGCTAACACAAACTCAACGTCGGACCAGAACTTGCAGACATTCACTGGAAATCGTAAGTGATTCAATCGCTCTTGCATTTATCCCACCGATTAAACCTATTGCACACTGGCAGTTGGTGGTATTGCTCCTCCCCCAGTCACTCCCGGTGGACGCGGGTTTGTTGTCGAAGGCGATGACTTTATGAGTATTGAAGCGGCTCTGGGGCGCTCTTGTGATGTTCAACACAATCAATGTGCAAACCTCGCCAACTCCGCAGATGGTCAAAGTTTAGGCTTAACGACTTCGCAGTGTGATCAGCAGGACCAGTCGTGCAAAGCCGCCAGCACAGCTGCTAGCACCAGCGCCAGTGGTAGCACCGGTAACGGCAAAGCAGTCGGCAACGGTGGTATTCCAGGCAATGGTAAAGGAAAGGTCAAAAATGGTGGCATGGATAATGGTAAAGCAAACGGCCTCGGCCTCGGCGGTGGTAATGGTAATGTGGATGCTCCTGAGCCGAGTGCCAGTGACAGTGCAGTCGTCGCTCCAAGCGACACTAAGTACGTCTGAAGGTGGCTAAGGTTTCGGAGATTACCTGATATTGCATTCAGCAGTAGTGCAACTGATTCGACCTCCACTCAAAACTTGCAGACATTCACTGGAGCTTGTAAGCGCCTTCGAAATACTCTTCCGATGAACTCCCTGACTAATAGATCCGCAGTGGGTGACATACCCCCTCCTGCAGTCACTGCCGGGGGACGTGGATTCGTTGTTCAGGATTCGGATGAGTTCGCGAATGTCGAGGCAGCACTCGGACGCTCGTGCGATATTCAACACAATAAATGCGCAAATCTCGCGAACTCTGCAGCTGGAAAGAACTCAGGTTTGACGACCGGGCAGTGCGACCAACAGGATACAGCCTGCAGAGCTGCTGCGACTGCTGCTACTTAACTTGTTTGGAGATTCTGTATTGATAAGATATGCGTGCCTTAATGATTGTAATATACACGCGACGCGTCAAGCAGCAATACAGGTGCTCCGAAAGAATAAAATAAGAAAGTCATAGTGCTGGCTAGTTTGGGATCACGCCCGGCCTAGCCCAAACATATTGGCCAAGTCTATTGCACACCTCTCCGTTCATGTGCCAGTCCAGACCACTGAGGTGGGATATCCTGAGCCAGAAGCTTCCTCCTTCGTAATTCTGGAATATCCAGTAAGCAAGATTTCCAATCAATAATGCACAGTAAATACTTTAGCTCCAGGATGACGCGTGTGAAAAGCTGCCAAAGCTCCATTCACATCGCTGTCAATCAGTGGATAACTGGAGTTCGTTTGTTGTGCTTAATCGAAGGCCGTGCTGATGGTCGCGGGTACATTTTTCTACAGGTTCTTGTCCTCCTGACCATTCTTTCATGAGAAACACTGACTTATCATAGAGGTTAATAAAGCATTGCTTCCCTAGAGGCCAGAGTCTCATAACACGCCCCTCATCCATCAACCAGGTGGGTCTCTTCAAGTTTCCTCATCATTGTTATTCACCCTATTGCATTAGATCAACCTTTACTATGGCACTTCCTCCGCCTGCAGATAATCAACCTTATTGCAATGTTTCTGCCCTTGAAGCAGGACATATCTACCTCAATATGAAAATGTTCATCGACAATGCTGCTTCGGAAGAAACCATTCGGACTCCGTCTCTCTCTTTTCTTCTTCAGCACTCTGTAAATAAAAAGAAATTCGTTTTCGATCTCGGAATTCGTAAAGACTGGGAGAATTCCCCGCCCAAGGCCGTCGAATGGATGCGCACCGTTTATAATGTCGACATTCCCGAAGACGTCTCTGACTCTCTGGCTAAAGGCGGTTTATCTCCCCGTGATATCGACACCGTCTGCTTCTCCCATATCCATTTCGACCACAGCGGTCATGCCCCTCTATTCGGCCACAGTGAATTTATAGTTGGCGGTGATACTCGCCGACTTCTTGAACCTGGGCTCTATCCCCACAATCCTAATTCATTCTTCTCTGCCGATGTACTTCCACCCGAGAGGACGAGATTCCTAGGTGACGAATTGCATTGGCAGCCGATTGGGCCCTTCCCTCGCGCGTACGACTTTTATGGTGATGGAAGTCTATACATCATCGATGCTCCGGGACACCTTCTTGGTCATGTTAACCTTCTCGCTCGTACGAGCCCTGATGGCGCTTGGATATTCCTTGCAGCTGACACCGCACATCATTGGAACTTGGTCCACGGATCGTCAGCCATTGCCTGCGGACATCCTGGTCATCTACATGACACGGCGCATATGGACAAAGAGCTCGCAGAGAAAATGATTAACCGTGTTCGAGAGGTGATGAAGGTCCCAAGAGTTAGGGTAATTCTAGCACATGACAAACCTTGGTACGACGAGAACAGGGACAAGAATGCTTTCTTCCCAGGAAAAATTGATTCCCTCTGATGTACAGAAGTTGGTAGAAAATGGATTTATATTTTTATTCCATCCTTCGTTGTTTTCGGATATATTTTTGAGCTGCTTTCGAACATTTATTATTTGATTGTTGCTGCTCACCGGCGCAGGTGACCGATGTCGAAATGATGCAGCTGCACATGATCCAAGGTTGTCCCCTTTAGTAAACCTTGACGTTGTTTGTCTATCGCTCAAGAACTGATGTACCCTTTGGCACAACTACGCAACCCATGACATGGCGGTCTTCAAGGTCCCTTCTGAAAACCTACTTGATAAATGTTTTCCTCTCCCAATACGGTCTTTCTTTGAATAGGTCCCATCAAGGAAAACTTATTACTCCAGATGTCGACAAGTCCATCCTGTCCGTAATTCAACCGTGGAATCTCACCGGTCTTGTTATCGCCGTGATTCGTCAAGACCCGGATTCACTCTCAGATTGGCTACATGAATTCGGATCGTATGGGAAGGCGAAAGCAGACGGAAATCAGGTCACTCCAGATACTTTATTCTCATTAGCTTCGAATAGCAAGCTATTCACAGCGCTATCTTCCGGTCTATTGATTTCGAATGAGACGCTGAAGGTGGAAAAGGGGCATTGATCTTTCTTGGTCTTCTAAAACCAAGGAGATTTTCGGAGAAACATGGGGTCTTATGGGACAAGAAGCAAGCCGAGGGACAAGTCTCCATCACATATTGTTGCATCGAACAGGATTACCCCGACATGACGGAAGCAGTATCCTGACGCCAGGAGGGCTCGCCGAAGAGGGACGCTCCTTCTTTTCTTGCTCTGTCTCTTACTGACCGCTGAAGGTCAGAGCATTACGATATCTTCGTCCCTCTGCTGAATTTCTGGATCTTGGACTTCTATCCGAAGTTTTGGTTAATTAAACGCTGAGTGTGTATATCAACCACCATATCTTCAAACCCTTGGGAATGTCAGATTCCACGTATTCCATTGCTGACACTGAGAAGCACCTTCTGGCGGATGTTTCCAAATCAGCGGGCAGGACTTGAAGCGAGGTTTGAATGGTACCAAGAAACCGATCATTCCAATTTTCTAAAAGGCCCGGAGAAGAGTCGATTAGCGCAGGTTCTGGAGGTGTAATCAGTTTCGCTAGAGACATGGTGGGTTCATTGATACTGTTGATAATCAATTTTACATTCGGCTTCAGCTCAAGTAGGTTTCCATGCTTTTGGTTTTTGGAAAGCATCTACACCAGACTCAATAAATCGTGCCCACGGAAGTTGCAAATCATGTAGCGACTGGAAGATCCATAGTCGCGGGAAAGGCCAGCTTCCCTGAGATGGTGAAATCCATAACGTCTTACGTAGCGGGTATTTCTAATAATCTTTCGATTACCAGAGCCCTATGCAGGTCAATTAATATACTCATATAGAGGCCATCCGGTAGTCGACCACGGGGGCAACATTCTGGGTTTATCGTCGTCGGTTGCTCGATTGCCGAATGACAACCTGGGCATCGTCATCTTCAATAATGACTGAAACGCAAACTCCGCGATCACTGCTATCAAATGGCGACTCGTAGATGAAATTGTCATCAAAGCCACTTCTCCCAGCAGTCCACTGATACATTGGGTTTCGAGGCAAGTATCACAGAGTCTGAACCATTTATCTTGCTCTGTAACCTCTTGTAATCGCAGATACAAATCGCCGTTTCCAAAGATATGTAGTCATCGGTCGCAGATTGTCTATACATGAGTTAAGAAAGTCCAGTGGCAGGTATTTCGTGTATTTTGTTTGCTGCCGACTATTATTTGACATAAGCCGTAATACCCGCTGTGAACTGAACTTGTTTCCGTCACCGACTCACCTTAGGCATAATTCCGATATCAACTTGGGGAAATTCCAATATTCATCACCCAAAAGGCCGTAATACCGTGTAAAAAGGATACCTCATATAGTCCTGAGAACTTGCTGATGCGCAAGGCATAATCTGGCATAACACACGGTGAACCTACAATATAGTCTCATGCCTGCCTTCAACTAAGTTGCTTTCAATCATATAATAACAGTCATGATGTAATTGAAGTATCGCTGGATTCGAGCTTTTTGGCATATGCAAAAATCATGATCAACACAATTACTGACAGAAGGAGAAAAAAGTTCATTCTTACAAAATCTTCGGCTACCATGACCGTCGGTGTCGGATTGGTTCATCTTGGGTTCTTCTCTGCAGTAGCATATGATTCAAATCCAGGGTCGTTCCCTTTACGTTTTTCGTTTCTCCCTTAAGACTAATGTGCTCGTTGGCACAACTACGCAAGCCATGGCGGCCTTTAAGTACCTTCTGAAAACCTGCTTAATAACCTTCGTCTTCCCTCAATACTGTCTTTCTTTGGATAACTCTAACCCAAGAAAACTTATAACTCCAGATGTCGACGAGTTCATCCTGTCCGTGATCCAACAGTGGAATCTCACCGGTCTCGCTATTGCCGTGGTTCGTCAAGACCCAAATTCACCCACTGGCTGGCTACAGGAATTCGGATCTTATGGGAAGGCGAAAGCGGACGGAACTCCGGTCACACCAGATACTTTATTCTCAGTGGCTTCGAATAGCAAGCTGTTCACAGCGCTATCTACTGGTCTATTGATTTCGAATGAAACGCTGAAGGAGGACAAAGGTGTCAATCTGTCTTGGTCTTCTAAAGCACAGGATGTTTTCGGAGAAACATGGGGTCTTATGGATGAAGAGGCGAGCCGAGGGACAAACCTCCAGGATATGTTGTCGCATCGAACAGGATTACCCCGACATGACGGAAGTAATATCCCGAGGTCTGGAGGGATCATCAATAAAGCATGTTGCATTCTTTTCTTACTCTGCTTCATACTGACACCTGCTGAAGGTTAAAACACTACGATATCTTCGTCCCTCTGCTGAATTTCGGGAAATTTTTCAATACAACAACCTTTTATATGATTCTCTTGGATTTCTGCCCGAAGTCTTGGCCGGCCAATCGCTGAGTGCATATGTTGACCATCATATGTTCAAACCCTTGGGAATGTCAAATTCCACATACTCTATTGCCGAGGCTGAGAAGCATCTTCTGGCGGATGGTTTTTTAATTAGCGGACAGGACTTGAAGCAGGGTTTGAACGGTACCAAGAAAGCAATCATTCCCTTCTATGAAAGACCCGGAGAAGAGTCGATTAGCGCAGGTTCTGGAGGTGTAATTAGTTCCGCTAGAGACATGGTATGTTCTTCGATACCGTCAATAATCACTTCTGATATTCGTCTTCAGGCCAAGTGGGTTTCCATGCTTTTGGTTCTTGGAAGGCATCCATACCAGAATCGACAGATCGTGCCCATGGAACTTGTAGAACATGCAGCAACTGGAAGGTCCATAGCCATCGGAACGGCCAGCTTTCCTGAAATGGTGAAGTTTATCGCATCTTACACGGCAGAGGTATTTCTAATTTCTTTTCGAACTACCAGAGCCCTACGTTGTATGGTGCAGGCCAATTCATATCCTCCTATAGAGGCCACGAGGTAGTCGACCACGATGGCAGCACTCTGGGTTTTTCGTCCTCGATTGCTCGATTGCCTGACGACAACCTGGGCATCGTCATCCTCAATAATGACGTGAGCGCAGGTTCCGCGATAAATGCTATCAAATGGCGGCTCGTTGATGAAATTGTCATCAAAGCCGTTGTTCCTGGCAGTCCAGTGATAGATTGGTTTTCGAGGCAAGTATCACGGTCTGAAGCGTTTGTTTTGCTTTTAACCTTTTGCATTTGCAGATACAAAGATATAGATCAGGGACAAAAAGAAGCGGGCAAAGTCTTTACTCCTCGACCAGCTCATCCTCCTCTCCCGACCTTGCCATTTTCTGAACTTGTACACAAGATCTTTAGCCACCCAACATACGGACAACTGAGACTCTGTCAAGCTGGACCTTTAGCTCCCTCTTCTTCTCGAGAAAACTTAGGGGGGAAAACTCTCAGTACCGCAGATCAGGATTGCTCAACGGTGCTCAATTCACCAACCGTGAAACAAATTCTAGAAATAACAGATATATCTATTCCGATCTTCATTTCCCAGTTTAAAAGCTCTTTTACAACACACATTCGACTGAGCCATTTCTCAGGCAATGTTTTTAATGCCACTGCAATATGGACAAATAGTCAAGTACGTACGGACGAGGGTTATGGGTCATGGGATGGGGACACTCGGAAAGATGATGGTGATATTGTTTGGTCTTTTATCGACTTTATGGTCGAATGGGTTACTGAAAGGGAAGAAGGACTAGCTTTTGAAGGAGGCATTTGGGGAATGGGGGAGGGAGCGAGTGAACCACTAGGGACTGGGAAAGAGGCGGCGGAAGTCTGGTTTCCGAGAATAGTTTAAGAGTAGAGTACTCAACGACTTTATGAACCTGCAGGGAATAATTTACATATCTAGCTTCAAATTTCGGCAGAGTGGCTTGAGCGACAGCAAGTATCAATGATATACAAGTCTAATAGAAGTGAACAAGAAGATTAGTGCAGATCATGTTTGTGCGCTCTTTCTGACTTGTTCCCGGCGGCCGTGTACGCCTTCGCGCAGGCGCTCGAGCACAGGAATCGTCGTTTCCCAAGATATGCAGGCATCGGTCACAGATTGACCATACTTGAGTAACGAAGGTCCGCCGGAGGGAATATCCTGTCTGCCTTCAACTAGGTTGCTCTCAATCATCACACCCATGATGTAATTTGAGGTATCGTCGGACTCGAGTTGTTTAGCCTGTTCAAAAATCATGATCAACATAACTACGGAAAGACAAAGAGTTCATTCTTACTATGTCTTCAGCAACCTCCGCTTGTTTTTGGTACTGTTTCTGACTGTTTCCGTGACTGCAATCAATCTAATCGTGTGTATATATCAGCAGTGGCCTGGAACGAGTATTGTGATACCTACCATAATCCTTTGAGGAAGACTTGCTTTGCCCAACTTCTGACCGACATCACGAACATATTCAGCCGCAAAGTTGGGGCCTTTGTTACCACCACGAAGAATAACATGAACATCAGGATTGCCCTAATACCGAGAGTTTATCAATCGTTAAAGAGAATGTCAAAGGAAACTCACGTACCTCTGTCTCGACGATGCTACTCAAACCTTCTTTACCGACAGAAAGGAAGACATGTCCGCTTCTCGCGGCACGACAAGCATCGATAGCAATTCCAACACTTCCATCGGTGGAGTTTTTAAAGCCAGTTGGCATAGACAGAGCAGAGGTTAGTTCACGATGAACTTGAGATTCCGTTGTCCTAGCACCAATAGCTCCCCAAGTAACCAAATCCGCGGTATACTGAGGAGAAATAGTATCGAGGAATTCACAGCCAGCTGGTAATCCCATCTTCGCAATTTCCAACAAAAGGCCACGAGCACTGCGCAGGCCTCTGTTAATTTGGAAACTACCATTGAGATCAGGATCGTTGATGAGACCTTTCCAGCCAACGGTAGTGCGTGGTTTTTCAAAGTATACACGCATGACGATGAAAAGGTCGTCTTTTGCTGTCTCGGCATATTGTCGTAGTTTCCTGGCATACTCCAGAGCGGAATCGACGTTGTGTACAGAACAAGGTCTGATGTGCAAGATTTGCTTTAGCGATCGGGGTTATTGGAATGATTTTTGATGGCGACATACCCGACGACTACCAAAAGCCGATCATCTGCTCCATGAAGGATATTTTCCGTCGCTAAGCGTCCTTCCAGAACTGTTTGAGCTGCATTGAGTGTACTTTAAAAATTGAACACCTCAGTTGTGGGGGTTATGTTTCGCTGATCTACAATTACACACAGAGGTAAATCCTCTTGCAAGATTTGAGGAGGAATGAGCGGCCGCGTGGATTTGACTCGCTTATTTTCGAGTCGGGAGAGAGCTTCTCGGAAGGACATGGCCATGGCTATTTCGCTCACTGTGATGGTGGTGGGTCGAATGTCAGCAGTAGAGGTCTGTGTAAATATATATCAGACTCCTACTTTGCTGATGATATGACTCGGACTAGTGGGGATTGTTCATGATGGAACCCAGAAAACTGGTGATCTGAATTTAAAGACACGTGCTCGCTTACACCGAGGTTTAGGCTCTACCACTTCCAACTCTTTGTAACAGCTTTTTCCTCTCTTTCTCAAGCCATGGATTTCTCAAGCTTCAATGCCGCCGAACAAGCACACATGACTAAAGTCATCGAGAAGAAGCAGGTACTTTTCCATCGTCATCCTTAAACCCTCATACACCTCACACCAAATAGATGCAAGACTTTCTGCGTATGTACGCTAACCTCGCAGAGAAATGCTTCAACACATGTTGCAACGATTTCACAAGCAAGGCGCTTTCTTCCAAAGAGGTAACTCTTTGATTGACATGTTCTACTCGAGTTTTAAATTTTCTAAATATTTTTGGTAAAACAGGAAACGTGCGTTCTGAACTGTACCGAAAAGTTCATAAAGCACTCTGAACGTGTTGGCGCACGGTTTGCTGAATATAATGCTGGCAAGTTGTCATTTTATTCTCATTACGAGTGACTCTCATATTTTCATTGACAGAGGTGATGAATGCTGCTCAACAACAGAATCAGTCATGAGCCACCCCGACCATGTCCGCATCTATAATGTATCGCTTCTTACATATACGCCCTCTCTTGCATATTCTATCAAGCTGGAACAAGTTGATACCGGCCCGTCTAGCTATGCCGCATAATTCTCCTCCCCTCTAACCCCTCTCTTGGATCTAGTCTTCGTCTTTGGCTATAGAGTGTAACTGGTGATATTAAATACATGAGGTCCATACATAACAATACAACAGAATATAAGTATGCGGGTTTAGTATCCAAGATATGAAATACACATATACAAATATGAACAGAAAGCAAAGGAATATGAAAAGAAAGCAAATCTTCAGTCAAGTCAATCGATGTGCAGACGGTTTCGCAATGTTCGTTCCAACGTCGCTCGATGTGTTGCAGTAAAGCCCTCACACCCAACAATAACCACTTCCGCCAAGGTATCACCCCGATTTTTATCCGTATATGCGACACGCGACTCCAAAGCGCCGACGAGAGCGCTTCCGGTGAGTCTATGACAATTGTAGAGCTTCAATTGTCGCAGACGAGGGATCCGGAGTCCTATCGACCCGTCTTCAAGAAGAGTAGGTTTAAACAATCGGACAACCGTATCCGACATATCTGATGCGACGATACGGAATTCTTCGAGGTCCGGTAGTTTGTCAAAGACGTAACGAAAATCTTTCGTTCGCATGTCGCTGAAATCCATCTCGAGCACCCTTATTGGCGGTTTACATCGCTGGATGAGTTTCCGTAAACCCATTCCGGTAGCGCGGTCGCTCGAGGGGGATTGCGAGTAATCTCCGGCTTCGTCGTCGCTATCCCCTGGTTCGTTGTATTCGCCTTGTAGCTTGAAATCAACATTAAGATGCGCAAGATATAAATTTTGTAGTTGGGGTGCGTCGAGGTTTGAGAGGTAAGCACGTGCGGAGCATGTGCTTCTGAGATGCAGGGTCCGCAGTTTGGGAAGGAATATGGTAGGAAACACTTCTTTGGAAACATCTTCATCGTGCGGCCAGCCCGCAAAGTAAAAAGACTCCAATTCCGGGCAGGCCTGCAAGAACTCCATGATAGACTTTGGCTGAGCGAAAACAGTTCCGAAGCTCCCTTCCGTGATAGAGATACAAGTGAAACGGAGGGGTACCAGGACTTGATGAGAAGGGAGCTTACATGTCCAGATGTTCATGACGTAGACGAATGGCCAGGTCGGATAGGTCGGCACGAACGTGGTTTTGGTGTCGTTTTCCTCCCAGGATTCAATTTCCCAATTACAAATCGATATGTTAAGTGCGTTGAACGTGATGGGATTAAGTGACATTTCCGCCATGTCTACTTCTTCTTCTCTCTGACCTGTCAGCGAGAACGATCGCCACCGCTCGATAGAGGGCAGAAGGGGAGAAATCAAGGGTAACACACTGTCTGGGCTGGTCGCATTGACTTTGACGTCAAAAGTAAGGGGATATGACAGCTTGGTCCACAATTCTGCCTGATGGCGTTGTATGGATAGCGAGCGTTTTTCATCGTCAAGCGAGATATGGCGCCAGACGAGAGGAGATGTGTCCGTTATATCTCTCCAGCGCCTTGAGACCGAACGCAAGGCGAGGGGCCCTAGGGGCTCGACGACAGAGTAGAAAGCAAAAATCTCGATGAGAAGCTCTGCTGGTAGCGAGTTTATCGAAGTCACTGATGGAGTTGACGGTGGATTAGTATCACTGGCGTCATTGTATCCCACAGGGAGTGTGGGTATCTCAGGTCGTAAAAAGGGCATGTAGGGTGAGAGACGGTGGTCGCAGCACTGCAAGGGGGTGGAGGCATGAAGCATGCTGGTCGTGGTTAAGTAGGATGTGGGGAAGCCGCGGCTGGGCTGGGAGTTCGGGAATGCAGTGGCCCGTGGGAATCTTCTGGAGTCGGATCACACAAGCAACATTCGCCTCATGATCATTGGTCCTACATGCCCGCAGAAATAAGTATCTCACAGTCGAAAGAAAGCCCAAAACAGGGGCTGCAACTGCGCACAATGTCCCATCGCAAGAGGTAGAGCTGACTAATACAATAGTCGGCCCGTGGACCCGTCCTGTATAGTTCTTCGGTAAATGCCGAAGCCGCCTGGCCTGTGAACATTGACCAAAAGCGATACACACAAAGCCCGTCAACGTCGCCGCCAGCCCTCGCGCTCGTACCTCAAGACCACCAAAAACATCATGCCGGGAGTACGGGACATCAGGTCCGCAGACATGCATATCTTATCGTCAATCCAAGTACTGAGACTGTGATTCTCATGATCTCCAGCGCAGACGCATTTATCGCCGCCTATGCCTCTCACCTTAAGAAGTCCGGAAAACTTGAAGTGCCACCCTGGGTCGATATCGTCAAGACCGGCGCCTACAAGGAATTGGCTCCCTATGACGCTGATTGGTACTACATCCGCTCAGGTCCGTACTTCTTTCCAGCAATCTTTATCCCCGGATGACCGACGCTCCGCCGTTCCTTTGGATTAGCTGCTGTTGCGCGGCACATATACCTCCGCAAAGATGTTGGGA
This sequence comes from Agaricus sinodeliciosus, assembly GCA_022315185.1. NCBI lineage: Eukaryota > Fungi > Basidiomycota > Agaricomycetes > Agaricales > Agaricaceae > Agaricus > Agaricus sinodeliciosus. The sequence continues at coordinate 1,225,485 of JAHTMV010000055.1, read as the reverse complement.
TCGGTGCCCTCACAAAACTTCACGGTGGCCGCAAACGGCGCGGCAATCGCCCATCACACCATGCTGCTTCATCTGCCAACGTCCAACGCAAGGTCTGCCAGTCATTGGAGAAGATCGGTGTGCTAGAGAAGTCGGATAACGGTGGAAGGAGAATTACGGAAAGCGGCCAGCGTGACTTGGACCAGATTGCTACTCAAGTGTTTGACCAGAGCAAGGAGGATGATGATGAAGATGAGGAAGAAGAAGAGGAGGAGGAGTAAATCTATTCGTCCGTCTTGGTCTTTTCCACCGTATGGCTCTTTGCATGTTTTCCTTCACGTCATGGTATGCAGCATGCACCCACTAAAAATAATGCTCTTAAGCCTCATTCTCCTATTGCCTAAGTCACCGACCTCCTTGCCCCCCAGCATAGATGGTTAAGAAATCTACGATTTTGCGATGGGCCTCTGCACCTGTACACCGGTACCGCCCCTGGCCAAAAGGCGTACTTATAGAAATCTCTTGAGATGTCAAATGATCACGTGGTACTGATAAGATACAGACGCAATGAAGTTGTGGTGGGTTGAAATCACCTACAAATCTTCTACCCCCAATCATTACGGCTCTGCGACATGACCCACCAATCTTATGACAGACACTTGACCACAGAACTCGAAATCAGACTAGCTGCACTCCTCGGACAGTCGCAAGGCCTGTCGCCCACAGTGGCCATGGTCCAGGTCACAAGGGATCTGATAACTCACAATCCTTATAACCCGCCTGAAGGAGACAAATGCCCAATCAACGGTCTATCTGATAAACTTTTGGTATATATATTCGAACTCGGCGTGAAGATGGGGCTTGAAGAGAAACTATATCGCGAAGATGGTGAAGATGAATGGGAATCGGAGCACGAGAGCGACGAGTACGATGATGGCGAAGATGATGAACAGGAAGGCAAAGAAGCCGATGACGATGAAAGTGAGGCTGAAGAATATGAGGAGAGTGAGATACCACCGCAGATTTCCATCTCTCATGTATGCGCACGGTGGCGTCGCCTTGCGCTCGACACACCTTCCCTCTGGGCTATTCTCCGATTCGAAAAGGGTACATCATTTGACCAACATGGAATTTTCCTCGAAAGAGCCAAGACTGCGCTACTCGACATCGAAATCAACATGGAACATAATATCTCGTGTGACTTCTGCGAAGAGGAGTCGGTTTTAGTAGATTTTGATTATTCAGAGCTACAACTTCACGGACACCAGACGCGGTGTCAGAAAAAAGAAGCCGAGTTGATTGACTGTCTCAAACGGTCGATAGACCGTTCCGATCCTTCCCTACCTACTATCCTTGGCAAAACCGATTGGTACACTGGCTCATATATCGGAGAGCTAGATGATCCTCCAGGTGACTGCTGCTGCTGCGACTGCTATTACAGTCTCTCAGAATTTTCTGAGATTTTGGACCTCATCATTCCGCGAGTGCAGTATTGGAAAGTGTTGGACGTCGTTGTAAAGGATTACAGATGGATGTATCTCCTCTTAGCGAGACTGCATCAGTGTGGGCCTGCCGACAATCTAGAGGTTCTCAAACTATTCCATCTTACGAAGAACAAGGCGACGTCAGAAAATCTGTTTAGCCCTCCGCGTTTCGTTACCAGTTTCGCTCCATTTCACGGGAAAATGCCTCGCCTGCGGCATTATGTTCTATGGGCCGTTCACATTGACTGGGATGCATGCGTGTCCGCCCTCGAGAACGCGGAAAGGGCTAATCTCTCTTATCACAACGAGGAAGTGCGACCTTCTTTTCAAACATTCGAAAAGATGGTGAAATTCCTCAGCGAAAAGTTGATCTTACGCCTTTCGGGACCTAAAGAAACAGAAGACGATTGGCGAGCTGCAGGGATGATGCCGATTCAGATACCTTCGCTGAAAGCATTGACGTTGTGGCATTTTCTTCCGGAATATGCTTCTTCACTTCTTCACTTCCTCGATACTCCAAGTCTGTCATCATTGTCCCTTTGTCTCGACCGGGGTGACTATAGCGATTTCGCTAGGGAGCTGTGTAAAGCGTCGCATGATCGTTCGAAATCATTACTTGCTGGCTTGGAGCATCTCAATGTGAGGAACCTGGATTGTAGGGATGTCCTGGCGATCCAAATGTTGGACCAACTATCGAACCTCAGATCACTCGAATTGGATTGTGATACACAAGCAGAAATGTTTTTCGACGCGCTCTTGAAACCCAAACTCGACGCATCGCCATCATCGTCATCATCCAGTCCGGTAAAGGAGGAGGTATATTGTCCGTTATTAGAGTCGGTCGATATAGTTGGGAAAACGGGAGAAGAGACGAAACGGTTTGTTAAAGCGAGGGAAAAGGCGGGTGTGCCTTTGAAGAAGGTGTATTTGTATTGTAGAGGTGAGATGAACTCGGGGTTGGAGAGGTGGTTGAGAGAGCACGTGGAGGAATTTGAGCTTGATTTTCCGGCTTTTGTGGAAGAGGAGTGATACGAGTATATTCACTTATGACTTATCATTGTGCGTCCTCTCGATGTGTCGACTTGGCTTTTCTGAGTTTCCCTCTTCATCATCAAAGAAGCATCTCCTTTTTCCTGATGCAGCCATTGGTCAAGATGCGACCAATGGCTGTGGCTACTGGTTGTTCGCTATCTCGCTTTCTGTCACACAGGCAACATCTGAATCACGCTGAGCCCATCAAGACCTTGATGCCCATCAGTACTGCTCTATTTTTTTTTACCTTCCGAGCTCCAATCGGCAAGCAATGGACAGCGGCCGTGCCCACTTTCGTCGGATCTCAATGAGCTATGTACCGTTGCTAGCGTCGCATGTGTTCTCGCGATGCAGGGAACATTATATTTAGCAGCAAGGTATACAGGTACAAATAACAGGGTATAGCAGAGTTATGGTTATGGTTATATGTCCGGGTGACAGACCTTTTCCTCCGTTTCATCATTTGTGGCAAAATCTAGGGAGAGATGTTTGTAGCATCGAGCATAGCCAATTACGAGTTCTGGGAGTCCTTCGTGATCATCATCAAGATATGGTTTTGGAGCTCCATAGAGCGCGGAATGGTGAAGAGACGGCATCTCGACTAAGACGGATATTTGAGCGATTTCGAGTTTAGTGGAGCTGGTGGTGGGGTCCTCTGATGTGCTGGGATGATGGCTTGAAGTTGAGCGCGACCAGGTTTTGAGACCGAATCGCTTTGTTTCCATCTTGACTTCCGATTTGGGATCTTCGGTTTTGGGGGAGCGTTTTCCCAGGACAAAGCGGAGAGACAAAGGCTGAATAAATGTATAAATAAATTGTAAAGGGGCTGCGACTGGGGTGCGCACCTTGATGTCTTGCCAGCTAGATCCAACGGCCGGGGCGATCCAGTGGTTGTGAAATTTAGGCCGGCGTTTGCGGCGCCTGGGTTGGTGCACGGTGCCCATACCGTCTGCATAGAAGGGGCCCCGGAGGCGGCGTCTGAGGCGGCGTCGCACGACGATGGAGCGGATAAGGATGGCGCAGGACCCAAAGAGAAGGAGACAGAGGGTGGTGAGAAAAGTAGCACTGGAAAGGAGAGGTGTCAGCTCTGGATTGAAGAGGGCAAGAAGGGACGGACAGGTAGAGGTCGCTGCCTGTCGAGCTCTTCCAGGCGTGGTCCCGCGGGCTCACCGTAGGCGTCTGCTGCGCCGGCATCTGCAGGTTGACGAGGGCGCAGACGAGCTCGAGGCGGGCGTCGTGGCAGGGACCCCGGGAGTGGCGTGACGGTGACAGATCTGGGCTTGTTATATATAAGAGGAGCTCTGTATGATCGTCCTAGCGCAACCATGACCACGCCCCCTGCAGACATCACCCAGCTCCTCCCCGACTCCCTTAACCTCCCCCCCCATCTCAGCGCACATAAATACTTTCTCGTCTGCACCCTCACCGTCGCCGCATGGGACACCCTCGTTCTCTCGCCTAGAACATGGAGGCTCCTCAAAACCCCTGGATGGCCCGTTCTCAAGATGATCTTCCATTTCCTCAGGTTGTTCATGCCAGCGGAATTCATCGTCGTCGGTACGCCATATCAGCTCCTTCAGGTTCTCATTATCAATCAATACCTCTCCCAGCCGTCGCATTTTTTGATACCAAATGGACACAACAAGTTCGCACACCCCTTTCTCTCTCATCTTTTACGCCAAATTCACAATCCTGTAGCGCTGCCAAAGTTTTTACCTCTTCGAGCCCATCTGTACCGCGATTCTGCTGGCTGCTGCATCTGGTGCGAATTTTTGTAGCTTGATCTAAGCTGTCCAGCTAATATCTGCCCGCAGCTGTTCATGTCATTCGCATCACGGCCGTATACAACAAACAGCGAGGAATACTGGCCTTAATGGGCCTCCTTTTTGCCGCGCAGGTTGTGGTGACTGGTATTGCTTGTGGCTTTTTCCGCTGTACGTGTCAGCGCCTCCTTTTCGTGATACATCATTTCTTATCTACTTGCGATAGCCGTTCCCCTCAAGCTCGGCCAAGGATGTATCGCAGGTCCGAAGCATAACTGGGTGGGAATCTACTGGGTTGCTCCGACCCTTCTCTATACCGTTTCCGTTAGTATTTCTCATTCGCATCTGTTTTCCAAAATCGAATGAATCTTTTTCTAGTTCGCTCTAGCCCTCATTCGATCGCTCAAATCTTTGGGGTCCAAGCCTCTTAGCCCGTGGAAGCTCATGCTCCGTGATGGTCTCAATCTTTATGGCGTGAGTGTGTATCTAGATGCGTGGAATGTGCACTAATCCTATTTAGGCTATATGGCTTGTCAACATGGTCAATATGCTCTTCTGGTTCATCATCACGCCAACCGGCCCCGAAGACCCCGTGAAAACTATTGTCACCAGCATGGCTGCCGTTCTCACAACGTCGATGACATTGCGTATCATTTTATCTGTACGCGGCAAACTCGACTACGGTGGTACATTCGCTCTTTCTGGTGCGACTGCCTCCCACGCTTCTCGCAGTGGACATGTCGTTTCTGGTCGCTCCGCCGTACAAACCAACTTGTCTCTTCCCCCTCAAAACATTGACCTCGCTGATATGCGCTCCAAGCCTGAAGCTGAATGGACAACAAAGCCTGAACATGAATGGTCTGACAACAAGAGCAGTGTCAATGACAACGATGCCAAGCCGAATTTGCTGGATAACTCGAACCCTGGCGTCAAAATAACTGTTGACCGAGAAGTCGATTATGACAAGGCCAACTACGTCGGGCATGCGCATTAAACCATCTTTAGTGGTACGCAACAGGGGGTGGGTCTGGTACCTATATCGAGGTCGCTCATCTTTGGGTTTTACTGAAAAGAAGTCCCTTTCTACTTCTGCTCACCTTCGTTTTTTTTGCTACTGATTCATACTTATATGTGTTTTTTTTTTTACTGACCTCCCGATCTGTCCTATCCCTTCTGTAATATCGCTGCTGTCTTATACCTTTGGGGATCTACCGGTGGTGCTCGCAGCAGAAGCCAAATCATGTAACAGTTTAACTTATCTAAGAATTTATTTTTCGTCTGCTCCACACCTGGATTGAATGATGCACAGCGGCGTGGCGGAAACGAAGATTGAACTGTGATGGGAGAGAAAGGGTAGTGTGAAATAATATCACTGTTCTGATTGAGAAGTTCAAATTTATGATCGTTTCAGAGTTTTGAAAAAAGTCCTCACACACCAATTTTCCAATCACCTCGGGTTCTGACTGATGTTTTGTTGATTGTGATCATCATCTCATCTTTTTCTCAAGCCAAGATGATGCGCAGAATTAGCATATAATAAACAAGGGATGTTTCATCTATTGATCATCTTTTGTTGTGATTGTTGTATGGAGTTAATTAGTACAAGTAACTCGTTCAGTCGTTTAATCAGTCTCGTCATTTAAAATCAAACAATCCTGATAACAACACTGCATAACCACGCAGTGAACAGCATGTTCAAAAATAAACAGCAACTTTGAACTTGTTGATCACACAACATTGCATTTACATAGCTTCCTCCTCATCGTTGTCACTTAGTCACCCTTACTCGAAGGAGGGACCCCAATCCCAATTCCCATTTGAGGACACCACATTGACAACCGATCATATCCGATCAACAAAAAACTAGATCAGGAAATTAATGCAATGTCCTTGGGTGGAACATTCGCCTTCGGGATAAGCGCCGCCTAATAATTTTTGACCCCAATAAAAAAACACAGGGACCAGTAAAGTAAAACCTGTTTTTTTCTCTATTTAAAACGCGACGTAACACACTAGTAACCTGACTGAACTAATATACAAAGATCCAAAGACCTGTTTTCTGAAATTACAGACCTCGAATCGCATAGAACGCATAGCATAGTGCAATAAAGAAAGAATTCGAAGAAGGCGAAAAGTTGGGAGTGAGAATGAAACGATCAACCCCACTGAAAGAGGAAACCAACGAAGCCCCTATACTTGGACAAACGAAATAAAATAATTACACGAGAATGACACAGCAAAATTTTCCTCATTGATAGAGGCCAAGCCACAACTACGAAAGCAAAGAGAAAGAAGGGAACGATTCATATGCAGGAATATGCAGGAGAATAAACAGAAAATGGGGGAGGGATGGATGGATGCAGAAGATTGCTTATGAACAATACTACATGATGCAGTTATGGGATGATAATTCAAATGCAGATAAGCGTATAATGGAAAAATGAGTTCAAGCATAGCTTTCACGTGTGAAGAGCCTTGAGCTCTGCAACCAAACGCTGTTGACAAGGTCGTATGTCAGAGCATACCCTCAATTCAATCACGTAATGCATACCTCTGCTTCTTTCAAAAGAGCATCGGGATCCATTGACTCGCCTTGCGTAGCTCCAAGTTTGATGCCGTAATGAAGCAATTGACGCATGTAGTATGGGTTGATAATAGTCTCATCATGGGCGAGTTGAGGTTTCACAGGTGCATTTAATTCGGCTACCGAGGAAAGCATTAGTTAGTATAAAACCCGCAAACCTAGAAACGGTCAAGTCTTACATTCTTTCATCGACAACCAGCTATGCTCAAGCAACTCAGGAATGGTTGCCCGTTCTTTGGAGTTACGTGTTAAGCATTGCTTGATACTGTCAATGACGTCGCTTCGTACACGACGTTTGAGGTGTTCGAGTTTCGTGGGCGGAGATATTTGGTCGCCATTTGCACTCTTCGATCCCGGAATGGTTGGTGTGGCGAACTCGGGGAATTCAATAGCATATCTTTGATTCGGAATTGCCCTCATCTTCTGAAGGAATGGCAAATGTTGGAATGGAGGTTGACCGTATATCATCTGATATAGGATGACGCCTAAGGACCAGACATCCGAAGGCCTTCCAACTTTGAGGCGACGCATTCCATCGGGCAATTCAATAGCTTCCGGGCTCATGTAGTTGATTGTGCCAACCTAGTTCATAGCAATCAACATCCCGGAAAAGGTTGTGACGCTTCGCTACTCACCTGATGATCTCTTTGTATATTAGTAGTGTCATTGGCTATGGCATTGGCAATACCAAAATCAATGAGCTTGAGTTGCCCGCGAACAAGGACAAAATTCGCGGGCTTAAGGTCGGAGTGTACGATTTTCTCCTCATGAATCACATGTACGGCTTGTAGCATCTATAACACATCCAATCAAAAGGCGAAATGGAGGCTACAAACGATCACGTACCTGTTGCCAGTAGTAGGCAACCCAGACCATATTTAGTGGGTTCTTCATCTGATCCTGCAGCAACCTCGCCAAGTCGATCTCTCCGCACTCCATAACCAATAACAAGTGCCCTTTTGTCCCTCCAGGTCCAGCACGGACCTCACTATCTATCAATCGGATGATACGGTGGTTTCCTTCTAACCGCTTGAGCAGCGCAATTTCATTCATATATCCGGCCATCATTTCATTGTCGGTGCGATCCAGAGAGACGCGCTTGATCGCATAGAGATCGTTGTTATGGCTCATGACCCGGAAGACGCGTGATGAACCCCCCTTGCCTATCAAATCGAGTCGAGCATAAGGTTTTTTGTTGACCACGATGACTCGCGGCGTTTGGATTGAGGGGGGAGGAGGACGTCCGTCGACGGGCCGTATAGAGTTAAGTTGGGAAGAAGCCATTGAGGGAGCCGCTTGGGCGAAAGAAGGCTGAGTCGTATAAGCGGGCGGTGGAGAAGCTTGTCGCGTTCCTGCGGATTGTACTGGTATCACTCGCTCGCGTTCATTGTTATAATCTTCCTCTTGTTCGCTTGCCTTCCCAGGGAATGCTTCTGATGCACCAGAGTCGGCCAATTCGTTGGCAGTCGGGAAATCGGGAGCCGTCGGGGTGCGGCGATGCTTTGAAAATTCTGTGCCGGCGGACACTGCTGGTGGGTTGGGTGAGAGGCGACCTCTCGTAGTGGGTGGGGACATCCGTCCCTTTGGTGACAGACGAGCTCTCGGTCCTGGGCCCGAGGGCGAAATCTTTCCCTGTGGTGCTCGCGACGACGGTGGAGAGATGCGGCCATGACCAGGTTTCGAGGGCACCCGAGCCGAATGGTCAACGACCGTCGGAGACCCCGCAGTTGAAGGTGCTCCACTTTTGAGGGTGTCCGAGTCTCGTCGACGGTGACCATTGGCTAAACGAGCTCGATGGATATTTGAGTGAGTGGGAGAAGGTGATTGACGAGGTGAAGGTTCCGACTCGCGAGCTTCAACCTCGACCTCGCGAATGTATTCTAGAGGTATATCAATTCGGGTGTTCGCCCAAGAAAATGAAAAGCCCACTTTCGCAATCACTCAAGATTTCTGCTTCTTGTTCGCGCTCTCGCGCGGGAACACGCTTCGGACCAACCGAGTCTTCGTTGATTGTGTTCATACCTAAAGCGACGTCGCGTCTGGTCACACGAAACCGCATTTCTAACCATAAAACGTACTGAGACTCGTTCCAGGACGCGAGTGGCCATTCGCGTACTGTTGCTGAACCTGAAGCTGGTAATTGTCGTTGCCGGCTTTCATAGATCGTTAGAGCATAAATTGCGCACTGTGTCTCTGGAACGCACCTAAGCCCTCAGTTAGGCTCGCTGATCTTCTGGGGCGAGTGCTCGACTGGTTGAGCGGATTGGAAACCGCCGCTGCGCCTATGACGTGGTTCCTCTGCCTGCCAAACATACCGGACGAAGCAGAAGAGGAAGGAAATGGCACATTTGGAGGATCGAATTCTGCATCCTCATCACTATCTAGCCCATTCGGCGCAGATCCAATGTGCGGATTGCCATCACCATGGCCCGAGGCTGAAGTCGGCGAAGGGCCATACTCGCTCTCACTGACGTCAGTGTCATTATATCGATCAGATTTAGGTGCGGTTGATGTTGACACCGACTTGATCATCCGTGCAGGACGATTAGAGGCGGTGCCTACTTGTCGCGCTTGGGCCGGTCGTGATGAGGTATCTGTCACACGTATTGATGACAGAGGAGGGCGTATCGCTGTACGAGCAGACGATCGCGGTAAAGTAGGTGAACGTCGCCTTTTTCCAGGAGCTGATGCCTGGTACGCGTTTTCATCGGTGTCACTAATGTTCTCCTTCTCATCCTGGTGAGATTGCGAGTGGAAATCGGGAGCTTGTCTCGAGCGAGACGAGACTGCCCCAAAGTCATGCTTTTCGGGAGCTTCTTCGAGAGCTATTCTGCGTGGAGCGGTACGAGGTTTTGCTGTTGACGATGAGGTTGGCGCTGAATATGAGGGTGGGTTTGATAATACAGGACCTGACGTTGTTCGACTGAACGAACGAGCAGACCGTTCTGGTACGGCATTAGGCACGGTTTCTAATACTGAGTAAGCGCTCTCTGAACGAGAAAGTGATGAACGCTGGAGAGGTAAGTTGAGGGATACCGGTGATGGCGGTCTCTTGAGTTCCTTGCGTTCGATAGGATCATCTGGTGGCGTGGGTGGGGTATACGATTGAGGCGAGCCTTTCGAGGAGCCTTTCGATATTCTGAGATATTTCCCGTTCTCGTCGATGATATAGTCGAACGATAGATCCTCTATAGAGTCATCAGATGATGGGGTTGCCGATTTTCGTGGGGCCGATGCAGCGGCTCCTATCCGTGCATCGTTCGGAGTCCTGGGGGGCGACGTCGAGGGGCTTATTGAAGCCATGGCGGTTGGCGCAAGAAAGGGGGAATGTGAAATATGAACATCGGCGTCAACAAATTACTTGAACCAAAGCCACGATGCTGCCAGGACCTCGTGCACCCCAGGCTATCACCGCTGTCTACTCTATTTAGGCGATTCCACCGCCGGACCTTCCTCCTTTGTACAATTCTGTCGGCATCTCGCATCCGGGGTCCTGAAAATACGGTCACGGGACTCGTCGCGTCCATCGCGCCCTCGGGCCTCGGCTCAAAGTCAGTGCGCCTCTCAGGAGCGCGTTGAGAATGTGTTCCTCGGCTGACCGCTAAAGGCTGTGGTACACACAAAATTTACATGCATCATCTACCTGATATAATTTACCATGTCTCACAGCTTAGCTCTGCAAGTCTCATCTTGTGAATTAACACTAGATGTGAGGCCAGAAACAATAGTCTGAGCCCCCTTTTCAAACCTTTTCAAGAGTTCTTCGCATGTAGGAATGTCATTGATCAATCCAACCGCTATACCCGCCGACCAAACTCCATAATCAGGATCCCCGAGCTCATATACTTGGCGACCCCGACTCCCAGCGACTAGGTCCCTGATATCTTCGAACTTTGCGCCTCCGGGCCGCCTCTCAATCTGAACAACCTCCATAGAAACCTTATTCTTGAAGACGCGAGCAGTGTTCCTCATTGTCCTGAAGATGTGGACTGTATCACGTTCCGTTGACGCCACAATCTTATCTTTGATATTCTGATGAATAGGACTAGATAATGATCTTAGTAGGGTATCGCCAGTGGGTCGAATGTTCCGCGAACCTTTCAACCGTGCACATAAAGCGAGTTCCTGAAGACTTTGTTTTATTTCACGCGTCAAACACAATGGAATTAGTACTGACCCATGTTCACGCCCTATAAAGAGTTGTCAAAAAGAAAAACGATCTAACTTTTTTAACTGACCGATGCTCCCAAAGCAAGAGCAGCAACGAACCCACGCGGATCCGCAATACCTCCTGAAGCAACGTAGGGAATTTTGAGTTCTTGAGCGGCTCGTGCGAGCTGCAATGTCATATAGGCATAGAAATCTCATCATGAAGAGGAGTCGAACCCACTAGGACCAGTCCCCCGATATCATCTTCTCCTGGATGGCCAGCGCCTGCAAAGAGGCACGTTATTATCTCGATCATCGAAAAGTGAGCTGTTGCACCCACATTCAAACCCATCTATACTCAAGATATCAACGCCTAACCTCTCTGAGCTCTGGTAACAAAATCAACGACAGTACGGATTATAGAAGAAAAGAAAATATACTTTTGCATGTCGAACTGTAGTGCATTTGTGGATCACGATGCAACCGTTTTCTTTAAAGTACTTTATAAGGGGTCCAGCTGCGTAATATGGCAGCGTGTCATTCGTCAAATTCAAAAGAAAATAACATCACTCACGATTGTTGCCAGCCGTCTCAAAGATTCTTACACCTTCTTCTACCGCGGCTCTACTATAACCGGCATAATCCGGTGGATTGATAGTAGGTAGAAGAGTGATGTTAACACCGAAAGGTTTTGATGTTAATTTACGAGTTTCACGAATGGCTTGACGAAGCGCTTCGGGAGAGGGTTGAGTTAAGCCGGTGAGAATTCCTATTGTATTATGAGTAATGCACGGTCGTCTAGAAGACGATAAGTGCGAACCGAGTCCTCCAGCTTCAGAAACGGCGGCGGCGAGTCGCGGAACGCCCACCCTAGTGGAAATGCGTCAAGTTCAGATTACCACATACAAAGAAGAATATGTACCATTGCATGCCTCCCTGAATGATAGGTCTGCGTTTGAATGAGGATTCTATTGATCTGGGATCGGAGTTCTGAGAAGCTTACAGTCGTATACCAAGGACTTTAGTGATTGGGGTGACGATAGACATCCTGGCCTAACGAAAAACGCTTCGAATTAAAATTCCGGTATCGAGAAAAGGCAGAGTTGATGAGCCTGGAGCAGAACGTTTGGAAAGAGGTAGAAATGGAGGCTTGACTGTACAGGAATTACGACGTGAGAAGCACAACCATGGCGTTTTGCGTATGATATTGCGGTTAACAAATATGACATCCGCATCATTCGGATTCCGGAGAAATGGGCAGAATTACCCGGACTCGTGATTTCGTGGAAGGCCACGTGGTACTTATTTAGAGTCGCAAGTACACTGGTACTCGTCTACTGAAAGAAGATCCATTTTCTCTCTTATCATAACCGTCCTTGTGAAAACTATCCTCCATCGCTAAGTCTCCAACTTCAAGGTTTCCAACCATTTTTCAACAAATGTGGCATGCGCTCCAAAATTCATCGTTCCTTCAAACGCATCTCTAATCACGCACTCGGAATCAATCATCAATGAACAACCTCGCAAGTTCGACGTTCTCACCTGACAATTCCCTTCTTGTCGATCACGAAAGTGACACGAGCAATTGGAGACATACCCCACATCCCACGTCCAACTCCATATAGACCAGAAATGCTCTTGGACACGTCACTTAGAACTGGATACTGATTTCATGAGTTTACGGCGAAAAGTCTGAGACATTCTGAACTCACCGTCAATTTTTCCTTTGTCACGAAGGCCTCCTGCTTCTCTACTGGATCGGGGCTCACGCCAATAATATCCACTTTGTCAGCGGAGAAGTTCACCTTCTCTATCGGTTGTTCGAGGTCATTGGTGTAAGTAAACCAGGTGGTGAGAGCTCAAAACGCTTACCCGCCACTGCGTCTCTAAACTGACAAGCTTGTCTCGTACATCCAAAAGATCCTGATATTCGACAGAGTTGTCAGTACTTGGTTCTGTCCGCACTGATGTATGCTCACCGGCCTGTGGATAGAAGAATATGACCAACGGAATGCCCTTTTCGCCAGGCTTGACATCATAATCATTGCCATCATAATTCTTCAACTTGAACGGCGGTGCCGCCTTTCCAACTAGCGCTTTGTACCCGGTCATGACGATGACGATTGTTCGTGTTGCTCGAGGCCGGAAAGATGTGCTCGACGAGTGTGGTCGGGATGATGATCAATGTATATGTATGTTTATACGGACCGCTGGATTTCTGAATCTCTCTCTTTTGCCATTAGCACCACAGGTTGGCCGAAATTTCGAATCTTCTCTCTGTCTTCGGTCTACACGATACATATTCGTCTGCATTCCTCCCCATGCTAGAGTCCGGTCTAGTTTAGAGCCAGCGCATTCAGAGCACCGCATCATCATTGCTATCGTCATGGATCTGAGTCTCGCATATGTATGTCTTTCCCTGATATATCAGAATTTAGATCTCTTTGTTCCTTGCGCTTGCCCGTATCTGTTAGTTTAGACATTCTGTGGGGCCGTAGCGCGAATCTAGACGCCAAGGTAGTGTACTTGGAAAGAATGAAAAACAACGCCATTTCTGACAGCAGGGGTCGGACCTGCGTTAACCCTGCCACTTCCGATTATCAACTCACGTTACCCTCGCCCACACATGCTGGCAATCAAACATACGACAACCCCGCATTCAGCTAATCCTTACTCTTTCTATCTAGCTCATCTACTGAGGGATCGTAATGCAGAAGCCGAGGCAACGGGAACATCTTTCCCTGAATAGCAGAAGTTCTCTTCGAATGACGTTTCGTGTACCATTTCAGTGGTACCATCCAATGTGCAAAAATTTCTGATGATGTGACTGGTCTCAATGGGGTACTGTGTTTTTAGGCAGGAGGAACAATCCCCAAGCTGCGGGTCAACCGTCTTTGCAACTCGGAGCCTAAAGCCGTGTTGGATATGGACACGGCGAAACCGGGGGACCACTGACCACTGACGCTTCTGTAGCCGAGGTGAGGAGTATTCCATTTCAGATATGAAACTCGCCCGGCAGCTGAGCGTGCGTGAAAAATGTTCTAGTCATAGTTATCGTTCCTATGCTTCTGCTTCGCGAACTCTTATCTCAGCTCAAACTACGCCAGAAGATGCGCCAAGAATGGGAAGTACTTCATTGTCGAACAAAAAGAACTCCTCATAGGCTGTATGGCAGTCTACATTATGTCTGCTACCTACCAGGGAACTCGGTGCTTGAAGAGATTCACCTTCCACACCGCGGTTCGGGTTGTGCTGTCGGATTTTTCACGCGGATGAATCGTATTAACCGAGCACACAAGCGACCCTTATAGAGTGGTCGCTATTTCGGGGATCGCATTGCTCCCCACATGGACCAATTTTAATTCTGCCCTTGGAGCGCCTGGAATTTGTTGCGCAGGCCCGGGGCTGCCTCCTTCTTTTGCCAATTTAAACTTTTGACAGGTTCGATGGCACTCAAAAGGCGCTCCTCTTTATTTAAGGCGCTCCTCCCATCCTCCCGCCCGTCTTGGGGCCATGGCTGCCGTCCAGTCCCAGCCCTCAACCGTCAATCCGTCGCTCAGAGCCATTCTCACCCTTCCTTTTCGTCTCTGCAATCCTCCCCCCGCCGTTGGCAAAGTCCGTTCCTTCGGTGTTACCCCACTCTTCAACGTCCGTCTCGACGATGTCCTCGATAGGAAGCATCTGCCACCGCTGGGGTTGAAGGACTTTGAAGAGTGGCTCCTATACGTCGAAATGTGTCCAGAAAATCTGTATGTGCATTTGTGACCAATGCACTATCATGATGATCTAATCACAATATTCAGCTACTTCATTCTCTGGCTACGGGACTATCGAGCTCGTTACGCTGAATGGCAAAGGCTGCGCAATTCACCCCAAGACACTGTGTTTGCGCCGACCACGGCTTCTCGTCTCGCCACGTTTTATTCTCGAGCAAAAAACACTTTCCTTGTCCCCAACTCCAACTATGAGCTCAACCTATCGGCGTCTCTCCTGTCTCCATTTCAAGTTCCTGACAGAGGAGTCCCTCCAGACCCCTCTCTTTTCCAAGAAATTGAAAAAGAAACTCGATTAATGTTGGAACAAAGTCTTCGGCAGTTCATCCAAGGACAACTGGTCAACGTCGGCAACAGTCGCGTCCTGTGCGGAATCATTGCAAGCGTCTTGATTATTCTGGTTGGCTTCCTGCCCCCCATTATCGCCAACCTTGTGGGCCATCATTCAAGATTCCAGAGGCTGACTGCTGTTCCAGGCTTGTGGATCGGCCTGACCATTCTTTTGTGTGCGCTTCATGGTGTTTGTTTGGGTGTATACTTCCTGGGTGATCTTCGGCAGCTACGGAAATTCGAGCTCGCAAGGCCTGCTGCCTCTAAGAAACCCAACATCCAACCCTGGCATTATTTGCCTCCGCAACCTCTTGATCTCCCATCATCTCCTGCAGCAGTCCACGGTCGCTCCCATATTCCTCGCCAGAAGCGACCTGTTTCTTCTATATCGGTATCCGGGTTCTCTGATGCCGCTACGTCAATCTATTCTCGTGAAATTTTACCTTTCTCCATGGCACCTGGATATACTGAGGCAAAGCCGATCGAAGGATCTTCCACGTGTCCCATCCTATTAGAATATAGTAATCCTATGAACGACACGGAATGGCTGCGACAGGAAGAGCTCCGCAAAGATCAAGACAGGCGGATGGAATCAGCACCTCGCTCTCCTGATTCTTTTTCGACGACAGCTACGTTCATCGCACCTTTCAAATTCCCCTCCCCCACAGATGTTTCAAGATATTGGGATAGTGAGGCTATGAGTTCCCTATGGTATTACCATCGTACGATGGATGATTCAGACAGTTTAAGTTATGGGACTGTTTGCAGACAACCCATGCCCGATTTTGATTTCGATGGTTTGCCACCGGTTCGGGCAAAACGACAGCGTGCCAATTCACCCAGGCACCTTGAATTTGGGGCCGCTTGGAATGACTTTTCACGGAGTCAAGATTTGCAGTCTGCTGATGGAGAGCATCCAGGTCGGGATGATGAGGAGCGAAGTCGATGGAAATGGCTTTTGGACTTTATTGACCGAGTTCAAACGAGATGTAGCTTCAAAAAATGGGGATCAAATGGGGAAGACGATTCGGGTCCTGCATTTCTTGGAGGTCTACCGCCCTATCTTTCTTCCAAATCATCTAGTCATAGATCACATTCGAATATCAACTCCAGGTCAACACTCAGCCTTTCCACCTACGCCACTACGGATACTAGAGCAGCGGAACGAGTAAAGAAACAGAGCCGCCTCGTGAACGCTGTGCCCGCTTTCGCTGTCCCTCTTACTCAAATACTAAGTCCCGTCATCCGGAGAGGACAGTGGGAAATTGTCGTCCGCAGTGCTGGTTTTGCTTTTGTGATTACATGGGTCATATGTGCTGCTTTGTTGGCCATACCTCGGTAGAGTCCGAGGCAGGAACCTCGTGTACATTTGCCGTGTGTTTTTTGTTGGTTATGGGTTTTCTTTTTTTCCTCTGTCATTACTCGGTACTTATCTTCTTCCCTGCTGGTGCTGCACTGGCAGTTAATATGTTCGACCTATCCTACTTTTTTTGAAGTTGCCTTGTATGTATGGCCAATCCATGAAACAGATGAAATCTCCTTTTAGTCAGATATTTATTCCAGTGCCATATGCGCCACTTGTTGTATTACAAACTCCCTGTCCTTATGCCAGCCACTCAGTGGTATTAGGAACCATCTTTTTTTCTTGTGAAAGGAGCTAGAACGCTGGTGGACCTAGACAAATTAATGAGCTATGTATAAAAGTTCTCATCAACTGCGAAGACGTTCACTAAACTTCACGTATTGGCCGGTGAGCGATATAGGATATTCGCGACTTCTCATTTGAAGCGTATGCGAGTGATCGACCTGAATAAATATAGCGCAGCTTTTCCGAATAATTGGTATATTGGAACCAGCGACACTACAAACCATCTCAAATGAAAGTAATATGCCTATACACCAGAAAACATATGAATTAGGCATGGTGTACACACCTACATCGTCTTACTCTGTTCTCTACCGCACTGCATGTCCTGCCAAGGGTCTTTATATCATTATCCAGTTCGGCGGATGAATATGCGTTGGCTTATTGGTACTGCACGACGTCTCAGTTAGACTTTCCGACTATCCATCGCCGCTTTTGACGCCTCGCGATAACCTTTCCATTCTTAATCGTTGTCCTTTCAAATGCGGGATTAAGCGCCACAGACCGTAAGGTGTTGTTATCGTGAAGAATTACAAAGTCTGCGGGGTCACCTCTTGTCGGAAATAAATCCATGGGCAAGCTCGCATGTGTCCCTTTCTCGCTGCCCAGAGACGATGACACATCAGAGTCATCTTCACTCTCATCCACGGACATTTGTGAGACTGCAAGTTGTGAGACTGCAGCTGAACTGCAGGGCTCAAGCCCGATTGCCTGCCTCGATGTCACGGTGACTGACTCCTACTTACAATTCATTCTGTCGCCGAGCGTGAGCTTAGTAGAATTACTCACAATCAGAGTTCTGATAGCTCTCGGTGTGGCGGCTTGAAATATGGCAATTCCAAAGGTAACGAGAGAGCTTAAGGGATCTAGAGTCCCTTGTGGCGTAAACCCATTGTCCACATTGTTCACCGCCATTGCCACCTTGATGCCATATGCCTCTTCGAGGAATGGCACCCGCAATGTGCCCCTCGGAGGTCCCAGCGGATCGTTCCAGTGATCTCTTCCCTGCATATACATGTCAGATTGCGGTAAGCCCACGAGGGTTATGGGGAGGTCGCTGATGGATGTGCTCAAGGAGCGCCATTCTTCTGGAGAGAATAACTGAAGCCGAGTCGCATGCCCGATAGTAATGCGTGGTCTAGATGAACTGTGGCAAGTAAAAATAAGCTCAATACATCATATCTTACTAGACGCCTACCGTGCTCGTGATGCCGTTTCTTTTGGACTTGAAGCACAGTATGCTCTAGCCTGGGCAATGACTTCATAAATCAGGGGTTCCGCCACTGGGTTCAAATTGTAATCGAGGTGAAAATCGATGTGGCGCAATCCATCTCCAGAATTCATAGCCATTTCAAATATCAGTGCTATATTCTTCTTTGCTTGTTCCGTCGTCGGTTCGACATAAGGTGCAGATCCGACCACGGATACTCCTCCCACTTTTGCAGACTGACAAAGGATTTTATAATTTTCTCCCGGTTCTATGTCTGATGCATTCTTGAATAGAGCTTCTTGTGCAAATACTAGCATGCTCTTATTTGGAGTGAAATCAGAGAGATGGTAAAAATAGAAACACACCTGCGATCTGAATATAACAAATGTCTTCGTACTGAGCTTTGAGTTTGATTGCCACCTCGAGGCATGAAAATCTGACGATTTCATCTACTTCTACATGAGCCCGCATGGAAGTCACACCGTTTTCCACACTCTCTTCGATCAGTCGTGCTCCGCGTCGATAGAGGTCATCTGGGTCCGCAGGGAAGCTCTGCTTCGCCTTTGCAGTAAATTCCATTGCCTCATTGAAATTCCTATGAAATCGGATATGAGTTGGTCATGATATAATTCGAAATAGCGGAAGAAAAGTAAATGGTAATAAGTAGTTATGGCTAACCACTTCTATACCAGGTTTTTGTGGGCGTTAGCAGGGCTTTAATGGTGCTTAATGGCACCCTGGCCCAGAGCCAGCTTTCCGGGCCAGTAGAGGATGATGAATACATACCCAGTTATGAGATCACCGCACCTATCCAAGATGAAGCATTTGTCGAGATGAATATGTGCATGGCACAACCTTTCGCGAAATTGGTAAATTGTGACGACTAGTGGCGTCAGACATCAATTAAGAAGCGACGTACGAGGGAAGCACAAGACCTCCTCGTGCGTCAACAACTTGCAAATCCTCAGCCACCGGGTTTTCTATTTCAGAATCTCCAGTCTGAAAGATGCCGGTTACCATGCCGTTAGAGCATTGTACAGTCCATGTGCCCTCGTAAGCCCCGTAACCAGTATCACCTTGTGTCGATTGCAGTCGTGGTGGAAGACGCGCGTTGGTAATCCATAGATTTGACATATCTTCGGTTCCGCCAAACGGGCGTATTACAGTTTGACTGGGAACAAGATTCTAAATTTGGGAAAGAGGACAGCTGCAGCAGTAAATCAGAAGAGCGGAACTGATGAACGACAATTTCAATGCGGGCGCCTCGGAGGCGTTCGCAGATGAATGCGGGAACGAAGATAAGGCGATAATATGAACATCGAGGCAAGGTCGCCATGGGACAACCGTAGATGGTGGCGCTTCCTTCCTTGAACTTGAAGAAATTGAGGCACGCGGCCATCCTCTATTCTCCCGACGGGCCGTGTATATGGATCAACCTACCAAATTCGTCCAGTTAATCTCTTACACAGCAACTGCTACCGAACGTTAGTTGCAACTTGCTTGATTCTCTGCGCTTGCAACGGCTGGCACCTGGCGTGCTCGTCTGGTGTCTCAATTCAGGGAAAACCATGTCAATTGTCCGAGGCTTTGGCAGACGAGGTACATTTCCACTGCTGGTTCGACACTAAACGTGAAAACCAATGAAGATCGTGGAAATGATCTTCTCATTGGAATTGGAAGACACTCGATATGGCGCCTCGCTACCGCACCGTAGCACAACAAAACCGGTCTACGGTGTACAAGTCCCGCAATCAATATTAATCAAAAACCTACATAGTGCCATAACTCTGGGCACTAAACAAGGACAAAGCGGGACGTCTCTGCTCCACTGGCATTATTAGTATTGCTGAATTTAGCGGAAATCAGGATTTCCGCTATCCAAGTAACACTGGCAGGCCGCATATGAGGTAGAGTGGACTAGTCATCCAATATGCATACTATGGACTTCGCTCATACATTCATCGAAACCTTTTAATACGAAATGGCTTCTTTATAGAATGAAATCTATGAAAGGTGGCAGGTGAGAGAAGACACTTTGGAGCCAGAAGTGAGAAGTTATTAGGAATCCAACCTGAATTTGTGAAAGTTTACCCATGGAGTCCGCCAGTCCCGGAGATAAGTATGAAGTCGAGTGGTAAGTAGTAGCACCTCGACCATGCTTCAGTTCCCTCGCGGCAGAGGGCGTTGTTACTACTACCCTGCAGATGCTTAGAGAGAGTACCACGATGATGGCGGCGTTGGCAATAAGGGGTAAGTTATTTCAAACCAGGCTTTAAGGAATGGAATTGAGATACAATCCAACAGGAGGTGCAACTCCGGCATGTATTCACCCCAATGTCACTTGCGGCTCCGTAATTCGACCTTTCGTAAAAGATTCGAATCCACGTTAATACATCACTGTCTCTTTTGTCATATACTAGTGTTGTCCACTTGATGTAGATAGGCGCATCTACCCTTCGCTGTCACGATAAAAGCGTCGCAATTCATTTGCCACAAGAAATCAGCTTCCACGGGTAAATGAAAACGCGGAAGTTCATACGTACGAGTCGGACCTTCTCACACAAATGGGATACAAACTAAAATTGCGCCCCAGTTTTCGTCGTTCTTGAAACAACGGGGTATAGTATAGTCTGATGAAGGATCATACAGGTCTGAGAACGAAGGGTTTAAATTATATTTTATTCAACATTACTGTTATATCTACGTACAAAAGTGTGTGACATTGGAAAATCATCGAGAGTGGACCAAAATTGAAGTTTGACGCGTGATGTGACGCGATTCAAGGTAGCATCGTAGATAGAAATGCATCCGCTATCTTTCCGCATCTCCCATCGAGGGTCCAGAGGCAATAAGAATAGCGGAACAAAGAAGGAGAAAAAGCAAGGAGAGCGCAGAGTTCCCCTTGCTCAGTTGGAAGTCGAAGGTCGAGGGGCTGTTATGCAAATATTGCCAATAAATGTTAAGGTAGGAGACGACCGCAAGATATTGAATACAGCGGATTCACTAGAAAGACAACAGCTCTTGGAAAACGGTTGGAAAAACGTGCAGAGCCGCCAGGAGCATA
Source organism: Agaricus sinodeliciosus (assembly GCA_022315185.1). Taxonomy (NCBI): domain Eukaryota; kingdom Fungi; phylum Basidiomycota; class Agaricomycetes; order Agaricales; family Agaricaceae; genus Agaricus; species Agaricus sinodeliciosus. The sequence goes on along the minus strand of JAHTMV010000055.1, from coordinate 1,204,472 downwards.
TTGCGTACCAGCATACCAGACTATAGCACGGACCGCATAAATTCTTCCTTCTCGTAGACAGGGAGATACGCGTTGAAATGGACGACGACCAGTAAGGAGATCTTATCCACCAGTGACTGCACCTCTTCCGACAACATCTCCAGCCCGTTTCCCATCCCCTCTTCTTGAGCTGGTGCCTTGTTATTAGAAAATGGTATTGCTGATTTCGGTAGCGCGATGCCAAGACAGTCCCTTGACGGTAATAATACCTCACCCCAACCCTCGATTTCTTTTCCCATCATTTTTTCAAAAGCAGCTTCTGACCGTGCAGGATACACATCGGCGAGAACCCTCTCAAACACCACCTTCTTCAGCCGTCCGTCAAGTAACTTCCTAAGTGACGAATGGAGTTTCATATTGGCATCGACCCACTTTCGCGCGACCGATACGGTGAATTCACTGGGCATATCGCCGGTCATGCTGGGTAACGCTCCTATCTCTGGAAGTTCCTGACCGCGCTGGATGCTGGAAGCTCGACGCGCGATCTGCAAGACGATGTTATCGAGCGCGCTTTTGAGTTTATCGGTCATGAGGTTCTGGTTAGATCCAGACGAGTTGGTACACTCGATAAAACAGGTGCCGAGGCTTCTAGGACCGATAGCACGGATTTCCCGTTTCAAGATAGATGCGAATTCATTTATACGTTCCTTCTGGTATTTGCGATGACCAAAGCTCAAGATAAGTTGGCGGTAGAGCAGGAGAAACATCCATAAAGCGACAAGGTCTGCAATCTCGGAAGTGTAGGTCTGGATACGTGCTTGGTCGAGGTATAAAGTTTCTGGGAAAGAGGGGTATGGAAGGTCTGACGGGGGCGAGGGAAGAAGAGTCGTGGTAACGAGAGACGGAGACGAAAAGGAAGGGGGATCGAATACCATATCGACAATACTTCGGACCACGGAAATGTATAACTGGTGCTTCTTGCCGAGAGAAGTATAATGTAGACCTTGAGGTTGTGTTGGGTATTTAATCGCTTCTTCTTGCGACAAAAATGTAGTGTGGGCAAGCCGAAGCCATTCTTTGGTCAGGGGGAGGGAGGGGTCAATACTGCGCCGGCTTCTTAACATCTTTCTCTCAAATGAACCCGAGCTATATACGAGGAAGGGTCGTAATGTTTGCATTTGGTGGTTAGCGATGTCCTAGACGTAAGATATTGAAGCTCCGAGCATTAATGCGGTTACCAAACAAAACAGGCTTACCAGTTTCATGAGTTCTAGAATCTCCGAACAATTGCGGACTACCTTTACGGCATCTCGTATCGTCGCACTGCCGCCCGGTGCACATGCCTTGGCTGCTTCTACCATGCTGTCTACGGCATGGTCACGCATCGGAGCACAGTGATTTTTCAGCGTTGCCCCTATCATCTGGAAGAGACCAGAGGGGTCAAAGACACCGTGTTTAAGTTCCTGTTCAATAAGGTCTAAATCAAATAGAGAGCGAATATGCTTCGCCTGTTCTGCGTGCTCCTCGACAGGACCTTGTAAAACCTCGGTATTCACATAAGGTCCTGAGAGCGTTGCGAGAGGTTGTATCACGTGGAGTAGAACTTCAAGAAACTCGTTGAGCAGTGCGCGGACGCGGGATGGAGTCCGAACGGTAATATGGGAGGGAGGAATAGAGAAGGTGAGCGGCGCGTCAATGGGCAGAGGAACACGATCACAAACGCAGATCGTAGGGATATATTTCCGACTGGATGTATCATAAGAAACGCAAGTGCAGCCGGACTCGATCTCGCGGGCGACTGCATCCCAATAGCGTTCCACATTTTCCCTTTTACGACGGTGACCTGCAGGTCTGAATTGCAGAGCAGAATCGAACAAAATGTCGTGTCCTGTGTACAGATGAGATGTGAAGACAACGAGATGGAAAGGCAGTGTTAAAACGCACGTAGAGGAGTGTTGTGCATGATTTCATTGAGATCCAGATCTTTGAGGGCTTGCCGGTTAATCGAAGGGACCAAGGGCGGCAACTGAAGAGTGGCAATGTCTAACGCGGCCGCTTGTATCAACAAAGCCTCATCCGAGCCCAGTCGCAGATGTGGCAACTGTTCTGTGCCCAGTGGGAGATTCACATCTTCACTGTCACAGAAAGTAGCGTTGTCAGAATGAGCAAGAGATGTGGGCGAAGAAGGTGAGGACGGTTGCTCGAGAGCAGAAAGATGTCGACCATTAAGCTGGGAAGATTTGAGAGGAAAAACAGGCGAGAACGTCGATGGGGAAGTGACGGGTGTGGCGACCTGTGGCGAAGACGGGGCATTCCATAGGGCAGGGGTCGTGTCCGATGAGAGCCAAGAGAGACGGGGCGCTTTGGCAGGACGGCCAGTTAGGTCTTTGTCGCCGTTCTGTCTGCCGTTTTCAGACTTGTTTCCGTCATGGTCGTCCTGACGAGATTTGCGTTTACGGAGTGTATGAGCGAGATCGTCCATACGAGGCCAAAGGTGAACGGTGCACGAGAGAAAGAGGAAGATGGAATGGGAATGGAGGATATATAAGTAACCAAGGGCGAGGAAGAACACATGGCTTTTGAGTGTACTGTGGGCAGACTAACAGGCTCTCTCAGGCCCGTCGCTCCCTTGAAAACCGGGTCTGTAGTAGTCACACGCCCATCCCACGCTGCAAATGAGGCAGAAGTGAAAAATTAAGGATTACTGGAACCTCGAGGTAGGTGGGCGAGTAGCACAGTGCGGAGATGATCGTGTGCGTCCGAATAATAGATCTGCTTCCGGGTCCTTCGAGATCCTATCGCCTCCGCGGTAGAGCCCCAGACGTTCCTGCGTGCTTCTTTCACCGTTTTGTACGGAATCTCATTTGCGCCAGACATATCTGTATGTCACTCATTCGTCCTCGTGACATTTTCCGCAAACACAACTAGCTTCCTCGTGTTGATGCCTCTAGCGGAAAAAAACAAAACGCGAAAACACGCACCCATCAAACACGTAGACCTTCTGTTAGACGCCCAATGAAATGTTCGCGGGTAGATTTGCCCAATCAGCTCCTTCAAAATCCGTCATATCGAGATTCTCGGCTCCTTGGATCCCCAAACGACTTCCCTAAATTAGTACAACCACCTTTTGTCCGCTCATTGGTCTACATCCATTTTGTGGCAACGCTCACATATATGACATCTCCATCAAGTTGTCTCTGACAGGCGGCCGCAATGTTTAAGCCACTTTCGGAGCAAAAAGCTTGCTGCTCAACGATACGAGGCTTCGTCTGGATCAAGCTTTCTTACTATTAGCATAGATGGCCGTCAATCACGAGACTTCACCTAACAGGGCCGAACTTTCAGCTTCAACTCCGCCCCAGTGCGGGAGTACGGTAAATGGTTTCGTCAAGGGGTGAACTTGCGGCATCGTCGCCTCCAATCAAGGGTTTAGGCTTTCGAGGATCAGAATACTCTTAATAAAACCACAATACAAAAGTTTACTGGGTTTCAAAGGCGTGTCGTGTGAAAAAAAGGGTTGTCATTTAGTAAAGACTGAATTCGAGCAACCAACTTCGGCCATGAATCATGCCTTTGCCGAACTCCATCTCGAAAATAGACACAACACTGTTCAACCTGTCAATGAAACTCCATTCCATTGCCAGCTAACTAAGAGATACAAAATCATGAAACAAGAAGAAAACAAAAGGGACGCATCACAGCTCTTGATCTAGGCGTCGATCAGCTTATCTTCCTGACGTTGAGTACCTTCGTTTGCCTCGGAACCTAACGTGAGTTTCTTCGAGGCTTTCCTGCCGTAGAACTCCGCGATGATCTTGGGGCTGATACGATTGAGTTGTTCTTTGGGGAATATACGAAGTAGTGACCAAGCGATTTCCAAAGAGTCAAAAATCGACCGTGACTCGTATGCCCCTACAAGAGTATCAATAAGGTTATGTGACGTTAATGATACACTTCAGCTTTGTACCTTGTCCGACAAACTGGCTTTCAAACTTATCAAGGAATTCCAAAGCCAGCTTATCTTCGGGCGATAATGCTTCCTCCCCGACCACTGCCTTCATGGCGGCGGCGTCTCTGCCGATAGCATATTTTGCATACTGGTCACGTACAAATTAAGATCATTTAGGAAATCAAGGCCACGATCCACAGGTTAAATTAAGCATTGCACGCCACATCATTGTAAAAGAGCAAAACCCACCAGTTGATTCGACACATCACCATGGTCCTTCCTGGTCAATTTGTCGCCAATAGCACTCTTCATAAGACGCGACAGGGATGGAAGGACATTGATGGGTGGGTAAATCTGTCGATTAGACAGCTGACGGTCAACGAAGATCTGCCCTTCTGTAATGTAGCCCGTAAGGTCAGGAATAGGGTGAGTGATATCTGGAGTGCCATGCTGTCAATGGTCCATCAGCTGGCTACAAGCAATGGCGTACCATCGTTAGGCATGGTGAGGATAGGTATTTGAGTGATGGAACCATTTCGACCTT